>VDFB02000017.1:128672104-128748714 GCA_007258455.2 Sequoia sempervirens
ATTGTTAGAAAGATATAGATCAGTTAGAGAAGAGAGACTACCCAAACAAGATGGTAAGCTTCCATTCAGTTGGTTGTAGCTAAGATCAACTTCCCTAAGGCTCGTGAGCATACAAATAGTAGTGAGGACGGTTTCACCTCCCAAATTGTTGTTATTTAACCGAAGGACATCAAGACGAGACATGTTTGCAAATGACAACAAAATGTTCCCACTCAACATATTATAGCTTAAGTCCAGGTATGTGAGAGAAGACATATTTTCAAAGACCAATGAAATGTCCCCACTCAACCTATTATAGCTTAAATCCAGGAATGTGAGAGAAGATATGTTTCCAAACAACAATGAAATGTTCCCACTCAACCTATTATAGCTTAAATCCAGGAATGTGAGAGAAGATATGTTTCCAAACAACAATGAAATGTTCCCACTCAACCTATTATAGCTTAAATCCAGGAATGTGAGAGAAGGCATGCTTGGAATGTTCCCACTCAACCTATTATAGCTTAAATCCAGGTGTTTGAGAGAAGACAGATTGCTCAAGCATGGAGGAAAAGTACCTGATATTATATTGCTAGAGAGGTCTATGGTTTCAACAAAAGTGAGGTTGCACAAGCTCTGCCATAAGCTGGCTGCTTCCACCAAACGCCCCCCATAATAAAGTTCGAACAGGTCAACACTCTCTACATGATGCGTGGTGTTATTGCAGGATATGCCGTCCCAGTCGCAACAATCTGTTCCCTTCTTCCACGGTTTCACATAGGGAGAGGGATAAGAAGAGTCCTCTAAGGTGGCTCTAAGGTGAAGAAGAGCTTCCCGTTCCCTGTCAATACATCCGTAGCAGAAGTGGAGAAGAAACAGGGGAATAACAGTGAACAAAAATAACTTCGTCATCGGCGCCATGGAAAGTTTTGATTTGGCATGGTAACAGAAGAGGGCAACTACGTATTATAAAGAAGAAGCGGTTGACTGGGGTCAACAGAGTGAACAAAGACTATATTGTATTGACTTGACTTACCGTGTAAACAAATGCTGAGCAAGCAATTTCTATGCAACTTGCCATTTAAAACAAAACACTTGGGACAAAAGTGTAGAATAAATAAGAGGAAGTGAAGGCGCTGCGAAACATCGTGAATAAAGAAAAGATGCCCGTGCATACACTTTCCCGGAAATAAATATCAAGAGATATCTGACTAGACTTGCCAGATTTGCCGTGTAAACAAAGGCAGCCGTGAGACATACGTTATAAAGGTCTAGAATAAATGCAGACTAAGCAATTTCTAGAATAAATATTAATTTCTTATTTTTTAAGTTGCTTAATAATTTAATGTTATAAAATAATATAATATGTATAAGTAAGCATAGTTATGTTAAAAAATCAAAAGTATAACTTTAGTTAGTTAAATTGTAGTTTGTTATAAGCAATTAGTTGTGTATCGTCTTGTTCAAGGTAATTGTAGAAAAAATCAATGTTGTGGTATTGTAATTGATGAAGATATCAAATACTATCAAAATACAGTGAGACTATTATTCACAATTTTCAACATGTAATGTTAACATTTTTTACATCATGATTTGTCTAACGTGCTTTCATTTTTTTGCCATCACTACTCATCTTGTTGATCAAATCCATCATATTCTTAGTTAATATTATACTTTGTTGATGGTGACGATAGCTCTCCACAAGCACTTTTATAAAGGACAATTTGGGCTTAAATTGATAGATTTTCTTTAACTACAAGCTTGGGATTTCATAGTTTGCATGTAGAAGCTAGAAGCTAAAGGATGGTATAACATCAAGCACCTTAAACTTCACACTAAATCTAGACTAGGGATTGCATGAACAACATTATTTCATAGAGACCTTTCAATTACCATGCTCTTGTTCTCCCTCTAGAAATTACATGAAGCACATGTACTAAGCTAACAATTCAAAGCACACCTATCCATGAGAATTGTTGGTCTAAATGTGATCTTCCAAATGCATTTAGCAATGTAAAGGTCATGAATTTATTGACATAGAGCATTTGACCATGTGAAATTTTTGATATCTATATCGAAGTTCAAAAATTTAATTCAAGGCTCATCCACACCTTCAATTGAGATTGAAAATTAAACTAGTTTATATAGTTTTCAAGACATCTCCCATCAATTGTTGGATCACATGTGTTTGTATTTGGTCAACCATTTCTTTCTTAAGCTAATAGCGAAGACCCAACTCCTCTATATGGAGGGAAATATTGCAAGGAATTTGGCCATGATATCTAGACAACCAATTGTAAACTAATTCATTTGTATCCTACAAAATTTATATGTTGTATCCTATATGAAACATGTAATACATATCATTTTGTATGCACTAAAAAAAAGTTATTTTTTATAATGCTATCAAAACAAGCTTGTGGTCTGCATAGAAACAACAAAATTATGAAGGTAGAAGGGATTGTTTCATTCAAGTTGAGGTAAATATTGAAGCCAATGTTTTTACACAAAAGAAATGTGTAATCAAAATTACATAATCTACCAATTACAAATTATAAGGATATTATATGGTTGTTTAATTGATAAAAAAATTTAAATCATAGGCAAGTTCAATTGCAACCATGTCAATCATGGAGTTAGTTGTAATTTTTTGTAATGGACATTCATAATTATTATTGTGATGCAACAAGATCCAACATGACATTTAAAGAATAGATAATAAAAGATAAAGGGTGAATGATGACTTAATATAGTATTAGTATACAAGAGTAGTAGCTAGTGGCTAGTGGTCTGACAACCCTATAAATTGGACTTGGTGTTTTCTTTTTCTTGACTGACAGTTTCAAAATCATTTATGGTTTCTAACAAAAAAAAAAAAGAATTTTTATCTATTTTGAGACTAGTGGAAGCACTAGAAAAAGGGAAAAGGGCATGAAGGTTTAGAAGGGTTAGAGTATTATAAGACAAAGTAAAAATGTAGTAGCTTTGAGTTTGTAGAGAGATTGTGGATTTCTAAATTTTTTAGTATTTGATAGTAGTGCTTGTAGTTGTTTGAGATTATTCATTAGGAGTTATAAATGTCTATTCTTGAAGGTTGACTATGAAATAATATTATATTCTCTATCAGATTTCAATCTTCTTAGAAGATTTAAATATTTGGCAAGGAAATATAAATTGTATTCTTCAATAGGTTCGTATGTTAATTTCGATTATGTTTTGAGCATTTTTGGGCTAAATGGTATATAATTTGATTTTTTTGTGCATAACAAAGATAAGAGTTATTTTGAGAAGATTAAAGTCTTATTTGAATGTGCCTATATTTGTAGTTTCTAAATGATGTTATTTTATTGAATATAAAATTCATGTTGACTTCTTGGATTGGTTGCCCTTCAATGGGTACATGTTCCTTTATTGCATCAATTGGTATTAATTGAGGTTGTTTTCTATAAATAGTTGTTGAGGAATTTGTGTTGATATGATTGAGGAGATGGTCCAAATAAAAAGAATGAGTAATATGTTGGATGTCCTCCAATAAGAAAAGTATTGGGTAGAAGATGTGATAACATACTCCATTGTCTAGAAGTGGCTAGAGGGTGTTTAGATATTATGCATCTTATAGAAACATTGTTGGGTAGAAAGTAGTTGTTAAATGTGAGTTATTTTGTTGTAGATAGTTGAGAGTGAAGATGTCTTCAAAAAAGAGGATGAATATTTTCTTGAAGAGTTCAGTTGAGTGGGTAGATATGGAATAGTATTGAAGGGAAAAAAAGCCCCAAGCCGATGATGGACATACATTTGAGATTGGATAGTTGGAGGCTATGCAACATGGTGAAGTAGTAGAAGTGATCAAGAATGATGAAGAAATTCATCTAGATAAGGAGGAAGGTAAAGATCGAGAAGTGAAAGTCCTCATACTAGAGGATAATGAAGAAAAAGAAAAGAGTGAAGAAACAAAGATTAATTTTTTTATGTTGATTTGTATATAAATGAAGTGATAAGAAAAGAAGTTGAAGTGATTGAGAGCAATGATATTGAAATCAATCTTTCAAAGGAGATGTGGATGTTAATCAATGTGGAGTAGCACAAAGATGAGTACCTTAATAAGGTACCAAAATCCCAAAGTGAAGGAAGAGAAAAATTTGCAATGATTGAACAAGGGGTGTTTACTAGAAGAAGATAAGGAAGAGGAGTTAATTATGATTTTTTTTTATAGTTTATTTACAAATAAAGAAAATATGAAGAAAATATGGTGATAAATATTTATGATTTTCATAATGTTGGTAATGTTGGTAATGTGGTATTTGTAGGCATAAGAGAGGAAATAATTGTTTTTGATACTTTATTGTGAAGATATGAGTGTAGGTTAAGATGATTTTTGGTGGAGGTAGAAAGTTTATGGTGGGTTGAATCTCACAAAAAGGAGAAGGATATGGTGGAGGAAAAAAGTGAAGAGAAATAATTCAATTTATGGTGGACATAATTCCATAAGAGGAGTAAAATATGAAGAAATAATTTGGTAGAGGGAGATAAGATTTATTCCAAACAAATGTTAGAAGAAGAAAAGGAGAAAATATTTTGAGGTGTTTTGTCTAATTATAGAGCTTGTTGTAGATAATACAATTTTATTGGCTTAATTTTGTGAACTCTGGTCACAAACTTCTTAGTTGTCGAGGTTGATGCAAGAGCATCCATCATAACATTTAAAGAATAGATAATAAAAGATAATGGATGACTGATTGCTTAATATATTATTAGTACATGCAAGATCAGTAGTTGGTGATTAATGGTCTAAAAACCATCTAAAATAGTACGCTTGGTGATTTCTTTTTCTTGATTGATGGTTAATACTTTATGGTTTTTAAGAGAAAAATATAAATTTCTATCTATTTTGAGGATAGTTGAAGTGCTAGAAAAAGGAAAAAGGCATGAAGGTTTAAAAGGTTTAGAGTATTAGAATAAAAAGAGAAAATGTAGTAATATTAAATTTGTAGAGGGGTTGCAGATTTATTAATTTGTTAATATCTAATAGCAGTGCTTATAGTTATTTGAGATTATACATTAGGATTTGTAAAAGTCTATTTCTAAAGGTTGAATATGAAAGAGTATATTTTTTTCAAATTTTAGTTTTCTTTGAAGATATACAAATATCCAAAAAGGAAATTTTAATTTTGTTCTTTAGTAGTTTTGTATGTTAATTTTAATTTTGTTATGAGCATTGTTGGACTAACTAATATCTAAGCCAATTGTTGTATTTTTAACAAAGATAAGAGTTAATTTGAGAAGATTAAATTTTTAATTGGATGTGTTTATATTGGTAGTTTTTTATTGATGTTATTTTTATCATTATAAAATTCATGTTGACTTCTTGGATTGGTTGTCCTCCAATGGGTAGTTAGTTCTTGACCACATCACATGTGTTGATATCTATATAGCCATTTATAACCATCACCTGATGTTGTATCTTAGAACCTATTGTCACATAAGTGTGCACCCTTGCTATGTTGATAAAATCATTCAGTCACCTCATAATACATGGGATGATCTCCCTGATTATGAGATTAGATAATGGAGATCAACCTCTAGAGAGGGTTGGTTCCCTTTGGGACCACCTAATTTAACTAGTACTTCTATTGTTAGACACTTGAGAAAAGAGGTGAAGAAAAACATAGATTAAAACCTAAAATCTAAGGTGATGCACCAAATGAATGTGACCTACACTGCTATTTTGACACAAAATTTCCCAATTATCTAGCTAATTCTCATAAAATTCAAATGTTTCACATGCCCATACATCAATATCTCATAAGAAAATTGAAATGTTTACAAATTTAGAAGGAGAAAAAGGTATATTTTCACAACTAGATATTGTTAACATTAGTAACATAATTTATGACCTACATAAGATATAATTTATACCTAAAGGTGGTGGAATGAGAAAACATACTTGAGGATTTACACGTAAAACCACAAAAATATGTATCAATTATTCATATACACACACTAAAGTAGTTATTGAGAAGGACAAATCACTAAATTTTATCAATAAAAAGGTGTTCTTACAACTATATACAAGTTTGAAAATGAGTTGCATTGTTGATTTTGCTAGAAAGAACCTTCAAAGGTTATAATACCTTGATGAGAATAGTTAGAACTTATTCAAAGTTGTCATTAAGCTTTCTTTTAAGCTTCTAAACAACTTACTTGATAATAGGAACATGTTTTAAGAGATGAAAGACAAGTGTTCACACAAGATTGTTGTGTCAAACCTTCTTGTGTGTCCAAAACTAACATTCCTACTTTTCAACCCCCTAAAATGCTTCAAAAAAGTATTTGAATGAAAGAAACTTCTTACTTTGACCCTATCTATCATACAAGACTTCTTGAATATCTCCTAGATGCTTGGAGATGCCCCAAACTAGGTTAAACTACCCTATATTCATTCCATTTGTTTTGTAGCTCACCAAACTACCCCTAAATGCTTGCCACTATCCATAATTTCTCTTTAATTCATCTAGACTACCATGACCTTCTCTCCAATTTTATATAGGGTATGTGCAAAAGGCCTTGGGAATGATTAAATTCCCTAGGAGGGTGTAGGAGAAACTTTAGGGCTGGAGAATGACACATGTTTCATGTCTTAATGATGTATGTCCTGATCTCTATTCTAAAAATTCTACTCATTATCCGTTGCATCATTCATGACCATATATCTCATATCTTGCATAGGTAAACTTACATACATCTTATTTTGAATTTTCAATGTTATTCCAACATTATATAACCCTTACACCAAATTACCATCACTGATTAATACTCCATCATGTGCTTTCTACTTTTGTTCTAAAGAATAATGTTCCCTAAAAATATCACCAAGATCATCACCTTCATCACTATCCCCATCATCAAATGGCCATTTTTCAAATAGTGAGAGACTTTACTTAAAAGAATAATTACCATGATTTAGTTTGTTAATGTAATCATTTGTATGTAATGTTTTGTCAAAATTTCTACTACTGAAAATTGAAGCTTATCTTCTTCAAATACTTGAATACTAGTTGGTATTATAAGGAAGCTAATAAAATATTAGCAATTAGATCTAAGAGATAATGATGAATGATCCAGATTTACAATAATAAAATATAAATAAAATTTAGGTTTCAAGGGCACTACCCTCGAGCCCCCACTAGGCTACATTGCCCCTAAACCCCTAGCCAAGGGGATGATCCCCCATACCCCTTGCAAGGGGGAGACCTCCCCCCCTGGCATACCCCTGTTGTCGTTGGATGAATAGTACCTTATGTATCAACAATAACTTATGTAATTTCAAGGTTGATACACATTTTCCCAACAAATCTCCCACTTTTCAAATACCTTGCAATGAAACAAGAGTGTGAATAAAAATCATCTCTTAATTGCTAGGGGTCAAAAGGCCCATAGTCTCTAAACACCATCTAAACTTCTCTATGCTCATGGGTTTAGTTAAAGAATCAACAACATTCATTAAATTCCCTACCTTAACCAACTTTACCTTGCCATCTTCGACCATATCTCTACCAAATGATATTGTACATCAATGTGCTTGGTCCTAGCATGAAATGTCAAATTCTTGGCTAGACATATCACACTCTGACTATCACAATAAATTGTCACTCTACCTTATTTTATTCCAATATTTGAACACAATATCTTAAGCCAAATGACTTCTTTACAAGCATGAGTAGTTTCCATAGACTTTTCTTTAGTAGTGGACAAAGTAAACACAACCTGTCTCTTACTCGTCCAACTTATCGCACCACCAAATAAATTGAATACATACACACAAGTGGATATTCTACTATCAACATCACTTTCCCATTATAAATACACATAACAATAAATATTAAGGGAAAACTCATCTTTAGTCATATTATTATGATAATACAAGAAATAATATGAGGTACCACACAAATATATGAACTCTTTTAACTACATTCCAATGAACTCTACAATGATTAGACATATATCTAGAAAGAACTCCCACTACTTGGTCAATGTTTGGTTTATTACAAACCATAGCATACATCAAACTTCCAACTACACTCTAGTAAGGAACTCTTCTCATGTCTTCCATCTCCGATGAGGGATGTTAGACAATCTAAAATAGATAAATTTGTTCCAACTGAAATAGGGACACACAATGGTCTACAATCCTGCATATCAAACCTCTATAAAATTTAGTTGACATACTTACTTTAACCAATCCATAGCTTCATGTTTACTCTATCTCTTCTAATTTCCATCCCAAGAATGTGTTTAGCTACACCAAGATCTTTCATTTCAAACTTAGTAGCAAGTTGAGATTTTAGTTTTGAAATCATACCATCATGGAAGTTTACCAATGAATAACATATCATCAACATATAGTGCAATAAATAGGAAATGATCAACATTAGTTTTATAATAAACATAATGATTTGATTTAGAATGCTCAAATCCCAAAATCAACACATATGTATCAAATTTTTGGCACATCTTAGGACTCTATTTTAAACCATACAAAGATTTATTTAATTTGCAAACCAATTTAATTTTACCTTTCACCATGTAGTGCTTTGGTTGTGACATATAAATATCCTCCTCCAAGTCACCATGAAGGAAATCAGTTTTCACATCCATTTGCTCAACCTCTAAATCATAAGCAGTAGCAATAGAAAGCCAAAATTCTAATGGATATCATTTTTGTAATAGGAAAAAATATCTCACCATAATCAACACCCTCAACTTGAGAGTAACCTCTTACAACCAACCTTGCTTTGTACTTCTTAATACCTCCATCTGAACCAATATTTTTCTTGAATACCCACTTACAACCTAGATAGGTATTCTTCCTTTAGGAAATGGTACAAGCTCCCATGTATCATTCCTTTTCAAAGATGTCATTTCTTCATCCATATCAATCTTCTAGGATTATGCATCATTAATACCTTATGTCTCTTCTACCAATCTAGGTTCATCCAAGTTAGTATTCAAAGAAAAAATACATCTCCAATCATCAAGTGAATACCTTTCAAGTTGTTGTCTCTTCCTTGTATACCTTTGAACAACCTGAGTTGGAGGTTCTTCCTCCTCTTTGGAAGATTCAGATCTAGACAAGCTCTCTTGAACTTCTTGTATATCCATCAACCTCGATTCAAATTTCTTAAGTGGAAATTGAATCATATATTCCTATTTACTTTATTCTAGCTGCAATGTAATAGAAGAAGGATTAGTTTATCTAAAAATAACACTTCTAGTATGTATTACCTTATGTGCAATAGGATCCTAAAGATTGTATCCTTTCACACCATAACTATATCCAATGAAGATATATTTCACAGCCTTGTTCTCCAACTTTGTTTGCTTCTCCTTTGACACATGTGCATATGCCTCACAACCAAAAACTATAAGATGTTTTAATGAAGGCTTGTGTCTTGACCATGCCTCTATAGGTTTCTTATCAACAAGAGATGATGTAGGAGACATGTTAATCAGGTAACAAGTAGTGGAAACAACTTCAGCCCAAAACCTTTGTTCTATACTAGCACCACTCAACATACTGCTAGCATTCTCCATCAATGTCCTATTCATTCTTTCTGCTACTCCATTCTATTGTGGAGAATATGGAGTTTTATTTTTTCTATGAATACCACAATCTTTACAAAAATGTCAAAATCATTGAAAAAAATTCACCGCAATTATCACCTCAAACATTTTATTTTCTTTCCAGTTTGCAAAGAATGTTCATTGAAAAAAAAATCACTGCCATTTTGTTGCTCTTTAGAAAGTATGTTCATGTCCTACTATAATCATCAATAAATGAAACGTAATATTTGGATTTACCAATTGAAGGAACATCTGCAAGAAAAAACACATCAAAATGAATAAGATCCAATATACCTCAAGATTAATGAAAACTCAAGTAAAATTGAACACGGTTTTTTTTTAATAAATGCAATGCTCACAAAAAGCAAATTTGAGATACCAATTAGATAACCCTTTCAACAAGATTTTTATTTTTCAAGTTATTTAGACCCTTTTCTCCAATGTGGCCAAGTCTCTAGTGTCATAACATAGTTTTATTTGTAGGTAACTTTGATTCAGAAGAAAGAGCACCCTTGGGCTCCGAAAATCCATGACTATTTGTTGAAGGTGAATCCGTCACTTCTTCTTGAGACTTTCTTTTTGTAGAACTAATACTGCACTCAACAATGCATGCATCAAGCTTAAATACAATGTGCAATATATGAAACCTCTAGAAATCACCATAGCACCTCTTACCATCTTGTATCCTGCATCATAAAATACTACCTATACACCTACATCTATTATTTTTCTCACATATAACAAATTTCGTGCTAAACTAGGGATATGCAACACACCATTAATCCTTTTTATTCTACCATTAAGAAACTTGACTTTAACTTTACCATAGCCAAAAATGTTTAAATAAGAATCATCACCCAATTACACCTTACCTCCATCAAATTCTTCATATTCAAAAAACTAATCTCTATTAAAGGTCATATGGAAAGATGCACCTGATTCAATTAACCATGCATCATTACCTGCACAAGTTGCCAAAGATGCAATGAATATGTCACCATTTTCCTTCTTAGGATCAAAATCAAAAATAAATTTCTTCTTTTTCTTCTTCTTTTCTTCTTTATAGTCCTTATGAACATGTCCAGGCTTACTGCAATTCCAACAAATAACTTTGGGCTTTCCAAGAGACTTAGATCTCCCCTTGGACTTGGATTTTTCACTCTTCTCATTCTTCCTCCCTTTTTCCTTGGGTCTTCCATGAAAATTCAAGGCCTCCTTTACACTGATCTATACCTTCCTTCTCATCTCTTTAGGAAGCAAAGAACCCACTACATTTTAAGTCTTCAATATAAAAGAAGTACTCACAATAGCCATAACAAGAGAATCCCATGAATTGGGAAAAAACAAAGAAGGATTTGACATTTCTCTTCCTCATCCATTTTGACACCAAATGATTCCAACTGAGCCACCAGCATATTGAATCCTTCCAGGTGGTTTGTAATTCTTATACTTCTTTAATTCTCAAGGGATACAATTTATTCCTCAAGAAAATCTTGTTCACTAAAGATTTGGATTGATACATCTCACCAAGCCTCTTCTATAGTTTATGTGCAGAGGTCTCTTCATGGACATTGATTAAAATAGATTCTTCTAAGAACAATTTGATTAGACCCTTGGCTTTACAGATAACATCATATTGAGCAACTTGAGTAGGATTTGTAGGCCTTGAAACATTCTCATCAATAGCATCCCATAGATATTTATCTATTAATAGATCCTTCATCTTTAGCTTGCACATTTCAAAATTATTTGTAGAAAATTTTTCCACCTCTATTCTCCCTAATGAAATTTCCATCTAAAAATTCTTGCAACAAGATCGCAAAGTGTCTTATGCACAAGCTCCCACTCAAATATAGATTAGTTCAAAAAACCCAACAATCCACAACTGAAACCAAAGGTGATCGGGCTCTGATACCACTTGTAAGGAAGCTAATAAAATATCAATTGTCAGATCTAAAACATAATGATGAAAGATCCATATTTACAATAATAATATAAAAATAAAATTTAGCTTTTGGGGGCACTGCCCCTGAGCCCCCACTAGGGTGTGCTCCCCCTAGACCCTTAGTTGGGGGGATGATCCCCTCGAACCCCTCATGGGGGAGACACTCCCGCACCCCCCGTCATTGTCGAATGAATATAACCTTATGTATCAATAACAACAAATGTAATTGCAACGTTGAGAAAAAATCCCAATAGAGATCACTCCATCTATAGTTGGTATCATTCCATATGATAGGTTACGCTAAATTTGATTACAACTCATACTCATGTTTGAAGATTTGGCACAACATCATCTTTATTTGATTTTAAAAGAGTTCCAAATAGTCTATCTGGTACAAAAGGTTATAGAAAATAATTAACAAATTCAATTGGACTAGAGAAGACCAACTCATCTTTATCATAAAAAATACTTCGTAAAAATAGTGTTTCTTGAAGGTTCCTTTGAAAACTGCTTGATCAAACTTTTCCACAATACCTAGAAATTTGTTCAATATGTTTCTTTGTAAGAAATATAGTATAAGTTCCTAACTAGTAACTATGGGTTTGGAAAATATATCTCCAATAAACTAAGTTTGTCCATGAAAACTGTAGGGCCTCTCTAATGTTTAATTAACTTGGTTCTATAGATAGACACACAATTCATAGGGTGAATTCATAACTAAACAATTCATCTTTCACAAGAGGCTTCATTTAATTATCAACTAGGGGTTCATTAAATTTTGGAAGTGTTGGCACTATATATGCATTTATGGATTCTAAACATGCCTTATATCAATGAAGTATAGGTGATTACACATGTACAAAAAAACATAAAAGCTGAAAAAAGGAAATAAAATGCTAATTTGCAAAACATGGGAAATAAATATAAGTTGCTACTTATGCTACGAGTACTTATCACTCAAGACTGTAACTGTTAACTTCTAAAACTAAACAAAAACTAATTACTTTGGAGGATACAACAAACATTAAGCTACAAAATTCAATTCAACTCCAAAATCACATACATGAATTCCACATGTATGTAACTAGAACATTAACTAGAACATTAACTGAATTGCATTAGAGAGTTATCATTAAAATTCTTCATTTTGAATGAAATTCTAAATAATCAAACTTTACGTTAGACTCAAATATTTATTTATATTTCGATGTTACAAAAAATAACTAATACTTGTCTTTTATGTGAGTTGTTTGTATACACTGATGGCTGAAAATAAATTCAACCATGATTTCTCCTTTACACTAGTGAGTGATATATGTAACATGAATTCCACATGTATGATTTATTTCATCTAAAAATAGGAAATAAAGTTGGTAGCATTACCTCAAGTGGCCCTTGCTTGAGTTGCTTCTTTCATAGAAGATGTCAAAACTTACTACTTAATCAACAACTCATGATATTGAATGAACTCCTTTATTGCTTGAGAACTTTGAACTCTTACATGTACAATCTAACAAGAATCTAATAAAAATTTCTCATTCAACAATACATATCTAATGTTGCAACTAATAACAAAAAATGTAACAACGATCAAAAACTACTGGAAATAATTAACTATCATCTTGTAACTAGTAACTAGATTTACTCCTCAACAACAAATCCAACTATATAGGGTCTGTGAGGAGTCTTATTCCTCTATGAATGAAAACAAAATCATAATGTATCTATGCACTCTCTCTCTAAGATAGGGAGATGACTTAGTCTTAAAACAAAAAAAACCATAGTTAAAAAGAAGAAGAGAAATTAAATTAGAACTTTGTCCTAAGGGTTAACCACCATGATAGAGATGTGTTTCTTGGGGAATGTCATGTCATAGGTTAGGGTATGTGCAAGATCATGATGGGCCAAAAAGTGGCGATATGATGGGTATGTGGTTGATGACTTTCTTTTTACCCAAAATTGATGAAACAAAAATGGTTATTAAAGGAGATTCTCAGCTTTCCACAAATATAAGTCATGCTTTACTTTAAATTTAATAATTAATTATTATTCATTTTCTATTAGAATTATGACTAAAGTCTGGATTGATAGGATGATTGAAAAACATCTATAGCTTTCAAATGGTATCACATTTTTTAAATCTGAAACATGTGTCACATTCTATGCTTCACATACTATAGGATTAAAAAAAAATGAATTTGATAAAGTTTTGACCAAGTTAAGGTGGTCAAATATATGAGTTTTTATATTTTTTCAAAGTTGTAATAAAAAAATCATAATTAATTATTTACTTGGAAAAGAATTAGAAAAAATATGCACCATATCGATACATGAGTCCTCTACTTATATTTTAAATCTTATAAAAAAATATTATCATTTTATTGTGGTTAGGGTGGTTAGACAAACACCTACTTCTTATTTTTTCCTTGAAATTTAATTACTACTACATTGAAATTTCAAATTTTCACCAAATAGATTTAAAAAAAAAAATAAACCTAGTAGTTTAGAAACTACATTCAATTTGCTATAGATTCTATTCTTACATATTTTTGAAATAATATAGATAACTTATTCAAATTTTTACGTCAAATTTTCTAACTCTG
The DNA here is from genome assembly GCA_007258455.2 of Sequoia sempervirens. Taxonomy (NCBI): domain Eukaryota; kingdom Viridiplantae; phylum Streptophyta; class Pinopsida; order Cupressales; family Cupressaceae; genus Sequoia; species Sequoia sempervirens. The sequence continues at coordinate 128,686,253 of VDFB02000017.1, forward strand.
TTTTTCTGAATTTTTTGCCACTTAAGGGCCTATTTTTCCATGATGATCCTACACAAACCCATTAATCCTACTCATAAAAAACTTCTTCTCCTTCTATTAGTATTATTTTATGGATACGAATGTGTTGCAGTGATTCATGGTTGACCATTCAATGGTTACCTACATTCTCTTTTAGAACTATAACGCTTCAACCATTTTGACCTCTAGTTGATGTGGGTTAAATATAGTCCTAGCTACAAGAAGTTAGTTTCATCCCTAAGGGACACACATCATTAGCAATCATAATTTAAGTATAGAATTATACTAAATCTCATGAACATTCATGCATTCACATATACATGTGCCAACATATCATATTTGTATTTTCATGTACTTAAGTTTGGTTTACAATGCGTGAAAGGTATAAAAGATGTATGAAGTCTTAGGAATGTTTGTAAAACTTGGAAGATGAAATTATAAAAACATAACTAATTAAGGAAAACTAGCAATTAATTAATCCCATCAACAACAACTTCTATAGTGATGAGGCTATCATCAATGTTGCCAATGTAACTAGAAGTACTATTCAAATTTGAAAAACTATCATTATAAGGTATGTAAGGGCTCTAAAGGGTTGCCTCAAGCATTTCTTTGGAATCAAGGACAACAAAAACAACAACCTCCACTCCAACTTGATCATCTTTATCCAAATCTATCTTAGGAAAATTATTCTCTAAAAGTGTTCTACTTCAAGCCATTTTTTATTCCAAATATATTCCTTCCCTTTCACATATCTTTCCCATGCTCTATTCTATGAATTTACATGACTATCTCATGTGATGCATGGATAACATTATTTCACTCTTTCTTCTAGGATTAGACATTCATGCTCTTCATGAATCCACTGACATCTCTATTCATCAATAATTTATTTTTATTACTTCAAACCTACCCTCATCATAACTATCATTCCTTTCAAAAATTCAATGTGTTGGCTATCATTCATCTATATTTTCATTCCCCTTTTCTTTTCATGCTTTTTGTTATGAATGATTATGGAGAATAGATGGTGTTCTTCATGTGTGTTTTTTATGTGGTGAATACATGATTCAAAATTCCATAATGCCTATAAAATGTTGCAAGTGGACCCCTCAAACATTCCCACTCTGAGTTATCATAATGAGGAAGTGTTGGATGCACGTGTTGTAGATATGATATCATAAAAATAAATTCATTTGCAAAAAAAGTGGAATTCCATTAATCTTGATTGCCAAAAGCGAGCCAAATGTTGTAACCAACATATATAGAGAATAAGCCACACCCAACACACCAATGTCACTAGAAAATATTTGTGATTTCTTTGAGTTACTATAAATTGAAGCATATGTATCATACTGGAAGGTTCTTCTTGAAACATTGAAATATCGATGTGAAAATGCCACCTAATAATTTCATTTGGTATGGTGATGAGCCTTCCTAGAGGATTATTTACACTTGATTAGATATCCATTTTATTTCCTCCTTTGGAATAGGAACACAAATCTCTTCATGTTATAGACTTCAAGTGATGATGTAGTGCCTTCTTCACAAACATCAAGATTCCATATATAATTTCCATTCATGTGCTTAATTTGCTACTCTAAACTGCAAATTTTTTCTAGCATTTTCAATAAGCTTTCTATCACAAAAATTACTAATACAATATGAATAAAGTATATGAATCTTGGGTATGTAGAATCATGGATCTAAATTTAGTGATTAAAACTATGAGCTAACCCACAACTATCCTATAATGAGATTTTTTCAATGTAAATATATTGAACATGTTGCAATGTAGTCATTAAAACTTTGTAATAGTTCAATCTCCTTCCCTAATAGATCAAACTATCGATATTTGATGCGATTTTTTATCTTATCAAAGGAAATATATATCCATAAATATTAGATCATATTAATCTAACAAGTGAATTAAAACTTTGGAAAGGCCATCCAGATTTTTATGGTTCGACAATGTTTCTTGAGCTGGATAAAACTGACCCTTAAAAAAGTATAATGCAAAGCAATCTCCAATTCTTCTTCCTTGCTAGTAATGAAATTCAGACTATTAGTATGCTTATTTATTCCTAATTATGACTAAGTGACCCTCCATCCAAATGAATTCAAATTTTAAGGTTCATGCTTGATACTAGACAAAGGAAATTGTTTAACTAAGGCAACTGGTGATAGAAAATTCTCATATGATCAAGAAGTTCTTATGCTCTTTGTAGGTGAGCCACAATGAGGCTCATAGTTACAAATTTAAACTTGTGAATCCTTTCTTGTACAAACAAAATGATTCCCATTTGAAGTGAATGATACTTAAATTTGACTACAAGTGTTTTGAAAACGTCTATAATTGTACATAAGCTCAACTCCATCAAAAATTTAATCTGTGAATCTCAAGAAGCTATCAATACATTTCATGAAGATATCTAGGTGTAAATTGAAAACTAGTAAGCATTTTCCCACTATATTTCTTCTCTTATCATATTTATTCTCTTTATTTTCTACCTTCAACTCCCCTTCCCACTTGTTTAATTTTATTTCTTCCTTTAGCATAACTACCACGACTTCTATATGGACTTGAGCTAGATCAATCTCTAAGGAATTATTCATATAAATAGGGCATTGATGTTTGTTAGTAATAGTCAAATTTCATACACTACATCTAGATAGTCCCTAAGAACTGACACACATGAATAGAAACCCCTTTTTTTGTGGTAAAAGCATATTTTTAAGGATAGAAAAATTATTTTCTTTGACAATCTATTGATTCCTAAGGCAATTTTGTTTTGTCAAGTGAATTCCCTTTGGGAAGAGAATAAGGTAAAGAGGATCTTGAGGGTCCTTGAATTTTTAGAGCACTGATTCCATGAAAGGTTCATCCACCTCCCATTTCCTTTCAACCAAAGTAAACTCCACAATGTGGAAACCACAATCCAAAATTGGTGCATTACACACTACTTTTTAAGTATATATTTAATGTAACCCAATAAATCTTTGTATAAATCAAGTTTGCATATATGCATCTAATCTACTATTGTTCAGTGATTGCAAAGAAATAAAACATGTTCCCTTGGAGTTTAGAGTCCCCAATAGATACAACCTTTGTCCCATTTATGTTTTCAAATAAGAAAAGTTGGATGGACAATCCAATGGCCAAATAAGAAATATACCACCTTTGTACCATAGTGTACACTAAAAAGTTGCAATAGAAAAAATGTAGGAAGGAAAAGATAATAAATGTCATAAATACTCTAGAAGCAAGACCCATTAAACATAAAATACCTCTAACATTTTTTCTTGCTTCAACATAGGCGATCACAAGTTCAAGATTTTTTTTTTGCTAATGATGCATTTTTTCTTTTAAAATTCAAGTGTGGAGACCAAGGTTCATACATATATACCCATCTTTGGTATATCTATTAAGATAAGAAGAAATTGATACATATATTCACCATTGGGGTCATACCTTTTCCAAAAGAACTTAGATAATACATGTGATGGTACTGAGGAAAAAATGTTGAACCTAATAGTTGAAAGGGAAATGACGAGCTTGAAAATCCTTGCAAGAGCTAGTATGCACCTTTAGTAATTTATATTTATTTATACAAATAAAATTTCAATTTCCTTGATACAAGAACATACTACTATGTCATAAAGCAGAAACATAGTTTCCCCATGCATTAATCCTTAAAGGAAAGTTGATGTAGTTTCAAATTTGGGAAAATTTTAGCAACATAACGACATGTAAATTAACATTTCAAGAATGAGAAACACAAATAATAGAAGATAGATAGACATAAGAGAAGAGGACATGATATACATGGGGAAAAACCTTTCAGGTAAAAAACCCCACACTCCAAAGCATTGAACCAATGTAATAATCTGCAACAATTCAGTTACAATACACTTACAGGCTCACAACATTAGAATGAAGACTACATCTTGCTCTTCTAGAGGAAATTCTACAGCACTTTGATACTTGCAATATTCAGCATACAAAAACCCACTCCAAGACATCCAATATATAGAGAATACAAGTATGAAGGTAGCTTCTAGAACAAGCTACAAGAGATGGGCATCTAAATCCATGTGGCACATTTTTCAACCATATATTTGACTCCTATGATACTTTCCACATGATTCCTAACCCCCCTTACATTTCTCCATACTTTGGAACCCCAAATTTTCCCCTAAAAGGTATGAAAGATACATTACAATGTCATAGAATCTGTCATATATGACAACTCTTACAGCTGTAAGAGAATGTGTCATAACTAACTAAATATAGAAGATGCATCTTATATTCTCTTATCGCTTGTCATAGGTCAAATTTGGACACCTAGATTCCTCATGCAAATATTCCTTTCAACACTTGTCCAACCTGTCATAGAATTTGGCTCTTACACATCATAAGATCGTCATAGGAATCTGTCATAAGATCTTGATGAGAATCTATCATAAGATAGTCACAGAATCCCTCAAAGATGTTGACACATGTCAAATAATATCTTCCCAAAGTGGGACACCTACATTTCTTTGTGGGGACCACAACATCCATGTCACATCCCATGTCACCTCCCAAAATGCTTACAACTTACCGTGACAAGTCATATTATATGACAAATCAACATGAGCAAGAAATTACAACATAAGCATTAATAAATTACTATTTTAATGATAGGAAATTACAAAGGCTGAGACACCTTAATTCCCAACATTCTCCCACTTTTCAAACACTTTTCAAGGGCCAATCTAAATAGGTAATCAACTGCTAGGGGTCAAACAACAACATCACAACCATACATGAAAGCACACAAATCTCTAGCATGACCTCATGTACTAACAAGATACTTGTAGCAACATCCAAGATGTCCACCATATCAAGAAAAAAAATCATGTAATCCTCCAATCATGCCACCTATGAAAGAAAAGGAACAAGCCAAGGTCTATATGCACCAATACAAAGAACACAAGCATAAAATCCAAGCGATATCAAAGACTATACGCTACTATCATAACTCCACTATGCTCACAAGCTAAACAAAAGCTCAAACAACTCCAATCCCATAACCAAAACACAATTTTGAAGACAAAGAATCCTCCAAACAACAAAATGATCCATCAGCTAGACCAACAACCAAATGAGGTTGTCATCATCTAACTGATAAACCCATGGGATCAAAAATAACACCCATAGTAAATGCTAATCCATCCAATTTTCCATCCTCAAAGGTATCCAAAACATCAGTAGAACTTATTCCAACAACATATCCAACCCATAAACTATAATCAAATCTCCTTGTATCAAAATTGTCACTGAATAACACATACATCCAAGAACTCCCACTGCGTGGGTAATGTCAAATCTAAAAAGATCAAGGCACACCAAGTCTACCAATAGCATCATATATAAAGTGTAAAAAACATCATGTAGTAGCAAGAAAAATCCATAATGATATGCAAAACCTGTAAAAGAGTAACTTGTAAGAGTATCTCTCACCACAAGTCTCCAAATCTCTCCCATGTTCTCCACACACAACAAAGGAAAAAGATAAAGAAACCTCCATGTCATCACCCAAGAACATAAGTGAAAAACACATGACCACAAGCTAATGATCACAATAGTTCCATCCAAACCTCAAAACCAATTTAATGTGAAAGCAAACATCCAGGAAGATAACCAAGACCAAAGAGAGAAACACTGCACATCATATACTTGTATAAAATCCTTCTACTTACACCTCTAAATACCAACTGTGCCACGTATTATCCCCTCCACAATAACCCAAAATAAAATCCATAACAACACTCAGCCGCTCAATCACCAAGATATATCATAACATATGTATCATGTAATCAACATGGATGTAAGCTTCTCATGCCAAAGAAGATCAAACTAAATATCTATTCCCATATCAAGAAATAATCCCAATACATCTCCTAAACTCAACATCAATAAATTTACCCATAATGCATAAGGAGATAAGCATGCCTGCAACACTCCTCAAATGAATCCTCCAAAACCATATATCCATAGCTCAAGATCCATATGCATGAGAAGACAAAACATAACATAATACACGTAAAAGGAACAATGGGAAATACCTCTCAAGTAGACCAAGAGTGGGGAATGAGAATGCTCCTCCAAGATATCCAAGTCATCATGGCTCATCCTAGAACACTCTACTCATAGGTCCATGTTGAACTCACATCCAACCAAGGTGTAGACTCCTCAGACTTCCTGTTGAAATCTCATCAAGAGAAAACTATCTCAGCACATGTCTCTAATCACAAGAGATCTCCTAGCCTCACCTATGTCTCCAATTATCCATGAGTACCTGTAACCAACCAATCCATGCTAAACTCCAAATGTAACATAGCACAATCATGAAGTAATCAAGAAAAATGTTCAATATACTCAATACAAAGAGAACCACCAAGATCAAATCTCCAATCATTATACAGGAACATAAACATGACAACATGATCTAGCTATCTCCTCCTAGGAGATAACATACACCAATGCATACATCCTAGTCTCAAGAGAACATGTATCATTAAAAACTATAATAGATAATCAAGATTACATCATGAAATAATACCAAAACACTCAAAACCAAGAAACAACATCTCCAATCACATGAAGATAACCATCTCCAAATAATTCCATGAAAATGTAAAAGAACCCTTTTGCAACAACAAGATCTAAGAGCTCCTCCTAAAAACATCTACAACACTAAAGAAGATCATCCATCACCAAGTGATGACTCCATAGTCACTGCTAAAGCTCCCACTAAACAGTGATACTGAGCTCTCCAATCATCATGACAACCATCTCCTTAATAAATATTCTTCATGGCTCTAAGACAATAAAATACAATATCAACAACACCAAATAATTAGAACTAAAATCTCCAAGCCAAGGAGATAAACAACATGCTACAAGTCCCATAATTGAATATCCAATCACTCAAAAAATAATACATCCTCTAATCTCAAAACAAAGTACCAATGCACAAATGACCATAAACAAGGCTAACTAATGAAATCTGTATCAACACTAAATCAATCTCATGGATATAGGCAATCCACATCTGATTCATCCCACTACAACCAATGGGTAGCTAATCCATAAACTACATAACTCATAGATCCCATACAATGAAGCATGCAAACTCATCATCACATTAGTAACAAGAAAAGCTGAGATATCAAAGAAGATAACATGTAGATTTCAAGAATCAAATAACAGATCACTAATAGACCCGATTTTCCAAACAAATGCATTACTAAGTACCATAGTCAAGGAAATAATCAAGCATTCCTGCAATTCTACAATTGTTCTCATCTAGAAAACTCTAAGAGTCTGAACATAATATTTTGCACATATCTATAAACCACTAATTTTTTGGTTAACATGTAAAAACCTATAAAAAATCATCTCCATGTAAATCTAAACCACTTAAACATCCAGAATAATAGATCACACATATTTAATCTAAACAAGTGAATACTCTAGATCTACAAAAACCCACATCTTTTAGAACACAGGAAAAATGCAAAACCTTCAGAGGAAATAGGTTGTCTATAAGTTTTTAAAATATAAAATATCCCTTCACAACCCACAAATCACTAATGGTAAAACATATACACACATTTCCTCAATGAGAAATTTTTAAACCTCCTCAAAGCATGCATGAATCATACATGCAAACCTGTAACTATCTTACATCTAGATAACCCAAGGAAAAACATAATCTAAAAAAATAGTTCATCCAAAGATCTGTAAAACCACAAGTTTTGATTAACCATGTTAAACTTGCAAAAAACCATCGTGTTTTTAACACACAAGAAAATCCATATCCATTTATCATCTGGAATACCCTCTAGTCTGTATACAACCATAATAGTTAAGCTAGAACAATGGGATATCATGAATATGCATAACCATATATTTTCAAACGAAAAAACCATAAAACCATCAAATCCAAGGAACATGAATCTGATCCATGCAAGTACAAACATCTATTAGGAAAGAGACGTCCAAGAACTTCTAGGCCCATTTTTAGGCCAACTCCACCATATACATGCATCTGAGAGAGAATTAGTCTATTCTAAAAGCATCCAGATCATTAAATGATCAACTCCATAACCTTACATGCATTCAAGGTTATTCAACTTGTTGGTTCCGAAATCAACAAATGCAATTAGTCCTAAAGAATAGCCACTTTCTCATATTCAAACTCAAAGGTGGATTTGTCCAATGAACAAGATTCAGTTAAAGACTAAAATTACCTACACTTCTGGCTCTGTTAAATCAAGGAGGGTAATCCCAATAGTATATTCACAGATACTTTTGTGCCAAAGTATCAAATACACTATAAACAAATGTTTCTCCTCTAATTGTTTAAAAGACACAACACCCTAAAGGTTTGGTTGACCTTCATGGCAGTGTCTAATTTAAACGTGAGAGATATAGCATTAAATTCCCCACACAAACAAACTGAGGTTGATAAGTAAAATGATTTATATTTTTGATTTTTTGTTGAATTAATCAATAGATTGAAAAAATAATAACACACTTGGATTAGTGCTTCATCCATTGGAATAGAGTCAACTTCAATATTTGTGCAACCTAATAACAATTTAATACATAGCATCATCTAAGCTTTGAAGATATTGTATTACAATATTTCAACATAACATCTCAACCATAACTTCTTATCAGAATCCTAGCGCTCAGCCTAACATAAACCAATAGCTTCACTCAAGCATTTACATAGATTCATTCAATGGATAAACAAGAATAAAACTAAACATCCACTAGAATTCAATGGAGACAAATAAAATAACTCTTGATTATGTTATTCATAGCTTATAAAACCAATACATAGGAGAGAAAATGGTTATGAATTTCAACCATTCTATATTAACCTTTCCAATATTTCTATCAGAAATACAAATGTATTGACACACTACAACCTAAAACAAAACCTTGAAATGTTCTATATTCCTATTATAGTATTCTCTATAACTAATTACAAAATATCTAACTCCCCACAATGAATCAAAAATATGCACTTCAGGAGAAAGAAACCCTAAATGCATATCAAAAGAAGACACATGGAAAACTCGTGATTGTTGATGAATAATTGCCCACTACCTGAAGAGAAACCCTAATCTATAATTTGATTCATGCTTCTTGCATTTTCCTACCTACAATAGAAAATATTCCTTCCTTGAAGACTTCATTCTTCATCATTTGTCTTGTCAGTGCAGCAACAAAAAATTACCCTCTCCATGAGAAATCTCTCCATTAAGCCCTATAGTGAAAACTTACAGCCTTACTCATAAAAAAAATTCATTTCGCTTTGTCTTTTCACAAATAAAGAAAATAAACTCCTCGTGCAAGTATTTCTATTTCACTGCACTTTTCATCCTCCCTGTAAAGAAAAAATATTTTATTTATGAAGGCTCCTTACCCGTGTATCTTTATTTTAATCTACCCAACCTTTAAATTTTACTTTAACTCTAAAGGAAATTTTCATCGAGCCATTTAAAACTTACCTATGCCCATTTACCTTCACTTTAGGTATTTAAAATATTTACCTCTTTATAAAAATATAAAGGTTGCAAATATTTAATACTGTTCAGACAAATAAACTTTTACCCAAGTCGCTTATTTCACTTTTACTTTGCATTTTTAAAATTAATTCCCAACATAAAAGCTCTTTACCCCTTTGTTTTACATGGAAATATTTATCAAAATATTTTCCCCACTTAATCACCACCTCCAATAGCATTTTAAAATTTTAGAAAACTTTAAAATTTTCACTTGGGCCCACCATGGCTTCTATCCTTCAATATTTGCTTCCTTGTTGCATTTTCTGACGGCAACAAAAACTTACTCGGGCCAACAAGCAAGGCATTATTTAAATTTAAAATAAAGCTTTAATATTTAACCTCCCCATGTGCCTGCGACATTTAGGAAAATAATATTTTATTTTAACAGGCTGGCAGGGATGTCACTACAACCAGATAAAATATTTATTTTCTCGTGCCCTTGTAGCTCTTCTCCCGACGCCATCTTCATTCTTTCAGGCAAGCCGGGATTGGTCCACATTGCTCTTTTCGTCTATCGACATTGATTAGCTTTCTACCCTAATTCCTCCTACTTGGTCCTCTACAACTTCACAAACCCTTTGATGGCATCCAATGTTTGCAATAGCCAATTATGAAACCTATTATTCATTTCACCAAAGTTCTTGAAAAAGAATTTCCTCAAACAATTTTGTTACATTCCCCCTACTAGCGCGAATAGTTCACAAGCCAAATAAACATATGTTGGATTTGTATTTACATCAAGTATCAAATGGATATGTTTCCTACAACAACCTCTTTCAAAATATATTTCCATCAAAATTTGGACTCCTATCCTTTACACTGAGCATCGTACATTACCAAGTCTCTTGTGTGCATATTTCACCCTGTAGACTTTGAGCCTTCTTAGGATATAACGCCATGCTTATTTGATCCCTTCGTTGGTGGTGGAATCTTTTCCTACATTTTTATCTAGTATTTGGTGAGTTTTAATCCACCATCAATGCATCTCTAGTTGATATTCCAATTAAAATTTATTCAATCAACACAATGGTGGCTTCTCTTTGGATGCATCAATCATTTTTTAATCTTTGTATCTGATTTACTTCTTGTAGCTCTTAAATGTTTCAACTAAGCCATCTTTACTTCATTTGCATCTCCAAGTCTGATGAGTTCCCTATCCACCTTAGGTGCCTCCCAATAGAAACAATGCTTATCTACAAACTTCCTTTTGATGGTTTCCCCCAATTTGCAACATCCTTTTTTAGTAACAAGACTCACAATACAGCCTTTAGCATTCAATAGAGCCTCTTGAGTAGGAAACAAATCATCATCTAGACCCTGATTCATTTTGTGTATCATCAAGTGTTTCTTTTGCAGCAAATTTGAGTGGCTAGGTTCAAGATTCGTTGTTATCCCTGCTCATATAATCACAATTATTTAATGCCACCTAGCACAAATGATTATCATGTTGTTAAATATTGAAGCTACTTTGAATGCCTACCAATAAGGTGCAGAAGGGTCCCTCCTATCTTGCACAATCAACTCTAAATGAATTCCTTTATCATTTATGCATAGAAGTGAAATCTTTTAAAACATATATGTTTTTAATTCCATTTTTTTAGACATTCATAAAGCAGTTGATGAGCTTCAAATCCATTTTAGATGCATCCTTAATAAATTATAAATAGACCTCACTTTGAACCTTTTCCCTTTTGCAAGATGTGAATATGCATCCACATAAAGAGGAAACTGTGAACAAATTAGCCTTTATAATTGATTTACTCTTTCAATATCACATGGTTGTGCATTTATTTGAAATCTTGCATGGCATTTTCTTGAGAACATAGTGAATTCTATTAGACAGAAAAAATTTGGTTAACCACCATTCTCAATGACCCGAGGGACAATAATATTTGACAGACACCAAAAGAGTAGCAATTAGAATTGTCAAGTTTTTCCTTCAAGAATTGGCTTACCACTACAACGAATAATTCTACTATTTCATGTATTGTGCCAACCACATACAACTAGGGTAAATGGTTTAAGAATTTGAAAGGATAAATTGGTAATGATACTTGAGTCCACTAAAATGGTGATTGGACTGTCCTTTCATCTTTTCACCCTTGATGCACTAATCTTCTTCTTCTTTTCTCTTGGATTTTCCTTATATGACATACCTATATTGTATAACATGAATTCCATCTCTTGGTAATTTTCTTGATGCTTTTGATGTTGTTAATCCATCATTTTGCTCACCAATTTCATCACTACACTCCATTTGGAATACTTCAAGAAAAGGATTAACAAATTCACAATACAACCCAAATGTCAAATCTTTGTGATCACCCTTACCATGGACATCAAAATCAATACTATCCTCTATTGCATTAGTATGAACATCTAAAACTTGTCCATTCATAACTATGCAAAGCATGATGGGTCCCCATGTGGGCCCGACTAAAAAAATATATGTTTTCAAAAAAGTTTCATCTTGAACTGATTTGAGGGTGTCTATGAATGCATCCGAGGTGAAACTTTGAAGTGGATTATCATTAATTTTTTCTTTCAGGCACTTTTGCAAAATGATCAAAACTAGCCAAGTGGGCTTTGGAATTATCCTGGGAATCTAGTCAAATGACCTCTTCAAGTCATGAAAATTTACAAGCATGCAAACATTTGACCTAGGAATGGAGTGCAACAAACGGATCCAAAAAAAAAGTCACAAGGTGAAAGATATTCAACATCAAAGTTGCTCAGTTGGACTTTTTTGTAATTGTATCTGTTTAAAACTAATTAAAGTTCACCAAGTTGCTACTTTGAAAAAATATCAAATCATCTTTTGGGGAACTACCATTGGAAACACTAGGTCATTTGGGTACATTGAGTACGTGTGCAAGAGATATTACCTTGAATCATCATCCATCATGATATATTGAGGGTCAAACTTGACCATGAAAAGTTTTGAAAATGCAGGTGTGCAAACGACAAAAAAAATTTAGAACATTCCAACTTCTCTTTTCAAAACTCTATCAAAACTCATCATGTGAAGTTGAAAACTAACAGCCATGTTCACTTTTTTCACATGAGTATGTCTGTCAGGGGGTATGGCACAAAAATCAACAGGCTCCGAGTTGTGACCCTTCAAAGTAGGTCACTTGGGCAGATTTTGTAGGTACACTTTTGAGTATGCAAAGGAAAATTTTTCACCATGGGCCTTCAAAATTTGTATATTTTGAAGGTGCCATCACAACTTTCAAACATGAGCTCCAAATCAATAACATCTCAAATTTAATCGTATGATGAACTCCATAAAACTCTATCTTCTTCGTCCTTCACAATGCTTGTTTTTTCCAAAAGAAGATCAACTACAAAACTTCCACTCAAACAAGGATTAAAAAAAAAATCCTTCAAAAAAAAATCCCTCAAGCTTTCGAAGCTAAGAAATCACAATAGAAGAAATACCTAGAACCCCAAACACCACATGCATTATGATGCAGGCACATGCAAGTGATATGCAAGTTCATGAAAGTACATGCAACACACATGCAATTGCATGCAACTTACATACATACACATGCAAGCACATGAAAATATAGAACTGTGCTTTGATACCAAATGAAAGGGAAATGACAAACTCAAAAAGCCTTCCAAGAACCAGTATGCACCTTCAGTAACTTATGTTTATTTAAAAAAATCAGATTTCAGTTATCATGATGCAAGAACATAATACTATGTCATAAAGTGGAAACAAACATAGTTTAATTTCCCATGCATTAATCCTTAAAGGAAAGTTGATGTAGTTTCAAATCTAGGAAAATTTCAGCAACATAACAGCATGTAAATTAACATTTCAAGAACGAGAAACACAAAGAATATAAGAAAGATAGACATTAGAGAAGAAGCCATGATATACATGGGGAAAAACCTTTCGGGTAAAAAGCCAGACACTCCAAAGCATCTAACCAATGTATTAATCTACAACAATTTGGTTACAATACACTTGCAAGCTCACATCCTTAACATGTAAACTACATCTTACTCTTCTAGAGGAAATACAACACCACTTCAATACCTGCAATACTCAGCATACAAAAATCCACTCCAAGACATCCAATATATATGGAATACAAGTATGAAGGTAGCTTCTAGAACAAGCTACAAGAGATGGGCGTCCAAATCCATGTGGCACATTTTTCAACCACATATTTGACTCCTGTGATACTTATCACATGATTCCTAACCCCCTTTACATGCCTCCATACTTGGGTGCCCCAAATTTTCCCCTAAAAGGTATGATGGATACCTTACAATATCATAGAATTTGTGATTTATGATAACTCTTCCAGTTGTAAGAGAATGTGTCATAAATAACTAAATGTAGAAGATGCCTCTTATAATCTCTTATAGCCTATCATAGGTTAAATTTGGGCACCTATATTCCTCATGCAAAGATGTGTTCCAACACTTGTCCAACCTGTCATAGAATTTGGCTCTTATGCATCATAAGATCATCATACGAATCCATCATAAGATCTTGATGAGAATCTATCATGAGATCATCATAGAATCCCTCAAAGATGCTAACACATGTCAAATAATATCTTCCAATAGTGGGATGCTTACATTTCCTTGTGGGGACCACAACATCCATGTCACATCCCATGTCACCTCCCAACATGTTGACAACTCACCATGCCAAGCCATATTAGATGAAAAATCAACATGAGTAAAAAATTACAAAATAAGAATTAATAAATTACTATTTTAATGCTAAGAAATTGCAAAGGTTGAGACACCTTAATTCCAAATAATAGTCAAATCCAGTTTCTATTATTGATTTCCCATTTTGAGTCTATAAATAGTCTAACAAAAAAATTGTCACTTCTCCATTCAATTTACTTGATGCCAAAATTCTTGTTGTTTATATTGCTAGGTTGCAAATTATCTTGTCTACTCTTGTCCAATATCTATGCAATCAAACACTATTATGTTAACTTGCAAACCATGATCCAACCATTTAACCAAAGTCTCTCGATAGATTTCATAACTTGGTGATCTAGTCACAAGAATTTGAGGACTCATAGTGGCCAAAACTATATATTTTTTCCTTTTTATAGATCTGGATTTCTTTAGGCTTGCTTAGTGACATTTTACTATTTTTATATTTAAGAATATTTCTCAATTGTATTTTTCTCCTAGGTTTTCTTCTTACTTTGAAGAGCATTAAATGAATTATCACAAGCATATGGAAGTTCTATATAATCAATTGTAATTGTTGAGTGTGTAGTAATACTAACAACAAGTGCTAAAAATAGAGCTCTACCAATTCTTTGATCGATCATATTCTCCCATGCATGTATACCTTTTGTAGAGTCTAAACTAGTGTCTTGTAAACATGGTAGAAACACACAATTTAGAGGAATGACCTAGCTGAATAGTCCACTCAATATTGCAAAGACCATCTAATTTTCAACCAAGGTTTGTAAACATGTGATGGTACTACATTGTATGTGCCATTAGAGACCTAATGTTACCTAATTTATCCTATTAAAGGTGTTCTACTTGCTAGAAAATCATATAAACTCATAATAGTGAAAGAAGTAAACTGTCACTAATGGCTACGTGTGTCTACAACATAACCTGTAACTAAATTATTGTTAACAAAGATTTACTAAAACTAACTCAAGGATACTCAACTTGGTAATTGGACGACTTATAACCTTAAGAGTACTATAAGTTAACTAAATGCATCTGTGCTTATGAATATTCATTACTAATAATCACAATATGAGAATATATTCTAACTTCCATGCAATTTATAAAGCAATGATAAACATAAATAACTATTAAACAAAAATGAAACAACTAAAATATAGTGAAGAACAATTACCTTGAGTGGCATGCTTAAGTAGTTGTCTTCACTTAACTAGAACCAAATCTAAAGCTTCAGATTCTATGAATTCATATAAACTTAAACTTTATTGATTAGGCATTCCACAAGATTACATAAGATCTTTCTCATAGATTGTATTCAAGGAAATCATTTTTGAATAATCAACATATCTATAGATGATAACTAAAAATTGAAAAGTAACTGCTTTCCAAATACTAAATCAACTCCCTATATAAAAGACTCAACCACTGGCTACATACAAGCACGGGGGAGTTTTATTCTAAACACAACTCCTAATTGAAATCATTAATCTACAAATCCCTATATTTCAGGGAATGTAATTAAGATTGAATAATTCAAATACAACTAAAAAAAAACAAGAGTTCTAATAGAATCAAAACTCTACAAAAAAGATTTGCATGTGGAACACACAAACAAATTATTGAGAATCCTACTAATAAAAAAATTCTTCTTCTCCAACATCTTAAATTAACTTGTCATAATGATGCACAACTAACTCAATTAGGTATCTCCACTTGGTAGTTATTACATTAATCTTGATTTGGAACTTCCCTTATTTTGTTTTCCAAGTCCTCCTTTTGTTGTAGGCTACAATATATTCTTGGGCTGCAAAAGGTTAATCCACAAAACATATACATATTTAACTACCATAATTAAACACATAATTCCAACCATATTTCACACATATTCATATGTATATATCATGAAATCCTACTATGTCATAGCCATATTTCCATTACTATAATCCAGGTCCAAGTTTGTATAATAAGCATAAAAAGATAGCATAGTACAAAAATATTGTCTAATAATATCTAAAAGTATGCATAAAAACAACAAAAATAGGCTAATAAATGAACCCATTGTAAGGAAAGCTAAGGTGCAAAACAAACTCTCCTAACATCAAAACCTCAAGGAAGAATGTAGAGGTGACTTTAAATTTTGCAATTACAGTTTAATAAGATACACATGAATAGAATTATTAGAAAAGAGAATTGAACACACACACAATTGGACACTAGATTTACGTGGGAAAACCCTTATGGGAGAAAAATCCACCACACCAAGAAAAGCCTCTTTGTATTACAGTAAACAAAATTACATACAGAGTACAAACATCTCTTTCTAATATCAATTTTACAGCAACAACATTCACTAATCAATCTTGTACAGAACATTAATCTCACAATGCTCTCAGACACATACCATAAATCCACTCAGATAAATCTGTGTTCAGTATAGAATAGAAACCTCCAATAACCCTGACCAACTATTCACCATCATCGATAATTTCCAAGCATAGTCCTTTTCCTCACAAACTATTCATCTCTTTCACAGGAACCATCGCAACTGTACAACTACTAATGGTTCACATACCGCTTCTCTAATTGGCTCAGAACATGCCACATAGGATAGATGTTTGGTCAAAGAAGTTCAAACGGAATCACATGTTGGTGAGACACTAGACCATGTCTCCCCGATGCCAAAATTCCCGATCATAGAACCATCGACATGACTATCGCTATTGGAAACACCTTGAGAAAACATATCAAATTCACCAACCTGTTGGTGAGACTTACACTCTCGGCAAGAGTTCATACCGACAACAAACCCGTCAGCCAAGAGTCTCCCCGATGATCACCGTCCTCCAATGACATGTGTCAACTACTCGTGCATTTCTAAAGAATCAAGCTGGGAATCTACAATATTCTCAAGAAGTTTCTCAGAATTCCAAGTGGTCCCCACACCCATTGGCTTAGGTTAGGAAAATCTTGAACATTGCAACACGGAAAGAGATTGCCCAGTCAGAGGAAACACAAACTTAGTAACTCTGCGACAAGGTTCCAAAGTTACAGAAACCACCGATGCCGCGACATGGAAGGAGATCGCCCAGTCGGAGAAAACGTAAACTTAGTAATTTCACGACAAGGTTCCAAAGTTACAGAAACCATTGATGCCATGACAACGAAGGAAGTCAGCCAGTTGGAAAATTCAATAACTTCCAAACTCCGCTAAAAGGTTCCAAAGTTAGTAACTCCAACAATCGGTTGACAATGAGGACTAATAAAGAGTAACTCGCCAAGTCTTAACAAAGATACAAGCCAACAAGTTGAGGCACCATTTTCCAACAATCTCCCACTTGACGAAGAGTTACTGGCTTCCTTCAAACTCAGAGTTAGTGAAGGTCATGGGCTCCAAGGCCCATCAAACTAGCACACCACCTGTACTTGTTTGTGTTCACTAGTTTCATTAATGCATCTACAACATTTTCCAGAGTATCCAATTTTTCTAAAGAGACCTTTCCATCCTCCATCATGTCTCAAACAAAATGATACTGCACATCAATATGTTTTGTCTTGGCATGGAAAGTAGGCTTTTTCACCAGACAAATAGCACTCTGACTATCATAGTAAATTGTGATTTTCCCTACATCAAACCCAATGTTAGAACACAAACGTTTTAACCAGATTGCTTCTTTACAGGCATGTGTTGTTGCCATGTATTCTACCTCTGTAGTGGACAAAGTGACTACAACCTGTCGCTTACTCATCCAACTAACTACACCACCATTCATCATGAAAATATATCCACTGGTGGATCTTCTGCTATCAATGTCCTCTGCCCAATCAAAATCCACATAGCCTCAAATGTTGAGAGTCCTCTGTAATTCAACCAAATTTCCATGGTAACACAAAGCATATTCTGAAGTTCCCTTCAAATATTAAACACTCTTTTCACAGCATCCCAATGTGTCCTTCCAAGATTTTCCATAAAGTGACTAAGTACTCCCACTGCTTGGGCAATGTATGGCCTCGTACAAACCATTGCATACATTAAAATTCCAATTGCACTAGCATAAGGCACTCTGGTCATGTCCTCCATCTTAGTAGGAGATTTTGGATAGTCTTCAATAGATAGCTTCATTCCCTGCAAAAATGGAACTAGCTGCTTGCAATCAATCATACAAAATCTCTCTAGAATAGTATTAATATACTTACTTTGGCTGAGCCAAAGTTTTCTACTCTTCTTGTCCTTGGTTATTTCCATTCCTAGAATATACCTAGCTGCACCAAGATCTTTTATTTCAAACTTTGCAAACAACTGAGATTTTAGATCAAAAATCATTAACCTACTATTGCCTATGAACAACATATCATCAACATAGAGAGCAATAATAAGAACATGATCATTTTCAGCTTTAAAGTACACACAATGACCAGATTTTGATCTTACAAATCCCAATGACAAAACAAACGTGTCAAACTTCTGGTACCACATTCGAGGGGATTGTTTTAATCCATACAGATATTTTTTCAACTTGCAAACCAGATTTTATTTACCTTTTTCCACAAAGTGCTCAGGCTGGGACATATAAATTTCTTCTTCAAGATCACCATGAAGAAATGTTGGCTTCACATGCATCTGTTCAATCTATAAGTCATACACTGCTGCAAGTGACAAAAGAAATCTGATAGATGTCAACTTAGCTACAAGAGAAAAAAATTCTCCATAATCAATTCCCTCTACCTGGGAATACCCTTTCGCAACCAACCTTGCCTTATACTTTTCCACACTGCCATCCAAACCTATTTTCTTTTTAAATACCCATTTGCAACCAACAACTTTTCTTCCTGTAGGCAAGGGCACCAAACTCCAAGTATCATTCTTTTCTAATAATGTCATTTCTTCATTCATGGCTTCCAACCAAGAGTTTCAATTAGAAATTCTAAATGCCTCTTTCATAGTCCTAGGCTCATCAGTGCTAGAAATTAAAGCATAGGCACAAGTAGAATCTAACATAGAAAACCCATACCTATTAGGTTGCTTTCTTTCACCTGTTGACCTCCTCACAGGCTGAGGCTGAGGTTATTCTTCTTCTTTAGAACTTTTAGAAATACTTGAGCTCTCCTTAGTTTCAGGTACATTTTGAATTTTCAATTCCTTTTTATCTGGTGTTGGAGGAATTTCAACTACATCCTTTTTATCTTTTTATTTTGTCTCTGACTGCAGATCCAAAGTAGAAGGCTTCAGCTCACGAAAAATAACACTTCTGCTGTATAGAACCTTCTCCATATCAGGATTCCAAAGCTTGTATCCTTTTATGCTAGCACTATAGCCAATAAAAATACATTTAACAGCCTTGTTTTCCAATTTAGACCTTTTTTCATTCGGCACATATGCATATGCCTCACAGCCAAAGACACAAATGTGTCTCAGAGAGGGCTTCTTTCCAGACCATGCTTCGAAAGGTGTTTTCTCAACAAGAGCAGAATTAGAACCATTTATTAAGTAACACGTTGTTGCAACTACCTCAGCTGAGAACTTCTCCTCCAAGCCAGCACTACTTAGTATACTTTGTGCTCTTTCCATCACTATCCTATTGAACCTTTCTACAACTCCATTTTGCTATGGAGTGTAGGGTGTAGTTTTATGTTTTTTAATCCCATGATCTTTACAGTACCTCTCGAACTCATCAGAACAAAACTTACCACCATTTTCAGTCCTTAAACATTTTATTTTTCCTTCCAATCTGATTTTCCACAAGGTTTTTAAATTCCTTAAAACTACTGAACACTTCTGATTTACTTTTCAAAAAATAAACAAATGCCCTTCTTGAATAATCATCAATGAATGATACATAATATCTTGATTTAGACAATGAAGGAACATTTAATGGACCAAAAAAATCTGAATGAATGTAATCAAGTAAACTAGAAGATTTATGAGGACTGGAGTAAAATGAAACATGGTGTTGTTTACCATATATAAAATGTTCACAAAACTCAAATTCAGGGGTACAATCATCAAGCCCCTCAACCAGGTTTTTATTTTTCAAGGTTTTTAAACCTTTTTCTCCAATATGGCCTAGCCTATGATGCCAGAGCATAGTCTTTTCTGCTAGAAGTTTAACTTCCATAGAGTTTGCACTAACAAAAAAAAATTCCTTCTTTTCTCCATGAGTAGCGTTTTGTGACTTTGCAGAGACACTATTGCATTGAACTACAAATGTATCCAACTTATACAAGGTACCAATACGAGCACCCCTAGCTAGCACCATTGAGCCTCTAGCCATTTTGCAGCCATTTCTAGAGAATGTGACTTGCACTCCAACATCATTAAGCCTACTAACAAAAAGTAAATTTTGAGCCAGACTTGGTATATGCATTACATCATTGGTTCCCTTCACTCTTCCATCAGGGAACTGAATTCTGACTCTTCCACAACCAACTATTTCCATAGATGAATCACTTGCCAAATACACCCTTCCACCATCGTATTTTTCATACTTAGTGAACTAGTCTCTATGAGATGTCATGTGGAAAGATTCTCTAGAATCAATCAACCAGACATCATCTGATGCCTGAGTAGCCAAGGCTACAATGAAAGCATCTACATCACTCTGAGAAGAATCATTATCGGGAGAATTCTTCTACTTCTTCTTCTTTTTCTCCTCTTTACAGTCCTTTCAGACATGACCAAGTTTCCCACAACTCCAACACTTCACCTTGCACTTCTTTCCAGGAGAGTTTGATCTCCCGTTTGACTTTGATTTGGACTTGTCCTTTTTCTTGCCTTTTTCTTTCGATCTACCTCTAACAACAAGGGCCTCCTTTGCCATCTCAGAAAATTTCCTTCTCATCTCTTTTGATAACAAAGAAGCAACAACATCTTCCATCTTAAAAGTGGATGTTGTACTCCCAATAGCCATCACCAAGTGATCCCAAGAATCTGACAAAGAACATAATAATAGCATACATCGATCTTCTTCATCAATCTTCACACCCACAGATGCTAACTGAGCAATCAACATGTTGAAAGCATTCAAATGATCAACAACAGATGCTCCTTCCTACATTTTCAAAGAGTACAAATTTTTCCTCAAGAACAACTTATTCACCAAGGACTTGCCCTGATAAATAGCTCCCAGTCTTTTCCACAAAGAAGATGTAGTCTTTTCTTCATGAACATTCAGAAGAACAGAGTTTGCTAGACAGAGCCTTATTAGCCCCTTTGATTTTCAATTTGCAAGGTCCAAATCCTCTTGCTTCATGCCTGCAGGCTTTGTTCCAGACACAACAAGTTAAAGATCACAGTCAACTAACAGATCTTCCATTTTAATTTTCCACAACTCAAAATTACTGCCATTGAATTTCTCAATTTCAATCTTTCCTAACGTGCTTGTCATCTTAATCTTTAATTCAAATTACCAGATTTCTACAACACTCCCATTGAAACTAAATTGACCCAAAAAACCCAACCTACCCACAAGGATAACACCCTTATGGGAGAAAAACCCACCACACCAAGAAAATCCTCTTTGTATTATAGTAAACAAAATTACATACAGAGTACAAACTTCTCTTTCTGATGTCAATTTTATAGGAACAACATTCACTGATCAATCTTGTGTAGAACAATAATCTCACAATGCTCTTAGACGCATACCATAAATCCACTTAGATCAATATGTGTTTAGTATCGAATAGAAACCTCCAATAACCCCAATTGACTGCTCACCATCATCGACAATTTTCAAGCATAGTGCTTTTCCTCAAACTGTTCATCTCCTTCACAGGAATGGTTGCAACTGTACAACTGCTAAAGGTTCATATACCGCTTCTCTGATTGGCTCAAAACATGCCACACAAGACAAAAGTTCAATCAAAGAAGTTCAAATGGAATTGCATGTCGGTGAGACACTAGACCATGTCTCCCCAATGCCAAAATTCTCGATCACAGAACCATCAGCATGACTATCGCAATAGGCAACACCCTGAGAAAACATATCGAATTCACCAGCCTTTCAGCAAGACTTACACTCTCAGAAAGAGTTCATACCAACTACAAACCCGTCAGCCAAGAGTCTCCCCAATGATCACCAGCCACCAATGACATGTGTCAACTTCTTGTGCATTTATGGAGAATCATGCTGTGAATCTACAATATTCTCAAGAAGTCTCCCAGAATTCCAAGTGATCCCCACATCCATCGGCTTAGGTTAGGAAAATCCTGAATACTGCAACACAGAAAGAGATCGCCCAGTCGGAGGAAACACAAACTTAGTAACTTTGCGACAAGGTTCCAAAGTTATAGAAACCACCAATATCATGACACAGAAGGAGATCGCCCAGTCAGAGAAAACACAAGCTTAGTAATTCCATGACAAGGTTCCAAAGTTATAGAAACCACCGATGCCATGACAATGAAGGAAATCGGTCAGTTGGAAAATTCTATAACTTCCAAACTCCGCTAAAAGGTTCCAAAGTTAGTAACTCCAACAATCAGCCGACAATGAGTACTAATAAAGAGTAACTCCTCCAAGTGTTAACAAAGATACATACCAACATGTTGAGGCACCATTTTACAACACCCATCATTCCCTTGAACTATACTTTTGCTTGTCCTCAAGCAAAACACTAGGGGTATAGATTAAAACATAGTGTGATCTCCCTAAGGTCCATAACAACATCAACTCCCTCAATCAACTTCAAATAAAAACCTCTGTAAGATGCAAGTTGTTTTATTCTAATGATCCTAGCTTTCTCAAACTCCTCACCTCTTTCCCTAGTCCAATGTGGAACTAGATAGAATAATATAGGTGGGTGAAATGAGAGTGGTACCCAGTGAAGTCCTATGTTATTAGTAGCTTTCATGTATCTACGTATCCTCTCAAGCATGGTGGTAAAATTGTACATTGAATTAGGTTCCTTTCTCTACAAATCTGGGGTCAAGCTATTCCATTTGTCCTGCATATAACTGTAACATTGTTGAATCAATCCCACAATTGATGTTTGTATTCTTTTATAATCTATTATTCTTGGGTTCATAATCTTCCTTCCCACACTTTATGAGCCAAGATTCTCAACCACTCATCTATAAGTGTATCAGGGTCTTTAGACTCTTTCCTTATTAGGAGAGCAACTAATTTCTCCCTCTCCTCATATTCTTCCATTAATCCTCACCTAAATTGTTCAGTCCTATAATAAAATGCTAGTGCTCTCACCTGGAGATCCCCTACAAGCATTAGAGGATTCCACTCTATTTCCCTCAACACCACATAGTTGTGCAAATAGTATTCACACAATTGATCCTACTCTTCTAGTGTAGAATCAACAAAACATTAAGAAAATCATACTTCCTGCTCATCCCAACTGATTGGTTACTGATTAGCCTACTCAACTAAAAACTCAAAGAAATTCTTGCAAGAATAGTGCATAGGTTCTTGTTGGAGGTCAACAGCTTATGATTTGGGTAGCCTTATACTTCTTCCAATCTAAATCCTATTTTTCTTAGCTTGGTATCTTTTCCTTCTAACACTTTGGCATGTTTTGAAATCAATGTTTCCTTTTCTTTACTCCATTTTTCTCTTCCCTATGAGAATTCATCAATAGTTTTCCATAGTTGATAACCAAGAGATGAAGTTGTGTGTTGAATTATAATTCTTATGGGAGGAGGTTTCTGATTTTTTACTGCAAGTTCTCCATCCACTATTTTGGTAATGGTCAATTGTGCTAATAAATATAGCTTTTCCCCATGGCCATATGTCTACAATGTTTCCTCTAATTCTTGTATTTTTGTCTCCCTTTCTTTGTCTCTCTTCTCATAATTCAGCACTAGTTCTTCCAGATGTTTAATTCTATCCAAAGCTTCTGGGAGCTCCTTCCTAACATTTCTATCTTCTATAAACACTTCCTTTGTATCTAGAAACTAGTCATTTCCAACCCTTGTACAACCATAGTCTTCATAAGTAGGACTATTTGGGGTTTCCTTTTGTGTTTTCCTAGAAAAAAATGCATCTTCTAAATTTGAATCAAAAGGGGTAGGTACATGTCTCTTCCTCTTTATATGTGTGTGCACATTTCCAAGGGTATTTCCCTTCCCCTCTGAGTCTGTTTCAACCAACACCACATCTTCTATCTATTGTTCCTTGACCTTTTCCTCTTTTTTAGGTTTCTACACACTCCCCTTCATAACGCCTTGTTTTTTCAATCAGCCTAAACGCCTAGGTGTAGGTGAATCTTTTTTAACATCATTCTTTTCATTCTTTGTTTTAGAAGGTTTTGATGATGTGGATGTACTACTTCTTGTCTTGTGTTTAGGTGGTTTAGAAGATGATGGTATTTCTTCCTCTGCTAGTGACCTAGACTTTGGCACATTGTGCTCCTCTAGCTTATTATGTTCCTCTAGCTCATTGTGCTCTCCTTGCTCAGCTTGGCTATGGGTAGATGAAGCCATAGTGGAGCCATGATTGCTTCCTCTTGTAGGTTAAGCTTGTTGCTCTAGGGTTTCAAGTATTGTAGGTGCCTCAAGTAAACTGTTAATGTCTTGGAGTTTTACAAAATCTTCCCATGATATATGGGGATATTCAATTCTCAAGCTTCTTTTTACTTGTAGTGTAATTAGATAGTGATGTGATAAGGTTGTGTCACTCTATTTTATTTGATACTCAAATGCCATCCTCTTTAGCATATTATAAAAAAAAATTGGCACATTTACTAATCTATTATGGTGAAAATGACTAAGCAATTTGAAATGTATAGTATATAGGATATTTTGTCTACCATCACAAGTAAGGTATCTAATGACACAAGAAGCACAGTTTTCCCAAAACTATGGAAGATAAAGTATCTTTGTACCTTGAGATGATGAATCTAAATTCTCTCCTAGCTCAGATAATTTTTCTTTAGTAACCACCGCATCTGCTTGTACTAGAAAATTCACTCCAATCCTAGGTAAACCTGATACTTGGGATATTACTAATTCAAGTGCATCCACTAACAACCCTTTTATCATTTCCTCATCGTGCTCCAATGTGGCTACAAATATCCTTGCTATGTCATTGTCAAAAAATTTCAGCTTTAGAAAATAGTCGAGCCAACCTACTCTTGTAAAGATAGGAAATACCATTGCATCTTCTAGTATATGCTTATGTGTTGATGAATCTCTCCTAATAACATCACCTTCCATTATGAATCTCTTCACCTCTATTCAATGTCTTAACCTTAAAAATTAAGCTCAATTTCCACTTCACTACTCTCAAACCCTTCTCTTACTCCGCAATTTCCTCATGCACTTTGACTATCATATTGTAACTAGAACTTCCCTTTTTCTTTGTATCAACTTAATTGAGCTCAAAAATGGGTTTTGGGTTCAACTTAGCTCAAGATCACAAGACTAGGGAATTGGAAATTTAAACTAACACCAAAAAGTAAGTGCAATTTTTAGGAAAAAATTGGTTTTAGGTGGTGGAAAAAAAAGAAAAAAAAGGTTGATATTGTACCCTCCCCCAACTTAAGGTTTGAAGTGACCTCACTTCAACTCATGATAGGTGAAGGCATCATAAAAAATTATATGGAAATAAATGTTATGAATATATCATATGTTAAGTTTAATATGAAAATACATAATGAAAATGTTAATAAATTTATGATAATTATGATAATGTACCTTGCATACCTGTCAGAGGTGACTAACTAAGCATAGTGTGTGTGAGCTGAATAAAATGTATCCACAATATGGTTTGATAGGACAAGAAGTAATTGCAGGTGAAATGATGATGAGGTGGCAGGTTTAATATAATGAAATGGATTTGATGGATGATGTTTGGTGATGTTACAATTAAAATGCTTAAAATTTGAATTGGTGGCTTGAAATAAGATATGCATGTTGTGATTACTTATTATGATTAGACTTATGCAGCATGTGTGAGAAAGGTGAGAAGAAAAAGGTGTGAACTGCAACTAATGTGGCACCCATTTTTGAAATTTTCTACTAGACGATGCTATAAGTACTTTCGGCATCAAAACCCTTCCTAGATTGTGACAACTATTGTGATGCAGGTCCTTAGTGCAACAGGTCCCTTACCAAATATTGGAGAGCATATATATAAGATAGAACCCTCTAGCAAAAGTATGTACATCATTGTAACTATATTGTGAGTGCATATGAGGTGGAATAAGAAATTAACTAAAGTGAGCTCAAGGGTTGAGCTGTCTAGCTCAATCACTAAGTCACCTAAATAACTTGGTATATTTGTTGTTGTTGAGTCATCAAGTTGTGTCTGAATATTTATCTAGATTACTAAGAGGACCATACTATTGTAATAGAGAGAGAATGAAATCTTCTTTCTATACCAGTTTCTTATAAAGTTTCAACCTATGTCCATTAACTAGGAGTGAGAGCCTTACTACATCTATGTTGTGTAACTTTACAACTCCATTAGAAAAATACTTGGTTGATTTCATAAGGTCCCAACCACCTAGATTGGAGTTTCCCTTTGAAATTCTTATATCTGGAATTATATAATAGGGCCTAGTCTCCTATATTGAATTCTTTTGTCTTGATATATTGGTCATGCCACTTTGTCCTCTACTTTTGTACTACTTTAGTGTGGTGGATTGCCTCCATCCTGATTTCATCTATCCCATAAATAAGTGATGTAACCTTTCCTTTTGAGTTGTTCTAAGATCCTTGTCTAATTCTACTAATGTTATTAATGTCTTGTACTCAAACTCAATTAGAAGAACTGTTATTTTTCCATTTACTAACTCGTATGTTGTGAAACCAATTGTTTTTTTCCATGTTGTCCTATATGCCCATACTACTTCTAGTAACCTAGCAACACAATCTTTTCTATGCAATTGCACTATCTTAGTGAGAATTTTTTCAATTTCTCTATTGGTAACCTCCACATGACCATTGGCTTGAGGGTGGTAAGGTGTTGAATTTTTATGCCTAATTTGATATTCTCCAACTAATTTAGCAATGAGGTTTTAATTGAATTGTGGAACCTAATCAGTTACTATTTCCCTAAGTAATCCACACCTAGTAAAAATTCCCTAATACAAGAATTTGGCCACATTGCCATCTCTAAAAAACTTTAATGCCTTCACTTCTACTCACTTAGCCAGATAATCAGTGCAAACTAGAATGTATTCCTTATTGTTAGAAGTAGGTGAGATTGATCCAATAAAGTTAAACCCCATTTGTCAAAGGTCTGACTAGTGTTAACTAAGGATGTAATGGTATTTCATCACTTATTGTTAGCTTACCCATTCTTTGACACCTATAACAACTCCTTGTATACTTAATAGAATCCTTGTGTAGAGTTGTCCAATAATAACCAGTTGTGAGGATTTTGAATGTTGTTCTTTTTTCTACAAAATTACCCCCACATGGTCCATCATGACAAGCCTTCATGATGTCAAAGATTTCATCTTCCCTTATGCACCTTCTCATGATGTTTTTTGGGTCAATGTAGAATAGATAACCTAATGTCCAAGAGTATGGAAAACACTTATGTACCAGTTGTCTATTTTCCCTTGGAGAAGAGTTTAATGGAATCTAATTTGTCACTAAATAGTTTGCAATTTCAATATACCAAGGTATATGTACATTAAGATAAAAACACGTGCTCATCTAGAAATGAGTCATCCACTACCCCTTTTGTTGATTGTGTTGGTAATCTTGACACAAAATATTCTACTACATTAGCCTTACTAGGTTTTTCCACTATTGTAATATAAAACTCTTGTAGAAGGAGTAGCCATCTAACCAGTCTACCCCTACTATAGGCTTGTTCATTAGATATCTGATAGTTGTATGGTTTGTGTGGAAAAAAATTGAATAAACAATGATGTAATGCCTAAATTTATTAATGGCATACACTACTGCTAGCATCTCTTTCTTTGTAATAGTATAATTGAGCTCAACTCCTTGAAGAGTCTTGCTAATGTAGTAAATTCCATATTATTTGTTACCTTCTTCGTAACCCAAAACTGCTCCAATAGAAAAATCTGAAGCATTAATATGCATATGGAAGGGTAAGGTCCAACTTTCGCCCCTCAAAACAAGTGCTTAGGTTAAGGCTTTCTTCATACCTTCAAAGGAATATTGGCACTCTGATGTCCAATCAAATTCTATGTCTTTACTCAGTAGAACAAACAATGGTGCAACAATCTTACTAAAGTCTTCAATTAACCTTATATAATATTCTACATGGCCAAGTAAGCTTCTAATATTTCTCTACCCCTATGGAATAGGTAACATAGAATTAATTTATATCTTATGTGGATCAAATTGAATCCCTACACTAGATATGAAATTCCCTAAAACAATTCCTTGAGTCATCATCTTAAAGCATTTCTCATTACTTCAAGGGACAAATTGTGTTCTTTACATCTCTACAAAACCTTTTCCAAATTACTAAGGGATTCCTCATAAGTTTCCCCATATGTGGTGAAATCAACCATATATATCAGCATACAATCATGAGCATAATTAGAAAAGATGTTGAGCACTGCTCTCTGGAAAGTAGTTGGGGCATTGCATAAGCCAAAGGGTAGAACAAATTAAGAACACGTATCCCAAGGACAAGTGAATGTTGTTTTATCCTTATCATTTGGAGAAATTATGATCTAATTATAACCACTAAAACCATCTAGGAATAAAAATTACTTCTTTCCTACAAAGGAGTCAAGTACTTGATCTATAAAGGGAAATGGAAAATCATCCTTTCTAGTGGCTATGTTCAGTTTCCTATAATCTACACATACCCTCCATTTTTTACCTTTCTTGGGAAAAATGACTAAAGGTGAAACCCATTCACTATAAAATATAGGATATATGAAGCTTGCATCAAGGATCCTTGATGTAAGCTTCATACATCCTATATTTGATAGTGAATGGGTATGTATCACCTTTAGTCAACTTTTGAAGTTCAACTTTAACTATCTCTCTCAAGGAAGGGTTCATTTTTCTTTGAGGCTATCTAATGGGCCTATAACCATGATTTATATAGATCATATTCA
The DNA here is from genome assembly GCA_007258455.2 of Sequoia sempervirens. NCBI lineage: Eukaryota > Viridiplantae > Streptophyta > Pinopsida > Cupressales > Cupressaceae > Sequoia > Sequoia sempervirens. The sequence goes on from VDFB02000017.1 coordinate 128,715,602, forward strand.
TACATAAGTCAGGATCTATACCCTTCATATCATGGTAGTCCCATGCAAAGGTTTTTGTGTATGCCTACAAAATAGTATTTAAGGAATTTTGTTTCTCTATAGTTAATGCATTGTTTTATGTTTATCATTTTTCTAGGTAGGACTTATAGTTCCTTGGATGATTCTTGCACAGATGAGAGGTAAAGACTAGGAATGATTGGTACACACTGTTGCAGTAATAAATAGAAGATATGAGATATTTCTTTTGAGTTGGTGGGTATACTACTTTGCAAGGGGTCTTCTAGGCATGAGAGATAGTTGTGTTGCTTCGGGCTCCTCCCATAGTCATTCTAGATGATGTGAGAAATTAGATCATCTTCATCCTAATCATGTAGTAAAGGGTAGCATTCTATTGTCATCAAGGTCTATAAGGAATAGTTATCTTCCTCATCCAAAGTAGGACAAATAGTTTTCTCAAGATCAACATGAGGTTGGGCTAGAGGATAGAGGACCAATTTCTTGGTCACTGTCCCATTAGATATCATATTTTCATACCTACAACCAATGAATGCATCACCTTTATCTAACCATGGTATGACTAGGATGAGTGGATATCCTGCAAGATTTACCTTGGTTGTAGTACTATGAAGTCTGTTTGATACTCCCAAGAATATAATGCAACAACTAAATCTTCGATGATTCCTTTAGCCTTGACTATTAACCTATCAACCACCTATAAAATAGTTAGTTTAGGTATAATATTATCTAACTAAAGTAATTTCATTGACTCTTTAGTCATGACATTGATTATTTCCCCTAATTCTATAAAGGTGTTCTTTATAAGGGCCCCATTAATATTAACATAAACTACTAGACTACTAGGTTTTGTGTATATAGGAGTTGTTATCTGTCCTAGCATGATATCAACAAGGTTTCCTAGGACATGAAATTTTTGGGGATCCTTCCTTTTCCTCCCTAATTTCTTAATACATAGGTCCCTAATTGCCTTTGTATAGATTGTAATATCCTTAATAGGTTGGATTAGAAGGATCTTGATTCTTACATTCTTTAGTTGACTGAGTAGGTCTATCTTAGCTTATGTATGATTCTTTTGAATGGATAAGTGTTCAGGGAAAGGAGGCTTTGGACTTGAGTTAGTCTAGTGTACCTGGTTTGACTCAAGTTCTAGAGGTGATTTATTTGAAGCTTCAATTGCATGTTCCTCATCCTCCATCTCAGTAATTTGAGAGGGTGAAGGTCTAGCTAGTATTTTCCATGACCTAAGGTGGAAATCACTCACCTCTACCCAATAGATGGGGTATCGAATAACCTCATTAGTATAAACCTCTTGGAAAGGCTTGTTGTTAGGGTTAGATGTAGGTTGGGTAGCTAACTGCGGTTATCTTGCTGGCTGGGATGTTGGATTGGAAGGATTGGGCATTATGGTTTGCTATTTTGGCTAGGGAGGAAGCATAGGCTATTGGTAAATCATGTTTTGTTATTGCCACTATTTCTATTTTTTCCATTGTGGCTAACACTATTTTTGTTGTGTTGGCCATTAAGGATTTTTATTGGAACCTTCAAAATTTTACCATGAACAAGGATTTGGTTGCTTCTATTTCTTATTCAGTTGAGTTTGTTTCCATGGTTGAGGATTTGGCCATTGGTTTTGATTGTTTAACCAAGGATGGGAAGTCGAAGTAGAAATTTTTTGATTTGCAGTGGGAAAAGATGAATTGAAGTTAAGAGGTTCTCATAGTATACCTTATCTCTATTATCATGGCCTTCTTTGAGCTATGTAAAATAGTTATCCATCCTCTACTTCAAGTGGCTAAAAATCAAGTCTCAGTTTTGTCTTGTTGAATAGTAGCAACTCTCTTGCATTTACAATTTTCTTTCCTTTGCCTACAACTGGGGCAATATTTAGTGAGCATTACTTACACTTCCTCTTACTTCTTCTTTATATGGAGAGTGTCTGAATGAGTTGCTAAGTGACTAATAATTTCCTCCTTCATGTTGGATAGAAAATCATTTATCTCTATCTTTGAAACCCTAGTAGATGATTTTCCAATGGTGGATGTCCTCTCTCCTCTTGGTCTTTTAGTGAAGTTCCTGGAGTAGTTTCTATAAAACCTACATATTTCCTCAAATGGTATTTGTGAGATGTCCCCTTGCCCAATAATATTGAGGGAATCCATACAATCTTCATTAACTCCCCTAAAAAATACTAACTTGAGGGATTCCTCGGAAAGCTTTTTTTGTGCGAGTTTCTTCAAAGAAAATTGAAACCTCTCCACCTAGTCTTCTAATGGTTCATCCTCCTTTGACATTCTGAAAATGTCATCTCTCCTCCTATCAAGTCCTCTGCAATAGTCTTGGTAGTTTTCCAAGAATATTGTCTTCATGGTATCCCAATCTTCAATAACATCCTTGCCTAATCCCATGAACCATCTCAAGGTTGCATCTTTTAGAGTGGAAAGGAAGAGTTTGAGCCTATGAGCATCAGAGGTATAATAATAGCTCTAACATAGGACATCAAATTCAAACATAAATGTGTCTAGGTTTTTAGTCACCAAACCATAAAATATTGGTAATGCTGAAGGAGGGATATTCTTTAGCACAATAACCCTTTCCTGGTTGGTGATTAGGAACTCAAAGGTCACATTATAAGGTGGTTCATCCACTACATCACCCATGGTTCAGTATGTCCTAGGCTCTATAGGTGTAGTAGATGTTGGTGATAGGGAAATTTATTATTCAATATTAAACTCGCTCTGAGTGTTGGAGTCACCAATATCTTTTGTGGCTTCTCGGTGTGTACAGGGGAGGAACCTACCCAAAGGGTTTCTTTGCCTCCACATACAATAGATAAAAATTTTCTAGCAATGGTTCTTGCACAGTGTTAGTAGAACTTTCAGATATTTAAAAAAAGATTAAGTCTAATATTCCTAATGATAAAAACAAAGTGTAAAACATGAAATATTGGAAAAACAAGTCCATGAAGGTAGCACCATCCCCAACAAGGACGCCAAAAATGTAGAGTCTAAACTAATTTTTTGTAAGCTTGGTAGAAACACATAATTTAGAGGAATGACCTAGCTGAACAACCCACTCGACATTGCAAAGAATTTAATTAATTGTCAACCAAAGTTTGTAAACTTGTGATGGTTTTGCATTGTATGTGTCTTTAGAGACTCGAGGTTACCTAAGTTATCCTATTAAAGGTGTTCTACTTGCTGGAAAGTCATAGAAACTCATAATAGTGAAAGAAGTAAATTGGTGCTAATGGCTATGGGTGCCTACAACATAACCTATAACTGAATTATTGTTAACAAAGATTTATTGAAACTAACTCAAGGATACTCAACTTGGTAACTGAACTTATTCTAACCTTGGAAGTACTATAAGTTAACTAAATTCATTCATTCTTATAAATATTCATTATTGATAATAAAAAATGAGAATATATTCTAACTTCCATGCAATTTATAAAGAAATGATAAACATAAATAATTGTTAAACAAAAATGAAACAACTAAATTATAGTGAAGGACAGTTACCTTGAGTGGCCTGCTCAAGTGATTGTCTTCACTTAACTCGAACCAAATCTAAAAATTCAAATTCTATGCATTCATATAAACTTGAACTTTATTCATTACGCATTCTAAAAGATTACATAAGATATTTCTCACAAATCATATTCAAGGAAATAATTTTTGAATAATCAACATATTTGTAGATGATAACTAAAAACTAAAAAGTTACTGCTTACAAAATACTAAATCAACTCCTTATATAAAAGACTCAATCACTGGCTACATACAAGAACAGGGGAGTTTTATTTTAAACACAACTCCTACCTAAAACCATTAATCTACAAATCCCTATATTTCAAAGAATGTATTTAAGATTGAATGATTCAACTGCAGCTAAAAAGAAACAAGAGTTCTAATAAAATCAAAACTTTGTAAAATAGGTTTGGATGTGAAACACACAAATAGTTATCCAAAATAATATTTATAAATTAATTCTTCTTCTCCAACATCTTATTAACTTGTCATAATGATGCTCGACTAACTCTATCAAGAGTCTCCACTTAGTAGTTATTGCATTTAGCTCTATCTGACACTTCCCCTATTTCGTTGTCCAAGTCCTCCTTTTGTTATAGGCGATAGTATCTTTTTAGGATGTAAAAGGTTAATCTACAAAACATATACACAAATCTAACTACCATAATTAAACATAGAATTCCAACCATATTTCACACATATTCATTTATAAATAATGCAATGCTATTATGTCATAACCACATTTCCATTAATATAATTCAGGTCTAGGTTTGTATAATAACCATAAAAATATAGCATAGTATATAAATATTGTCTAAAAGGATTGTTTGATAATATCTAAAATTATGCATAAAAACAACTTAAAATAGGCTAATAAATGAGTCCATCACCTTTGCATGAAAGGAAATAGTGATTCATGGGAGTGTTGTAAATGTCTTCACACATCATCTCCAACAGTTCACTATAGCATGCCATTATTCATCCTATTCTCCCTCAAAATGGATGGAGGATTTGGATAGAAAAATGCTAGTTTCAAGCCAAGCATGAATGAAACCTCTTCAATAAAAATTAAAAAAAATCCTTAGGAAGCTCGACCTAGTCATGATAGGACTCAAACTTTAATCAAAACAAAATTTTCCTCCAAAGAATGTGCATGGAGTTTAACTAAGTCAAGACATTTTTTAACACTACTAAGGCTCTTTACACTTGCTAAGAAAACACAAATATTGGAACTAAAGCATCCTTTTAGACAAAAAATATTCAATATGTATTGTTAACTCAATCTTTGTAGAGAAGCTCAACATAAGACCTAAGTCCCTTTTGATTTATTCTTGGTATAAAAGGGTTATTTATTACAAGCTATTTTGGGTAAAAAAGAAAAATAAACTACAAAACTATATTTTATCTTAGTCGTAGCCCATTCCCATTCTATAGTCCCCTTAAAAATTCCACTAATCACACATCCTTAATAGAATAATTATCTCCATAAATCCCATTTTTTATTAAATAATAAAAATTCCATTTTATTGCTCTTGTATCCATGTATAGATAAATATGATATCCATTATTCATAAAATATCTAAATATTCACTCAATATATTCCTTTGTAATCCTCATTATGCCACCTTTATTTCTACCCTATGCACACCTATTTATCCAAAAATAAATGTAGGAGATAAGTATCCTCACATTTGTAACTCCCTTGAATATTCTTAAGTAATGAAGATTCTCCACTTACTCTCATTTGATCTTGTGACTGATGGATTAGTATTAACCGACTATACTTGATCCATGAAGAATCGAAGCATATTCATGCCACTAATTTTTTCAATCCAATAGAGATCATTCAATTTAAACTAAAAATAATCATTTATCAAAACCAACATGATAAACTATGAAAGATTTTAAAATGCCTACTCTAATCCATTGAAACTTACTCTAAACCATTGAAACTTATCCTATTGGGGGAGTCATTTTGTGTTGATGTGGAATAACGACCCATTCCCAATCCCAAGAATAATAAACTTGTGTTAATCAATTTATTTAAGAAAATTGATGAGACCATTGTGAAATATGTGTTGAAACATAATTTAAAATTGAATGATCCTAATGCAAGCTATATTGACATGATTTTATGCTAAGATTATTAAGATATGTGAATGCAAATCTAATCTAAAAGGATTCTAAGCTAAAAGATTTAAACCATAATTAATAAACAAGCTAAATGTATGCATCTATGTTACCATGGAATCCATTAATGGAAGCTAAGCTAATTAATGCAAGAATTTAAGGTAAAATTATATTAAGCAAATGCTAAAAGTGAGTGTGAGTGTGAGTGATTTCAACAACATGAGTTTTATCTAAAAAATATGGGTTCATTTGTCTCCAAATAGTGACCTATTTATAGGAAAAAAAATAAGAAATTAAGGGTTGAGATTAAAAAGGCTAATCAATGGTCAAGAATGGAAGAAGTTGGAGGCATGGATCATGGATTTTCATCAACAAATGAGAATCAATGATGAGATTTAATCAAGGGTTCATCTTTATCCAAACAAACACACTTTCAACTTTCCCAAGAGGTCACAAGTTAACTTGCACAAGAGGTCACAAGTTAACTTGCTCAAGAGGTCAAGTAAGTTTGTTAGAAGAGGAATATTCTCCTTTTTCAAATGAGTGAGAGAATATTTTCATGGGTGACGAAAAATAGTTACTTAGCAAATTTAAACAAAGTTTAATTGTGCAAAAGGGGAAGGAATATTCCATGGGAATATTCCTTTTGGAGGAATGTGCAAAGGAGGAATATTCCCTTGCAAGTGGGGGGAATTAGATTAATTATTAATTGATAATTAAACAAAGGTTTAATTATATAATTAGAGGAATTAGATGATTTTCATTAAATAAATTGATTTAATAAAAATGGGAGATATGATATGACATTTAATTAAATAACTTGGAGTTATTTAATTAAATAAGAGGACTTGGGGATTTAAATTAAATAACTTGATGTATTTAATTTAACGAGATGAAATGTTATATGAAAAGGTGATGAATTCATCTAATTAGATTAATTAGATTAATAGATGAAAATGATGCAATTAATTAAATAGCTAGGAAAATTTAATTAATTAAGCGAAAAGAAGACGGGTTTTAGATGGAAATGATTTTAGTATACCTAATTCAAGTGCATGATAACATTCAAGACATTTTTCAGTGTCTACAAATCTCAACCATCCATTGAGATTGAATCTTCATCACTCACATTCATCTCTCTAATTCTATAAGTCAACCCCTTCATCCTTCATTTCCATAGGCCTAAGTGAATGATGATTTTGTAGGTACACGTTGATTTGGGCAAACTACATTCCATCAAAAATCATAGCTATGGTATCACAATGGAGATTCAGTTTTTTTTTCTTTGCATTTCATTTTTGTTTTTCTTTCATTGTTGCTCTATATTATTTTAGTATTTCATTTAACTTTTTTTATTTGTAATTGATCTAATTTAGGACATCTTTTGACAATAAACATGATGACCTTCCATATCATGGTGTTATTTGTCAAGTACCTTTTTTTTTCTTTTTTCTTTGATTCAATCTTGTGGAACATGGATATAACTATTAGTGCAATCATAGTAATCATACATTGACTAATAATTAATTACTCTTTAATTAATTATTAGTCTAATTTATTGTCATGCACTTAAGATAAACTTAGGAGTGATCTACTATGTTAACTAGAGAGTTATTATTAGATCATTTTGTCTCATTGCATGTGATGTTGACACTTGTCATAATCTAATCCCTTTCTCATTTAGGGTTGCTCTTATATAACACTCAACCCTCATTGTATTATCTCTTGAGCTTTCATGCCTTTGATAGAACTCCTAACCTTGGAGGACTTTTGTTTTCTTTAAAGATTCTTGAGGTTCATTGTTGTAGCTTTTTCTTGTTAAAGAATGTAGCACATATTGTTTGCAGTTCTTTGGTGTGGAAGGTTTCTTTACTCATTGTTTGATCATGTGGATCATGTTTTTCACAATTCTAACATAGTATTGGAGCCTTGATTTAGTGAACTACTCCTCAATTTATAATTTTTTCTATTCAACAAGGGTTACATGTGTCAAATCTAGAATCCCATTTGTTTTTTCAATAAAATTTGGAGGTGGGAAATTTTTTTGTGCATTTTGGAGTGAAAAGGACCTCACTATTGGATTTAGAGCTATCAAGAAAGTTAGATTTGGCTTTTATTAGGCATGAATTGAACTCTTGAGGTTGAATCTGCAAGGGTTTGATACAGTTTCTTTTATTTTCTAGATTCAAAGGGTAGTTGTGACTTCGGTGCATTTTGGCACAAAAAAGGACCTTTCCGTTGGATTCAGGAGGTCAATTGATGAATTTTAACTATAAATTTTCCCTATTTCAATTTTGAGAGATTCTGAGGCAATTTTTTTTTACAAGGGCTCATACAAACTCTGTATCGATTCTTGTACATATATATTGAGAAAAAGACAAATAAAAAGGATCATTGAGTTTAATTTTTAAAAATTTCTTTTATTTATTTGTTTTTTTAGCAAGTTTAATGACCTATGTAGGGTCTTGTACCCTACAAAGGCTTGTGACAAGTCTGTCATTTATTTGCATGGTAGATTCAGGCCCACCGATGACAGTTCCTATGCAATCAATGACAAGAGCATTTTCTAGGGGGAAATCCTTTTCCCAACTTATTTTCTTAATTTTTTGATGATCAAAAACATTCCATGATGACTTTTTAGATTTTCCTAGTACCTATGCCCTATTTCTAGCAATGACGTCATCAATCCGGCAAGGCATCTTTTTCAAATATTCTATTGGGATTGGGAATATTCCATCAATTGGTTTTTCTCCAGGGGGGCCAAATTTTTTTCTGGTTACTAGAAGTATTCCTAGAATACTCACTAATGTCATGCTAATGTCAACAATATGAAAATTGCCATGGCAGCTTCAAGATCCCTTTGTGCCTTAAAGGGGGTATTTTTTTCATTTAGCCATAACTTGGGTGTATACTATAGAATTTTGACAAACAAGATATAATCAAAAAGCTAGTTCCACTAGATTTCCAGTGTTGTGGGTCTCATAACTTGATTTTTCTTCTAGTGCATTATAAAACCTATTGAATTTAGAGGTGTTACTTTAAGTCCCAAGCTCATAAATTTTAACCAATTTCTCCATTATTTGTGATTCAAGCGATGTTACAATGGTCTTTCTGTAAGAGAGGGGGACCACCGCATGAAAGACCCCAAGTCATGGAGGGTCAAGATGTGAGAAGCTACCCTAACATACCTTAGTTAAGTGTATGTTTAGGGTATTAGGATGAGAATGATGAGGATTTTTGGGTCCTACGATCACTCTGTAATCCTGAGTTTCAAGGTGGGGCTAGGCGAGTCAGTTTTTAGGTCCAACTCTATGCCTCAAGGAACTCTTTTCCTAAGGACATTAGCGCGGACTCTAGATGATAATGCGACATGCTGGCATCTCAGAAATGCATTGTAGTTTGTACGATTAGATTACAACAAAGACAAGGTTAGACTCGTCAAAATGACTAATAGCCTTCTTAATGAATTATAAGAGAACAAAATAACACTATGAAATACGAGAAGTACAAGTGAAGGTGATAGAGTAGATATACCGAAGCTAAGGTGACGAAGAAAATCTCGTAGAAGACCCTGTTCACCAGCTAGCTCCTCAAAATGCACCCACCTACACACAACAAGAAAGAGAATGTTGGGGGGTGGTTGTATAGGGGCCTACCTCAGTTAGACCCCCATCCCACCTCCATGGAAAACCAAAGGAAGGAAGATAAAGAAGTGACAAAAACACAAGCACTACAAAAATAGTACTATGCTACTCAACCAAATGATAGAGGAGAGGAGAGGGAAGCCACCTCCACCAAGAGCACTCAAGGCTACTTGGAGGAGAAATGAGAGGAACTCAAGCCTCTTTTGCAATCGCGTGGTGGTCCCAAACTTGCTCTACCAATGTGATGGAGTGAGATATTGCTACTATCAAATGCTTGGAATGCTTGGAAGTGAGCTTGTGAGAGTGAGAGTATGAGAGCCAAGTTTGTTCAATATTTCTTCCAACCTTCAAATGCAAGTTCAAAGACTAATTATGAAGGAATGAGAAAGAAAATGGTCATATTCAGGTTGGTCGGCCGAAGGAGGCATTACAACTTCACTGCCAATGGGAAGAGTAATGCCTCTACTGGCTCAGCCATAGGAATCTGCTAGGGATGTAAGCACGCCACATAGATGTCTGCGCACCACGCAGGCATCCCCGACAGAAATGCCTCCATCGATACACAAAATAGGCGCTAAGGGGACTGCCATCAGTGGGCTTAAGTGAATTTAACCCTCCAACTTAGGTTTTCTAAAGTGTATCAAGGAAAAAAGGAGAATTGCGCCTAGGATGCAAATTCACTCTTATACACTTTCTAAGTTCTTCACACCTATCTATTCATTTTTTCCAGATTTCTCTCCAAGTACATTTTATTTAGTTTCTTGTGTTTTCACATTTTGATGAATTACTTAGATGTCTTAGCTCTTGGAAACTTTTCATTTGCATGGGATGACTTATTTTTGGCTATTCTTTATGTATTTCTAGTATTCTATCCTAGTTGGGCATTGTAGAAATATTTTTCATGAAAAATCTCTTTTGTAGATGCGCTAAGATAAAGTGTCATTCCAGTGTATTTTTTTTTTGGGATTTTGCACATCTTGTTATGCCTTTTATATTCACTCTATGATATAAAGTGCCTTAGTGGGTTGATGTTTACCTTTTATTTTCCATCAAACCTTTGTCAAGTGAGTGTGCCTTCCACGATAGTAGTGAATCTCAAGGATTCTTTCCTCATGTGTGTGTGCTTTATTTTGTACACCCTTTTATTTGAAAGTTGTTTCTCTTACATGAACTTCCTGGTTTCCCACAATTTTAGCGTACCTTTCTTGGCTCTCCCTTTTCAAGATTATGGTGGCATTTCTACTGTTGGTGCTAATGCTTCTTTGGTTTCATGTTGAAGTGATCTATGTATCTATTTATTGTTCCTATGTACTTTCAGATGTAACATACATCATTTGTTGGTTACCATGCATTTTAGTGAGATGGATCATTTACCATATTAACACTATTGCATTCATTTTTCTAGAGGTGACCTTCCATTTTCATTTAATCATAGACTATTAGGTACATATTGAACACAAGAGAAATAGGATGTTTCCAACTTTTAGGAGATGGAAAAATTAGGGAACCAATTTAACCCTCTAGTTCATTAGGAAACCCTAGAGATCCCTCAACCAAGTGACTCAATTGATGGAAGGGTATATGCAAGGGGGTTTCCTTAGGTGTGATTAAACATGGGGTTCACCATTAAAATGAAATTTCAAAAGAGAAATGCAAACACTAATGCACTAAACCCTAGAAACTTGAAAGAATTAAATCAAATTGATAAACAACATGAAACAAAAATTTAACTACAAGAATGGAGAGGCAAAACAAGGTCTGAAAACCCTAAAAAATGTTGTTTTGAAGTGCACTAGGTCTTATACACTAGGTTGGGTGATTTAGTCCCATTCTAGGGTTTTTGGGTAGAATTTGGAATCTTCTAGTGAATAATCTGGATATGCAAAAATCTAGAAAAAAGGTTGTATTGGGATTCATACATCTAAATAGTTGCAAAGTACCCCAAAATGGTGAAAAGTGTCCTAGGAACAAAATTTTGACCTGAAACTTTGTGAGCCTCTAAAGATGGATTAAATAAGCCCTTTCCAACTAGTTTAATGTAAATAAGTTGAATATCTTACTCTAGATATGAGTTTCCATGATCCTTGACAACTTCTTATGACAACTTTTGCAACTTTTGCTACTTTACAATTTCGGTACTTTCAAAGGCTTCAAATCCACTTTTTCTTCAACCTATAAACCTACAACATACAAAGAGAGAGAAAAAGTGTTATTTTGTTAGGGAATGGGGGTTTTCCTTGGTCAAACCCCATTTTGGTAATCAAACCTTAATGAGAAATGAAGCATGAATGAAATGAAACATGAAACATAAAATGAAACAATAGAACCTTGTTTGAAACCTTGTAGATCTACAATCAACAATGAAGTGGCCTTAATGGATGTAGATCTTGATCATGATTCTTGATGAAATATAATGCCTTTGAATACTTTAATTGATCTTGAACAATACATCACAACATTATCTCAAAACCACGTGCATGATGCATCAAGCCTTTGACATGTTGCTTTAATCTTAAATGCTACTCCAAATGCTTGATGAATACCTCTTGAATGCTCTTGATCTCATAAAATTTCCTTAGGAATGAATTCATCAATTTTATAGGTGAAGTTATGTGAAATAAGCTTGTATTTTTACTTGTTTATGCCTAATTCTTGAAATTACAACACTACAAGCCAACATCAGATCTAGGATAATAAAATCCCACCAAGAATTTGAACTAAAATAGTTCCAAGATAAAGCGAGAATCATACACCAATTGGGGCGTATGAGTCCTAGTGGCTAAAATATGGTACGAAAATTTCTAGGAGTGTCTTGTTCAATGTGCACTTTGAAATCAGGTCCCAAGACCTAGGTGGGACTCATACACCCAAGGTGGCGTATGAGTCCCAGATCACCATATCTAGAACACAACCAAAAACTTTCAATTATGATTGGTCATTTGTTAAATTTTAGGATTATCCATAGAATAATGCCTTTAATTAGGTTGTGGATGTAAAATAGGGCCAATTAGGACATAAATAAGCCCAATTAATTAATAAAGACCTAATTAGTGTGAAATTGTAAAGATACACTTTACAACACCCTAAATAAGGCACAATTAGGTCCATTTAGTTTAAAGGGACCTAAACATAATGTGAATGTGTAAAAAACATTACAACACTAAATCAAGGCAACATTAGGCTCATTTTAATATTAATTATTCCCAAATTAAGTGAGGAAAAGGGATACTTTTTTTGTTACTACATTTATCCCCCACTTTAGTGAGAGGAGGAACTTGAGCATTCAAACTTGCACTAAGGTAGACATTGAAGAGGAGTCCAAGTGTATGAATGTGGATGGTATAGAATGACAAAGATAAAGGAGGTGGCCAAACCCCTAGGATCCAAGATTCTATGTCAAACCAACATAAGCACAAAGGGACACACACAAGGTGTATGATATGTATCATCAAACATACAATGTCAAAGACTAAAAGAAAGAAAAAAAACAAAAAAAAGAATAAAAAGGGATGGATCAAGCCATTGATAGTCTATCCAACATGATGTGGACTAGGTCTCAACTGTTTGTCCAAAAAAAAATTTATCACTCTGAGGTAATGAAAATTTAGGCTATCGGTTTGGTGAGTATCCAAAAAGGGTGGCTTAGTGAGAAAGTCATGCCTATGTATCGACTTCTCACCGTACAATGAGAAATTCATGCCCTCGTTTAGGTTTCTCATCACACTAACCATAGAAAATCTATCCCTCTGATAAATTCAATAGGGCACCACAAAATGAAACTTCGAGCTTATGAAAAACATATAAGTAAAGGTTTTTGTTCAAAGGTATCTTTGCTTAGTTTGTCTAAGGTCTCTTCTTAGGGAACATCATGCCTAATGTCTCCAAGAGAGGATAGATCAAAGAAATATCACACTCTTAGAGGAAATCAAACTAAATTACACCACCAGGAAAGGATGCATCAAAAGAAGTAAGAAAATTACATAGTGAAATATGAGTGTTCATGTATACGCCCACTTAAAAGTAGTTTCCAACCCTGTTACTATGAGCAATTGCTTTAAAGTAGAAGAAGACAAGATAGCTTATTTGGAAAGCCCTATTCCAAGTCATATGTTCCTAAATTAAACTGCATCATGGATAAGAGGTTTTCCCCAAAATGTAACAATAAAGATAACATAGAAAGAAAAGTACATCACATCCAAGCCAACTTGAGGCATGTCGTCCACATCCCAAGCTTGCTATTATATATACATGGAAGGAAATCAACTAGCCAAAAGAGATAACAAAAAGTGTCATACGAGGACAAGGCTACCTAACCCCTTGCCCCCACTTAGTCTAACACAAGGGTGAGCTGAGATGATTGATTAAAAACATGATAGAAGGAAAATAAATATCAATTAGACAAACTAGGTGCTACAACACAAGGAAGAGCACCATAATCCTTAATATGTTGAATTTTATCACTTAAAGAATTACATTCATTAGTAGAATGACCACAAACTCTATGTTGTAAGAATGGAAAGATTGAAGGTGTTGTCATTGATGTCAACTGGTCAATTGGTTATCAAATGCTTGTTGTTGTCATTAAAGTGTCATGGATACAGACTATTGGCTACATATGTTGAGGATATTGAGAAAATTGTAATGAAGACATGTTGTAAGTGTTTTAGTAGTTGCTTCGAGTTTTACTCCAAATTTGCTCCTATATTTGTATGGTTCAAATATGTTGATCATGGTTGTTGGAATATGCTATATCTTCATTTTTGGTTGTTGATTCATTGATAGTACAAGTTGTGTTCACCAGTTGTGAACTTTGGTTTTCTATGTTTCTAATTGAGGTTTGGGAGAAATTTTGTTGGTCCAGATTTCTCTTTGATGAATTCTTATGACTTGTGGTTCTAGACTTGAGTTATTTTAATTGTATTGAAGATAATTTTAGTACTTGAAATGTTCATGCTTAATGGTTCTATGTGTTTTACATTGGTTTGGATGACCTTTTGTGAACACTACTTTTGAAGTTGATGAAGCATGTGTTTGGGTCGCCCTCATTCTAATTCCACCCTACAATGTTTTGGCACTAACCTAATTTGAATTTGAATTTGGATTTCTAACTTTGGATATGTTTTAAAGTTGAAGATGGTATATATACAAGATGAGTTAGTGGTGAAGGAAATACAAGAGTGAAGAAGAGAGATAAGTGAAAAGAAAAAGAGCAGATAGATGCGACATTAATGCTATCTAGTGAGTGTGTGTAATGTGATTGTTGCAAATCATTGCAAAGCCTTAATGTTGATTTTATAGAAGCAATGAGCTGAAGATGAACTTTATCATTCATGCATGTCTGCAAGTGATTGTGGTGGAATCATTTGTTGCATTGAGATTGTGTTATCTTTGTAACAATTATTCTTTGTCTTCTTTGTATCTCTATGGTAGTGAGCCCTTCAGGTTGTTAGCCCTTTTGGACAGTGATTCCTTGTTTTGAACAATAAATCCTTTTTTTGGTAGTGAGCATTGTTTCTTAGGCAATGAGCCTCTTATAATTGGTCTTGATATTCTCCATAGTGTGAGTTAATCCACATCATGGTTTTTCCCTCATTGGGTTTTCCATGTAAATCTGGTGTTATTGTGTTTATGTGATGGTTTTTATTCTCTGCACTAGTGTTCATTGATTAATCATTTAAAGTAGTGTTACGAATTAGTTTCGGTGAATGAATGAATTGTTAAATCTATGACAACTGATTTACCCCCCTCTTAGTTATCATGTTCAACAATTGGTATTAGAGTGTGGTTCCTTGGTACGAGTACACCTGATGAGATCAAAGCACATGAAGTGAATAATAAGGCAAAGTACATTTTGAAGAATAGTCTTGTACACTCTGAGTTGATTAGGGTTCAAAATATGAAGACTTCTAAGGAAGTATGGGATTATTTGGAAAGATTGCATGAAGATGATGAAAGATTCAAAGAGGCAAAATTGCAAAATTTGGAGACATAGTTTCAACCTCTGCATATGTCTGAAGATGAGAATGTTAAAGCTTATGTACAAAGATTGGATGAAATAATGGCCGATATGTGAGGACTTGGTGCTATTGTAGATGAAACTAGAATTGTAAAGAAGATTCTTAGAACTCTCCCTAATGCTTACAGGCAGAAGGTATGTGCTATTGAAAGAAGTGTAGATTATAAGATCTACACTAAAGATTTGTTGTTGAGATTTTTCACATCTTATGAGATGAGGAAGCTGATTCTTAGGAACAGATGCAAATCAAATATTTTTTTTAGGCAACAAAAGCTAAAGATCTGGATGAAGAAAACTTTGATGAAATAGAAGCCAACTTTGTGAGAAGGATGAGGAAAGGCTCTGGTAAGTAGGAAGGTAAGTTACCATTTAAATTATTTAGTTGTGGAGAAATAGGTCATTATGTTGTAAAGTTTCTTGAAAGAGCTAAGAAGAATAAAAAAAGATATGAGAAAGAAAAGAAAGGAAAGAAGATTAACAGAGCATATTATGTGAATGAAAATGCTAGTATATCTGATGAAGATTTTGAGTACATGAAGATCCCAATGATAATGAATGTTTGTTCTTGGTGAGTAAGGATGAACCTACTTCTACTAATTTCAAAAAATAGGTAAAAGAAATCCCTTTGAAGGAGAAAAATGAAGGTACGATTATCTCTGCCCCACATGCTAGAAACAAGAAAAGAATTATTAGGTAGTTGATAGTGGTTGTTCACATCACATCACTAGTGATAAAATTAAGTTTTTTAAGCTTGAAAAATATGATGGAGGCTTGGTTATGTTTGGAGATGATACTGGTACTAAAATATGTTGGATAGGTTCAGTAAGTTTTGATGACAAGCATAATATTGATGATGTCTACTATGTTAAGGGTTTAAGGAATAATATTTTGAGTGTTGGTTAGATGTACAGTAAAGGATATGATCTTGTTTTTAAGGATGAAAGGTTTGAGATTCAAAAAGGATCCAAAACATTGATTGTTGTAGGAAAGAAATTTAAAGGAAACGTCTATCAGCTTAAAGGTGCTGATGGATGATGCTTTATGACATAGATTAATAACAGTTGGTTATGGAATAGAAGAATTTGTCACATGAATTTTAATAACTTGGCAAGGATTAGTGCAATTCAAGTTGTGAGAGATTTACCAAGAATTAAAAAGCATGTGAATACTATTTGTAGGAATTGTCAGTTTGGAAAGAAAGCAAGAATTCATTACAGATCAAAGGAATAGTCTACTACTAGACTACTAGATTAGTTCATATAGATCTATGTGGTCTAACAAGAGTGAGAATTCTACTTGATGAAAGGTAATTTATGCTTTTAATTGATGATTATTCTAGATGTACATGGGTTACATTTCTTAGAGAGAAATCATATGCATTAGATAGATTCAAGACATTCAAAACTATGGTTGAAAATGAAGTGAACTTGAAGATAAAATTCTTAAGGTCTAACAGAGGTGGAGAATTAACCTCCAATGAGTTTAATATGTTTTGTGAAGTGCATGGAATAAAGAAACAATTATTTGATCTAAGAACTCCTCAACAAAATAAAGTTGTTGAAAGGAAAAACAAAACAAATCAAGAGGTTGCTAGATCAATGATTACTAAGGCTAGTTTACTGGAAGTTTACTAGAAATAATCTATTCATACTATTGTTTATGTATTCAATCGAGTTCAAGCAAGAGTAAATAGTACAAAGACCCCCTATGAGCTATGGTTAGGAAGAATTCCTACTATTAAGTATTTCAAGGTATTCAAAAGCAAATGTTATATCAGAAGAGATGAAGAAAATTAAGGTAAATTTGATGCAAGAAGTGATGAAGGAATTTTTCTTGGATATTCTACTAATAGCTAAGCATACAAATGTTTCAATAAAATACTGAGAAATATTATAGAAAGTTCAAATTTCAAGGTTGATGAGAAAGTAAAGAATTAAATTGACATTGATGGATATGAATCTAATGAACTTGATCATGTAAGAATTGAAGAGATTGTGGAAGAACAAGAAAAGGATGTACAAGAAGAGAAGAATGAACAAAATGAAAGAGAAAAAGTTGCTCTAATGATGTCATCTAAGACACCTAGATATGTACAGAAGAATCATTTAAAAAATTAGATTATTAGAGATAAGACTAAAGGAGTATTGACTAGAAGCAGAGTTACTAATGAAGTTAATTTGTGTTAACTTTATGAGATTGAACTGAAGACTTTAAGTGAAGCATGTAAAGATGAACATTGGATGGAAGCTATGAAAGAAGAACTTATGCAAATTAAGAAGAATCAAACTTGGGAATTGGTACTAAGATCGGTAGATAAAAAAATTATTGGATCAAAATGGGTCTTCAGTAATAAGTGTTGGAATATGTTGTCATTGATGTCAAAAGGGGATCAGAGGAGAAGTGTGTTGATCCAGTGTAGAAGTTCATATAGTTGTCATTGATGTCAAAAGTGTAGATCATGCAAAAGGTTTTGCAATTCTTGATAGCTTAACTAGTTGTGTGCTCAAGTAATGTACCTACATGTGTATGATGTGTTGTAGGTATGAATGCATATGGTGGTGTTGTCATTAATGTAGCCATTGATTTCAACACAATATAGGTTGTTGCAGTGAAAGGACACAAGTGATTGTAGGTTTAGAATATGCTCTAGTATGTGTTTATAATGTACTCTGATATGTGCTCTGCATTTCTACTGTGTTGATCCTATGCTTATGTGGATTTGAAGTATTGTTCAAGGACATCCATAGGTGATATATCCTATATTACAGCTTCTGGGCTAATGAAGAGTGAAAGTTGAGTTCATCGGATTGTGAATAGGTCTAGCAAAGTTGTTTATCTATGGACTAGGAGAAATGTATTTTCTTCATAGTCCTCTGTTGGTCTATTTCAGTTCTTGTGGATCTAGAATAAGGTTTATAATATTGTTAGATGTGTCCCTTCAAGAGTGTGCATGGTTTGGTGCTCCGGTATGAAGATTTGAGTGAGCCTTTGGTAAGAATGGTCTAGTAGCTTTCTCTTCATTTATTGCATATTGAATATCTTTGTCTACAGATTGGAAGTTACTTAGAGGCATGTTTGAAGATGGTATGTTCCAATTTTGAGCTAGGAGGAAGATATGGTTTTCTTCAAGGAGAGTTCACTAGCCTGGAGGAAGATATAGTTTTCTTCAAGGAGCTGACCTGGTAACTCCTTAATTCCCTTTTCTAAGATAGCATGATGTCCTTCGACATATTCTTGCACTTGGTGGAGATCTTTAGTAAGAGATGTGATCACTTGGATGTGGTGTTTGAATGATTCTCTTACTTCCACATATTTATCCTTGTTGGGAATTACCTCAACTTCCTCCAACTTACTGAGCTTTTCATGCCTCATTTGTGACCAAAATGATAGGTATTTTTCCATTTCTTTGCACTCTTGGGAAATAATATTTTCTTCTTTATCAAGCTCTATTTTGAGCTTGGCTATTTGGGTGGCTTTCTTATCTATAGCAATGATAACTTGTGGACCATGTTCTACAATTTCAGCAATGAAATCATACAACACTTTACCTTTGGAGGAAAACTTCCCTACCTTTTTCACAGCTGGGTCCTTAGGGCTTATCATAGCCAAAGGTTGTGCATTACTTGAAGATCCTGTAAGTCTCCTCAAAATAGTTCCATAATGCTCAACCTTCTGCTTATAAATGTTTCAAGCTTGTTCCATTTTGTCAAGCCTTCCTACTAACTCATCTAGGACTACTTGTGCATCTTCCTTGGCACTTTCATTTGTCACTTTGTCAAGTTGGACTCTAGTGACAGTGTATTCCTCCATATTTGCATATCCTTCCTCTCGTGGTGGTATACCAATCTCCACAAACTTATGACCGAACTTGTCAACATGAAGCCTTGAATGTACTTTGGCCTTTTTCTTTTCCTTGGCTTTTATAGGGGCTATCTCTTAAAGATCAAGCTCTTTTGGATAGATCATTTATTTATTTCTCTTTGATACTTGACATACCAACCAAGGGGTAAGAGATGAAGTGTGTGCTTCTTGACTGACCATCAACTCTTGTGTCATAACCACTTCTATAGAAATTACTAGTATGGTGACAATTGGGGTAGTATCTATCATGATCACTCCAGTAGATTGCACACCAAATTGACCTTGAAAATATTCATTCATGAATCTATTGAATTTAGCTTCAAAAGTGATGTCATAAGATGGATATGACAAGCTAGGAATGGATGATGGAGGGCTTGACAACAGATCAACAATTTGTGTATTTGAAACTATTGGAGTGGCAAGCATGGTTGACATTGTAGGGGGATGAGAAACATCCATTGCATGCATGGTAGATGTGGGAGGAGGTAATGTAGGAAATGGAGGTGGAGGAGTGTTAGGATTAGGGGGTGTATGAGGAACATTTGAAGTTATAGGTGATGACGACTAGGGGAGATCTTTGACAACATTCTCATGTGGAGATAGAAATTTTTCTTCATCATGCCCTAGTTCCTATTTATCACCTTCTTGTTCACCTTCTTCTTCTTCAGAATCATTTATTCTATGGAATCTTCTTCTTCATCAAAGTCTTCTTCTTCAAAATATTCTTCCTAAATAGATTTATTGCTTTCATTTCCTTCTTCTGAATCTACCTCTTCAGAAGCAAGCCCTTTTCCTTTTGAATGAGATGCTTCAGATTTTGTGGCCTCTTCTTCTTGAACTACCTGTGTATCCTTCTTGCCAACAGTGAACTTGATTCTAGGGCCTCTTTGGGAAGAAGAGGGAGTAGCTGCATGCTTGTCTTTTGTGCAGAGTTCCTGTTACTGGCTAATTTTTGCTCTAGATTCTCCTTTTGACTCTGTCCTAAAGGCTTTCATTTGGAAACCATGTTTGTGCAACCATTCTATTGTGTTAGTCAATATGGGAGCAAGCCTTTCCTGGATGGAAACACTTTCCTTTTTAGACAATTGTATTATAGGCAAAGGTCTCTTGGAAATTTAAATTTCATTATAGGAAACATTCATGATGTCACCAAGATCTTTGAAACCCTCTGGTAGGTCAACAACACCAAGATCCCTAATCTTCTCTATAGTTAGCTTGAAATAATCCATTTTTCAGATGTCCTCTTCATCTTTGCATTCATCCCATGTGTATTTGAAGAGGTACTTATGGTTGTGATCCTTCTTCAATTTCCTATTCACATTCTGGTAATCAAAGTCAAATTCGTATTTGTATGTCCTTATTTTCATGACCTGCATTTCTGCATAGATTGATTTGGCTTTTTGCACAGTGTGAATGGTATATCTACCAATCGTTAGTGGGAACTTTAACCCTAGTTTGTGAATTCTCATTCATTCCTTGTGAACTAAAATAAGTTGTCTGCATAGCTCCATGAGTATCTAGTTATCTGAGGGATATCTGGGAAACATGTAAGGACACCCAGTGTAGCAACCTACCCTCATGCAAGTGAAACTTGGAAATTGCAAGAATATACACCTGACCTTACTCACCACTTTGTAGGCCTTGCCAGATAATCTCTTCTTTTTGAGAATTGGGTCAAAACTAAAAAGGAGAGGTGCAAAGAAGGCATCTATGACCCTCCTAAAATGATGAAGGCTTTCCTTCAGCTCCAACTGATAGAAATACTTATACACAAGTACAGAGTCTCGGTTCCCCTTTCTAGATAACCCTAGGAATTGCCTCATCATGGCTGCAACATACACCAAATAAGAAGTCATATAGAACTTCAAAGTGGTTGGCACATTTGGGTATGTGCAGGATCATCATGGAAAAAAATACCCTTAAGTCGCGATAAAATTCAGAAAAATCATAGTTAGGAAACTTGACGTACAAATTTGAATAAGTTATCTATATTATTTTAAAAATATGTAAGAATAGAATCTATAGAAAATTGAATGTAGTTTCTAAACTACTAGGTTTATTTTTTTAAAAAAAATCTATTTAGTGAAATTTTGAAATTTCAATGCAGTAGCACTTAAATTTCAAGGAAAAAATAAGTAGGTGTCTGTCCAACCACCCTAACCACAATAAAATGATAATTTTTTAATAATATTTTAGATATAAGTAGAGGACTCATGTCCTGATGTGATGCATATTTTTTTGTAATTTTTTTCCAAGTAAATAATTAATTATGATTTTTTTATTACAACTTTTAAAATATATAAAAACTCGTATGTTTGACCACCTTAACTTGGTCAAAACTTCATGAAATTCAATTTTTTTTAATCCTATAGCATGTGAAGCATAGAATGTGGCACGTGTTTCGGATTCAAAAATTGTGATACCGTTTGAAAGCTATAGATGGTTTTCAATCAGCCTATCAATTAGGACTTTAGTCGTAATTCAAATAGAAAATGAATAATAATTATTTATTAAATTCAAAGTAAAGCATAATTTATATTGGTGGAAATCTAAGAATTTCCTTTAAAAACCTTTTTTGTTTCATCAATTTTGGGTAAAAGAAATTCGTCAGCCACATACCCTACACATACCCATCATTTCGCCACTTTTTGGCCCATCATGATCTTGCACATACCCATTTATCAGTTGCTCATAAATTGTCACTAATTTGTGTTCCCTAATCAATATGAGCTTTTTGTCTCTTTATGATCTGAATGTATTCATACATCTACTCCTAAAAAATGAAACAATTTAGGCAATCCTTTAACCCTGTTCAAGAGAGTAATCATGTCCCTGACATCTTCTTTGAAGTCACTTCATGGAAGCCCCTTCGACCATCTTGAGATAGTAGGTCTAGGTGTTTTTAACCATTGGTTGGATCTGCATCATAAACTTCCTTAACTTGTTGCATTGAAATCTCAGTGTATTTTTCCATGTGTGGAACTCTGAAAACAACGTCAAAGAATTCAAGGTCTAGCCTCGTCATCACTTGTCCAAAGGAATATATTACACTTCTACTCTCTCAAATGTAGTGGGATGTAACATGGAGAATGAACTCTATGTGATGAGTAGATTTCAAGAATGTGGACACCAAATGTAAATTGTTGTGGACAATGGCTCTCAAACTGTCTTCCAAGTGCTTTTGTTTAGTTCTTTTAACACATTCTTCAAGATCCTGATGAACAACCTCGATGTCTTTGATTTCGTCCACCTTTGAGATCACCACTGTAGGTGGAACAACACCTTGGTATTTGTATTCTTAGAAGACAATGGAGGCTTCTTTGGTGTCATCTAGAAGAATCAAGATCAAAGGATATCACTTTCGAGATCACTTGACGAGATCTGGAGAGAAACTACAAGGATGGTGAATCAATATATGTTTGGAAAAATTGAAGCATTAGGAAGCATGAGGAAAGCAAGCAATGTGGAGCAAGTTTGGAACAAGAAATTTGGCACAAAAAATGAAGCGTGAGTGAAGAAATGATGTTTGGAGCGAAAAAAAAAGTGATTTCAGAGTGTTAGAAAGAAAAATTGCCATTTGTGTAGGAGCATTGAAATTCAATGCCCCTACATCTGGAGGGGGGCACTTTGAACATTCAAAGTGTTGGGGTGCTGAAAATAAACACCCCTGCATGTAATTGAGATTCATTTGTGAATAAGTGTCAAGGTGCTGAAAATCAGCGCCTTGACATTTTACCTTACTTGGAAAAAGATTGAAGTAAAGAAGCGGGTAAAAATAGTGCTTCTACATTTTGGAAGAAAGTGTTCTCCATGTAGGAGCAATGATTTTCACCACTCCTACATTTGGAGCTAGTGAAGATCACAAGGTACATTGGCACTAAAAATTACCACTCTATCATTGAAGGGCTTAGTAAATCTTTGTTTGAGCAGTGATTTTCACCGCTCGAACAATTGGAGTTGGCAAAATCACCATCAAAATGCCATTGAAGGGTTTCAACTTGGAAATTGTTAAGACTAATAGTTTCACTGCCTTTGCATTTGATAACCTCGTGAGAAACTTGGTTAAAGATTGGTGAAAAAGGTTGAAGAAAATGCATGAGGTATCAAAATCCTAGGGCACAAAAAATAAAAAAGAACGTATAAAGCAAAGACAGAGGAAACAAGGGGCGATCTCATAAAAAGAATAAATTGAAACATTCAAAAGACTAACACCTAAACAAATAAAACGTAATGACAAGTTTGAAACGAAATTTACAGTGCTTCTTAAAACGAATAGTAAGAAGAGACACAGAGAAGAGAAAAGCAAACAATATACCTGGAGGAAAACACGAAAACCCTAGCTCGAATGCTTTGAGGGAATCACAAAGACAAGTTCATAGTGGTTTGGAGATCACCCAACACATAGAGGAATGAAGAAAGGTGAAATGAAATGAGTTTCAATTAATCTAAAATGACTTAAAAATTACTTAAGAGAAGATAATAAATGCAACTTAAGTTGCATTAATTTTGGCAAACTCAAAGGTGAAACACATGCTCGAGTGGTGAATTTCACTACTCTTGCATGTAAACATAAAATGAACAAAAAGTGCACAAGCAGTGATTTTCACTACTTGTGCATTTTTGGCAGTGTAGAAAAAGTGTAGGAGCGCTGATTTTTAGTGCTCCAACAGTTGAAGTTAAAAATTACTAAGGTAACAAGTAGGAGCGCTGAAAATCAGTGCTTCGATATGTTTGACAATTTTTACAACTCCCAAAGTTTGAGAGCTGATGAAGATGTGATGCAGGAGCATCCAGTGGTGTGAGGGCAATCTTGCATCACCCAAAAAGATGATTTCCATTTTTGTTCCTGTTGTTTTCTTTTTGTAGATGTTTTTGTATTTCTAGATACCCTTTTCGTCGAATAAGAGTTTCCAACTTTCAGAATTGCTTTTCTGCTTTTTCTGCTCAACTGCTATTTTTAGCAGGTTTGCATTTGAAGTCGTGGGAAGACAGAAATTTATGGGAAGGTTCAGGATGGAAAAATACACAGTCTGGTGAAAGAATCAAGTCAAGATCATTCATGACTTGAAAGTTATTCAAGTTCCAATTTCTGCTTTTTGACCTGAAAAACCTTCCGAGCTCAGTTTGAGGCACCAAATGATCCCGGATGGGCCTGAAAATTTGCGAAAACACCAAAGTAGTCCGCCAAAGGCCTACTTTGCGAAAAATCGTCTTTTTGAGAGCTTTCCGAAAAGGTATTATCATTGAAGATCCGACGGTCGGATTAAAAGTTATGGCTGCCGGAAGTTGGTGCATATTTTAAAAATGTGCTAATTTTCAACTGTGAATTTATCTTGAATTTCAAATTGTAATTTTGGCGCCAAATCGTCAAAAATCTTATCTCGAAGGTTGTTTTTGGTTCCAAACCGAAATGGGTCTATTTAGGGACTTGTTTCTGATTTTTGGGTAACTTTTTGGGAAAAGAAGTTCGCATGCTGTGAAAGGGGATCTGGGTAATTTTCTGTAAGTTTGTAATTTGCATGTATCACAGAGCTCGAGGATTTGTGATCCTCTGCATGTAAGATTTTTCATTATTGAATAATAAGAAAGTTTGCTAGTTGTGTGCATTATTTCTGTGTCTCGGGTTTTCTCCTAGTCACATTACAATCACTGACATCTGCAACTCTCTTTTGTTGCTCCACTTGTAGTAGATGTTTTTCTAACTATCCACCTTCCATCTGCAACTCAATTTTTTTATTATGTTGCTCCATACCTTCTTTTCCCTTCAAACATTCCTTGCTCAACTCTATAATCTCTTTCTTAGCAATCCTCTTACCTATAGTATCCAAATTTCTTTCATTTACAACCTTCCAAACAAGTGCACCATTTGTATTAGCACAAGCAGGGGTGATCAACCTTGTACCAATCATGAACATTAAAACTTTCAAAGCTTCAAACATCAAAACGGTTGGTTTTGACCCACTAGCCTTCATTCTCCTAGTAGCTTTTCAAAACTATTTTTCAAACATAACTTCCAGAGTGGGCAAGACCTTCAAAATGTAAAGAAACTTTCAGATGCCCTTTTCACTATTAAAAAACATATCCCAAAATTAGATAGGTTTCCTTTGTACGGAATGCTTCAAAAACTTATTGTCCTCTTTCTTGACTAGGCTTATAGTGGGGCAACAATTAAGCCTTTTCCACCATAACTTTTAGAGAAAACACAAAATTCAAAATTTAAGAGAATATTTAGATACCCATTTTTCTCTTCTACAACATATCAATAATTGTATTAGGGTTTTTTTGGAACACAAGGCCCTAATTTTGACTATTCTACTTCTATAGGCCTAATTGTTTAAACAAACTTGGTAGCAGCAAATGGGGTTTTTGGACATAAATTTTAGTGTAGAAATGATCTCCAAAAATTAAAAATAATTATAATACCCATTTGGACTTTATACAACATATCTCAAAATCATGGTAGGTTACTTTGTATAGAATCCTTCAAAAATGGTCTATCTTTTTGCCAATTAAGACTAAAACATGAAAAATCAAACCTAGGGCATCATCAAAACACATGCAAAAATAAATATGGAACCATGAAACTTTTGAGCATGGTAATATAAAAAAAATTGGACTACCACACAAAATATTTAGAATTCTCTACTGTGGAAACTATGAGAAATCATATTTTGAAAGTCACTAGTTACCCTGCCTAGGGTTTATGACAGTTTTGAACTATTTTTGCCAAAATTGCAATATCTCTCTCCAGACTCAACAAAAATCAATAATAAAAAGTGCATTAGAAATTATATTCACATTTATTTCAATCCCAATTGGTCTGAGATCAAGATATGGAATGTCAAATTCATACCATGTGCTACAATAGGTCTATTACAGAAAAAATCTGGAAGTGGCAGTCACCAATTTGATCATAACTTACATAAAACTTAACGAAAAATCAACCAAACTAATTGAAAATGAAAGATAGATCATTCTTCTATCACACCCAATCATGTGAAGATCATTAAAATTTTGTACAGTACTGTACCACATCAAAGAATAGTGTTGCAACATTCATATTTATAGAAAACAAAAAAAAATTATTGCTTAAACTTCAAAATTGTAACCACTAACCTTGGTTTCGACCTCCCAAAGGGTATTTAAACATGTAACAACCATTTATAATTGATTTTTAAACTACAACTATTCTAATTCCTTCATTTACACCATGTGACTCTTCAAATTCCATAATTTGCAACATTTTAGACAATATTGACAACTTTTAAAGCCTATAGTAATTTTTACATTTTTGACAACTTGACCACACCTATTCTTCTAAGACCTTATCTAGACCCTTACAAACATAATGATGATCCAAAAGAACCTTATTGCATAAGATAGACACAAAACCAAAACAATGAAAAAATGAAAATCTGATGGGTGCTCCTATACCATTTAGGTAGCTTTCCAACATAAAATAATATGTCCATATTGTATTCCCCACATCCCTTATTGTGGGTATGGACCTTGGGTTTGGAAGGTGTGGTGAATGGAATGGATGATTTGACAAGGGAAGATGGATCAATGTAGTGTGATTAGGCAAAAGATGAATCTTCTTGATTAATAGGCAATTGAGATTCAATGATCCCTCTCAAATTGTTGTAGTATTAGAAGGGATCAGGGTCACCTGGGATGGTAATTTTGAGGCCATTGTAGGGAAACTTTAGGAATTGGTGGTGTGTAAGGGGGAAATCTGCGAGTGTAAATAATATCAAAACAAAGAATAGAAGCTAATCTAATCCAAAACAATGATCTAGATTTATGTCCATTACTCATGAAATGAAACTTTCTAAGCTATTGAAAATGAACAATGAAATCCTACGATATCAAAATGAATTAAAAAAAAGGAAAGTGTTACCATCCCATGTTGAAGTGTATCTATATTAACGTATGTTGGATTGTTCAATTCAATATGAAGCCTCCATTGAGCATGCGAGAGCTTTGAAGAGCATGTGTGTGTTTGATCGAAGATGTGGTTGAAGTTTTGTTAATGTCGACTTGGCATTATTTCATTGCATAAACTATATTGATTCTTCTATCCTTTTTTGTGAGGAAAGAGGTTTGTTATATAGAAATTGTGATTTCGAATGAATGCTCTAGATTGCATAGTAGAATATCTTGATCGATGGTCGAAAGATGTTGAGAGGATTTAGATGGAAATAATCTATGCAAATTGATTATGTAATTAGTGTGATTGAGAAATAGATTGATCTGCCAGGAATATAAATTGATCAATCAGGAAATAGATTGATCTGTCAAGAAATAGATTGATCTGCAAGGAATATAAATTGATCAATCAGGAAATAGATTAATCTATCAAGAAATAGATCAATTCGTTGGGAAATAGATTAAGCAATCAATGATTCATAATTTACTTAATCAGGAAAGTGGTTGAGAATGATTAATTAATTGATTTAATTAATTAATTATTTTTGGAGTTGAACATGCAAATCAAGTTTGACTTTTGCAAAAAAAGTTGCATTTGTTTGATTTGATTTCTTATAATGTTTTGAATAGTTTTATTTGATTATTCAAATTTGGAGGGAAAGTGACATAATTAAACTATTATGATTTAATAATTCAATTAACTTAGGGGAATAGGCTTAATTGGCAATATAATTAAATAATTGGTATTATTTAATTAATCAGGAGGAATAAAGTTAGATTAGGACTTTATTAAATAAATGAAATTTATTTAATTGGTCGAAATTGATGAAAAAGTGAATTAATTAAATAATGTTGTATTATTCAATTAATAGAGGGATTTAGGGCTTTTGATGCTTTTGATGTGAAATGCAATGATATTCAGTGATAATGATGTTAGTGATGCGAAAATTTCATTTAAGGTGTATGATAGGTGTTTGGTCAATTTTACATGTCTAAATTTTGCCCCTCTTTAAGACAAAGTATTGGTTGCTTTGTTTCAAAGATTCCAATTTTTAAGATCAAGTTTTTTAAAAAAATTATATGCCCCATTGTGCCCCGGTGGTCAGCAGAATGATGGTAGGACTCCGTGCTGCCCCCTTGAGAGGTTGGTCAAAAATTTTGATTTTGAGGTCAGGCTCACAAGACTGTTCTATTTCAGTTTTGATGTGTAGAGGGAAAAAAATTAAGTGTATAGGTCTTTCGTTGCTCGATCAAATGTTCCTAGGAGGTCCTAATTTTAACCTAGGAGTGGTTCCTAAGAAATAATTAAGGTTTTTTGGGGTTAACATAGGTAATTACGGTTCTAATTACCTCATTTTCACTCTGAGTCTATAGAAAATTCTTGTCTCTAGATTTCTCATTTTGTCAATTGTTGAGTAGCTATGGAAAAAATTTGGGGAACCCCACATCGCATGGATGTGATTCAAGAGTTTGGATGGCCTACAAGCGTCAGTGCCCCAGTATGTACCCTTTTGCTTTTTGTTTTCATGTTTTCATAATTAATGCACAAAGTCAACTTAGTCAAGTGTGTGAGATTTAGGAATCTGACACTTTTGGGATTTTAATTTCGTAAAATGTTTTTGCAAAATAGGTCTTCAGACATATGTCCAAAGTCACTATTTTCCTGTGACATTAACAAGACCTTCAAGTTGCAGGTCAAACCAGGTCCAAAGCTTAGGTTCGAGTCCCCAAGCCATTTCTCGAACCAAAAAAAAGCCAAAAGCCCACCCAAGAATTCATAATTTAAAAAACGAGATCCTGCTTCATTAAAAAAATGGGATCCTGTTTCATAAAAAATATTTTTATGGTTCTATGAAATGGGATCGTTTGAAATGAAATACAAAAATGGAAAAGTTTTCAAAAGCGGGATCCGTTTTGAAAATTTCAAACTTGAAATTTTTCAAAAATTGGAGAGTATCAAAAATGGAAAGTTTTCAAGCGGGATCTGCGTTTGAAACTCCGACCCACAGAGAATTTTTCGTTTTGGAAATTTTTCAAAATGGGATCCTGTTTTGAAAATTTTCCAAAAACGAAAATTTTTTAGAATGGGATCCCGTTTTTTAAATCTAGGCTCAGGATCCCGAAGCTAAATGGGATCCCATTTTTTGCAAGTAGATTTTGTTTTTGCCTGGTGCAGCTTTGACTGATTCCTTAAGCTCGATCAATGCTGTTGAATTTGTAACCCCTTCTTTCCAAGTTCCTTGGACTTTTGTTGATGTTTTCAATGTTTCGACTTCATGGTTTTCAATTTTTTGCATTCCAATTTCTATTTTGTTATCCACTAAATCTATTTGCATTTGACCTTAATTTTAGTAGGACTTTTTATTCTTCAATTTGGCATGACCATCCAATGTTTTGTTGAAATTCAATTATATCATGCATCAACATTGTTGGATACAGAAAGCTAAATTTATACGATTCTCTATGGTAATGAAAAACTAAAGATTGGGTGACTTGACTTGCATATACAACCAATATGTTGAGTTTTTAATAATTGGTGGTGAAGACATAAATTTCAATTTTATTATGCTCTATTTTGCAGGATATTTTGACCTAAATTTTTGTTTTAACTTTGTCTCATCATTCTGGAAATTTACTAAACTTGATTGTAATATAAGTGGATGGTGAAATTCTTTAAATTATTTTTTTGAAATAAATTAATATTCTCTGGTCTCCTTGGTGTTTATGATTTTAATGTTGAGCTAGTGAGATACCTAGTTCAAATTCCAATCCATGCATATAGTATGCCTAAATTCCGAGCTCAGTTGTTGAGTAGTTTGTTAAAATCCATTGGACAGTGGCGATCCAAATGATTACACCTATTATTAGGAGGAAATGCATTGGAGGCTAGTGATTAAGTTAAGGGTCACCTAGCAGGCTAGATAGTCACTACTTTTTTTCCTCTACTGAACATGCTCAAAAAAACTGCAACGGTTTACATTTCAGCTTGGATAGTTTCAAAATCCATTTCTTTCCCCAAGGTTGCAAAGAGCTCTACTATAAGTGATTTTCCCAAGTTGTTAAAAACAAGGATGGGAAGGGAATTTCGGAATCACAATTACAAAGTACCAACCTTTTGGAATTTGTTGTAGGTACAACAAATTCAATTTTGGTTTACATTTTGTTGGTAGGATTTTGATAAATTTCATGTGGGTTTTCATGTTTTGGTTGCACTATTGTAGGAGAGATCATGGTAACCTTCTAATTTTCTAGGGTTTGAGCTTGCTCCTATAATTCAATATTATGGAATTTTGTGCTTTAGTGACCTTGGAATCTGTCAAGGTTTTAGTTTTAGGTTTATATTCCTTCGCTCTGGTGTCTGTTGAATTTGTAACCCCTTATGTCCTAGTTCCTTGGACTTCTATTGATATTTCCAATGTTTGGGCTTCATGGTTTTCAAATTTCTACATTCTGATTTCTATTTTGCTATCCACTGAATCTATTTGCATTTGACCTTCATTTTAGCAGGAATTTGTATTCTTTAATTTGGCATGATTAGCCAATGTTTTGTTGAAATTCAATTATATCATCCTTCAGCATTGTTGGTTATAGAAAGCTAAATTTATATGATTATTTGTGGTTATGCCAAACTAAAGATTGGGTGACTTGACTTGCATATACAACCAATATGTTGATTTTTTAATAATTGGTGGTGAAGACACAAATTTCAATTTTATTGTGCTTTGTTTTGTAGGCTATTCTAACCTAACTTTCAGTTTTAACTTTGTCTCATTTGTTCTGGCAATATACTAAACTTGATTGTAATATAAGTGGATGGTGAAATTCTTTAAAATGATTTTTTTTAAATAGATTAATATTCTCTAGTATCCTCGATGTTTAAATATTTTAATTTTGAGCTAGTTAGATACCTGGTTCAAATGCCAATCCATGCATACAGTATGCCTAAATTCCAAGCTCAACTGCTAAGTAGTTTGTTAAAATGCACTAGACACTGGTGATCCAAATGATTACACCTATTATTAGGAGGAAATGCACTGGAGGATGGTGATTAAGTTAAGAGTCACTTAGAAATGAATTTGATGTCAAGAGAAGAAATTTATGCAAGATTTAGCAAAGTGTATATAATTTGCTTCTCAAAGGCTTTAAGGAATTTACTGAAATAAGTGGAAATTAGTTAATCAATTGTTTACACAATAGCTTGATAGAATTCTCACTTACCAATGACTCAATAGAACATATTTTTGTTATAATATGTTGTGGCATAGCTCGTTATCCTTAGCTTAGGTTAAGAAACTATATGTTGCAGATGCTTATGTTAAATCCATAGTAGCTTATGGTTTTCTGTATGGTGTTCTCAAATTAAACTTCAATTTTAGGTTAATATACAATAGGATGTTCATCTTAGTGGAATTCGGTGAAGTAATCTATACGAGTCAAAATCACTGAAAGGTTTAGGGTAAACTTTGAGTGGGGTAAGTGTAATATACATGGTGAATCATCTATGTATATGGAACAGGAAATGTATATAATATGCAAAAATATTTAATAATAAAAATGTGTAAAATCTACTATTAATCTTCAAAAATTTGCAAATATAGTAAGCTTAGATGTATTTTATTTAAGAACTGGCCAATCTTCTAGGAAAGATGCCAACTCTGGAGGCTAACAAGCTCTAATTCTATTTTTATGGGCTCAGACAAGGCTCCTAATTTCTAAGCATGTAACTCACATTTTTCATGTCAGTCAAGCAAAATAATGTTGCTTATTAGGGTGTACAAGATGAGAATTTGGTTAATTTTCCTCTTAGGGGTGGTGTCAAATCTGTCTCTCTCTAATTTGTTGTTTTGAGTAAAGTAACAATTAGGTTTAATATGATATATTTGTATGGGTCTTTGCTTCAGGGTTTACAAGATATGGTTGTGAGGGTATGTTAATTAGTAGTACTATGTATGGTCTCTCTATAAGTTTAGCTTATCTTATCATCAGGTATATGGGTCTTCATTGAGTGCTCATGGCATTTGCACTTGTTTTGGATCATTTTTCTTTCAACTTCCAGACATTATGTAACAACTCTTAAATATTATTAATATATTATATAGGCTTCTTTCCTTTGATTAAAAAAAAACATTATCGTAGCGACAATTCTCAAGCAGGGTTTGATTTTGGATCTCCACCTCACCCCTTAGGTAGACCTGCTCAACTTTTTCTTTTTGGTGATTTTAATTTTAGAGAAAATGTAATATTAAACCTTTGGGAAAAAAATAATATATCAATTTTTCTTTCCATGTGAGTTTTCTTCTCATTGAATGATTGAGGGTTTGCTTTAGACAAGCCTATGGTTCTATTCATCATGATTTGATTGTGACAAGTGAGGAAAGCTGAGAGCATGCTTGATGAATTTTCCCCTTTTAGTTCAAGCTCTTTTATGACCTATTAGTAAAGTGGTTAGATAATGATCAACAAGCACCCAGATATTGCTTTTAACCTATAAATTTGAGAAACATCTATAAAAATAAGATGAACTCTCTCATTTGCAGAGCCAACGCATTCCCATATGCATAAGGATCTTGTATTTTTGTTAAAAGATGTTTGATTGAAATGTATTTACTTACACAATCATGCTTTTATTGTATGATTTCAGCCCTATTGGGTCCCTTCTGGGGATTTTTGTTCTCCACTTTGTGCGCTTAAGCCTCTCCTTAGGTGTGTGATTTTTCATGCATTGGTTGATCACCTCCTCCAGATGCAGTTTCATTGATTAATGATCATGAATATGGAATGTGCATACCTAGTATATTTTGTTCATACATTGTAAATAGTAAAGTTGATTTTCCTAAGTTAGCCTTGTTGAAAATTGATCTGAATGTATATCTTTATACTTTGTAAAAAATTAATATTGCTAATCTAAACGTGTATTCCTTGTTATGGATTCTTTGTGGGTGATTACTCTAATTAGTTCATTTTACCATTTAAAGAATGAAGACA
>VDFB02000017.1:128748814-128923632 GCA_007258455.2 Sequoia sempervirens
TATTGTTATGTGTATTTATAATGGGAAAGTGATGTTGATAGTAGAATATCCACTTGTGTGTATGTATTCAATTTATTTGGTGGTGCGATAAGTTGGACGAGTAAGAGACAGGTTGTGTTTACTTTGTCCACTACTAAAGAAAAGTCTATGGAAACTACTCATGCTTGTAAAGAAGTCATTTGGCTTAAGATATTGTGTTCAAATATTGGAATAAAATAAGGTAGAGTGACAATTTATTGTGATAGTCAGAGTGTGATATGTCTAGCCAAGAATTTGACATTTCATGCTAGGACCAAGCACATTGATGTACAATATCATTTGGTAGAGATATGGTCGAAGATGGCAAGGTAAAGTTGGTTAAGGTAGGGAATTTAATGAATGTTGTTGATTCTTTAACTAAACCCATGAGCATAGAGAAGTTTAGATGGTGTTTAGAGACTATGGGCCTTTTGACCCCTAGCAATTAAGAGATGATTTTTATTCACACTCTTGTTTCATTGCAAGGTATTTGAAAAGTGGGAGATTTGTTGGGAAAATGTGTATCAACCTTGAAATTACATAAGTTATTGTTGATACATAAGGTACTATTCATCCAACGACAACAGGGGTATGCCAGGGGGGGAGGTCTCCCCCTTGCAAGGGGTATGGGGGATCATCCCCTTGGCTAGGGGTTTAGGGGCAATGTAGCCTAGTGGGGGCTCGAGGGTAGTGCCCTTGAAACCTAAATTTTATTTATATTTTATTATTGTAAATCTGGATCATTCATCATTATCTCTTAGATCTAATTGCTAATATTTTATTAGCTTCCTTATAATACCAACTAGTATTCAAGTATTTGAAGAAGATAAGCTTCAATTTTCAGTAGTAGAAATTTTGACAAAACATTACATACAAATGATTACATTAACAAACTAAATCATGGTAATTATTCTTTTAAGTAAAGTCTCTCACTATTTGAAAAATGGCCATTTGATGATGGGGATAGTGATGAAGGTGATGATCTTGGTGATATTTTTAGGGAACATTATTCTTTAGAACAAAAGTAGAAAGCACATGATGGAGTATTAATCAGTGATGGTAATTTGGTGTAAGGGTTATATAATGTTGGAATAACATTGAAAATTCAAAATAAGATGTATGTAAGTTTACCTATGCAAGATATGAGATATATGGTCATGAATGATGCAACGGATAATGAGTAGAATTTTTAGAATAGAGATCAGGACATACATCATTAAGACATGAAACATGTGTCATTCTCCAGCCCTAAAGTTTCTCCTACACCCTCCTAGGGAATTTAATCATTCCCAAGGCCTTTTGCACATACCCTATATAAAATTGGAGAGAAGGTCATGGTAGTCTAGATGAATTAAAGAGAAATTATGGATAGTGGCAAGCATTTAGGGGTAGTTTGGTGAGCTACAAAACAAATGGAATGAATATAGGGTAGTTTAACCTAGTTTGGGGCATCTCCAAGCATCTAGGAGATATTCAAGAAGTCTTGTATGATAGATAGGGTCAAAGTAAGAAGTTTCTTTCATTCAAATACTTTTTTGAAGCATTTTAGGGGGTTGAAAAGTAGGAATGTTAGTTTTGGACACACAAGAAGGTTTGACACAACAATCTTGTGTGAACACTTGTCTTTCATCTCTTAAAACATGTTCCTATTATCAAGTAAGTTGTTTAGAAGCTTAAAAGAAAGCTTAATGACAACTTTGAATAAGTTCTAACTATTCTCATCAAGGTATTATAACCTTTGAAGGTTCTTTCTAGCAAAATCAACAATGCAACTCATTTTCAAACTTGTATATAGTTGTAAGAACACCTTTTTATTGATAAAATTTAGTGATTTGTCCTTCTCAATAACTACTTTAGTGTGTGTATATGAATAATTGATACATATTTTTGTGGTTTTACGTGTAAATCCTCAAGTATGTTTTCTCATTCCACCACCTTTAGGTATAAATTATATCTTATGTAGGTCATAAATTATGTTACTAATGTTAACAATATCTAGTTGTGAAAATATACCTTTTTCTCCTTCTAAATTTGTAAAAATTTCAATTTTCTTATGAGATATTGATGTATGGGCATGTGAAACATTTGAATTTTATGAGAATTAGCTAGATAATTGGGAAATTTTGTGTCAAAATAGCAGTGTAGGTCACATTCATTTGGTGCATCACCTTAGATTTTAGGTTTTAATCTATGTTTTTCTTCACCTCTTTTCTCAAGTGTCTAACAATAGAAGTACTAGTTAAATTAGGTGGTCCCAAAGGGAACCAACCCTCTCTAGAGGTTGATCTCCATTATCTAATCTCATAATCAGGGAGATCATCCCATGTAAATATGAGATGATTGAATGATTGTATCAACTTAGAAAGGGTGCACACTTCTATGACAATAGGTTCTAAGATACAACATCGGGTGATGGTTAGAAATGGGTGCCTATATATCAACACATGTGATGTAGTCAAGAACTAACTACCCATTGGAGGATAACCAATCCAAGAAGTCAACATGAATTTTATAATGATAAAAATAGCATCAATAAAAAACTACAAATATAAACACATCCAAATAAAACTTTAATCTTCTCAAATTAACTCTTATCTTTGTTATAAATACAACAATTGGCTTATATATTAGTCAATCCAACAATGCTCATAACAAAATTAAAATTAACATACAAAACTACAAAATAACAAAATTAAAATTTCCTTTTTGGATATTGTATATCTTCTAAAAAGTCTAAACTTTGAAAAAACTATAATACTCTTTCATATTCAACCTTTAAAAATAGACTTTTACAAATCCTAATGTATAATCTCAAACAACTACAAGCGTTTCTATCAGATACTAACAAATTCATAAATCTACAACCCCTCTGCAAATTCAATGCTAATACATTTTCTCATTTTATTCTAATACTCTAAACCTTTTAAACCTTCATGCCTTTTTCCTTTTTCTAGCACTTCAATTATCCTCAAAATAAATAGAAATGTATATTTTTCTCCTAAAAAACCATAAAGTATTGACCATCAATCAAGAAAAAGAAAACACCAAGTCTAGTATTTTAGATGGTTTTTGGACCATTAACCACCAACTACTGATCTTCCATGTACTAATAATATATTAAACAATCAGTCATCCATTATCTTTTATTATTTATTCTTTAAATTTCATTTTGGATGCTCTTGCATTAGACTTGACAACTAAGAAGTTTGTCACCATAGTTCACAAAATTAAGCCAATAAAATTGTACTCTCTACAAAAAGCTTTATAATTAAACCAAACACCTCAAAAGATTTTCTCCTTTGCTTCTTTCATTTTCTCCTTTTTTCACCTTCCCCTCCACCATTTCAAAATTTATGCATTTTTTGACTATCGAAGTTTGGGAAGGAGGTGCAAATGGAGTCAACTTGATAAACCAAGTTGGATGATTGTAGTGATCGAAACGTGCTTTCCAACAACTATAAATTTAATATATTTTTTTTTATTTTTTATTTTAGTTTTTAGTTTTATTGTACATAGGTTTTTCACTGAACATCAAGTTCAATGAAAAATCATTGTGGAAAAATAGTAAATTTGAGGAATCTTTTTTGAAAAATATATACAAACTAGGTATTGATGTCCTTGTTCCAACAAAAAAAGAAAATTTGAATTTCAATATATACCAATAAAGTTATGTGAGCCGAAGTGCACCTATGTCTAAATTATAAATGTTTTGACTTCAAAACTTAATTAAAAGAAAAATATTCAACAAAATTCTATGAAACAAAATGAAAGCACTAGATACTTGTGTTACCAACCTAAATTCAAAAGAATCAAAATTTTATCCTTTAAGGTGAG
The DNA here is from genome assembly GCA_007258455.2 of Sequoia sempervirens. NCBI lineage: Eukaryota > Viridiplantae > Streptophyta > Pinopsida > Cupressales > Cupressaceae > Sequoia > Sequoia sempervirens. Next base: position 128,752,667 of record VDFB02000017.1, read on the forward strand.
CCGAAGTACACACCACTTTTTAAAATGTTCTTTACTATTAAAAACTAGTTATCAAAGGAGACAAAAAAAATTATAATTTAATTTCAATTTAAAAAAAAAACATTTAAAATCTACAGAAAAAATCTCACAAATCACTAGTTTACATCATTTTCAAATTCCTAATAGTTTACCCACTATAAGTGTTAGAAAGTGAAGTTTTCTCTGAAAATGTTGATTTCAATGTCAAGTTTGGCCAAAAAGTGTAACCCATTATTGTGGGATGACCCCCTCTAGTATGAGGACTTTCAATCTTTACCTTCCTCCTTATCTAGATTGATTTCTTCATCATTCTTGATCACTTTTGCTACAACTTCACCATGTTGCATAGCCTCCAACTATCCAATCTCAAATGTATGTCCATCATCATCTTGAGGGTTTTTTTCCTTTAATACTATTTCATATCTACCCACTCAACTAAAATCTTTAAGGAAATCTTCATCCTCTTTTTTGAATACATCTCCACTCTCAACTATCTACAACAAAATAACTCACATTCAACAACTACTTTCTACCCAACATTGTTTCTATAAGATGCATAATCTCTAAACACCCTCTATGCACTTCCACACAATGGAGTATGTTATCACATCTTCTACCCAACACTTTTCTTATTGGATGACATCCAACATATTACACATTCTTTTTATATCCATTTCCGCAATCATATCAACACCAATTCCTCAACACTTCTTTCTAGTAAACAACCTCAATTAATACCAATTGATGCAGTAAAGGAACATCTACCCATTGAAGGGAAAGCAATCCAAGAAGTCAACATAAATTTTATAATCAACAAAATATCATCATTTAGAAACTACAAACATAGGCACATTCAAATAAGACTTTAATCTTCTCAAATTGCCTCTTATCTTTGTTATGCACACAAAAATCAAATTATATACCAATTAGCCCAAAAATTCTCAGAACATAACTGAAATTAACATACAAACCTATTGAAGAATAGAGTTTAGATTTCCTTGTCAAATATTTATATCTTCAAAGAAGACTAAAATGTGATAGAAAATATAATATTATTTCATAGTCAATGTTCAAGAATAGACATTTATTACTCCTAATGAATAATCTCAAACAACTACAAGCACTACTATTAGATACTAACAAATTTAGAAATCCATGATCCCTCTACAAACTCAAAGCTACTATATTTTTAGTTTGTCTTATAATACTCTAACCCTTCTAAACCTTCATGCCTTTTTGCCTTTTTCTAGTGCTTCCACTAGCCTCAAAATAGATATAAATTCATATTTTTCTCTTAGAAACCATAAATGATTTTAAAACCATCGGTTAAGAAAAAGAAAACACCAAGTCCAATTTATAGGGTTGTTATACCACTGACCACTAGCTACTACTCTTATATACTAATACTATACTAAGTTTTCATCTGTCGTTTATCTTTTATTATCTATTCTTTAAATGTCATGTTGGATCTTGTTGCATCACAACAATAATTATGAATGTCCATTACAAAAAATTACAACTAACTCCATGATTGACATGGTTGCAATTAAACCTGCCTATGATTTAATTTTTTTATCAATTAAACAACCATATAATATCTTTATAATTTGTAATTGGGAGATTATTTAATTTTGATTACACATTTCTTTTGTGTAAAAAATTGGCTTCAATATTTACTTCAACTTGAACATGATACAATCCCTTCTACCTTCATAACTTTGTTGTTGCTATTCAAACGACAAACTTGTTTTGATAGCATTATAAAAACCAACTTTTTTCTAGTGTGTATTAAATGATATGTATTATGTGTTTCATATAAGATACAACATAAAAAATTTGTAGGTACAAATGAATTAGTTTACAATTGCTTGTCTAGATATCATGGCCAACTTCCTTGCAATATTTCCCTCCATATAGAGGAGTTGGGTCTTCCCTATTAGCTTGCGAAAAAAATGGTTGACCAAATACAAACACATGTGATCCATCAATTGATGGGAGATGTCTTGAACACTACAAACTAGTTTAATTTTCAATATCAATTGAAGGTGTGGATGAGCCTTGAATTGAATTTTTGAACTTTGATATAGATATCAAAAATTTCAAATGGTCAAATGCTCTATGCCAATAAATTCACGACCTTTACATTGCTAAATGCATTTGGAAGATCACATTTAGACCGACAGTTCTCATGGATAGGTGTGCTTCGGATTGTTAGCTTAGAATGTGCTTCATGCAATTTCTAGAGGGAGAACAAGAGCATGGTAATTGATTGGTCTCTATAAAAGAATGTTGTTCATGTAATCCATAGTCTAGATTTAGTGTGAAGTTTAAGATGCTTGATGTTACGCCATCCTTTAGCTTCTACATACAAACTATGAAATCCCAAGTTTGTATGTAGTTAAAGAAAATCTATCAATTTAAGCTCAGATTATCCTTTATAATAGTGCTTGTGGAGAGCTATCATCCCCATCAACAAAGTATAATATTAACTGAGAATATGATGGATTTGGTCAACAAGATGAGTAGTGATGGCAAAAAAATGAAAGCACGTTAGACAAATCATGATGTAAAAAATGTTAACATTACATGTTGAAAATTGTGAATAATAGTCTCACTGTATTTTGATAGTATTTGATATCTTCATCAATTACAATACCACAACATTGATTTTTTCTACAATTACCTTGAACAAGACGATACACAACTAATTGCTTATAACAAACTACAATTTAACTAACTAAAGTTATACTTTTGATTTTTTAACATAACTATGCTTACTTATACATATTATATTATTTTATAACATTAAATTATTAAGCAACTTAAAAAATAAGAAATTAATATTTATTCTAGAAATTGCTTAGTCTGCATTTATTCTAGACCTTTATAACGTATGTCTCACGGCTGCCTTTGTTTACACGGCAAATCTGGCAAGTCTAGTCAGATATCTCTTGATATTTATTTCCGGGAAAGTGTATGCACGGGCATCTTTTCTTTATTCACGATGTTTCGCAGCGCCTTCACTTCCTCTTATTTATTCTACACTTTTGTCCCAAGTGTTTTGTTTTAAATGGCAAGTTGCATAGAAATTGCTTGCTCAGCATTTGTTTACACGGTAAGTCAAGTCAATACAATATAGTCTTTGTTCACTCTGTTGACCCCAGTCAACCGCTTCTTCTTTATAATACGTAGTTGCCCTCTTCTGTTACCATGCCAAATCAAAACTTTCCATGGCGCCGATGACGAAGTTATTTTTGTTCACTGTTATTCCCCTGTTTCTTCTCCACTTCTGCTACGGATGTATTGACAGGGAACGGGAAGCTCTTCTTCACCTTAGAGCCACCTTAGAGGACTCTTCTTATCCCTCTCCCTATGTGAAACCGTGGAAGAAGGGAACAGATTGTTGCGACTGGGACGGCATATCCTGCAATAACACCACGCATCATGTAGAGAGTGTTGACCTGTTCGAACTTTATTATGGGGGGCGTTTGGTGGAAGCAGCCAGCTTATGGCAGAGCTTGTGCAACCTCACTTTTGTTGAAACCATAGACCTCTCTAGCAATATAATATCAGGTACTTTTCCTCCATGCTTGAGCAATCTGTCTTCTCTCAAACACCTGGATTTAAGCTATAATAGGTTGAGTGGGAACATTCCAAGCATGCCTTCTCTCACATTCCTGGATTTAAGCTATAATAGGTTGAGTGGGAACATTTCATTGTTGTTTGGAAACATATCTTCTCTCACATTCCTGGATTTAAGCTATAATAGGTTGAGTGGGAACATTTCATTGTTGTTTGGAAACATATCTTCTCTCACATTCCTGGATTTAAGCTATAATAGGTTGAGTGGGGACATTTCATTGGTCTTTGAAAATATGTCTTCTCTCACATACCTGGACTTAAGCTATAATATGTTGAGTGGGAACATTTTGTTGTCATTTGCAAACATGTCTCGTCTTGATGTCCTTCGGTTAAATAACAACAATTTGGGAGGTGAAACCGTCCTCACTACTATTTGTATGCTCACGAGCCTTAGGGAAGTTGATCTTAGCTACAACCAACTGAATGGAAGCTTACCATCTTGTTTGGGTAGTCTCTCTTCTCTAACTGATCTATATCTTTCTAACAATCACTTGAGTGGAAATATCCCATATTCCCTAGGCAAGATGTCTTCGCTTGAATATTTTGATGTTTCTTATAATGCTCTAAGTGGTCGTGTCCCAGATTCCTTGGGGTGTCTCTCTTCACTTAATTACTTAGATCTGTCTTACAACCAGCTAAATGGAACTTTTCCCATCTCATTTTCAAGGCTTTCCTCCCTAATCTACCTGGATGGTATGGGGAATGCATTCAAGCAGAGTATTGCTTCCTCAGCACTACCCTCTTCACTTAAAATTCTCCATCTTACATTTAACAACCATCAGCTAATTTTAGAGGCTTTCTTTCACAACCTTAGCAAATTAGTGGACCTGTCCCTATCCGATTGTGAACTCAACATCAGCACTACTTGGATTCCTTCATTCCAATTATATAAATTATATATGACATCATGCAAGATGAATAGTCAAATCCCATCGTGGATTTCGACTCAATTCTCACTTGAAGAGTTGCAATTAGCTGGCAACGATCTTTTTGGAGAAATTCCCTCTTGGCTAATGGATATGAGTCTAAAATACATCAATCTTACAGCAAATCATCTGCAAGGTCGCCTTCTGCTAAACACTACAGCTCTGAATTACTTGGTGGTCTTTGATGTGTCTCACAATACTTTATGTGGACAATTACCATCAATTTGGCCTCCTAGGATACGACTATTGTTTCTCAACCACAATTTCCTAACAGGAAATATTCCTCCAAGCTTGCAGTTTGGCTCTCCACTAACGATGTTAGATTTGGCAAATAATCATTTGAATGGAATGATCCCTCCAAGCTTAGCCAACTGTTCTTTGTTGAAAATGTTGAATTTGGGGGATAATAATTTGGGGGGAATGATTCCGTATGAGTTTGGTTGGCTAAGTAATCTGCAGTCACTAGTGATAAAGAATAACCAGCTAAACGGATTATTCCCTCCTTCCATATCAAGTTGCACAAAATTATATTTTCTAGATGTTGGGCAAAACTTATTGAAAGGCCACATTCCAAAGTCAATTGGAAACCTTTCAAAGTTGAAAGTGTTAGCAATGAGGAAGAATAATTTTGAAGGTAGTATTCCTGTAGAAATTGGGCAGCTGACAGAGCTCCAGATCTTGGACCTTTCTTCGAATCGCCTATCAGGGTATATACCACGTAGCATTTTCAATTTACAAGCAATGTTGTCTGAGCCACACAAGGAATTTAGCAAGACTCAATTTCAATTAAATGATTTTCTTCTTCCTCCGATATCAAGAACTGCTCCGCCATCTGGGGAACATGAGTTGTTATGGTACATGTATCAGATTGGGTTGAATATGGATTCCAAAGGCAGAGATGAGCACTACACATATATTTTCCCCAACATGGTGTCCATAGAGCTTTCAAACAATCAATTGAATGGGGATATTCCTTCCGATTTGGGAAAGTTGAAAGGGTTAAAGTTGCTCAACCTTTCCATGAATAATCTCAATGGCACTATTCCAAAAAGTATTGAACAAATGATTTGGTTGGAAACATTAGATCTTTCTACAAATCATTTTTCTGGATCAATTCCTACAGAGCTTGGTTCTTTGAGCTATTTGGGAGCTCTGAACTTTTCCAACAACCACCTTTCAGGTAGTATACCACAGGGAGGACACATGACAACATTTAATAAATCATCTTATTTAGGGAATCCAAATTTATGGGGATGTCCGCTTCCAAAGAAATGCCCTTGGCCAGAATTTGCACCTGTGCCTCCTCATGTTTCTGCATCTATCAATGAAGAAGAGCAAAGTGAGGAAAGTGTGTGGTATGAGATTGGAGTGGGACTGTCATATGGAGTAGGTTTTGCAACAGTGGTACTATATATTGTATTAAGAAAGAAGCAGGGACATAAATACTTCAAGGGAGTTGATTTGATCTTGAAATTCATGTTCCCATGGCTTCGCAATTTGACATTGTGAATTATGTTTTTTTGTTGAGGTGAGTGAATAACAAAAATATTATACTTTTTAGAAGCTCATTAAATTTATCATTTAAAAAAATATATATTTAAATTGTTTTCTTCATATTTGTGTGTTTTGCAGATCCTAGAATTACAATGATTCTACACATTAGAAGAGCAAAGCGAGGAAAGTGTGTGGCATGAGATTGGAGTGGGACAGGCATATGGAGTTGGTTTTGCAGTAGTGGTAGCATTTATTGTATTAGAAAAAAGTGGGGACATAAATACTTCAAGAGAGTTGATTTGGTCTTCCCATTGCTTTGCAATTTGATGTTGTGAAATTATATTTCTTTTGTTGAGGTGAGTCAATATAAAAATATTATAGTTTTTAGAAGTTCATTCAATTTATCATTTAAAATAATATATTTTTTACTTTTATTTTTTATATCTGTGTGTTTTGCAGATCCATGAATGACAATGATTCCACACATGTTGATAATGTTATATTTCTTATTTGATATTTTGAATATAGGTTGTTTTCTATATCTGTAAAAACTACCATTAAATTACTTCAAGTTATTGATAAATCTTATATTTTTCATTTGAGTCATATTTTTTAAGATCATATTATTTGATAAATCTTATATTTTTCATTTGAGCTATTTCTTTAAAGATTAGATTAGACAAGTTTTGATGCAAAGCTTTAAAAATAATATATGGTGGTATTGTCATTATTTTCTTTTGGCTGCAAACAATTGTCATCACTTACAAATTATCTTGAAGCTTTGCTATTATTAGTTTTTAAAGTAGTTGATGAAAATATTGTTGAGCCATTGCCTTTGACATATTTGAGTATAAACAACAAAGCTCCAATATTAAAACTTAGCTTGAGTTCCTTTTATTTTTTTAAAGATTATATTATATAATTTTTGATGCAAAGCTTTTAAAAGAATATATTTTGATAAAAATATATGGTGGTATTGTCATTATTTTCGTTTGGTTACAAACAATTGTCATCAATTGAAAAATATCTCGAAGCTTTGCTATTATTAGTTTTTAAAGTAGTTGATGAAAATATTGTTGAGAGATTACCTTTGACATTTTTGGGTATACACAACAAAGCTCCAATATTAAAACCCAATTTGGGGGTTTTTATTTCTTTCATGCAATTAATAACTATTCAAAGGCGATTCTTTCTCTTCTTTGAATGTTTGAAATATGTAAAGTCTATATTAAGCATTTGGGTAAAAGAAGTAACAACTTGTCTTATGGTATTTATGTTAGATTTGTGTTTGTGAAGGATGCCTAAATGATCATATGAGTATTTCATAAAATTTGTTCCATACAACAAACATAAGTAAATTGCTTATATTCTTAATTTGAATGGAAAAAGAAGGAATGTTATCATAGCATTTAGCTTGTTGGTTCTCTAATCTCTTCAAGTTTCTCTTATATATGGTGAGTAGTATTTCTCAACATTTTTGTTTGTGCTTGTTGAATCTGTGCAATCTATGTCCTTTTTAGAGTCTTGTTCATTGACAGCTGTACAAGTGTGTCTTTGTGTTACTTGGACCTCAAGGCTTTATCGTCTGGTGGCTGAACACAATAAGAAGGTAGACTTGCTTGTTCAAAGAAGAGAACGCGGAAGGAAGATTAGAAGACAGATTAGTTTTAGCTTGATTTTTCCTGCATCGTCAAAATCATTAGATCTAGATTTAGTTAATGCTTATATAAGTGAAAATTTGAATGGGTTTTGTGCCAGGAAAGCATCCCCTCTAAATTATGCCGGGGCTTACATTATGTGTGACACTTATTAACGGGACTCCCATGTCATAACTGAGTTTAAGGCCTTGAATGGGATGGAAATGTTCTTTCTAGATTAAGTCAGAGCTTGTATTAGTCCTGTTATGTCTGCAAGAGGAAATCTACAGTATCTACAGTAAAGTGGCTTTTCTGGGAAGGATGGCAAGATAAATGAGGAGAATTTCTGAGAAGACAGTTTATGTTTTCTTTTAGGAAAATGCAGCAAAGGTGGTTGAATAAAGTGTGAAGGGAATTCAGTGTGAAGATATTTTTGTTCAGTCTGCAGAAACACATACATGGTTAGTCCATGGTAAAAACTCTAGGATAAGTCCATTACTGCAATGTATAAACGCTGCAAGGTTTAGTTCATCTGGTTGTGATGAAGTTGAAAGTTGGAGTGTTTACTGCCTTGATGATCCACGTTCAAATTAGTGCTTGCTTCCAGTAATAAGGCATTATTTGTAGTCAGTCGTTTTCAGTAATTTTGTGTCATGGAATTAATTATCATCCTTGGGGTTCAGAAAGGATTCGTTTATTCAAAAAGAAAATAAAAAATCAAGTTTTGTCAGCCTTAATGCGTCTTAACGTCTGCTTTGTGTTCCATTTTCAGACCTTATCTGGGCCTGTTTCTGATCCAAAAGATCTCCCAAAGAGGAATTATGATGGATCTAGTACTGGACAGGTGCTTGAAAAGGACAGTGAAGTCATTTTGTAGTATGTTCCTTATACCTATAATTCAAAATTGATATTGTTCAGGGATCAGCCTGTGAGGAAATATAAGCATGCTCTGTTTTTCTTTGATATGTTCAGCCCTCAGGCTATCTTCGGAGATCCATTCCGTGGAGAAAAGAATATCTTGGTAAGTGGCTATGCCATTAGAACATAGTGAAATTGGATTGTCTTCGTCATTTTTAGGCACCATTAATTGATGGGGCTGTTTGTGGGTTACAGGGGATTTTCGATAGATACAAATTTGGGTGCAAACACTCTACAGTAGCCAAGGCCCTAAAAACAGATGTAGAAACTGAAATCACCCCGAAATCGTTTATGTAAATTAATTGTGCTTGCGATTCCTCGAATCCTCTGTGAATAAAGCTCAAAACTTATAGCCAGAATCCTGCTACTCATGAGCAAGAGATACATGAATATAATCAGAATCTCAATGAAAAGCGAAGGTGCATGAATGGTTCCTGAGTTTTTGATAACCTGAGTTTTTGATAACCGTTTACAGTATTTGAAGATTGTGTTTATACCGTTGTCTTTATTGGAAAGATTATAATATTGTTTGAAGATTGTGTTTATACCATTTTTTATTGGAAAGATTATGATATTGTTCTAGGGTCCAGATTTTTTTTTAATATTTAAAAAGATAGAAATGCAGTTAATTTTTGTGAATATTCTGGTAATCATAATTTCTTATTTTATTTTAAAGTCATGATATGTTTTAATGTGTTAATGCAAGAACAATCTTAAGTTCAAATAATAGAGAGATGGGTCTCTGTCTCATGTGAATTGTCAAGGATGTAGCCAATCTGCTCATGGCAATTAGGATGCTTATTCATAGGCCTCTTTATCTCCTGAGAAGAGATCATGCTCAGGGAGGATGGTTGTAGTTCACCTACTATTTGTGTGATTCTCCCCTGACTTTTGGTGGTGGGAATGTTGGCTGGCCAGATTTTGGCAATTTCTTTTGGCTGGCTCTTGGTTTTTCTCCCATTTGAGTTGCTACTGAAGATAAACAAGATGGTAATAATGGTTTGAACTCCTTGTGGACACTTTGTGCCCCACTGCTGTATAGAGCAAACTAGATGACCAAGATCTACCTCCTCCCTTTACTCTTGCTCTCATTGCATAACAAATTTTGTAATTGTGTAGTGTTCTATTTTGAACTGTAGCCCTATTTGAACGTTCAAAATGTGACTTTCCACTTCTATTTTAAAAATATATTTAATACTATTTTTAAATAATAATATAACCTCTATAAAAATAATAATAGTGATACCATACTTGTTTTATTCAATTAAGATATGTATATTTATCAAAATACTTAAATAAAAAAAGTCATAGGAGTTTGGATTAAAAAGATCACCAACACTTTAGTCAAATCAGTGAATTTAATTTTCCATGCTTTTCACCTTCTATCTTCATGTTTTATAGCTCTATGTGGGAAGATCGAACACTACTTCCACTGTATTATGAGATACTTCCCAAGAATATAGATAAGTATTAATGGGAAAAGAAGTAGATAGAGTAAAAAACAATCCCCTATAAGTACCCTTTAGCAGAACTCCCCTTGCTCTGTAGTTTGATATCAAATCGAAATAATGTGGAAAAACCATTATCTATCACTAGCACTTGCACCGAAAGAAGGTGCAATGATTATGCCGATTGTATTTTATAATTGTAACATCAAAATAAAACACATGTTTAAAATATTATTTTACATAAAAAATTTAGAGAGGGAATTCCTTCTAAAAGGATGTTGAATCATTTCAAATCAATGCAAAACCAAAGATGCTCCCTTATTTGTCAGTGGGGAGATGATTAGTCAAATGTAACACCTTTATTTTCGTTGAAGTAACATAGAAATGTAGTTTCAAAAAAAATGTAATAATATCAAAAACATGTTGATACCTAATTGTATTACTCTGACCAAGTAACTGACCATGTGAGAGGATGTATCCATCTGAAAAATCAAGTTGTTTGTCACTTATCAACACAATCTTCTAAATTTTAATCATTTTGCCACTCCAATCTCTGTCCTTTTAATCAATGCTTTACTTCCCTGGTACCTTCTGGTGGTGGGAAGGTTTGTGAAGAAATAATAAGTTAACATATGAAGATAATATGATCTCTGCAAACTCTCGTGGTTGTCCATTGTTGCAACTATAATGCCACTTTCCAATTCATTAATTGGGTCGGGTCTTGGAATTGACATGGCCGCAGGTGACTTCAAGATCATCTCCTATTTTCACTTTCGTAAAGATCAATGTGAATCTGAAGCAAACCATATCAATGTGTTGCATTTACTTTTTCTCTTACCTTCAACATTGATAGTAGTTAAGTTTATCCCTTTCACATAACATCAACACTGCTTTGGTTTGTCCCTTTTAGAAATATCAACATACTATAGTTTGCTATACAATTCCAAAAATTCTGCAAATGATAGAGTGATCTTCACCTGTGATTTGTGCCACAGAAAATGGCCATTCTCATGGAACCTTAGGAGGAGTGGGAATTGTAGTTGTATTCACATCGAAGACTGATACGTGGAATATCTTCCAACCTCTTGGAAATATTGCATGTGCTTTTTCTTTTTTTGTGTACACCGAAGCCCCCTGTTTCTTGTGTTTCTCTCGCTAAATTTGGCTGCCTTTGGATATGTTTTGGGCCAATTCAGCAGAGGTCTGATGGTTAATTAAACGCAGATCAATTAATTCGTCAATATAACAACCTATGTGCCGGGGATTGGATTCAGATTTAGTCCTTGAATTCATCTGAGAATGTTAAGATGCCCGGCGTCGGGGAGAAAGCAGAGAATTTTTATGCGGTTTTGGGCCTTAAATTCGACTGCACATCTTCAGAGCTCAGAAATGTCTACAAGAAGCTTGCCATGGTTTGGATTCTAAATTCTTTTGTTTTATTCTTTAAATTTCAGATGCATTGATTAAAGTCTTTGTATCTGTTTATATTTTTGGGGGAGAATAGTGGTTTTGCACGGTGGTATGTGAGATTAGGGTGAGGGCAATTGAGGTAGTTTTTGGAATTGGGTTTGTACAGAGATGGCACCCGGATAAATGGTCGGCGTCGGGGATCCTTCTGTAATCCCACGCAATCTTGAGTTAAAGGTGTGTAATCATTTCGTCTATGCTTACACTGTTTAAAAACAATATATTTTATGTGTTTTAATTTTCTTTGTCAATGCGAAGGAATGCATTGCCATTTTTCTACTCTGTTTTTTAAACGAGAGTTTTATATGCAACGAAATTAACCTGTAAAGTGAGAGACAATTTATCTTAGCTATCTTATTGACAGCGACGAAGGTATTGAGAACAATCATCATCTGCTGAAACCCCTGCTTGTTTTCTATAGTAGCTTTGGCTTACTGTAGATCTCTTCATGTATTCTCAGCCTGTCCCAAAATGGGAGATTTGGAACAGGGTTTCAGCATCCATAAAAGAATAAAGGATTGTCAGATGTAGTTGGAAATGATCTAGTACACAAGCAAACAAAATGTGGAAGCATATACAAATCACGCGAGCTGTTTGACCGAATGCCTCAAAGAAATCTGGTTTCATGGAATGCCATGATTGCTGGATATGCACAAAATAGATTTGTTGAAAAGGCTTTAGAAACTTTCAAGAAAATGCAATTGGCAGGTGTGAAGCCAGTCTCGGCAACCTTCACTGAAAGATCTAGATATAAAGTATAACATATATATTTATACTCATACCTATCTAAAAGAGTGTTAATTTATTATTATTGAAATAAATGCATACTAAAAATCAGTACAATTGAATAAAATGGTATTAAAAAAGTAGTTTAGAAGGAACAAATCAACATACAATTTCATCAGCACTCAAGTAATGTTGGCCCATCTGATAGGTATCTTTGTGAATCATATCCAACAAATCTGAAGACTCTTCTTTATTTTACCTAATTTCTTTTGAGCCAATTGTATAATGACAAATATGTGTTAATTTCTTCATTTCTATGAAGAGCCTCATGGTGCTAACTATTCCTTTTGTGTATCTTTATATGCTTTTAATGCTTCTTTTTTATTAGTGGCCATATAAGTGCTCAAGTATAAAAATTGAGCAATAGTGCATCTCCTTAGGGTTGTTATATTGACAACGTTTTGAAAGACATGTATATTGTTATCTTGCATAACGATCATTGGTGTCATAAATAAAAAATTAAGGTATTATTTTATTCGATAAAGAAAAAATGAGGCCACCTCATTATCTGTCATGTCATCAATTAGCTAATACCACAATGGTAATTACCTATCAAGCATTGTCATGTTTTGGAAAAGCACTACAAACAAATGTATCACTTGGTATTGACTCTTTTCTATTACTTTTCTCTCAAAAGATAGAAGACTTGGGATACATGCCCTTGCTAGCTCACTATATTATATCCAATTATGCAATACTTTTAAGTTGTAATACATAACGATTGAAATGTTGTTTATGCCATTAGTTCAGTGAGAGAAAGATTGAAAGTTTTCTAGTCATTTAGACTTGAAAAATTGGGGCCCTTATGTTGATGTGTCCATTGATTGACCAATAATGCACCAGAGAAGAGTGTCAAAACTATCAACTTCAGAACTTTGCACTTCCCATTACATCTTCATATGATCAATGGTGTGAACATACTTGTCAATGATATCATCAAAACTAAAACCTATGAAGTATTGAAAATTTTACAACTTACATAGAACCAAGTAAATTGAAAGGAAAATTATGATCTGGCCACTTGTTGATCAAATACATTGAAGAAGAATGTGAAGAAATCCAAAACATTTATCCCAAAAATTATCCCAAAGGGTAGACAAAGAGAAAATCTCTACAGATTGAGTAACTCTTAAGGGAATCTCAAATGCGAGGAAGAATAGAAGCTTGCATGAGGATGCTCAAAATGAATAAAATATAGTTTTTGAAATAGTATCGAGTAGTAGAATACTTAGATTTTCTCCAAGGTTGATTGCAAAAGTTCCCATTCTATATATTAGTTGGACACTCATTTTTTTTGAAGGCCTAAATGGTACATCCCAACCCAAAATTACTATAAATTTTCTATTTACATTTTTCACATAACTTTGAATTCAATGTGAATTTGAACTATGATGTTCATAAAGTGAATGTGATGGAATTATGGAATATGCAATGTTGACTGCAATGGAATTTTATTAAATGATATGTTGATAATGTGATGTATACAATTTGATGAAAATGACTAACTACGTGTTTTTGACTGCCAAGTGGATGACAAGATTGGATATTGCACCTCCAATGGATGAGGGGAAGTATCACCCAGAAGAAGGAAGTGGAGAAAGAACCCATTCATAAAAACCATTTGAGCTTGTTAGGGTGAGCCTAGGACATGTTTGAAGTGTCAAATTCATGTAAGTTAGACCTTGTTCATGTTATGAGGTTATTTAACTTAAGTCAAGTTTTAGGAAATTCCTTGTAGGAGCCTTAGGATTTGGGTGTACTATTGCATCACTAAACGAGTATATGGGTATGTGCATGATCATAATGGAAAAAACAAGCCCTTAAATGGCAAAAAATTCAGAAAAAATAGAGTTAGGAAACTTGACATAAAAATTTGAATAAGTTATCTATATTATTTCAAAAATATGTAAGAATAGAATCTATAGAAAATTGAATGTAGTTTCTAAACTACTAGGTTTTTTTTTTTAAATCTATTTGGTGAAAATTTGAAATTTCAATGCAAGTGGTACTTAAATTTTAGGAAAAAATAAGTAGGTGTTTGTCGACCACCCTAACCACAATAAAATGATAATATTTTTTTATAAGATTTTAGATATAAGTAGAGAACTCATTCCCCGATGTGATGCATATTTTTTTTGTAATTTTTTCCAAGTAAATAATTAATTATGAATTTTTATTACAAATTTTAAAAATATAAAACTCATAGACCATCTTAACTTGGTCAAAACTTAATGAAATTCAATTTTTCTTTTTTTAATCCTATACTATGTGAAGCTTAGAATGTAACACATGTTTTGGATTCAAAAAATGTGATACTGTTTGAAAGCTATAGATGTTTTTCAATCAGCCCATCAATCAGGACTTTAGTCGTAATTTCAATGGAAAATGAATAATAATTACTTATTAAATTCAAAGTAAAGCATAATTTATATTGATGGAAAGTTGAGAATGTCCTTTAAAATCCCTTTTCATTTCATCAATTTTGGGTAAAAAAATAGTCATCAGCCACATACCCATCATATTGCCACTTTTTGGCCCATCATGATCTTGCACATACCCATATATATATAATGATAGTATTGTCTATTGTTTATGAAATTGATGATGTGAGTTGTGTGCTTTGAGTAATTAGGAAGATTATCATATTATTCAATATTTATGATTTTGGGATAGTACCTATGTTTATATGTTTGGATATATGTACATGTGGAAGCCCGAGATATGCACCTATGTATACACCTATATGCATAAAATCATGTTTCTAGTAAAGTGTATATGTAAGTGGGTATGCTAGAGCTTACTAGTGTGAACAAATATTTAAATATATAAATATAAGTTAAGATATTAATTCTTGGTTAAAGCTATTAAAAATAAATAAAGGTTGTTAAAGCTAATTTTTAGGAGATTAAAAGGTCTCTAAAGTGGAGTAATATGTTAAGCTATAGATGATAACTAGAAGCTGCTATAATTATGCTCCATACAAATAGCAACATGGGCCTAGTCAAAGGAATAAATTGTATGCTAAATGTTAGGGATTTATAACAACTTTATTAAAAGGTGCCAAACTCCACTTTTGTTGTTGAAAAAGTCAAATTTGTTAAATAAATCAATAAAATATTTTGGGCCAATATATTTTGACTAAATGTTATCCCAAATGCGGACTTTGTGGGAAACTATTATCCACTATATAATAGTCTTTAAATGTGATTTGATTTTGGTATAAATAAACTTCAAATTGGGTTGACTATTTGCAAAGGAACTTTCAACGTGTTTGGAAGAGATTCTAGAATCACTAAGATATTTTAAGTGTGTAATTGCTACTGGGAGTGGTGAGAACTTTTTGGTGGCTTCAACTACTTACATTTATTGTTTTTGAACCGACCTCATTAAGTTGGTTGGTAGTGGCTTGAAGGTGGTTATTCTTTTCCTCTTTCTATATAAACTGTTATTGTATATTGTTTAGGGGTTACACAAAAAGAAAGGCTAGAGTTGCTATTGTTGTTACTATTAGTTCTCAAAAGAAAGAGAGATTTAGTTACATAGATGTCAAAAGAAGGATTGCATGTTGGCTTGGAATAGTAGGAACAAGCATAAAGGGTAGAGAATTCATTGCTACATCAAGGCTATTGTACATGTTTAGGACTCAAGTAAATCATTTTTTGAGCATCTTATAGGCATGTTCTATTTTTTAAAATTCTATTTTTCGAGTCCTCTTTTCTTTGCTTGGAATACAATTTGATGGCTCTCTTGTTTTCTAAGTTTTCTTGTTGAAACTTGTACGGTAGAGAACTATTTTTCTGAGAGATAGGAATTAAACATTGAGTAGCACAATCTCTTCTTTTTGCTTTAAAATTTTGAGAATAGTATTTAGAACAAGGATTACTAAAAGGGCTAAGACCCAATATTATATTTGAGACTGTTATACGTTTATTGAATGGATTTTATGAGTAAAAATAAAAGATAGCTTGCAAGTTAAATTTATTGGGGTTGGAGCACCAAAGACAAGTTGCTCACTAACTAGCCATAATTGTTTACCCGTGATCCCCTTATTTAATAATGTAACACATGCTATTCATCACAAATATATTTAAATTATTGGGTTAGTAAATGTTAAGGAAAGTATTTCCTAGTTGTATAGATAACTATAAATTCATAAGAACATAAAGCTTAAATGCTTAGATAAGGAACGACCAAGAATAGGTCGAGTCAAGGTGATATTGAAGTCACATATTATGAATTTACCATTATAGAAGTAGTGTAAGACTTCCTTGAATGACAATATGGGTTGAATTAAAAAGGCATAAGCCTTAAAACCTAAGGTTGCTAGCTGTACAACCAAAGTGTCAAATTTACTATTGAATTTTGGAGTTATCTAGTTGAAAACACCTAATTGGGTGTAGAATAATAGAATATTTATGTCTGTAGTATTTGTTTTGTTTTGTATGGGTTGAGTATTAGGTAAAATAAGTCTCCAAGCCAAGCGAGGTGGGTGAACGTACAACTTCACTCCAAGGAAACAACGAATGTTCATTGAACCAAAAACAACTTTGGCCAGAGTGAGTACATTAGTCACTACATGCACATGTTGGTTCACCATGTCCAAATACATAACACAATCAGATTTGTCTATCATAGTTGGAGGTCATCCATAGTTGATAGATGGTATTGGTTAAGTAGGTCACAAACATCAAAGCTTAGATGGATTTTATTAGGGGGTTCCTAACCACTCCCTTCATTAAAGAGAAAGACCACTTCCAGTATGGAAGGTGTGTAGGGGACCTAAGAGTCCATGGTTGGAGGTAAAGCACTTGGTTGATGTTCTCCCTCCACAGTTGACTAGTTGAGTTTTAGAAGCCATAAAGATTGAAAGCATCCAAATAAGGATCTCTTACTCTAAACTCTTTTTCTTAGTGCATTGTGAAATTTGAAAAGTTGATTTAGTAATTTAATGGAAAATAAATTGTGATAATTGCTTTTAATATTGAATTGTTGATATGAAATCATTTATGTATATTCATATTTATTCCATTTATGAAAATGAAATTTATGTTTCAGAAGAAATTTAATTTTCCTTAATTTTAGGAATGAATACTATTTACAAAATAGTTGAAAATTACCATGTAATTTCCTTGTGTAAAGGTTGTGGTTGTTACACGTGGTATCAAAGCACTAGGTTCCATGCTTTGGGCCTATGAGCTCACTACATAGACATAACTTGACATTAATTGACTAATGTTAGAAGATGTAAAATGTTTTAGAATGGTGTGAACTAAAATGACTGTACAAAAATCTATTGCAGGGAATGCTAAGTACCTTTAAGTGAAGAAGGAGCACCAATCCTTAACAAAAACAATTGAGGGGACCAATCACGAAGGAAAAAAATTGGTTAAAAGATGAGGAAACCCTTAGTGGTGCAATGAAGCACATCACTCAGGAATGGAAGGAGATTAAAGAAGTGACCAAGGTTATGGCTAGCTATGCAACATGATACCCTCCTAAACCATCTAACCAACCTTCCTCATCAAAACATGTTGCAAGTGAGGATAGTGTGACCTCACTTCTAAACAAAAAGGAGAGGGCGAGAACTTGCATGTGCATCCCCCTCCATAAATAATAGTAATTAGTTAGAGAGTGGCTAAGAGGGATACACCCCTTTGGACCTTAATAAATAATGGAAATGTAAGCCAAATATAAATAAGGATAGGAATCCATATTATGCCTTAATATGAATGAGGATATACTTATGTATGTTTGAATTACTCATATAAATAAAGGCGGTGTGATGAAACAATATTTCATAAATAAACAAGTGTTGAGAATTTTTTTTGTGTCAATTCTTTCTCTTTCCAATGATTGAACATATGAATAATCTTTTTCTAAATGACTAAACATGTGAATGTGCACAACACCTTCATTTTTGAATTAAATGTGACAATGGATGAGAATCTAACTTAAACTTTTATAATGGAACCTATAGGTTAAGGTAGGAAAAAATGGTATGCACTAGGACTAATCCAGATAAGAGTCAGTAAGTGGGACAACCTTCCAGTACCTTGGAGGGAAAGGTGGACCAAATTATCGCTCTATTACAAGATACAAGAGAGATGGTTCATGCTTTGGAAGGTGGATCAAGGGAAAGAGATGAATGGGAACTTGAAAGAGAACTTGAAGGGGGAGGAGAAAATGATCATGATCATACAAATTTAATGAGGAAGGAGAAAGGAGTGAGACACATTCTATGTCGAGGTCTGATGATGCAAGAAGGAACCAAATGGCTAGGGAACTGGCCAGGGATATGAAGAAAGTTACACCCCCCAAATTTGATGGAACAATAGGAGGTGATGCCACCGAGGCATAGCTCACTAAAATGGAAAAATATTTTGAAATACCTAACTATGTTGAATCGACAAAAGCTACATGAGGAGCATTTCAGTTGGCTGGAGAGGCATCCACATGATGGATGAACTAGAAGACAGAGTTAGGGATAAATTCTCCGAGGCTTACTTCAAACGAGTTCATTGCTATATTCCGTCAAAGGTGGTTACCTCAGCTTTACTTTGACCAAAATTTGATAGATTTTCAAAATCTTAGGCAAGGAGAGTCCTCAATCAATGAATACTGAGAGAAATTTACCTGCCTTTTTAAATACATTCTATAGTATCAGAAGGATGAGATGTTAAGAATAAGAAAATTCATAATGGGGTTGAATGCCCAAATTGGCAGAGAAGCTGATGCGCTTAGTCCAACCACCATGGAACAAGTGTATGAAAAGGTAGTGAAACAAGAGGAAAGATTGAAGTCCTTGGCTGTCCATAGGGAGAAAAATAAGAAAAAGTATAACTGGTCCCAATCCTCACAATCATTCAAGAAAAGGAATGATAGGTAGGATAGCAATAAGAAAGGAGATAGGGGTTCCTGTGGAAACAAGAATGAGTCTAGAAATGAAAAAAGGAACAATAACAATAACAATTCTAGGCACAATGAAGATAATACTAGTAAGCTTTCCAAAAAATGGGGTTCGTTGGGAGGATTTTATACCTGTGGTTAAGACCACTATGCTAGTAACTTCTCAAACAAAGGTCAAAGCTCACAATCTCGTGGGAATCCATTTCCATCCCAACAAGTTGGTTTCAATAGAGGATGAACATGCAACAGTGAAAAATTGACAAGTGGATTATCAAATCATGCCTGACATTGAGGTGCCGGGTAACTTGTTCGAGGTACTCATCTCTATTTTAATTGACACTGGGGCCACAAAATATTTTGTTTCTTCTAAAATATTAGATAAAATATTTAGGAAGGAAGGATATATGAAAAATTATTGGTTGGTAGAATTTAACAATCAATCAAGAGCCATCATAGAGTAGTGTTTGTTTGAAGCCAAGCAAGCTTCTCAATGGAACTTAACCTATATGTAGCTCCCTTAGGGTCTTATCACATTATCTTGGGGATAAATTGGTTGTGGAGGAATAGGGATAAATTGGACTATTCCACAAAAATATTAGAATGCTTGGATGACTTAGGATAGCTAGAGAAGTTAAGGTAAGGAAAATTTCTACTATGCAACTAAAGAGAGCTAAGCAAAGGGGTTGTCAACTATTTGCAGTAAGGATGGAAAGGATAGAAGAACCACTAAATAACAATGATCTCACCTTCCAAGATGATTTTTTGTTTTATGAGTCCCAAAAACTTATAGGGGAAGATGGTGGGGAACCTATGGATCAAGAAAAATCGGATTTTGAGAAGTATCATTTTCTCCAAAAAATTTAGGATTTTTTTCTAGATGAGTTACCCAAGTTACCACCAAAAATATCTTTTTATTTTGTAATTGATATCATTCCAGGGTCAGAACAGATATCCAAATTTCCTTACCAAATGATAACAACAAAATTGATGGAGTTGAAGGCTTAGTTGCAAGAATTGTTGGAGAAGGGTTTGATAAGACCCAATGTATCACCTTTGGTAGCACCGGTGATTTTTTTCAAGAAGAAAGATGAGACATTGGGGTATGTGTACGATCATCATAAAAAAAAAGGCCCTTAAGTGGAAAAAAATTTAGAAAAATTAGAGTTAGGAAACTTGATGTAAAAATTTGAATAAGTTATCTATATTATTTCAAAAATATGTAACAATAGAATCTATAGCAAGTTGAAGTTAGTTTCTAAACTACTAGGTTTTTTTAAAAAAAAAATCTATTTGGTAAAAAATTTGAAATTTCAATGAGTACTTAAATTTCAGGGAAAAAATAAGAAGTAGGTAATCCACCCTAACCACAATAAAATGATAATATTTTTTATAAGATTTTAGATATAAGTAGAGAAATCATGTTCGATGTGATGCATATTTTTTTGTAATTTTTTCCAAGTAAATAATTAATTATGAATTTTTATTACAACTTTTAAAAAATATAAAAACTCGTATGTCCGACCACCTTAACTTGGTAAAAATTCATGAAATTCAATTTTATTTTTTTAATCCTATAGTATGAAGGATAGAATGTGACGATGTTTGGGATTCAAAAACTGATACCATTTGAAAGTTATAGATGTTTTTCAATCAGCCTATCAATTAGGAATTTAGTCATAATTCAAATAGAAAATGAATAATAATTACTTATTAAATTCAAAGTAAAGAATAATTTATATTGGTGGAAAGTTGAGAATATCCTTTAAAAACCCTTTTTCGTTTCATCAATTTTGGGTAAAAATGTCGTCACCACATACCCATCATATTGCCACTTTTTGGCCCATCATGATCCTACACATACCCATTGCGATTATGTATATATTACCACATGCTCAACAAGGAAACAATAAAAAATAAATACTCATTACCCTGCATACATGATCTATTTGATCAAATATGAGGGGAAACCGTCTTCTCAAAGATTGACTTGCGATCTAGTTATCATCAATTAAGGATCAAGGATGAGTATATCCACAAGACAACATTTAGAACCAAGTATGGACACTATGATTTTATAGTTCTACCTTTTGGGTTGATGAATGCACCTACAACATTCATGAACTTGATGAAAAATGTATTAGGATAAGTTTGTTCTTTCTTCCTTGATGATATTCTGATCTATTGTAAGAATGAGGAAGAGCATTTCCAACATCTGCAAATTTTATTGCAATGATTGAGGGAACATAAGCTTTATGGTAAATTGTCTAAGTGCACATTCTTCTATAAGGAAGTGTAGTATTTAGGCCACATTATCTTAGAAAAATTAATTGTAGTAGATCTAGCAAAGATCAAAGTTGTAATGGAATGGCTGACACCAAAAAATGTGCATGAGGTTTGAAGTTTCCTAGGATTAGCTGGATATTATCGTAAATTTGTGGCTAACTTCCAAAGAATTTCCCATCTTATCACCTCTCTAAAAAGAAAATGCAATAAGTTTGAATGGACATAAAGTTTCCAAAAATATTTTGATTTTCTAAAGGAAAGGTTTACTATGACACTAATTTTAAAGTGCTTGATTTGGTAGGAAATTTTTAAGTCATCGTAGATGGCTTGAGTGAAGGATTAGGAGGAGTGTTTATGCAAGATGGAAAATTTATAAATTATGAATCTAGGAAGCTTAAAGCTTATGAACATAATTATGCACCCCATGATCTTGAGGTAGTAGCTATAGTACATGTGCTACAAATGTGGTGACACTACTTGATGGGAAAACCTTTTGAATTAAGATCAAGCCATCAAGGTCTTAAGTATATGTTTACTCAACCTTAGTTGAATGCTCATCAAAGGAGGTGGCTAGAATTAATCTCTGATTATGAATTTGAGATAAGTTATATTAAGGGAAAGGAAAACAGGGTTGTGGATGCCCTAAATCAAAGGAGACATATATCTTCATTGGTCTCCATGCAAATTGACTTTAGGGATCAAGTGATTCAAAAGTTTAATGGGGACAAGTATTATGAGCAAGTCAAACAAGCTCTAAAGGACAACCCTAAGGATCCAAGGTATGAAGGTTTTATGTTTGAGAAAGATGTGTTACTAAGATTTAAGGGAAGAATCTATGTTCCAAATATAGGAGAGCTAAGGTACATAATATGGAAAGAGGTACATTATGCACCCTATTTAGGTCATCCAGGAGTGACCAAGTTGTTGGCTAGTGTAAAGCCACTTTATTTCTAGAAAAGGAGTGAAGAGGGATGTTGTAATGTTTGTAGTAGAATGTTTAGAATGCCAAAGATTAAACGCTGAACATCATCACTTGGCAGGGTTGTTATACCCTTATGAAATTCCTAAGTGGAAATGGAAAATTATTAGTATCGATTTTATTAAAGGACTCCCCATGTCTATAAATAGGCATAATGCAATTTTGGTAGTGATAGACTGACTTACCAAGGTAGCTCATTTCATTCCAGGAAATTTACTGATGGAGCACCTATCATCACCATAAAATTGTGCAAGAAGTATTTAGATTGCACAATGTGCCAGAAGAAATTATTTCTGATAGAGATGCATCTATGACTTCGAGGTTTTGGAAAACCTTGTTTACACTAGGAACTCAATTGAACATAGGTTCAACATACCATCTAGTAACAAATGGTCAAATAGAGAGAGTGAACTAGGTGTTGGAGGACTTGTTGAGAGTGTATTACATGGATCAACAATATACGTGGGAGGATTATCTTCCACTTGTTAAATTTTCATACAATAATTCCTATCATTCTGCCATTAAGATGGCTCCATTTGAAGCATTAAATATGACATAAATTTATTAACTCCTATAAGCTGGGATAAGCTAGAAGATAGGATTAGCCTTGGGCTAGAAATGCTTGTGGAAATGGAAGAACAAGTTAGTTTGATCAAGAAAAGGTTAGCTAAATCCAATGATAGGAAAAATAATTATGTTGATGCCAAACACATACCCAAACATTTCTCGATAGAAGAAAAAGGTTTTATTGAGATTTAAACCTCAAAAGAGTGCAATCAAGTTTGTGAAATCCTCTAAGTTAGCCCCATGCTATGTAGGACCTTTTGAATTTCTTGAGGAAGTCAATTTGATTTCATACAAAATTTCTCTACCACCTGCTCTTGCTAGGATACCTAATGTCTTTCATGTTTCCTATCTTAAGAAGTTTTTTTCAGGAAATAATCATATCATTGATTAAAATGCTCTTCAGGTTCAAGATCCCGAAGTGATTATGATCAAGCTGCTTAGGGTGCTCGAAGCTCGCAAGACCTGCTTGCATAAAAGAGAAGTATTACAGTGCAAGGTTCAATGGAACCAATATTCCAAAGATGGAGCCACGTGGGAAGATTACTTAGAACTTAGAAAAAAGTTCCCACATCTTTTCTATGACTATGAACTAGTATTTCAAGACATTAATTAAATTTTTATGTGTTGTGTAATGATACTTCGGTTCATCAGGGATGATGAATCTTAAGGGGGGTAATATGTTATATCCCAACCCTAAATTACTATTTCTATTTACCATTTTCATGTAACTTTGAGTGCAATTTGAATTTGAACCATGATTTTCGTAAAGTGAATGTTATGGAATTATGGAATATACAATGTTGAATGCAATGGAATTTTATGAAATGATATATTGATAATGTGATCTATACAATTTGATGAAAATGACTAACTACATTTTTTTGACTACCAAGTTAATGATAGGATTGCATATTGTGCCTCTAGTGGATGAGGAGAAGTATCACCCAGGAGAAGGAAGTGGATAAAGAACACATTCATAAAAACCATTTGAGCTCGTCGAGGTGAGCCTAGGATAGGTTTGAGGTGTCAAATTCATGAAGTTGGACCTTGTTCATGTTATGAGGTTATTTAACTTAAGTCAAATTTTAGGAAATTCCTTGTAGAAGCCTTAGGGTTTGGGTGTACTCTTGCATCACTAAACAAGTACTTATATATATATATATCACGAATAATTATAATGATAATATTGTCTATTGTTTATGAAATTGATGATGTGAGTTGTATGCTTTGAGTAATAAGGAAGATTAACATATTATTCAATATTTATGATTTTGGAATGGTACCTATGTTTATATGTTTGGATATGTGTACATGTGGAATCCTAGGATATATACCTATGTATACACCTATATAGAAAATCATGTTTGTAGTATAAGTGTATATTTATGTGGTTATGCTAGAGCTTACTAGTGTGAACAAATATATATATATATATATATATATATATATATATATATATCTATATATTTATATATATATATATATAAGTTAAGATATTAATTCTAGGTTAAAGCTATTAAAAATAATAAAGGTTGTTAATGCTAATTTTTAGGAGATTAAAAGGTCTCCAAAGTGGCGTAATATGTTAAGCTATAAATAATAACTAAGCTACTATAATTTTTCTCCATACAAATAGTAATGTGAGCTTGACCAAAGGAAAAAATTGTATGCTAAATGTTAGGGATTTGTAACAACTTTATTAAAAGGTGTCAAACTCCACTTTTGTTGTTGACAAAGTCAAATCTGTTAAATAAATCAATAACATATTTTGGGTTGATATATTTTGAGTAGATGTTATCCCAAATGGGAACTTTGTGGGTGACTATTATCCACTATATAATAGCGTTTAATGTAATCTAAATTTAGTATAAATAAACTTCAAATTGGTTCAACTATTTGCAAAGGAACTTTCAATGTGTTTGGAAGAGATTCTAGAAGCATTGACATATTTGAAGTGTGTACTTGTTGCTGGGAGTGGTGAGAACTTTTTGGTGGCTTCAACTGCTTACATTTAGTATTCTTGAACTGACCTCATTAAGTTGGTTGGTAGTGGTTTGAAGGTGGATATTCTTTTCATCTTTCTATATAAATTGTTGTATATTTTTTAGGGGTTACACAAAAACAAAGGCCAGAGTCACCATTGTTGTTACTATTAGTTCTCAAATGAAAGAGAGATTTAGTTACATAGACACCAAAAGAAGGACTGCATTTTGGCTTGGAATAGTAGGAACAAGCATAAAGGTTAGATAATTCATTGTTGAGGCTGTTGTACATGTTTAGGACTGATGTAAATCATTTTTTGAGCATCTTACAGGCATGTTCTAATTTTTTTAAATTCTACTTTTTGAGTCTCTTTTTCCTTGCTTGGAATCCAATTAGATGGCTCTCTTGTTTTATGAGTTTTCTTGTTGAAACTTTTAAGGTTGAGAATTTTTTTTGAGAGATAGGAATTAAACTTTGAGCAACATAGTCTCTTCGTTTTCCTTTAAAAATCTAAGAACAGTATCTAGAACAAGGGATTACTAAAAGGGCTAAGACCCATATTATATTTGAGTCTGTTATACTATTTATTGAATGGATTCTATGAGTAAAAATAAAATATTTCTTGCATGTTGAATTTATTGGGGTTGGAGCACCACAAAAAGGTTGATCACTAACTGGCCATAACTATTTACGAGTGAGCCCATTATTTAATAAGGTACTTCATGATGTTGATCATAAATATATTTTAATTACTAGGTTAGTAAATGTTAAGGAAAGTAATTCCTATTTGTATAGATAACTATAAATTCATAAGAACTAAACAAAAAAAAATTGTAAATTTGTAAGAACATAAAGCTTAAATGCTTAGATAAGGAACAACCAAGAATAGGTCAGGTTGGTGATATTGAAGTCACATATTATGAGTTTACCATTATAGAAGCAGTGTAAGAGTGTCTTGAATGAGAATATGTGTTGGATTGAAAAGAAAAAATCTTTAAAACCTGAAGTTTCTAGCTTTGCAACCAAAGTGTTAAATTTATTATTGAATTTTGGAACTGTTATTCGGTTGAGAACACCTAATTGGGTGTGGAATAATGGAATCTTTACATCCATAGTATCCCTTTGGTTTTCTATTGGTTGAGTATTAGGCCAAATAAGTCTCCAAGCCAAGCAAGGTGGGTGAATGTATGACTTCGCTCCAAGAAACCAACTAATTTTCATTAAACATAAAACAACTTTGGCCAAAGTGGGTGCATTAGTCACTACATGCACTTGTTGGTTCACTATGTCGAGATACTTAATGCAATAAAATTTTTATGTCATAGTTGGAGGTCATCCATAGTTTATAAACAATATTGGTTAAATAGGTCACAAACACCAGAGCTCAAATAGCTTTTATTGGGGAGTTCCTAACCACTCCCTTCATTGAAGGGTAGGGCCACTTCTAGTATGAAAGGTGTGTGGGGGACTGCTTAAGTCCATGATTGGAGGTAAAGCACTTGGGTGATGCTCTCCATCTGTATTTGACTGGTTGAGTCTTGGAAGACATAAAGATTGAAAGCATCCATATAAGGATCTCTATCTCTAAAATCTTTTGCTTAATACATTGTGAAATTTGAAAATTTGATATAGTAATTTATTGGAAAAGAAATTGTGATAAGTACTTTTAAGATTGAATTGAAATCATTTATGTATATTCATGCTTATTTCATTATGAAAATGAAATTCATGTTTTATAAGAAATTTTATTTTCCTTAATTATAGGAATGAATACTATTTACAAAATAGTTAAAAATTACCATGTAATTTCCTTGTGTAAAGGTTGTGGTTGTTACACTAAAGGGCCTTATCTAGTTCAATGATTTCTTGATTGGATATATCTTTGAGTCTTTCCACAACAACCTTTTCTTGGAATTAAAACTATGCAAGTAGATAAATGATTTCTTCTATTTATTAGATTCTTGACATATGTGCCCATGCCCAAAACATGTCTAGTTTTTTTCTTTGTTTATGAAAATTTCTTTGAATTATTCTTCTTAGAAAACTATTTCATTAGCTAGCAATTAGGAGAGCAACCCTTGTTTACGAAAGATATTATGTGTCCCCTCAATACTTTGAGAACCTATTCTAAGTGGCTAACTAGGTCTATCACTTTAGAGTGTCCTTATTCTTGCTTAGAACCTCATTGACCTTCTCTATTATTGCTCTCTTATCTTGCACATTGATTGTCATTAGCTTCACATTTGGAAGATCATATATTTTTCAACTAAATATTTAACTTGAGGAACCTTGGAAGTTAAGGATAGGATCACTTTGGTTAACTTTGGTTGAAAGGAAATGGTAGGTGGATGAACCTTTCATACAATCGGTGCTCTCAACATTCAAGGACCCTCAAGATTGACTATAGATTATTCTCTTCCCAAAGGGAACTAACTTGAAAAAAAAAATTGCCTTAGGAATCAATAGATTTCCAAAGAAAATATTTTTTCTATCCTTAAAAATATGCTTTTTCCACAAACAAAGGGGTTTCTATTCATGTGTATCACTTCTTAGGGATTGTCTAGATGCAGTGTATGATTTGACTATTACTTATAAACATTGATGCCCTCTTGCCATGGGTAATTCCTTCAAGATTGATCTAGATCAATTCCATATAGAAGTAATGGAAGTTATTCTAAAGGAAGAAAGAAAATAAAACAAGTGGGAAGGGGAGTTGAAGGTAGTTTAATGTCATAAAATTCCACTCCTTGCAATTTCACATACATTCTTGTATCCATTTTAGTTCACTCCCTTAGAACTTGTGTAGGTTCATTTTAGCCCCTACATCAGCCTTTTCCCTCTCAAGATGCTTAGGACCCCATTTTAGTAGCTACCTTCATGTGTCAGCTTTGGGTCAAACCTTGTGCTTTTTTCATTCTCTTCATTTTGTAGCATGGTGTGTCTAGAAACTAGCACGTCACATGGATGTTTGCATGTTGTGCTAGCGTCCTATGACATTTTAATGTTCAAACGACCATTTCTAAGTGCCTTTCCACTTGGAAGCTACTTTTGTCAGTGGTAACAACCTGAGATGATTTGTAATGGCTTAGGAAGCTTCTTTTCTCTCCTCTTCTCTCTATAATAGCTATCTTTTCAATCCATTTGGTCTTCTCCTTCTTGGATTCTCTCATAGATATTCTATATTTTCTCCCTTTCACTCTTTGAAGTTTGCACAACTCTTTTTATTGTTACAACATGCTTACATTCTTATAATGCTCTACATTGCTCTCTTGGCTCTCACAACTATTGCTCTCTCTCTTTGGCTTCCTTAAGCCTCGCAAGTGATATATTTCTTATCTTGTATCTTTGAGCATCTTGGGATTTCTCACATCCCCTATCTATTGCATCTGTATTTTGTGATATGGGTTCTCCTCCTTGAGTGGGAATTTCTTTTATCACTCTTGCATTCATTTCATTTCTTCTTATTATTTCTCTCTATGTATCTAGTTTTCCATGGAGGTGGTAACACCGAAATGGGGGTTTGACTGAGGCAAGCCCCTATACAACCCCAATATTTTCTCTTGATCTTATGTGTGTAGGTATTGAAGATATTCATTAGCTAGAGGCTTCATTAGTTGCTTGTTGTAAGCATTCTTTTCTTTCTTTATCCTCTTTAGTCTTATCACCTACTTTACCATATTTCATTTCTATTTCTTTCTATTATTTTCCTATAATCTTGAAGTTCTTAGTAATCAAATTGTTAGCAACCAATTTATCTAATAATGAGGGTGAAATGTCTCCTTATTTTTACCTTTCATTTACCCTTTACCCTTTCATTCCTATAGAATCCCTTGCTGTTCCTTTCACTATTTGTTAATGAAGTAAGGATACTTAGTAAAATACAAAGAAAGGATAATTTTTTTTGGATATATAAAAACCATTAATTATTTACTAATTATCTTCATGATTATTGTAAACATGGGATAATTAAGTGGATGGTACATGGAAGCAAGAGGAGCATCAGTGGAATGAAGACAAAGTCATTTTTGAGTCATATGTCACTTCTAATTAATTTTTGGTCTAAGTTGTTAGTTTGTTTTGGAACGATGTTGAAGTTTGTAGTTTATTTCTAAGAAGATTTTAAGGTTGTTTGTCATAGGTCACAACAACCTAAATAGTTATATTCTTTTTAATTAGTATTAGTAATAAACTAAGTGACATATAATCTCTATAAAAATGTATATCAAGACTTGAATTGATAATCGATTATATATCTATAAGTTGTTTTGATTTGAAAAGATTGGGATTTGAAATCTAATTTGTATGAATAATGAGTAGCATGGAATAAGCTTTCATTTCATCACTGGATAATTAGAGAAGGTAGGTACCACTTCCTTAATTGGGTGGTGACTTGTTCTAGAGTTAGTGTGTTGTGTGGTAATGAGATTCTTTAGTTTTAAATCTGTTTTCAATATGTAATGATTGTGTTAATCTAAAATTGTTAAATGTGTAGTTAATTATTATTTTATGTATTATTAATCAGAGTGTTTATTTTTACAGGTGCATTCATCTTGGTAGATTACTTTTCAATCAAATTGAATCAATGTATTTGTTGTCTCACGTGAATTTAATTTAGCAGATTATTTCAAATAGTGTTAATCAGGGTACTTATTAATACACATAGACTGAATTTAGTACTTTACATTTCAATTCCATTATTTATTTTCCTTTTGGTAGTTGAGTTTCAGTGAGTATTATTAGTTTTTTTTACTATTTTATTTTAATATGCTTTTGTTACAGTCTATTCCTAGCAAATGTTCCTGTCAATTGATAGGAAGTCTAAAAACCAGATTTCTAAGTAAAAACAAGTTACACGTAGTTGCATTCATGCACACTTAGCTCGCTAGGTTCAACCCTTAGGAAAACAACTCAAATATCTTTCATAAGTTTACAACCCCCGAATTGACAATTAAGGAATAAACTAAGGAAATCTCCATAAAGTTCCCAAGGATTTATTTAAACAAAATTTCCAATAAGATAAAATACAAGGATAGTTTTCCCATAAATTTTACCCATAGTTCAATCCAATTATTTTAGCATTGTTGTCAGGGAAAGCTATTAAAGTCATAAAACCATAGTACAAGTTGAGTTAGGACTGGCACATCAAGAGGAAATCCTACATAATTGTCAACCTTGTCAAGGTTAATACTCCTAATTTGTGTTGTTATAATTCATATAGGTGCGTGAATTGTAGTAGGGATAGTAGAGGAAGATTTATTAGAAAATAGAAGGAAAGTAGTTCACAACCTGAAAAACTTAAAAACAAATCAAAACCATTCGTTGAGGGTTCACAACTCAAAGAATTGAAAAACAAGTCAAAGCCATTCATTGAAGGAAGTAGCTCAACACAAGAAAAATTGAAAAACAAATTACAAAAATTAGTTGTGCACACTACACTTGAGGAATAATTATTCAAACCATTAGTCATACACCCATTACCTGAAAAAGAGTTAGTCAAAATTGATATTGAAAAGTGTGTTATTGATTCTACCATTGTTGAGACAACTATAGGTACCCATCTAGAGTCTTCAGAAGCATTGTGAAAAAAGGTTGAAAAATTATTTCAATAGTCTTATAGGTCTAGAGCTGGTCCATTCTCAAAAAATCAAAACCCATTTAAAACTTACTTTACCCCTTGGTCATTAGACGCCATGGCTGATCTCAACAACAACAATAATAATGAGAGGAAATTGGATCACAACAACCTAGTCACTTTTGAATTTCCAATTACGCATCCTGAAGAGGATGATCCTATGAAAAATATTCCCCATTTTTCTTTACCAAATTTTCATGGTCTTTCTGTTGAGGATCCTAATATGTTCTTATTTGAGTTTGATGTGTTGTGCCACAGTTATGACTATCAAAGTGATGCACAAGAGCTCAAGCTATTCGTAGCCACATTAAAGGATGCAACCTTATGTTGGTTCATGAACCTTATAAATATTAGAACATGGGACATCATGAAGGAATTATTTTTTACAAAATACCAAGATTATTGTAAAACGAGAGAGGTTTGGGATGAAATCTTCTATATATGACACATAAAGAAGATGAGACAGTGGAATATTACCTTGAGCGCTTCATGTTCAGCCTACAATGATCATGAAAACTAGAGCTAAATCTTGATACTATTAAAATTTTGTTTCTTAGGGGAATAAGATATGATACTATGGATGCATTGAATTTAATAGGAAAAGGTAATGTCTCTAAATTGAAATTTGATGATATCTATGACATTTGTAGGAATTACTCAAGGTATCAATGTTCAAGGAGGAATTATTCAAGTAAATTTACTTCTTCAAGAAATGCCACAGGTATAACAAAGCGTGAAATAGGTAATGTACTTGAGGATCTTAAAACTAATTTGTTAAATCTTATGGGTAAGCAAATAGACACTTTGTATACTCATAGAAAGCAAGAGGAAGCCAAAAAGGCCTTATTAGTATTCTATCCAACTTATCACAAGAGACATAGTAGTGAGGATTTCCCCTATAATAGGACAAATATTTCATCCTTAGAAGTTAGCAAAAGTTCTACTTTAAGGCCTCTTCTCGTAGGTACACTTCTCACAGGTACACCTGACATTGAATATTCTAAGGAACTTATCTACTACATGGCCCCTAGGAAACCTTTTCCACCTTGAGTAATGAATCCTAGAATAACAAATGATTATTTTTCTTCAAGGCCTAGCCAATCTAATTCTTTTTCAAATAAACCTAGATGGTATGGGGGTTGGAAACAACCTCCACGATACCCTCAATGGATGCCACAATACTAGTACATGCTTCACAACCATGGCAATAGGAATGGATGCCACAATTTCGACAACCTTCACCATACCAACAACCACATCCATTGCAATAACAATTTCTACCTCCTCTAATGATCAACCCATATCAGCAACCACAACAATTTGGTCCACCCATACCATCATCATCCACTCAACCAACTGATCTAACACAACCACCAAATCCCACACCAATGCCATCCCAACCAAATTCAAATCCCAACAATAAGGAAACACAACCCGTGTATAATAATGAGGCAATAGGTTACTTTACTTATCTTGTTAATACTATATAAATAGATTGAGTTCAATTAAGATTGTGGAAGGCTCTTCAAGGGCCCACCATCACTGAAATTCATGAAGAACTTGAAGAAGATCCAATTAAAGAACCTCCCTTCCCTGACCAATTTTAGTCAAGACCAATACAAAGGAAAGTCTCTCAACTTGAATTTTATTTTGTCAATGAGCTACACAATTTTAACATCAAGATTCCTTTGTTGTAGGCCATCAAGGATATCCCTATATATACAAAAATAGTTTGAGATTTATGCACTCAAAAGAAAAAGAAGAAGAAAGATCTGAAGATTGTCCAAGTTATTGGATAGCTAGCAAATATTATGCTTGGGAACATAACCATTCCTAAGTACTTGAATCCAAGGATTCATGACATCAAGGTATCTATTTGTAAAGTTATCATTTCTAACACACTTATTGATTTGGATGTTACAATTAATGTTATGAAAAATGAAACAAAGGAAATGTTTTCACTAAAGGGACTAAGACCTACTCCCACAGTCCTCCAAATGGGTATGTGCAAGATCATCATGGACAAAATAGGCCCTTAAGTGGCAAAAAAATTTAAAAAATTAGAGTTAGGCAACTTGACATAAAAATTTGAATAAGTTATCTATATTATTTAAAAAATATGTAAGAATAGAATCTATAGCAAATTGAATGTAGTTTCTAAACTACTAGGTTTGTTTAAAAAGACAAAATATATTTGGTGAAAATTTGAAATTTCAATGCAGTGGTACTTAAATTTCAGGGAAAAAATAAGAAGTAGGTGTTTGCCTAACCACCCTAACCACAATAAAATGATAATATTTTCTTATAATATTTTAGATATAAGTGGAGGACTTATGCCTCAATGTGATGCATATTTTTTTATCATTTTTTTCCAAGTAAATAATTAATTATGATTTTTTTATTACAACTTTTTTAAAAATATAAAAACTCTTATGTCTAACCAACTTAACTTGGTCAAAACTTCATGAAATTCATTTTTTTATTTTTTTAATCCTATAGTATGCAAAGCATAGAATATGACACATGTTTTGGATTCAAAAAATGTGATACCGTTTGAAAGCTATAAATGTTTTACAATCAGCCTATCAATCAAGACATTAGTCATAATTTTAATAGAAAATGAATAATAATTACTTATCAAATTCAAAGTAAAGGATAATTTATATTAGTGGAAATATGAGAATCTCCTTTAAAAACCCTTTTCGTTTCATCAATTTTGGGTAAAAAAATAGTCGTAAGGAACATACCCATCATGATCCTACACATACCCCTCTGGTAGATTGATATTTGGTCAAATTAGAGGGTATGATTGAAGATGCGGTCCTTTCTATTTATTCATGGGAATACCCATACGACTTTATGGTTTTGCAGCCAAAGATTAAGTTGGGGGGATACACCTTGATTTTGGGACGACCTTGTCTAGCAGCCATGGATGCCTTCATTAATTGTCATTCGGGAAACATAGTCATTTCTAATGGTGAGAAAACAAAACAAGTGACCTTATACCCACCAGCACAACCCTTGTTGGAGATGGAAGATCCAATATGGGTTGATAGTGACTTGGATGAGTCATTACCAATCTTAACAATTAATCAAGCATTAGAGATTTAGGAACCTACTAAACATAACATTCTTGTTAATTTTCTTTAGAATAGATAATGCATCTAATGAAATATTTGAAAGCATGGTTCTTCATTCAGGTATAAATACTCCTTGCCCATTTGGAAAATTTCCACTAGTATGTAGCTCACAATTTGTTCAACACTATGTCACATTGCATTAGTTTCTACCTCATAATCGTTTGTACAGTTCATTTTTATTTTTTGTAAATTATAGCAATACACCATTCACTTCACAAGTACTATCCATTAATTCAACTACACACTCAGAAGCTATGACAATATTACTTGTTCGTACACTTAATATTAATCCACGTTTAAGCACTAAACAAATCCAAGATCTCATTGTCATGCTTAGAACTAATAACTTGATGCATTTTCTTGGGAATACCAAGACATGCATGGCATTCATCTTGATACCTGCACCTACCATATTTATATTGAAGAAGTTAGTCATCCAATTAGGCAACCACAATGACGACTCAACCTCATCTTGCATGAAATAGTTAAAGAGGAGTTACATAAATTTTTGAGTGTTGGGTTTATATATCTTATTTTGGATAGTCAACAGATCTCTCCTCTAGTTTTGGTTCCTAAGAAAAATGGTAAAAAGTTATTTCCTTTTCTGGATGGGTTCAATGGCTACAACCAGATTCACATAGCACTCAAAGACCAGGAAGAAACCACCTTCACTTGTCCTTGGGTCACCTTTTCTTATAATTTTTTGTTGTTTGGTTTATGTAATGCCCTTTCCACTTTTCAAAGGGAAGTTTTGAGTATTTTTACAGATCTTATAAATTATTGTGTTGAGATGTATATGACGATTTTACTATCCATGATAATACTTATGAAGAGGCTAATTTTTTTTTAGAAAAGGTACTTAAATGTTGTATAGACACTAATTTATCATTAAGCCATGAAAAGTGCCATAGCTTATGACAAAGGGAATAGTACTTGGTCATTATATTTCTTCCAAGGGTATTCAAGTTGATACCAAAAGGATACAAATCATGCAAGACTTGCCTACACCCGCTATCCAAAAGGATGAGAGTAGGTTTCTAGTCTATGTTGGGTATTATAGGAGGTTCATCCAAAATTTTAGGAAGATTTCCCTCCCCTTGTTTGCTTTGTTAGCAAAAGATGTCATTTTCTCTTGAACACAAGAATGTCAAGAATCCTTTCAAACCATTAAGAACAAGCTTGTAACCACACCAGTACTTAGAGGTCTGAACTAGGAATTTCCTTTCCATATTCATATTGATTCCTCATATTGTTCCATTAGATCTATCCTTGGACAAAAAGAAGATAACCTTTTCTACTCCATCCACTACATCGGTAAAAATTTCACAAGAGTTGAGGTAAACTATAGGATAATTGAAAATGAGTTTCTATTTGTTGTTTATATGATCAATAATGTCATTATATTACTAGATATAAAGTTTTTTGTCGATACTAATCGTTCTGCAATTCAATTCTTAATGAATAAACCTATTGTACCTGGTAAAGTTATTAGGTGGTTACTTTTGCTTCAAGAATTTGACATTAATATACTTGACAAGCTTGGTTGAGAGAATGTGGTTGCGTACCTTTGGTCCAGGTTATAACACCAAGATGGTGAACCAATTCCAGTTGATGACACCTTTCTAGATGAGCATCTCTTTGCTAATTTGGACAATGATTTTGGATTGCCCAACTGCTTTAAGCTTCTTCTATGGTTTTTCACCTAAAAGGAGAAAAAATGGGGTCCAAAATGCAAATTTCTGCACTCAAGATTAATGTAAATGAAATTTAATGTATCTAATAATGATGTACTAATGCATTGATATGAAAAGAAAATGATTTAATGATGCTAAACCTAATAAATGCAAAATGCTGTAAAACACACTATGATATGCAAAAACACCTAAAAATGCAAGTAAATGATGAAGTAATTGAACAAAATTGAAGAGGTGCACCTAGAATATGAAATATTATGTTGAGAGATTCTGGAATCCTAAAGAATTGACTGAAAATGTTGATTGGGAGACTTATGCCAAATAGGGTGACTTAGTCATAGTTTTAGAGAAAACTTGTCGGAACATGAATCTGTCAAATAGGCATCCAAAATTGGAAAAAGCACTTTTCAGGCCTGGTAGTGGGATTGATTTTCCATTGGTGGCGACTTAGTCCACCTGTAGATTTCAAGAATCTTAGGACATAATCATGTAGCTTAAGGTATGCACTTTCTTTTTTGACAGGTGTCTAATCTTGATTCTATAGCAAATGGGATAAAAAGTGTCTCCACGCTTGAATTAGGGTTATGTTGACTTGAATAGCTTTGATGACTTGTTGACCACTTTTCAACACCTATTTCTTTGACAAATTGGCCTACAAAGTCTGCAAACACACATGCAAAGAGGGAAAAATGGTTAAGGGTTAGAGTATAGGGGGTTGCCTTTGTCAAACCCCACTTTGGTAATCAAACCCTAAGAAATGAAATGAAATGGAAAGAGAAAGATAAATAAACAACATGCAATGTCATAAACTTACCAAACCCTTGATGTAGAAATTTGATGATATGTAGTAAAGTGCTCCAATGAATTACTTGATCATGCTTAAATTGCTTGAATGCTTGAGAATGATTAAGATAATTTCTTGAGTGAATGCTTGAATGAATGGGGGGGGAATGAGAGGAAAAAACCTTATTTATACTTGATTTTACTAAATTTCTCAAAAAAAACACATCACAGCCAACCTCAAGGTTTAGAGAATGAAATCCCGCTAGAAATTTGAAATAATTTTGATTTTTGTACCAAAAAGTACTAAGTCTCCCCTATTGGTGACTTACTCCCACTTAAGCAAATTAAGTGGGTGTTAGGAATTATAGGGCATTAAGTATTTTCCAACAAGAATATCCTCAAAAACACACTTAAGGGGGGATGGAAAGTTATTAAGGGATCACTTAAACATGTGAAAGGGTTGAATTAGTGATGAAAAGTCTAGAAAAGTGTGAAAGTGAGTTACAATACTTTAAAAAACTTTGAAATGGGTATGTGCAGGATCATCATGGAAAAAGCAGGCCCTTAAGTGGCAAAAAATTTAGAAAAAATAGAGTTAGGCAACTTGACATAAAAATTTGAATAATTTATCTATATTATTTAAAAAATATGTAAGAATAAAATCTTTAGAAAGTTGAATGTAGTTTTTAAACTACTAGGTTTGTTAAAAATATATATATATATATATATATATATATATTTGGTAAAAATTTGAAATTTCAATGTAGTAGTACTTAAATTTCATGGAAAAAATGAGGAGTAGGTGTCTATTTGACCACCCTAACCACAATAAAATGATAATTTTTTTTTATAATATTTTAGATATAAATAGAGGACTCATGTCCCAATGTGATGAATATTTTTTTGTAATTTTATTCTAAGTAAATAATTAATTATGATTTTTTTATTACAAATTTTTGAAAATATAAAAAACTCGTATGTCTGACCACCTTAACTTGGTCAACACTTCATGAAATTCAAATTTTATTTTTTAATCCTATGGTATGTGAAGCATAAAATGTGACGCATGTTTTGGATTCAAAAAATGTGATACCGTTTGAAAGCTATAGATGTTTTTCAATCAACCTATCAATTAGGACCTTAGTTGTAATTTGAATAGAAAGTGAATAATAATTACTTATTAAATTCAAAGTAAAGCATAATTTATATTGGTGGAAAGCTGAGAATCTCCTTTAAAAACCCTTTTTGTTTTATCAATTTTGGGTAAAATAAAGGTCATTAGCCACATACCCATCATATTGCCACTTTTTGGCCCATCATGATCCTGCAAATACCCAAATAAGACTTGGAAAGTGATAAAAAGGGGTTATTGAGGTGAATTATGATGAAAGGGTCCTATAATTTAAGTGTGAAAGTGGGTTACAACACTTCACAACACCTTTATAAGACATCTTAGAAGTCTTAATAATTCACAAGGGTCTAAGACCTAATGTGAATGTGTTGACCACATTACAACATCAAATCTAGGAAAAATCAAGCCAAAGTCCAGTAGGAGAGCTTGAACATGAGAAAAAGTAGAAGATTTACTTTTTCCATGTCCACAGTTATCCCCCACTTTAGTGAGAGGTTGAACTTTCTTCAAACTCACACTAAAGTAGTCGATCATGAAACCAAGAAAGGTCCAAATGCACTAATGCTTGATAAGATGAGATAATAATAATCAAGAGGGATAATCAAGCCCCCAAGATCATGATCCCATGGAAAATAAAACATAAGCACAAAGGAACATACATGATTATGAGAAAGGATGAAAGAAAGTTGTGATCATTTGTCCAACTCATTGTGGATTAGATCTAGGCTATCTGGTTGGAAAAAGAAATGTGTACTCACTCTGGGACGACAAGACTTATGGTTGTCTGCCAAGTGAGAAATCCCAAGTATACTCACTTTGGGGCCATGGAAATTTTGGTTGTCCGTGGGGTGACAAATCCACAACATACTCACTCTGGGGTCCACAAAACTTTTGGTTGTCCATGGGGTGAGAAATCCCAAAAGGTGGCTATGGGGAAAGTTGTATCTTGGAATGGGCTTCCTGCTCAACCATATCAAAGTTATACCTCCTAATAAATTTAATAAGGCACCACAAAGATAATTTCATTTCATGCTTCATGAGACAAGCAAAGCTTCATATGCTTAGAACTCATGAAAAAATGCAATGGTAACACAAGCATGCAAGTTGTGTTATGCAAGGTGGCCATGTAAATGCAAAATGCAACATGCAAAAGAAATGTTCAAATGAGTCTTGTTTAGTTCATGCAAGGTCTATAACTTAGGGAACATTGTGTCTAATGTCTCTAAGAGATGACCAATCAAAAAATAGAATATTCACAACTTAAGGGATGCAATGCATCACATTAGGCCACCAAGTGGAATGTAACATGCTTGGGTAGATCACACTTTTGAAGGAAATCACACCCAATGTCATCAACAAAGTGACAAACACATCGTATGAACTAATAAGGTTGCACTAAGAACCAAGAAAAAATGCAAATGAATAATGCCAATGTATGCCCCCACTTTAAAGGAATTGCTACACACCATTCTGTGAGAAATTACTTTAAAGTAGCAAATGAAAAATGCAAAAAGAAAACAAACAAGACATGAGAGCCAACTTGGAAAGCCTCTATTCCAAGTCATATATTTTCGAGTAAGGCTGCGACATGCAAATTAAAAGGGAAGAAAAGAAAGAGGGGTTTCCCCCAAAAAGGAACATGCCAAACACATAAGGGATCTATGGATTTTTGGTTAGTATGTTCGTTGCTACAATTTTTTTATGAAAGAGCTCAGAACTATCATCATTCCCTAAATACATAGAACTGGAAGAATGACACAAAGATAGAAAAAATGAAAGAAATTAAAGTCCGTTTTGGGTCAATATGGAAGATACATAGCAGTCTCAATGCTTTTATCATCCCCAAAAGGAAAACACAAGTGAAAGTAAAATGAAAAGGAGAAAGAATATGAAAAGTATTTTGGGTCAACATGAAGGAGACATTTTGGTCTCAATGCCTTGTGTTATCCCCAAAAGGAAAACATAAAAAAAAATAAAAAAAAAACTTTTGGGTCAACATGGAAGAGACATAGGATGTCTCAACACCTTGCATCATCCCCAAAAGGAAAAACACAAAACAAAAATGAAAAGAGAAAGTAAAAGAACCTTTCAGGTCAACATGGAAGAGACATTGCAGTCTTAACACTTTACATCATCCCCAAAAGGAAAACACAAAATAAAAACTGAAAAAGAAAGTAAAAGGGAAATGTATGCCATATAGAAGAATAGATGTGTGAATAGAGTATGTTCACAGAGAGAGAGAGAGAGAGAGAGAGAGAGAGAGAGAGAGAGAGAGAGAGAGAGAGAGAACATCAAACATCATGTCACAGCAAAACATGATACACACATGTAGTCACACCAAAGAAAAGAAAAAGGAAAAGGAAAATATAAAAGGACTAGTAATGCAAATGTAAGTCATGCATCAAACAAGTCATCCACCTCCCAATCTCGATGGGTATAAATGGAAGATGAATAATGTAGCTAAGGGACAAGGACAAATGCATTATGAGGTCAAGGCTAATAACTTCTTGCCCCTACTGAGTCTAAGGAAAGAATGAGCCAAGGTGAATGATGGGAGGGAACGTGTAATAGTGAGAATGGAAAATTATACAACTATTGCATGATGAGGGTGGTGATAGAGTACTGTAGGACGATGGGATGACAACCAATATCAATGAAGTGATATTTATTTAGTATGCTCTTCAATGTTCGACATTCATCACTGTGATGTCCAAGAACACGATAGTATTTACAATATGGTATGTTAGAATATTTAGGATGAATGACCAACCTGTTTGAAGATGGTAAGAGTATAAGGCCTTTGTTTAAAAGCATTTGTAGTTTCCTTTCAAATTCAGGTGGTGGATGGAGAGGAAACTTTAATTTTTTCAACTTGTAAGGTCATTTACATTTACTAGATTCTCTTGTATCATAGATTGAAGGAGGAAGAGAACACAGGGGGATCCTAGCATCCTTATCATTAGAATCATGTAAGGGTTGTTCACGTGGAAGGAGGACATTCAAGTCGAGAGGGGAATCAAAGATCACTATGCCATCATCCTGAAGTCTCCAATATTCAAAAGGAGGCTTGTTATCATGAGGAGGATATTGATATCCTAGCCCTATTGTGTTTTCATCTATTAGTATTTGTTCTAAAATTTGATGAATGTTATGTTCATTTTTTGTGTCACATCCTAGTTTGCTTAAGATAGTAAAATGTTTTCCATATGTTTCTTCAAGGTTGATTGGTGTGTTTAGAACTTCATGATCATAAAATGGTTGAGGAGTTGCTTGTTTAGAGGAACTAGGTCCACCTAATGGAGGGAACTTAGATCCTTTGTTCATCTTAGGATGTAGATAACCAAACATATTAGGGGGTGAGACAATACGAAGATTTTGTTGTAATAACCCTCCTGGTTGCTAGTTGGACTCATTAGTATTTTATGCTTTGATTAGATACTTTGATACTATGATGGTACTGTTATTGTGTGACTTGGATAGTTAGGCATTTGATGATGATGTTATTCCATTAGTGGACATGATGATTTCATATGACATTGTGGTTGGTGATGTTAGTTGATTTTCAGAAGTATATTATGATGCAATGATTTAATAAATTATGTCATGAGATGAATTGTTAGTTTAGAAATGTTATTTTATCAGTTATATTATAATTGTTAAGATAGATGTGATGAAGGACAATGTAGCATCACTCGTTTGCGAGTGCTTTGTTACGCTGCGATTCCTTCTCACAATGCAATGCTTTGATTTTATATATGTATGCACATGTACATGACTTCATTTGTATGCAGGGATTGCAGGTATAGAGTCTCGATTCCACTTGCTTCAGCAGGACAGGGCGAGCACCAATAACCCAATGGTATAATGTTGAAATAGAGGTGACAATGAAGTCATCCTGTCCCATGTTGTCAAACCGTCAGATTGAATGGTATTGTACGTTCTTGTAGTTGTCGTTCCTTGTGGGTCATGTTTGTGTATTGTCGTATTTTATTGATGTGGGTATTTGATAAGTTGTGATTTATTTAATTTAATGATGGTAATTATTGTTATTAAAAATGTTAGATTAAAATTGTATTTAGAATATTTAAAAAAAAGAGTTTTAGTTTTAAAAAGTCATGTGCTTTATTAAATGTAAATTAAATGTTAAATGGTGTTTATTATTTTAATTAATTATCTTGTTGAGGATAATTATTAAAATAAATTAAATAATGTGCTTTGCAAGTAAAGTTGTAAAAACAAAAATTAAAACAAAAAGGATTGAAGAATAGAAAAATAAATAAATAAAAGAACAGAAAAAGATGAAAGAACGAATGGGATTTGAGAGTTGACTGAAAAGCTTGTTTTAAAGAAATAATTTCTTTTATTGTGGATTTTTAGAGCTTTTGGAGGAGAATGGCAATATCTTTTATTTATTGAAAATTTTGTGGGTTTTTCACACAGAGGATTATTGAGACAGGAGTTGCACAAAAATAATTGTTCTCTATTGTTGAGTCTTCTGAAGTTTTCTGTTATCATTAGTTATTCTAAGTTCTTGAAAGGGGTTTTTTCAATCTTTTGCTTGTATTATGTTGGAGAGAATTTTCTGAATAAAGGATTGGATTCGAATTCGAGCACAGTATTCTAAAGAGGAGATTTTGAAGCAGGAATGAGAAGCTCTTCGTAGAGTCCATCGGGGTCAAGTGAACTTCATCAGATTCTCAAAAAGCATAGGACTTCAGGTTCCATTCTCTCCTTTTAACTTCTTTGAATCTGTAAAAGAAATAAAATTTGATCTAAATAAATCTATGCTTGTTGTGGAAAAATTTGTCTGAGAATTAGATAAATATGATTTTTGTGAGAAAAGAAACTGTGAGGGTTTAGAGAAACTTTTTCTTGAAAACATTTGATAGCAATATTCATTTGTTGAGGATGTCCAAGTTATCCATGTATGATTTGAAAAGAAAATTGATTTCCTTTTTTAAAATCAAATGTGTTTTGAAATTCATATCCTCTTATTTGTATATAATTATTATACTTATTTTTCTTTACCAGTTTCTCATATTGGATCAATCTATGTAAATATATATATATATATATATATATATATATATATTACTTGGAGTATATATATATATATTTATTTATTCAAGGGGTAAACGCTTTTGACCGGAGCTATGAACTGGATACAAACATTCAACAATACCACCCCAATGGGGTTTGAACCTTGGTGGAAAGAACAACAATGCCACCTATAAACCATCACACCATTCCAATACCGACATATATATATATATATTTATTGTATATGTAATTTTATATTTATATTCTGTTGGTTTATATTTTGTAATGTTATTGGGAAACTGTATTTTTTTCATTTTTTTTTAGGCCCAACTGTCGTCGGCATCCGTGCCTATTAAGGATGGATTGTTTTGTTTTTATAAAAGAATGAAATTTATAAAAAAATTATAAAAACAAATTTTTATTAAGGGTTTGGGGAGGGACGAACTGGCCGTATGTCCCCCGTACCCTGGTATGGCTTAGAGACTACTGTACAATAGTCTTAAAGACTGTTGTGCGTGGCAGCCTTGGCTACCATGCACAACAGTCCCCAGGACTGTTGTGCATAGTCCTTGTAGGGACTACCATGTGCAGTCCTTGCAAGGACTATGACGGTAGGCCTTGACTTGCGTAGGGATTATTTAGTTTGTTTTTTTTTTTTAAATTTAATTTTATATGTAGTTTAATATATATATATATATGTTTAATTATATATATATAAATATATGTTTAATTATATATATATAAATATATGTTTAATTATATATATATAAATATATGTTTAATTATATTATAGGTTATAATGTTTTCTTTTATATATTCAATGAATAGATTGTGAAATTAAATGGATTTTTTTAAAATAGAAAGTAATGGTATAATTATGCTAGATTATTGTTGAATTTTTATATTGAGACAGACCAAATTGGAGATGGTTGTTTAATTTTCTATTCTAGCTTTATTTTTTTGACTTTTATATCGATGTGGGAACCCTATTGTAAATTGTGAAACCTTAGTCTTTCCAGAGGCGTGTTTTATCCTTGGATGTATATCCTTGTATTTTTGTGCTTGTAATGTTGCATGTTTTTAGGTATTATTATTTGGAAGGGTTGTACGAGATTGTGGTCATTGTGATTATGAGTTATCGTGAGATGGATTTTCCTCACATGTCTTGTTTCGTGTTATATGCCTTATACTTGATGGTACAACCCTTGCCTTATTTTGGTTTCTGTTAGGGGTCTTAGGGAGAGTGGCTCTTCATGGGGGTCAGTGCCTCGAAAGGAGGAAGAGCTCAGGATAACCCATGTAAGAGTAGTTAAACAAGTGATAACCTAAAAATAGAATTTAGGGGGATGGGTAGTAAAACACACAAGATAATAAACTTTGGATACCTCGTCTATGCATTAGGGCTATCATAGACTAATGATAGACTGAGAAGGTCGTGGTTGGAAAAGTCATAATCTCGTCTTCATGAGAGGTTATCAACTCCACATGAGCTACCCTATGGTGTCGGTGCCTCAAGTATGAGGAAGAGCCAGGAGATCCATAGATGGGTGTCAGTGCCTCAAGTTGGAGGAAGGGCCAAGAGATCCCATGAGAGCTATGCGATGACACTCTCCACTAGACACCCATTTTCTTTGTTGCTTAGTGCCTCTGGAAATGCATTTTGGATGTTGTATTAGTTCTAATGGAAATTGTATTCTTGATGTTGTTTCAGATTCTTGTGGATTTGATTTATGGTTGTTATTTAGTGACTTGTTTAATTGTTATTGCTTTGGTTAATTGTGATGAGTTTCATAACTTTATCTTATTATGCTGACTCATGAATGTTGTGGATTATGTCATTGTAAACCTTGAGTTTGTATTTGTAATTGTACTATGTTGTTCATGGAATCGGTTTGACAATCATGGTTGAGTTAACTTCCTTGTCACCTCTTAGCACGAGGGGTGAGTTATTTATAATTCACATGGTTGGGTGGAACGTGCTCCACACCCATTGGGTTCCCCATCAGCATCCTATCTTCTCAGCATTTCTATAGTTAGAATTGTACCAGTGTTCACTCTGTAGTTTCTGATGTTATTATACTTTGTATCATCCCACATGTTTGGGAATTATATTGTAATTCATTCATCAAATCATGTAATGTATTGTATAACTGATGATGTAATAGTTAGGAACTTTTGTAACATTATTGTGAGAGATTTTGTATAATTATGTAGTGATACA
The DNA here is from genome assembly GCA_007258455.2 of Sequoia sempervirens. Classification (NCBI taxonomy): domain Eukaryota; kingdom Viridiplantae; phylum Streptophyta; class Pinopsida; order Cupressales; family Cupressaceae; genus Sequoia; species Sequoia sempervirens. The sequence continues at coordinate 128,797,363 of VDFB02000017.1, forward strand.
TTCACTCTTGGTTCATGGATGTACTCTTATTCATGGTTATTACAATATTAATGAATATGTTATTTATCATTATCTTTTACTTTTGTTATTAGTTGTTTTGTGAAGTAACCTCACATGCCCCAGAAGATTTAACGTTAAGTTGTTAATGTGCAATGCAAATGTATTTAATGTTAATGCATGTTTACTTTGTATTATTTAAAAAAAAAATTGTTGTGCAATGTTGATTCTCTGGGGTTTGCACAATGGGCATTACATTTGTGACTTCATGGATGGGTAAACTTAGGCTACATTATTTTCAAAATTTTCAAGACATTCATTTAAGAACTTATTCATGCTATCATCATCTTCTCCAATGATCTCAATAGCACAAGGAGGAAATTCATGAGGATTTGAAGAAGCATGAGGAAGATGAAGGTCACTAGGATCATAGCCAAAGACACAATTTGACATGTCCACTAAGGATTTTAATGAATTCCAAAACTTATTAAAGAAAAAAGCCATGATGAAAATGAGTGAAAATAAACTAATATGATCGAAACAGAATAAAACAAAAAATCTAGAAAGTATGATAGAATGCAGTAATAGAAAACACAAATGCAAAAAATTCCCATAAAATGCCAAGAATTATAGTGAAAAATGTGCAAAAGGACTAAGTCACCCAGTGTGGCGAATTAGTCCTAGTGATGATTTTTTTGAGATTTTTCAAAAAATTAGAATGCAATTTTATGTATTTTGGATGCATAGATGCAGCTACAATATGAGAATGTATAATGTTTGTTGTTTTTCAATGTAAAAATGATAGAAAAATGCAACCTTTTTCAGCTTTTCACTAATGCAATTTTGAAAACCCTAGGATGCATTTTAAACAATGAAATACCTAATGCAATGTTAATGCAATTGAAACCTAGGATACACATTAAATCAGAAGTGAATATTTTCAAAAATTGATCTCACCAAAATGTGGACAATGATTTTGGATTGCCTAACTACTTTAAGCTCCTTCTAGGGTTTTTCACCTAAAAGGAGAATGAATGGGGTCTAAAATGTAAATTTCTACACTTAGTATTAATGCAAATGAAATGAAATGTATCTAATAATGATGTACTAATGCACTAATCTGAAAAGAAAATGATTTAATGATGATAAACCTAAGAAATGCAAAGTGCTGGAAAACACACTATGATATGCAAAAGCACCTAAAAATGCAAGTAAATGATGAAATATTTGAACAAAACTGAAGAGGTGCACTTGAAATCTGAAATATGATGTAGAAATATTTTGGAATCCTAAGAAATTGATTGAAAATTTTGACTGAGACACTTATGCCAAGTTAGGTGACTTAGTCCTAGTTTTGGGGAAAACTTGTCGGAATAGGAATCTACCAAATGGGTATCCAAAAATGAAAAAACCACATTTCAAGCTTGGTAGTAGGACTAATTTTCCATTGGGGCAACTTATTCCACCTATATATTTTGGGAATCTTAGGATAGGATCCTGCAGCTTTAGGTCTACACTTGCTTTTCTGACAGGTGTCTGATCTTGATTCTGTAGAAAATGAGATAAAAAGTGTCTCCAAGTTGGAATTAGGGCTATGTTGACTTGAATATATTTGATGACTTTTTGACCAATTTTCAACACCTATTCTTTGAAAAATCATCCTACAAAGTTTGGAAATACACATGCAGAAGGAAAAATGGTTAAGGGTTAGAGTATAGGGGTTTTCCTTGGTCAAACCCAACTTTGGTAATCAAACCCTAAGATATGAAATGAAATGGAAAGAGAATTATAAATAAACAACATGAAATTTCATAAAATTACCAAACCCTTAATGTAGAAATCCAAAGATATGTAGTAAAGTGCTTGAATGGATGACTTGATTATGCCTAAATTGCTTGAATTCTTGAGAATGATTAAGTCAATTGCTTGATTGAATTCTTGAATGAATGGGGGGGGGAAATGAGATGAAAAACCATTATTTTAACTTGATTTTACTAAATTTCCAAAAAATAACACATCATAGGTCGACCTCAAGGTTTAGAGAATGAAATCCCACCAAAAATTTGAAATAATTTTGATTTTTGTGCCAAAAAGGACTAAGTCGCCCCTATTGGTGACTTAGTCCCACTTAAGAAAATGAAGTGGGTGTCAAGAATTATAGAGCATTAAGTGTTTTCCAATAGGAATATTCTCAAAAAAACACTTAAGGGAGGCCAAAACGTGTATTAAGGGGTCACTTAAACATGAGAAAGGGTTGAATTAGTGATGAAAAGTCTAGGAAAGCATGAAAGTGGGTTACAACACTTTACAACACTTTGAAATAAGACTTGCTAAGTGATAAAAATGGGTTATTTAGGTAAATTATGATGAAAGGGTCCTAGAAAAATGTGAAAGTGGGTTACAACACTTCACAACACCTTTACAAGATATCCTAGAAGTCTTAATGATTCATAAGGGTCCAAGACCTAATGTGAACATGTTGACCACATTACAACATTAAATCTAGGAAAAATCAAGTCAAAGTCCACTAGGAGGCCTTGAACATGAGAGAAAGTGGAAGGGTTACTTTTTTTGTTTCCATAGCTATATGAGAAAAAATTCCATGGTACACTGACATGGAAAATTACCTAGTTACTTGCAAGTTCCCACCTCACTTCTCTCTAAGGGAACGCCAAAAGTTGGTGGGACTTAGTGCTAATTACACATGGATCAATGGATTTCTCTTCCAACGTGGCCTTGACAACATCATGTGTCAATGTGTGCCTAAAGATGATGTCTTCAACAAACTTCGTACATGCCACATAGAACCTTGCGGAGGAAATTTTGCTACCCAGAGGACTACCCACAAGCTTTTAACTATCAGATACTATTGGCCTACACTCCATAAGAATTGTAAGCATTACATTCAACACTATGATAAATGTCAGTGTATGGGCTACCCCACATGCTCAAATAAAAAGCCCCTGCATCCTTAGTTGTCAATTGAGACCTTTGAAAAATGGGGGCTTGATTTTGTTGGACCTATCAACCCGCCATCTTAGAACAAGGAATGCATCCTTGTGCATACAGATTATGTAACCAAGTGGGTTGAAGTTTTTTCTTTGAAGCATACAAGGGGTACCAAGGTAGCTAAATTTCTCTATTCTAAGAATTTTACCAGGTTCAATGTTTCGTGAGAGATAGTAACGAATCAAGTTCCACAATTCACGTCTAACCTCATTTTTGCTTTAGTTTGTGAGTATGAGATTCAACATCACAATTCTTCACCTTATCATCCTCAGGCTAACAACCAGGTTGAAGTTACCAACAGAGAACTTGAAAACATTCTTACCAAGACAGTTTCCCTCCATAAATGATATTGGGCTGCACAACTTCCTAAAGTAGTGTGGGCCTATTGCAAGACATGCAAAACCACCATTGGTTTGAAACCTTACGAACTTCTTTATGGTAAGAGAGTTATTCTTCCTATTGATTTTTTAGGTAAAAAATCTTTGCACTGCACTCCAATTGGGCATGAACCTGATTGATGCATAAAAATAATAGATTGCACAACTTCACTCACTGGATGAAATTCATCAACAAGCAATCTTCCACATAGAGATTATCTAGGAATAGTGTGCTCTCTGGCATGAGAATCTCATTTGACAATGGTCATTTCAACCAAGTGATTGGGCACTCTTGTATGAATCCCATTTCTAGGATTTTAAGGGAAATTTCCACACTTAGTGGCTCGAGCCTTATGAAATCAAGGTGGTCTATGGCAACAAGGAAATCAAGCTTCACACGGTGGAATCCAACCATATGGCTCTAGTTATCAATGGTCATCGATTGAAGTTGTACCAAAGGCCTATTTTCAAGGAGGAATTTGTCTCAAACTTTCCAAAGGAACTCCATTTGCTTGGAAAGGTTCCTATGGCCTCTTCTAGTACCTTTTAGGTACTCTTCAAAATGCATTTATGAAAAAAAATCAATAAAAAATCTGACAATGAAAACCTTAGGGCATTCTTGACTAGTTAATGCTTGAAATTTGATTTTCGTCTAGATTTAATAGCTAAATAATCTTAGGGGTGAAAAATGGCTTCCCGATGCCTCTAGGTGGTAATAGGGTGAAAACTAGGTTAGTGGTGGTCTATCATCGATATTAAAATGAAAAAAAATAAATAATATAATATATAAACAAACCAAAAGAAACTTCCAAGTATCACTTATGTGCCAAGAACTGTCTTCTCTAGTCAACAACCTTTGTTCTTCTTTAGTGCACATAGGATGGATTTTCATCCTTCATTGTTTAAAGGGAAACTTCCAAACACTTGGCCCTCCTTTTCAACTGATTCCACCACCTCATTCTGTATGGTTGTCTAGGGACTTGGTTCTGTTGATGGGTGTTTTAGCACTTCTCAACACAGGTAATGCATAAGTGCATCACCTCTCTTGAAAGGAAATCTCCTACAAACAAGTTGCAGAAAACAACCCCAAGGTCTATCAGGTGTTAGGTCATGACTTGCTTGGGATATATTAGTTGGTTCATGTGATTTTTTGGTAATCACAAGAAACCTTATGTATGTTAAGTTGGTGGGGAATTGGTTCCTTAAATGGATTTTTTGAGATGTTGGAGTTGATGTGCAATTGCTGTAAGTTCAAAAAAGTAGTCTAAAACTCCACTTTTGTCATTAGATTTGGCTTTACAATGATGTCTAAAATTTGTTTAAATTACTATTTCAAAGAAAGGTAAAAAGGGTAGGGAAAGGAATAAGTTCATAGACTTGAAACTACTAATGAATAGTGATAATGGACTATGCTATGGTAGACAACCTTCTTGAAACTAAGTCCCACTTAACCAAATTAGATAACAGTGTCATGAAACTAGTACTATCTTCTAAGGTATGCAAATTTTCAACTATTCATTCACCATGAAGCATGAATAAAAAATGAAATTTAAGTGCAACAATAAATCTATGTCTAGACTATCTTTACACTGTTATTTATCATCAATAAACAACAAAACTCATGAACAAGGAAGGGTATCAACATAGAAAAATTCTTCAACATCAAAGAACAACATTTACTAATCTACTAAAACATGTAGAACAACAAAATAAATCTACTCAAATCTATTAACAATGAGGAGAAGAATCATGAAACATGAAGGAAACTCATACCAACCCAAGATTCAATCTCATTATGTGGCCAAGATTCACTATAAATTAGGGTTTCACCTACCCCCAATATTTTACAATTTAAAATTACATTTCTTGTCTTATCTCTATTTTCTCCTCTAGTGCCTGGCACTATAGCACTTTTATCTTCTAGATGATCTCCTTTTCTTAATAGTGGCCTGTACTGCACAAATTTTTTGATCAAAACCTAGAATTTGTCCCATTCTCATAATTTAGACTAGAGGATCTAGAAATTGAGCTTCTTGGATTGGCTAGTGATTAGCTCCCAATTCTTTGTGCATTTGAGTGTGTGCTAGAACACTTACTCTAATTAAACAAAGGCCCTCATAGTGAAATCCATGAAGCCGGATATTAGATCACCCACTACACTTTCTTTCATCTTCTTTATGAAAATGTGCCCTAACCTTTTCTGCATCCAATTACTCAGAGGGTGCATCTTGATCAGTTAGGAGCTTGAGATAATCTTCTCCATATGTTCTATGCTCCTTGGCCCATTCAAGGTCTAGCTTGACCTCATGTAGTACTCTCTCCAAAACCTCCTTTCGATATTCCAAGCCAATTTTCTACATTTAAACTAACTAATGATCATCCTTGGCAATGGAAAAACCCTTTTCCCATTCTTGTTTGGGTATCTTAAGAATAGCTTCGAGCTTAGGGTAGGTAATCCTATATAGCTTAATGAAGCGTTGGCATATTTCCTCCATACCCTCTAGTTGTTGTTGCATGCTCTAGAATTTGTTAATCATTTTGACAACATGTCTTATGCCCATGTCACCATTGTAGAGAACCCACCAGAACCATTCTTCGATGGCTTTGGTCTAGTTCTTTCTTTTTTCCAATTTGCTAATGTGCTCCTTGGATAGCAACAATGGTGCCAGGGCTGATGACATCGTTGGTTGCTCTTCAGCGGAAGACCACTGTTGAATGTAGGCAGTAAGGTCGACCACTTGTGCCTTCAACTCCTCCTTGGAGGATTGATCCTTGTTCATTTAATGGACGATCATGGCAAAAAATCCTTGGAGATGATCAATCATTTTCTCTCTAGTAGCTATGCCCAGGTCAAAAATGGAGATATTGTAGCTAAATCCTCCTTTATCCATTACTGGAGTAGCAATTTGTGTTGTCCTTGAAGCCGATGCATCCATTGTGATATGGGATCAAACCCTTGACTTCTTCTCCTTCTTTTCTCCTATTTTAGCTCATGCAAGGATAGCCTCTAGCATTTCTTTAGGGTCTATGAGGGTGGGGGTTCTCTTTTGTAGCTGCTTCTCCAACCACTCAGGCATCTAAGATCCCCCTTTTAGTGATTCATGATCACCTTCCTCCCTTTGAATGTGCAGGATCTCCCTTTCTTCATGGCCTAAGACCTCGTGCTCTATTTTATCTTCTTCTTCTTCATCTAAGTCATGGATGAATATTCCCTTTCCTTCTTGTGACCCAACAACAACTATGTTTTCCTTAGATCTATCTTCCCTTTTAGGTGATCTTTCTTCTTCTTCTTGCCCAAGCTCTGCATGGTGCTCTGCCTCATGGATTCTTTTTGTTTTAGCCTCTTCTTCAGGCTTATCTTCTTCTTTAGATTCATCTTCTTTATTTTCCTATTTCCCCTTGGGAGGAGTTTCTTCTTCTTGATCGAGGCTTTTGTCTTGTTCCTTGGTTGGAGGCTCTATAGATACCTCCATTTCTTCATTTGTTTTGTTCTTTTCCTTGGAAGGTTTCCTCTTAACCTCCTCTTTGACATCTTTGAGTTGTTGGGCCAACTCTTCCTTGAGTTCTTGGTTGGAGGATTCTACTATGTACCTGGCACCAGGGTCTTTGACATCTTCCTCTCAGGACTATGACCTTTCTTCTTCATGCACTACCTCATCGATGACCAAGTTTTGATATTCTAGATGCTCATTGTAGTGATATTTGAATGGATACTCAATTTCATCATCTCCCTCTTTGGTTTCCTATGCCATTTTAGGTGGTTCTATTAGAGGAGGGATAGGGATACTAGCTATAGCTAGAGCTAGAGTAGCCTGTACTACAGGGTTAATCAGTACTCTAGAGAGCTCCATAGGTATATTGTGCATGTGCCAGCAAAAAGGCCTCTGGAAGATTGAGGGTGGTAGAGGAGGAATCTCTCACCATAATAGGTGCAGTTGGTGAGGTGAAGGTAAGGTGAATCGAGATGTCCACTGTGGGTAGAGAGGAAGCAGGTAATGCTTGAGATACTAGTGAAGGAATAATAGTAGTGGCAATGGAGGTGGAAAAAATAGTAGAGGTAGTAGGTGGTGACTTAGGTTTCTCATGCTCTTCCTTTTCTCCTTCATGGAGTGGATCTTCTTGGATCATGGGCATTTCAGAGAATCTGCCTGACTTCCTAGCTTTCTTGGAGGTTTTAGCCTTTGAGGCCTTCCTTGAATGCACATTTTTCTTAGGCTGGCACTCAACTACCTATTTTCTTTTTCTTGATCTGTTAGAGGATATTTTGGAGCTTCTTCAGTTGGGGAAAAAACAATCCCATTGTCTGTTTCACTCTCGAGTTCATCTTCGAGCTCACCATAGGTTAGAGTATCTCCTTGGAGCTTCAACTATGGAATCTGTGCATTGATCCACTTCATTATTCTGTGCTCCACTCATTTTGTTAAAATTTTGAGGTCATTTAACTCTTCTGCATTCTATTCAATTAGGGGTAATGTAAAGTTAGCAACAACGTCAAACCTTGAATCTATGATAGTGTTCTCATCTTCTACAATCTGATCTGGTACTAGGAATAGTTTGACTATTTTGAAAATGTATGCAGTCATGCACATATAGTGCCTCATGCAAACCTCCTTGTCATCCCAATAGTTGGATCAAAAATATTCAACATTGTGCAAGTGGGCATACTCCTTTCCAAAAAAAATCTTCAACTTGTTGTATGGATCCATCCTTGGCTAAGCATTGTGGGGGCCTTGGTTGTACTCAATGATCTCCTTAGAATATTCAACACATTGGGTAGCTAGGAGGGAATACATTCCCTGCTAGAATATAAGAGGATATGTTATTGTTACTTGGTGCTTACTAGCAAGGAGATTATGTGCATTTTGAAGATACCTTGAGACTTCTAACAAAATTAATCCGTCATTTGGATACTGGGGCAGCTTGTATGGGCTCTCAGTGAAGTCTTTTGTTCAAATGTAGGTGAATTTGGGGAACTATATTAATAGGAATCTGAATTGGTGGATGAATGCACATGCACTATGTGTGACTCTCCTCTCAAAGTCCCCTCCAAGTAGTCTAATAATATTCCCAATAAAGGCATCATTTACCAGACAGTAGTCCTTCTTGAAATTCTAGTATTGGAGTTATGGATGCATGTCATATACCTTCATTTCCCTCCATGGAGTTAGGATCTATGCCACAAATAAACCTCTGTATGGAAAAGGGTTAGCTAGAAGATAGACCAAATAAGAGGTCATGTAAAATTGAGAGGTCTTCTCGACCACCATGAACTGGTCATGTAGATTATTGCTGATCATTCTCTCCCAATGGAACATAGTCTTTCCCCAGATGATCTCTTCTATGAAGTAGAACATTCATTCTTGGAAGTAGGTTGCAGTTGGGATGCCCATGAATTTTCTTAGCAAATTCACTAGATCATGATAGTCTTCATAGAAATCACTTCTAAAAAATTCTAGAGGCACCTTGTTTGTGCTTCACCTCTTCTCTTTTAACCAATATTGATTAATTAGCTTCTATCATTTTAGAGGGTCAGCCTTCCATGTGCTTTCTGCATATTCCATTTTTGTTTCCTCCATAGGGTCAAAGGTAGGGATGTGGAAGGTTTTCCCTATGGACCTAGTATACAAGTTGGCCAACACTTTTCCATCATAGTAAAAAATTCTTCTGCTTTTCTCCTGATAGGCTTCCCGACAAGCCATTACCAATTCAAGGACCAGAAGAGCTGGCGGGAAACTAACTACCTTAGCCAAACCACTTTTCCTTATTTTCTTTACATTTTCCATAGTGGGGTGGGTGATGATCCTCTATTTGAACTCATTTATATCAATTTTCCCAAGGTTGGTATCTGTGACAATATCCCATTTGGTGGTGACCTTGGAGGTGACCTCTATTTCCTGAAACTAATACTTCATTTGATATTTTTCATCAATTCCCCCTTAGGAATTTGGTAGATTTCTTTCCCTTTTCCTTCTTTGTGGACACCTCTGATGGTCCTACAATTGATTCCATAAATCCTACAATCAAAGGTGTAGTAAGCATATTCATGTATAAAATAAGGGGAGGGTTAGAAAAATCCTACAAAAAAGATGTTAGGTCAAGTAATACATCCTTCAAAGATCATAACATCCATTAAAAATCATTGTTTTCATTCGTTCGGGAAAGACTAAGTAATGCAGGCCTAGGGATGCAAGTTTCCCTTGGTTGGAAGTTGTTTTGGAGAAGGAAGTAAGCAGATGACAAAGAGGGAATGATGACCTACATGCAGCCACCCACATCAATATCTCTACACTGTTACTAGGGCCCACCAATGTTCCAAGGTGTTTAAACATGTGGGTTCATTATTCGTGAAGCTATGGAAGAGTTAGTTCATTCACCTTGGCATGCAAGTCTAGAGGTTGTGGGAGCAGATGTCATCAAGGAAGTTTAGAGCTTTGTCATTAAGAACAAAACTAGCATGATGGAATAACACAAATGAAATCACACAATGTGGGACCCACAAGTAGGAAGGAAAACATTCTTCTAGCTTCAAAGTTCAAGTCATTCATAGGGTTGTGGGAAAGAAGCTACAAAAGGATGCTAGATAAAGGTCATCTAATGATGACAGGGATGGGACGGAGACCCACGATTCATGGCTCACAAAAGTATTCTACTTATCATTTCAATTTCTAGGACTGAAGGGGAAATGCAGGAAGTGGGATCAACACTATGGATAGGTGGGGCCATTTGGACATTTGGGGAAGGCATAAATGGGATGGTGGCCCACACCGTCAAGCCCACACGAAGCATCGAAATGCAATATTTACTTGAGGAGAATCAAGCAGCTACAAAAGGTTTAGACCCCACAAGGCAAGAGGCAGACTAGGATTAGATGTTTGGAAAATGGAGGTCGAAGGTTGACAGCCTATAGATGGCTTCCCACAATAGAGTGCCCGCTCCAAATTTTTACTTTAGCTATTTTCGCATGAAGGAAACCAGAAGGAGATAGATGGTAAGGAGTTCACAAAGCAGGAAGGTGAGAGAATTTGATCGTTTAGAAACAACAAAGAGCATGGGGAGGCTTGTGGATAGACATCCACAGTGCTTCATCCACAATGAATTTTATCCTTAGGAAAATTCTAGGCTATTGGGATGGTGACAAAGGATGCAAAGTCCGCAAGGCGAAGGGAAGCAAGGGTTTTTCCATTCGGGATGGTTGTTGAAATTATGGCAAAGTAGTGACGAAAACCCGTGTCAAATTTCCCATATACAAAGGTTTAATGATTTATTGGGGCAACGGAAAAGGGTCTTCTAGAACCCACTAGGCAGAGGGTCGGGGTAAAACAACTATTGAGAAAGAATGAGAGAAAGGGGGCGATCCACATGCAGAAAATTGCACTAGAAGATCCACATAGGTCATTTGGATCCTCACTTAACTTATAATTTCCATGTGGTTCAATGATGATGACGAGGAGGTGGCATCCACCCACATGAGAAGATTCACCAAGGGTGACAACCACAGCTTGAAGTTTGTTATTTGAAGAACTAAGGCAATGGTGGCAAGAAACTTATGAGCTGCAAGGGTGTGAAGGCCTTGGTCAAGAATGGTGATCGAGGTAGAAAGTTTAACATGGCCCCAACGGGCTAGTTTTTGAAGTATTTTAAAATTCTAAAATGTGGGTTTTGTGTAGAATTTAGTATTCTAGTCGGTTTCAAGGTTTTATTCCTCAATATTTTAACAACTTTGAAAAACTCAATAAAAAACACATGACAGGGGGGTTGGTGGAAAACCTACATGGCAAACCAGATGAAAGTAAATGGAGAAAGCTTTGAATTCATCCTTAAGGGAGTGTGGGTACGAAGGTGGTGGAGGCAAGAGGAGCTCTGGCAAGTTCAAAAGAAATGCTGGTGAAAATGACATGCAAATATTTTCTATTTATAGGATTTCATCCATCAAATGCCTGCATTTAAGGGTATGTGCAGGATCATCATGGAAAAAACAAGCCCTTAAGTGGCAATGAAAATTCAGAAAAATCAAAGTTAGGAAACTTGACATAAAAATTTGAATAAGTTATCTATATTATTTCAAAAATATGTAAGAATAGAATATGTGGAAAATTGAATGTAGTTTCTAAACTACTAAGTCTATTTTATTTTTTTAAAAGTCTATTTGGTGAAAATTTGAAATTTCAATGCAATTGTACTTAAATTTTAGGGAAAAAATAAGTAGGTGTCTATCTGACCACCCTAACCACAATAAAATGAAAATATTTTTTTATAAGATTTTAGATATAAGTAGAGGACTCATGTCTGGATGTGACACATATTTTTTGTAATTTTTTTCCAAGTAAATAATTAATTATGATTTTTTATTACAACTTTTAAAAATATAAAAATCGTATGTCCTAACCACCTTAACTTGGTCAAAAATTCATGAAATTCATTTTATTTTTTAATCCTATAGTATGAAGCATAGAATGTGACACATTTTTGGATTCAAAAAATATGATACCGTTTGAGAGTTCTAGATGTTTTTCAATCAGCCTATCAATTAGGACTTTAGTTGTAATTCTAATAGAAAATGAATAATAATTCTTTATTAAATTCAAAGTAATGAATAATTTATATTGGTGGAAAGCTGAGAGTCTCCTCTACAAACCCTTTTTGTTTCATCAATTTTGGCTAAAAATAAAGTCGTCAGCCACATGGACGAAGTCTAGAAAAACAAGGTAAGTTGTCAAACACGTTTTTTGCGTTGACTTCTTAGGATTGGCATGTCCAAGCCAAATACCAAAGAAAGCCTAAGGCTAATCCCTAGGCAATAAATTATGTGTCAAAAATATTAGATATCTGTTTCAAATCGGTTATCCATTTCAAATCGGATATCCGATTTGGTTTATATATGATTTTAAAAAATGCTATACACTTTATAATATATGATTTAGAAAATGCAATAAATATTTTATAGTTTATTTTAATATATCTAGTTTATAATATACAATATAGTTTGTAATTTAATATATAATATATTATATTATTATGTATAATATTTAAATATTATTTCTATATTTTAGTTAATGTATATATATTACTAATATATAAAATATTATATAACTAATTAATATTACTAACATATAAAATATTTAAATATTATCTCTTTCCTCTCTCCCATTATTCCCTCTAATTCTCTCCCTCTCTCTACCCTTCTTCCCTCTTCCCTCCTCCCCTCTAATTCTCTCTCTCTCTCTCTCTCTCTCTCTCTCTCTCTCTCTCTCTCTCTCTCTCTCTCTCTCTCTCTCTCTCTCTCTCTCGCCCTACCCCTCTCCTATCTCAGGACCTCTCTCTCTCACTCACTCCTATGTCTCTCCACTCTACCCTTAGCCCTCTACCCTTAAACCTTAAATTCCTTAAACCCTTAAACCCTTTACCCTCTATCTCTCTCCCACTCTCTCCCTCTCTCTCTCTCTAAAGACTCTCCCTCATATCCCTTTCCCTCTCGGGTCTCTCTCTCATTCACTCCCTCTATCTCCCTCTCCTCTACCCTTAACCCTTAACCCTTGAACCCTCTACCCTCTATGCTTAACCCTTTTGCCCTATATCTCTCTCCCCTCCCTCCCTCCCCCTCTCTCTCAAGTCCTGCCCTCATGCCCCCTCTCCCTCTCTCCGAGGTCTCTCTCTCTCCTATCTCTCTAGCCTCTACCCTTTTAACCCTCTACCCTCTATCTCTCTCCCTCCTCCTCTCTCTTAATCCCTCTCTCTCTCTCCCTCTACCCCATAACCCACAACCCCAAACCCTAAACCCTAAACCCTTAAGCCCCAAACCCTTAAACCCTCTACCCTCTCCCTCTCTCTCTCTCTCTCTCACCCTTCTACCTCCTCTCCCTCTCTTAGGTCTATATCTCCCACTCCTCTCTATCTCTCTCTCCTCTACCCTTAACCTAAACCTTAAACCCTTAACCCTTAAACTCTAAACCCTTAAACCCTCTATCTCTCTCCCACTCCCTCCCTCCCTCTCATTCTCTCAAGTCTCACCCTCCTACCACCTCTCCTTCTCTCAGGTCTCTCTCTCTCTCTCACTCATATCTATGTCCCCTCTACCATTAACCATCTACCTTCTACCCTCTACCCTTTATCTCTCTCCCACTTCCTCACTCTTTCTTTCTCTCACTTAATACCTCTATCTCTCTCCCCTCTACCCATAACCCTAAACCCCAAACCCTGTACTCTCTACCCTCTACTCTCTCTTTCTCTCTCTCAAGTGCCTCCCTAATACCCCATATCCCTCTCTTAGGTCTCTCTCTATCTCTCACTCACTCCCTCTATGTGTCTCCCCTCTACCCTTAAACCCTCTACCCTTAACGCTTAACCCTTAACCCTTAACCCTTAAAATCTAGATACTTAAACACCCTACTCTCTACCCTTAACCCTTTCTCCCTCTATATATCAACCACTCCCCCCCTCTCTCTCAAGTCTCTCTGTCCTAGCACCACTCCCTCTCCCAGGTCTCTCTCTCTCAAGCCTCCCCATCCTGCCCTCTCCTTTCTAGTCTCTCTCTCTCTCCTCCTCCTAAGTCTCTCACTCTACCCTTAGCCCTCTACCCTTAAACCCTCTACCCTCTATCTCTCTCCCACTCCCTCCTTCCCTCTCTCTCAAGACTTTCCCTCCTACTTCCTCTCCCTCTCTTATGTTTCTCTCACTCACTCACTCCCTCCTATCTCTCTCCCCTCTACCTTTAACCCTAAACCCTAAACCATTAACCTTAAACTCGAAACCCTTAAACCCTCTACCCTCTATCTCTCTCCCACTCCTTCCCTTCCTCCCTCTCTCTCTCTCAAGTATCATCCTCCTAACCTCTCTCCCACTCTCAATTATCTCTCTCACTCACTCCTATCTCCCTCCCCTCTACCCTCTATCTCTCTCCTCCATCCCTCTCTCTCTCTCTCTCTCCTCATCTCTCTCCCTCTACCCTCTCTCAAGACCCTCCCTCCTACCGCATCTCCCTCTCTCAAGTCTCTCTCTCTCTCTCACTCACTCTCTATATCTCTCTCCCCTCTACCCTTAAACCTAAACCCTAAACACTTAACCCTTAAACCTTGCATCTCTCTCCCACTCCCGCTGGTTCAGGAGCACCTAGGCTAACCTGCACCAAGTTTGTGCACAATTTTGGCTTGTTTTGACTTTAGCCAAGTCAGGGATTTTGGTATGTTTGTTTTGGACCTTAGAAGGTCTTGCATTGTGTGTGATGAGTTAATCATTAGGATTAACATCATCTTTGTTATTAGATTGGAAAATGTTGTTGCATTTAGCTTAGGACAGCATATATTAAGTTATAAAGCAGTTAGTGTATTAAAGCCACATCATCATTGTTTAAAAGATGCTAATGGTCATTTAAGGGAGCTGTTGATTCGTAGTTAAGGTGTTAGAGGTCCAAAGAATCAGGATCATGGCATAATGGAAGTTGAAAAGTGCTGTTACAAGGTTGCATGGCAAGATTTGTGGAATTGCATGCAATTTAGGGATTTGGAATCCCTTAAAATCAGGAAAAACTCGAGCAACTACCCTTGAATAGTGGCAAAGGCATCAAAAAGTGATGAATGGCTCGTAACAAGGAGGAGTGAGCATTGTAATTAAGTTTTTGTGTGTGAATAGAAGACAGTTTTGAAATTTTCTGTATTTTTATGTGTTTTCTGAAAACATTGTGTGTTTTCAGAACAGACATATATAATGTGTTAAATGCGTTGATTTGGCATTGGTAGACGTGTTCACAGTGTAGTTTAGATGTTTTTCTTTGTATAAGCAGTTTGCTATGAGTGGTGATAGTTTTTGTATCCATAGAAAAGGTTGTGAAAGCTTTTATTTATGTTTTGAGCAGATTTTCTGTATTTTACTGTTTGCCTGTGAATTCTTGGAAAACAGTGTCTTTAAAAGTGTTGTGAATGTAGACTTCTCACTTTTTTCTGTTCATTAGGTAGATTTAGCAAAGTTCCTTCTTGTATTTAGGGTGGTTTGGGTCGAGTTACTGTTTCTTTTTCAAAGATTAGAGAGTAGGGAATTGTTTTTCTGTTTTGAGTAGTGTGACTTAAAAAGGCTCCCCCATATCACTAACCACGGGGTTTTCCCTGAAATTGGTGGAATATGGGAGTGGGGCCAGAACTTTGTATATATGTAGGGGCAGGATTTCTAGAAATTCAAACAATAATTCAAAATCTCAAACCCTAGGCGAGCTAGGAATGCATGGTTAGGAGTTTGAGAATAGGAAAGTAAAGAGCATAGGCAGGGGAAGGGGTTTGTGTACGGAATCTGTACGGTGTCAAGAGAATTTTGGCCACATTTTGATAGGTTAAAAGAGTTGAAGCTTTAAACATTCCTTTGGAAGATTTCTAACAAAGAACAAGGAAACCCTAGAAGATAGGGCAATTAGGCCTCCTCTCCAAGGGTGTTGGAATCCACTGTACAAAACATATAGTAACCTGAAATCAAGTGCAAGATTTAAAACTCTGAAAAGGGTGTTTGAAAATGTATTTTGTTGGATAGGTTGTGTGGAAAGTTTGAGAGTAAATTGCCAAAAACGGACTGGTAAGGGCTAGTAGGATTTAGGCCTCACCTAGGCAGTTTCATGAAATTGGGTGGTTTAAGGTTTAAACACAAAGAAAGATGCATTCATTTGGATGCAAGAAGCATGTAAATAATATCCTCAATCCCCCTGCAAGCAGTTACATCAAGTTGAAGAAGTTGGTACTTAGACCCTTCTAAGTCCAAGCAAGATTGATCAAGTTGCAAGAAGGTGTTGAACTACCTAGGGTAAAGCACAAGGTAAAAATTTTTTGTGAAGAGTTGAAGTAGGGTTTGGTCAACCTACAAGCTCAAGAGGAACCCATTGGAGTCAGGTTCCAGGAAGGAGACAGAGTGGAAGGTCTTTTTGGAGTGGTGCAAGCAATCTTGGGTATTTACTTACACCATAGTGGTATCAGAGCTAGAGTTAGAATCAAGGCTTGTGATTAATGAGCCAATCCACTGAGTCAGTAGGAGAGAATACACCAGAGGAAGGAACCATGGTGAAAAATGCAAAGCTAGCAAAGAAGGTAGAAGAGCAAGAGGAAGATAACCGGTTGCTCAAAGAGAGGATGTCTTAGATGGAGAGACTCCTGGATGAAGTCCAAGAAACAACAGATAATGTGAAGGACAAGATAAAGAAGAAAGAAGAACATGAAGCCAAGGAAAAAGAGGTGGAATTGGAGGAGGAAGCTCCAAAGCCTGATCCTGTTCTTGCAGAGGAACCATTCTTGAAGGCATTGCAGGCCTTGAGTGGTAAAGCATTGGATTGAGTGCCACTTTTCAGTGGACAAATGGACCCTGATTTAGTTGTGGACTGGATTGAGAGAATTGAGAGAATTGAGAATCATTTTGAGTGTGATGGCATAACAGAGGCCCAAAAGGTAAAGGTGGCCAAGTCAAGGTTGAGAGGAGCAGCTCTCACATGGTGGAAGTTTGTGCAATCTAAAAGAGAGAAAGAAGGCAAAGGTCCTATAGTTTCATGGAGAGGAATGGTGACTAAGATAAGGCAGACCTATCTTCCAGATGATTATGAAGTCCAGTTGCACAGGAGAAGACACAATCTGAGGAAAAAGGACATGGATGTCCAAACATATACAGAGGAGTTTCAAAAATTGTGCCTTAGATCAAAAGTGGTTGAAGATGAGAGTATCAGGTTAGCAAGGTACCTAAATGGATTCAAATGGTCTATTCAAGAGGACATGAGTTTGGTAAAGTTCAAAATATTCCACCAATGCTATCAAATGGCTTTGAAAATAGAAGAGAAAGGAAAAAAGAAACAAGAATAGAACCCTAAAGGTAGAGGTAAAGGGAAAGACAGCAGAGGACAAAGAGGAAGCTATAGTGGAAAAAGCTTAGAATCAAGAGCCCAAGGAAAAGTCAGATTTTCTGAATAGCAAGAAGGAAGTTCCAGTAGAGGTGGTAGAGGAAGAGGTTTCAATTCCAGAGGAAGAAGTGGTGGACAAGGAAGAGGCAATTACTTCACCAACATGAAATGCTATCATTGCAACCAGTTGGGACACCCAGCCTATAGATGTCCTAAGAAAGGAAGCACATCTCATGGAGGAGATAAGAGAACCAATCTGATTCAAGATGAAGCAGCTATAGCAAATAAGCAATCAGAAGTACCCTTGAACTCAGAGGAAGGTGAGAATCTTATGATGAGAAGAACTTTGATCAAAGAACCAGTTAGAGAAGAGCCAAGCCAAAGAAGATCCCTGTGTAGGATAAAATGCAAGATGATGGGGAAAGTGTGCAAGGTGATTGTAGACTCAGGTTCTACTGACAATATTGTGTCAGAGGAGGTAGTCAGCAAACTGAAATTAGCAAGAATTCCTCACAAGAACCCTTACAAGGTCACATGGCTCAACAAGGGTCAGCATGTCTTGGTGAATGAACAAGCATGGGTGGAGTTTTCAATTGGCAAGTATAAAGACAAGGTATTGTGTGATGTGTTACCTATGGTTGCATGCCACTTGCTCCTAGGTAGACCATGGTAATTTGACCGTCAAGCTGTGCATGATGGAGCTAAGAACTCATATACCTTCAAGAAGGACAAGGTAACCTACAAGATTCAATCTTTGTTGGAATATATTGAGGTAAAGACAACAGGTTCTAATCTACTGATAACTGGTGAAAAAGAGTTCTTAAAGGCCTTAGAAGAAGGAGAAAGAGTTGGCTATGTAGTCATGATCAAGCCAAGAGAAGTAAGCAAAAAGAAGACAGCTGAAAAGAAAGAACTACCAAAGGAGATTCAAGACTTGTTGCAGACCTATGAAAGCATTGTAAGTAGTGGTCAACCAGCAACCTTACCTCCTAAAAGAGCCATAAGTCATAGGATAGACTTGATACCAGGAGCCACCCTTCCAAAAAAAGTAGCCTACAAGATGAAACCTCAGCAAAATGAGGAGATAGCTAGGCAGATTCAAGAACTACTTGACCAAGGTCTTATTAGGAAAAGTATTAGTCCTTGTGCAGTTCCCACTGTCTTAGCACCTAAGAAAGGAGGAGAATGGAGGCTTTGCACTGATTCTAGGGCAATAAACAAGATAACCATCAGGTATAGGTTTCCCATCCCTAGAATTGAAGATCTCATGGATTGTCTAGGTGAAGCTAGGTACTATACCAAGATAGATTTAAAGAGTAGTTACCATCAAATTAGGATACATGAGGGTGATGAGTGGAAAACAGCCTTCAAAACCAATGAGGGTCTTTATGAGTGGATAGTAATGCCATTTGGATTGTATAATGCCCCCTCCACATTCATGAGACTCATGAATGAAATTCTCCAAGACTACATTGGCAAGTTTGTAGTAGTGTATCTTGATGATATACTAATCTATAGCAGAACTAGAGAAGAGCACCTCCAACATATTGAGCTAATTTTCAAGAAGCTACAGGAGGAGAAGCTGATGATCAATTTGGAAAAGTGTGAGTTCATCAAAACAGAGCTGGTGTATCTTGGTTTTGTGCTATCACATAGCAACTTGAAGATGGACAACAGCAAGGTAGAAGCCATTCTCAATTGGCCTACTCCGAAGACAGCAACAGAGGTAAGAAGCTTCCATGGTCTTGCTCAGTATTATAGGAAATTCATCAAACAATTTAGTGCAATTTGTGCTCCTATGTTGGATAGCATTAAGGGAGGAATGAAAACTAAGTTTGTGTGGAATGAGCAAGCTAACAAGAGTTTTGAGTTGATGAAGGAAAGGATAGCTACTCAACCTGTTTTGGTGTTTCCAATTTTTGAGAAGTTATTCACCATTGAATGTGATGCAAGCAATGTAGCAATTGGAGCTGTTCTCAGCCAAGAGGGCAGACCAAGAAGAAGTACTCTTCTTATGACCTTGAAATGTATGCATTGGTCCAAGCACTAAGGAAGTGGAGGCACTATTTGCTTCCCAAGGAATTCATTGTGTACTCAGACAATCAGGCACTCAGTTTTTTGAATTCACAAGAGAAGTTGAGTCACAGGCACATGAAATGGGTGGAGTACTTGCAAGCTTACACCTTCAACATCAAGCACATGAAAGGAGCTCTCAATAAAGTTGTTGATGCATTGAGCAGGAGAGTTCTTACCATCCAAGAAATCCAATTGAAGAGTATGGGAATAGATCACTTCAAGGACCTATATGCAGATGATGAAGACTTTGCAGAAATTTATAAGGTATGCCTTGAGTTTAAGAACCATTTCCATAGTAAGTATGCTGAATACACCTTGCAAAGTGATTTGTTGTTTAAAGGGAATCAACTTTGTGTTCCTAGAGGTTCTATTAGAGAGAATTTAATTCAAGAAAAAAATAATGGTGCCTTAAGTGGTCATTTTGGAATCACCAAAACTCAAGAGCTTGTCCAAAGGTTCTATTTTTGGCCTAAGATGAACCTAGATGTTAGAAAATATGTAGAGAGTTGTGTAGTGTGTCAAAAAGAAAAAGGAACTTCTTCAAATGCAGGCTTATACCAGCCACTGCCAATCCCTTCTAGGCCATGGGAATGCTTAAGCATGGACTTTGTAGTTGGTTTACCCAAGACAAGGCAAGGTATGGATAGTGTGTACGTTGTGGTTCATAGATTCAGCAAAATGGCTCACTTTATACCCTACAAAAAAACCAATGATGCCAGTCAAATAGCCTCTCTTTTCTTCAAGGAAATAGTCAGGATTCATGGTTTACCAATCAGCATTGTATCAGACAGAGACACCAAGTTTATGAGTCATTTTTGGAAGACTCTTTGGCAAAGAATGGGAACCAATCTGTCCTTTGGATCTGCATACCATCCCCAAACTAATGGTCAGACTAAAGTTGTGAATAGGAGACTTGGAAACCTCTTGAGATGCTTGACCAAGGAGTATGGTCAACAATGGGATCAGATTATTGGGCAGGCTGAATATGCATATAATGATACAGTGAATAGGTCAACAGGGAAGAGCCCCTTTGAAATTGTGTATGGTTTACATACCAGGGTTGTTTATGAGCTGAGGGAATTGAAGGATGGAGTCAAGGGAAGTGGTTATGCAGATGATTTTTCTTGTGAAATGCAAGAAATTCATGAGACAGTCAGAAAAACCTTGGCAGAAAATACCATGAAGCATAAGGTTAAAGTGGATGAGCATAGGAGAGAGGTTCAGTTTAATGTTGGTAACCTAGTGATGGTGCATTTGAACAAGGCTAGATTGCAGAAAGGAGTTCCTCACAAGCTGCAAATGAAGAGGATAGGTCCCTGCCCTATCTTGGAGAAGTATGGCAACAATGCTTTCAAAGTGCAATTGCCTGATGACAGTGGACTGTCCCCTGTTTTCAATGTTGCAAACTTAGTCCATTACAGCGGACCACCACCAAACATGGATCAAACCATCCAAGAAGTCATTCAAGATGAAGAAGAGATCAAACTGCCCTCCACTGCAGTCAAACAAGCTGATAAGATCTTGGATACTAGGGTCTAGAAAAAGAATAAGAACCAAAGAGTACAAGGAACATTTGATCCAAAGACAAGGACAACCTGAAGTTGATGTAGTATGGGTCAAGGAGGCAGAGTTCAAGAAGTTGGGAGCTAATCCCAATTTTCTCAATCCAAGGATGGCTTGAAGTTTTCTATTTTGGGGAGGATGGTGCAGGAGCACCTAGGCTGACCTCCACCAAGTTTGTGCACAATTTTGGCTTGTTTTGACTTTAGCCAAGTCAGGGATTTTGGTATGTTTTTTTTGGACCTTAGAAGGTCTTGCATTGTGTGTGATGAGTTAATCATTAGGATTAACATCATCTTTTTTATTAGATTGGAAAATGTTGTTGCATTTAGCTTAGGACAACATATATTAAGTTATAAAGCAGTTAGTGTATTAAAGCCAATTCATCATTGTTTAAAAGATGATAATGGTCAGTTAAGGGAGCTGTTGATTTGTAGTTAAGGTGTTAGAGGTCCAAAGAATTGGGATCATGGCATAATGGAAGTTGCAAAGTGCTGTTACAAGGTTGCATGGCAAGATTTGTGGAATTGCATGCAATTTAGGGATTTGGAATCCCTTAAAATCAGGAAAAACTCGAGCAACTGCCCTTGAATAGTGGCAAAGGCATCAAAAAGTGATGAATGGCTCGTAACAAGGAGTGAGCATTGTAATTAAGTTTTTGTGTGTGAATAGAAGACAATTTTGAAATTTTATGTATTTTTGTGTGTTTTCAGAACAGACATATATAATGTGTTAAATGCGTTGATTTGGCATTGGTAGACGTGTTCACAGTGTAGTTTAGATGTTTTTCTTTGTATAAGCAGTTTGCTATGAGTGGTGATAGTTTTTGTATCCATAGAAAAGGTTGTGAAAGCTTTTATTTCTGTTTTGAGCAGATTTTCTGTATTTTACTGTTTGCCCGTGAGTTCTTGGAAAACAGTGTCTTTAAAAGCGTTGTGAATGCAGACTTCTCACTGTTTTCTATTCCTTAGGTAGATTTAGCAAAGTTATTTCTTTTATTTATGGTGGTTTGGGTCGAGTTACTATTTCTTTTTCAAAGATTAGAGAGTAGGGAATTGTTTTTCTGTTTTGAGTAGTGTGACTTAAAAAGGCTCCCCCATATCACTAACCACGGGGTTTTCCCTAAAATTGGTGGAATATGGGAGTGGGGATAGACCTTTCTATATATGTAGGGGCAGGATTTCTAGAAATTCAAACAACAATTCAAAATCTCAAACCCTAGGCGAGCTAGGAATGCATGGTTAGGAGTTTGAGAATAGGAAAGTAAAGAGCATAGGCAGGGGAAGCGGTTTGTGTACAGAATCTGTACGGTGTCAGGAGGATTTTGGCCACATTTTGACAGGTTAAAAGAGTTGAAGCTTTAAACATTCCTTTGGAAGAATATTTCTAACAAAGAACAAGGAAACCCTAGAAGATAGGGCAATTAGGCCTCCTCTCCAAGGGTGTTGGAATCCATTATACGAAACATATAGTAACCTAAAATCAAGTGCAAGATTTAAAACTCCAAAAAGGGTGTCTAAAAATTTATTTTTTTGGATAGGTTGTGTGGAAATTTTGAGAGTAAATGGCCAAAAACAGACTGGTAAGGGCTAGTAGGGTTTAGGCCTCACCTAGGTAGTTTCATGAAATCGGGTGGTTTAAGGTTTAAACACCAAGAAAGATGAATTCATTTGGATGCAAGAAGCTTGTAAATAGTATCCTCAATCCCCCTGCAAGAAATTACATCAAGTTGAAGAAGTTGGCACTTAGACCCTTCTAAGTCCAAGCAAGATTGATCAAGTTGCAAGAAGGTGTTGAACTACCCAGGGTAAAGCACAAGGTAAAATTTTTTTGTGAAGAGTTGGAGTAGGGTTTGGTCAACCTACAAGCTCAATAGGAACCCATTGGAGTCAGGTTCTAGGAAGGAGACAGAGTGGAAGGTCTTTTTGGAGTGGTGCAAGCAACCTTGGGTATTTACTTACACCACCCGCCCTCCCTCCCTCTCTCTGTTGAGTCTCACCCTCCTACCCCCTCTCCCTCTCCTAGGTCTCTCTCTCACTCAATCCTATCTCCCTCCCCTCTATCGTTAACCCTCTACCCTCTATCTCTCTCCCACTCCCTCCCTCTCTCTCTCACTCCCTCTATCTCTCTCCCTTCTACCCTAAACTATTAACCCTTAAACTCTAAACCCTTAAACCCTCTACCCCTTATCTCTCCAAATCCCTTGCTATTTCCATCTCTCTCTCAAGTCTCACCCTCCTACCCCTTCTCCCTCTCTTAGGTCTCTCTCTCTCTCACTCAGTCTTATCTCCATCCCCTCTACCCTTAACCCTCTACCTTCTACCCTCTACCCTCTATCTCTCTTCCACTCCTCGTCTCTCTCCCTCTACCCATAACCCTAAACCCTTAACCCTTAAACCCTCTACTCTCTCTCTCTCAAGTCTCTCCCTCCTACCCCCTCTCCCTCTCTCAGGTATCTCTCACTCACTCACTCCCTCTATGTCTCTCCCCTCTACCCTTAAAGCCTTAACCCTTAACCCTTAAACCCTAAACCCTTGAACCATCCACCCTCTAACCTTAACCCCACCTCCCTCTATCTCTCTCCCACTCCATCCCTCTCTCTCTCTCTCAACTCTTTCCATCCTACCCCCTCTCCCTCTCTTAGGTCTCTCTCACTCAATTCCTCTATCTCTTTCCCCTTTACCCTTAAACCCTCTACCCTCTACCCTTAACCCTCCCTTCCTTTATCTCTCTCTCTCTCTCAAGTATCTCCCTCCTAGCACCACTCTCTCTCTCGGTCTCTCTCACTCACTCACTCCTCTATCTCAAGTCTCTCCTCCTACACCTTCTCCCTCTCTTAGGTCTTTTCTCTCACTCCTCCTCCTTTATCCTCTCCCCTCTACCCTTAACCCTCCCTCCCTCTATCTCTCTCCCAATCCCTCCCTCTCTCTCTCTCTCAATTATCTTCATCCTACCCCCTCTCCCTCTCTTAGGTCTCTCTCTCACTCACTCACTCCATCTCTCTCACTCACTCTCCCACTCTCTCCCTCCTCTCTCCAACTCTCTCCAACTCTCTCCCACTCTATCCTAACCTCTCTCATCCTTTCCCACTCTCTCCAACTCTCTTTCACTCTCCCATTCTCTCCCACTCCATCCTTCTCTCCCACTCTCTCCCATCCTCTATCCCACTCTCTCCCACTCTCCCACTCTCCCCAACTCTCTCCCACTCTCTCCCTCCCTCTCTCCCACTCTCTTCCACTCTTATACTCTCTCCCTCCCTCTCTCCTCCCTACCACCCTCTCCCTCCCTCTCTCCCTCCTATCCCACTCTATCCCACCCTCTCCGACCTTATCCCACTCTCTCACACACTAACTCCATCTATATCTCTCCCCTATACCATTAACCATGAAACCCTAAACCCTTATAACCCTCTACCATAAACCCTTAACCCTTAAACCCTCTACCATATACCCTAAACCCTAAACCTTTAACCCTTAAACCTTCTACCATCTACCATTAACCCTTAGGTCTATGTGTACACAAATTGGATATCCGGTTTGTAGACCGTTACTTTAAAACAACGACAAATTTTGTATATATATGCTTTTTACAAATCGCATATCCGATCCAAATTGGATATCCGATTTGTAAAAAGAACATATATAAAAAATTTGTCATTGTTTTAAAGTAACGGTCTACAAATCGGATATCCGTTTCAAATCGGATATCCAATTTGAAATGGATATCCGATTTGTAGACCGTTACTTTAAAACAACAACAAATTTTGTATATATATGATTTTTACAAATCAGATATCCGATTTGGATCAGATATCCGATTTCAATCGGATATCTGATATGGAAACTATGATTGGTGTTTGCTTTGGTGGTGTGTACTGACACCCAAGCCTATAAAAATCAGCACGGTGTTTTTGTGTTTTTGGGTCAATGAAAGATGCGTTTTTTTCTTGATTGCCACCTTTTGGCCCACCATGATCATGCACATACCCTTAATGCTAGTACAACGACATGTGTGAATGGTGGGAATGAATTTTGAAATGGCCAGTGACGAGAAAAGTAGAGCCAATGGAGTGGATGACACCCAAGTGTTTTCTATTTGACATATCAGTGAAAGGAATGGTGATGAAGGACACAAATCCCACAGTCTAGGTGGAAGCATTGACTTGACCACCATGAGGATGACAAGAGATAAAAAAAAATTTGGCAAGGGGAAACCCACAAGGATAGACCTATATCAAGAAAAAGATGGTAATTTTGAGGACCTAAGGAAACCTACCAGAGGAACTCTACAAAGGAAGAAGACCTAAAAATTTCAAGAGTGGTGAAACTTAGTCAACTCAAGATGATAACTTTAGGAATCCTTGACCACTTAGGACTCAAAAAATAGGGGGCACACAAAGCAAGATGAAGGAAAAAATGACCTAGTGAAAGTGAAAAAGAGAGGGTCCCCATTCTGAATGGAGCATGTGTGTTATAGGAAAAAAAATGGTGACTCTATTAAGAGAACACTCCGAAGCATTCTAAGGATAAAGACTCATTCACAACCCAAAATCTCTAGTTTCATAGACTAGGGTCGGGTCCCATAAGTGAATTGAGGGACTCGAGGGAGAATGAGATCCTTAACTAAATCTAATCCCAAAACATCTCAGAAGTGTGTGAATGGTGAGTTTATTCTATTTCCTTAGCGACTATGACAAATGACCCTTAATTAGGAAAAGAAAGTTACATAAAATTCCTAACCCC
This sequence comes from Sequoia sempervirens, assembly GCA_007258455.2. Classification (NCBI taxonomy): domain Eukaryota; kingdom Viridiplantae; phylum Streptophyta; class Pinopsida; order Cupressales; family Cupressaceae; genus Sequoia; species Sequoia sempervirens. The sequence goes on from VDFB02000017.1 coordinate 128,822,979, forward strand.
AAAAGTAACCTGGACATTGCCTCTCTTCTAGTCAAGCATCCATAGCCCTGAGGGAGTTGTCCTATGACCCCGTGAACATTGCTTTACTACCAATCAGGAATCCATAGCCTTGATAGAGTTGTTCGCACACCACACAGTTGCCTTATTTTCATTACTTGCTTTCTTCCATTTCATATATTTTCTTTTGTTACTCTTTCTTTTTCTCAACTGTGTAAGAATCAAAGTTTATTGTGGGTTTGGAATCACAGTGGTCACTGGAGTAGACTTAAGATTTTTCACTTGCTAGGCCATCATAACAACCACTATATAGTCCTTCAGAAATAATTTAAGGTGAATTGTGCATGATTTGAGATCAGTGTGAAAGGATTCAACTAAGGTTCATGTTCTAGGTCAAGCCGTAGTTCAAGTAAGGAAACCACTACATAGAAGCAATCGAAGATCAATAGTTGGGAGTGAATATTTATCCAAAGAACACAAAAAGTGAACAAAAAAGTGAACTATTCATCAAACTAAGCATGAACACCATGTCAGAAACAAAGGAACGCCCTCATCAAAACAAGACAACTAAGAGGATGAGCAAGTCAGAAGCAAAGTGAGACATTGAAATAACAAAACAAAGGAAACCTAAACTAGCCTATATATAGGTATTTACAAAGACCAAATTAGTAGAGCTCAGGAAAGGAAATAATGCTTGAGTTGCTACCCATTGATGGGTAATGAAATGTCTTCACTAGTTATTGTTTTGAGGTGGAAAGCATTATCTCCTAAAATTTCAAAAATCTCAAAGGGGCCAAGCTAGAGCTTGTTGAATTTTTCATGTCCCCCTTTATTTTCATGGGAATTGTCCCAATATAGGACTAAATCAGGAATTTTAAAGGCCTTAACTTTGGCTCTTCGATTGAACCATATTTTGGCCACACCTTGATGTTTGGTGAAATTTTTAGTGGATCGGTCATGAACTTCTTCTAGGTGGAGCATCTTAGCTAAACGGGCTTCTCGACGATCCCCTTCTTCATAAAAGGTGTTGATAAATTAGAGGGTAGGGATCTTGAGGTGGAAGGGAAACATAGGCTCTAAACCATAAATGAGATGGAATGGGGAATCACCCAAGGAAGCCTTATGGTGCGTACGATTTTCCCAAAGGGAAAAATGCAATTGGGTGTGCCAGTCCTTAGGGTTCTTATCGAGCAACTTCTTGATTACAGTGATCAAATTCATGTTTTTGGATTCAACTAGGCCATTGCCTTGAGGATAGTAATTGGATGAGAACTTCAGGGTGATACCATAATCAAAGGCCCAACTAGCGAATTTGAGTGAAGAAAAGGTAGGGCCATTATCACAAACAAGGGCATATAGGCAACCAAAATGATTTAGAATAAAACTTTCAATGAAATTAGTAACTACCTCAATGGTACATTGTCTACATGCAATTGCTTCTATCCATCGGGTATAATAATCAAAGGTGGTTGGAATGTACCTATGACCCATAGAGGAGGGTGGGCTTATCAGATCAATGAAGTGAGACCCCATTGTGTGAATGGTATTACCTCTAGGACTAGTTACAAAGGGACAATAGCATTTTATTCTCTAGTTGTGGTGGTCTGGCACACATGGAAAGTTTGATTATGGATGTGTTTATCCTTGAATATGGTCAACCAATAGTACCCATCTTGCAAGATTTCATTAGTAGTGGAAGGGCCATATCCATGACCAGTGCCAAATTTATCATGAAACTTCTTTAATACGCATGCTACCTCCTCCTTTCCAAGAAATTTATAGATCCCTTCATGATTTCTCTTGTATAGTATAGACCCTTGCATCATGTAACTATTTATTTTTAGTTGGAGAGCATGTTTTTGAACTCTTGGCAGGTGAGGTGAGCATTTTTTATTCAATAGGTAGTAGATGATGTTGACATACCTCTCTGGGGGAGACATCTTCAATTTGATATTGTTGGACCATGAGCTCAACTCCAGCATCAGCCACTGTTTCAGCTATCATATGGGTGAGGGCATGCCATCTTACTAATTTCATCAGTTGAATCTCCATGTCATATTCCTATAGAAAGGTGACCCATTTTACTCTTCTTTCTCCTAACTCATTCTGCATTAGCAACATCTTCACTGCAGGGTCAGACACTATGGAAAACACCTTGTTCTACAAGATGTAGTGTCTAAATTTCTTGACTCCCTTGACCAGGGCATATTCTTGATTCTCCACATTGTGGTACCTTAGCTCAACATCCTTCAGTGGGGAACTCATGAAGGAAATTTGGTGCTCACTTCATCATCCATTTGAGTCAATATGTTGGCACATGAATGGTCTGAAGTGAATGAGTAAATGTAGAACAACTTCAGATAATTGGGACTGACTAACATAGGTGCATTAGCAATTTCTTTCTTGATTTCCTCGAAGGCCTGCTTTGCCTCTAGATTCCATTCAACTTTGGCATCTTGTTTTAGTATGGCGTTGAGTGGCTTGACTATTTCAACAAAGCCAGTAATGAATGTTTTGACAAAATTTATCTTCCCAAAGAAAGATTTCAGCTCTTTCTTGCTGCCTGGCAGTTGAATTTTTAGTATTGCTTGAATATGCTTGGGGTCAATTAAGATTCCTTTCTCTGAGATAACGTTCCTGAGTAGCTTGCCTTCTGTAACTTTGAATATGCACTTCGTCAGCTTCAAGGAAATTCCAAATTCCCTGGACTTTTGAAAAACCCTGCATAAATCGGAAACATGATCACCCCGTGAAAACACTATGAGATCATTCGTATAAATGATAATGCATTTTCCTATCAAATATTTGAAGGCTATGTCCATTGCATGTTGGAAAGTGGTGCCAACATTGATGAGTTCAAACAAAATCCTTATGTATGTAAAGGTTCACCACTTAGTGGTGAACATTTTCTTGTGTCTATCTCCATATTACACCATTACTTGATTATACCCAGAGTATCCATCCAAGAAAGACATCATTTGAGAACCATTGACTATCTACAATACTTTATCCAATGAGGGCACTAGATAATTTTCTTTCTCTGAAGCTCTGTTCAGGTTGCAGAAATCTACACACAATCTGATTTCCCCATTCTTTTTCCTAACCAAGACTAGATTAACCACCCAAGTAGAGTGCTTGACTTGAAATATAATTTTGGCCAACAATAAATTTTGCACTTCCTTATAGATGATGGGCACCAATAAAGAATTGATGGGATGCTATCATTGTTATAATGGTCTCACGTCCAACTTAAGAGGAATATTATGTGTGATGATCGAGGTGTTGTATGTATTTAAATCCTCATAGCTTCAAGCAACTACATCATGATACTTTCACAAAGCATCAATGATCCCCTCCTTTTCTTCTAGCATGCACACTTTTCCAATAAATACATTTTTAACCTCCTCAACTATGCCAAGATTGTGAGTGTCACACTGATTATTAATGGAATCCCTCTTTCCTTGCTAATCTGATCCAGGTTAAATATCTGCTCAAGTTGGACAATACCTCTAGGAATAGTATTATTCTTGAGTTTGATAACCAAGATGTGTTTGTCATCATTGAACACTTGGAAGTTGGTAACATTGTCTAGCACAAATGGGATGGAAGGAAGATCAATAGTGAACCTTTTGAGGCTAGACAATGACAAAGGTTAAAGGGTGCTCACTGCTTGAGCCAAGGCATCAACAATGTGGTTTAGGGAGTAAGGGATCAGCTGAATATTAAATTCATCTAAGCTCTCTAAAAGATCCCAAACTCTGTCTATAGTTTTCTAGCCTTTTGTCATGATAGGAACACAATTTCCCAACTTGTCTTACTACTAACTCTGAGTCACCAAAGACTTGAAACATTTTAACCTTCTTCCTTAGGGCCATTAAAAGACCATGGACACATGCTTCATACTTTGTTACATTATTCATACAATAAAATTGAAGCCTATGAGCAATGAAATAGGTCTTACTCGTGGGGTTGATGATCTCAAACCCAACTCTCGCTCCTTTCTTGTTCTTCGATCCATAAAAGTGCAACGTCCAAAAATTGGAGGATTCTTTAACTTTAGGGCTGATCAAAAATTCATTTTTCCTTGGCTGCATGCTTGCATCTACAATTTCTGGGATGGGCATAAAATTACATTGCTAGTGCTATGCTATTCAATTTGGGACTCCTTTGGAAAAATTTGTTCATTGATATGAGCAACTGCTATTTGACAAAGGCAACATTAAAATTCTAAGTGTGTGGTGTTTTGGACCCTACGCCAACTAGGTAATAAGAGATCTTGGAAATTCATCCTCGATCCTAAGTTGCACTGAACTTGCACACATTTTTTAATAAATTCTTGGAATCCATCCAATAATCCAAAATTTTCATCTTCATTGGATTACTCATAATCTGACTCAACTAGCATCTCGGTGCTATGGGGCATATAAGTCAAATCAGAAGGAGGGCTACATAACACTAAGAGGATCTCTTTAGTCATCTCCTCTACTCAGGGCTCTGGTTCTCATTGGTATGCCACAAGAGAATAATTAGCCACTTTTATTTCAGCAAACAACATCTCATTGATGTTTTTGTACTCTGTGATCATAAATTTCATGTGTGGCTCCCGATCAATTCCTATCTGATTTGACAATCCTTTCCATGGTATCCATAGGTGGGAGAAGTCGGTTGCAACATATCCGTTTAATGCTCTGGTGAAGTCTCGTCCCAATATTATGCCACACGTGTCCTAGATATCTGCCACATAAATGTCAATAACTTGTTGCACTATTGGGTCTTCAACAATCTTCATGGGGATTCAGTTGATTTCACCCACTATGTTCACTTATGTTTTTTCCAATTGGGTTACTTTTCTTTTGGAAGGAGTGGGGACTATTCTTAGAGCTTTTCTTATGGTGAGAGGTATAACATTGGTTGATGCTCCCAAATCAAGCAAGCAGTTGTGTAGGTTCTTTCCAAGTATTCTGATAGTAGTGAGGAAAGGTGGTGTTTCTAACTTCTCTTGAAAAAGGCCCATGGGTGTATCTCCCTAAGCTACTTGATTTTTATCCTTTTCATTGGTCTTTTCCTTGGTTTGCACTTGGCTCTTCTCTTTAGTAGGTTGTTTCCTTGTTTGCTAATTTGAAGGTGTATCCTTTTTCTTGTCTAAGATTTCTTGGATTACAAGCTCATGTTGTGATTCATCAAAGGAGACCCTCTTAGTAGGTATCTCTCATGTTGAATTAGAAGAGGGAGTCCTATTAATCATTCTCAAGAAGGCATTCCTGACTACTAGGACTTTAAGCAATTCGAAGGTGAACAAGCTTATTTTGACCTTATTGAATTCTTCAGTGACATATTCACCCATTTTCTTGATTTTAGCCTCAAAATACTTGCCTTGGGAAGAGCCAGTGGACTAGTTTTGCATTTGATTTGGCTATTTATTCTTGTTTAAAGTATTGAGTGGGAACATGGGGGTAACCTAGATCATTACTAGCACTCAGGTTAGGTTGAGTGTTGAAGTTATTAGGTGGAATAGAGGTCATGAAGGATCCTCCTATTTTCTTATTTCTCAAGTTATACGGGGTTTCTCTTTGATGGAGCATTTGGACATCATCCTCACATGATTCCTCTTCATTTATTGGACCGTTGTCTACTAAAGAGAAGAGATGAGATAAAGTTTCTTCACTACTTACCTATTTTGCTTCTTCGTTCTTTGGGGGAGCAATCTTATTTTCAAGTGCATTGCTCTCACTTCTTGGGAATGGAGCTTGATTGACTACGAGCATAGAATAATCATATAGCTCGAATGGGACTGTCTCTACAACCTGCACTATAGAAAAAATTTTGAACTTCTACTTGAAAGATCTCTACAGTCATCTAAAACTTGGGATAGTTCAATTCAGACTGCCTATTTATTTTATGGATCTGACACCATCCAAACAAAGCTACCTTGGCTAAGTATACTCCACTTGCCATTTTTTTGGTGTTAGTTGGCTTGTCAAGAGGGGTGGAAATGCCTCCATTGTTATGCCTTGTATTCCATGTGCAATTTGGTCTTTATGAAGGTATCCTTTCAAAGTTATGGTAGGAATTATGCCCTCTTTCATAATTCTACCTATATGAGGTACCCGCATCATGGTTATCTATGTTATCTCGATTGAGGTTGGATTGAATGCTATGTTGGGAGGCTTGTAGTTGGTTATTCTAGTTTCTTAAATGTGTGATCTTGGTTGAGATTTTCCTAATCATATTTGTTAGTTAATCTAGTCGATCCTTCTCTATGTTACTCGGTTGTAGAGCTTGGGCTTGGAGGAAAACTAGTTGCACCATTGATTAGTTTTGTTGAGATTGTGTGTATTCAGGCCCTTGTAAGTATGTAGGTACTTGAGGTGGTTGAGGTTAGGCATACTATTGTTCTGGCTACAAATAGTGAGGCATGGGAGGTGCATGGTTCAATGGTTGTCCTAGGTGAGGAACCATGGGTAGATATGATTTACTTGGTTCATAATAGGTGTCTGATGTGCCAAAGCCTAAGTAAGTCCTTGAACTCTCATTGTATGATAAAATTCTCCCAAAGAAGGTAGCAAGCTATAAATATTTTTCTCGAGGTCAGTGCTTGCTATGACCACCTCAACATAGGCATCCACCAACTTGGTGAGTGGTGGGTGCATTCTTTTCAATAGCACAATGGTGAGGTTGTCTAGGGCAACATAATAAAATAGCAAGGCTATGACATCATTGAGCACATATGGAGCTTGTAATCTCATGTATGCTTGATGGAACCGATCATTGAAGGATTTAATTAGTTTGTTGACCTCCCTGTGAATAGACATGAATTGTTGATGTAACTAGAAAGGGTTGACTAGAATCTTATACTTCTACAAGAAGGAATTCTTCAAAAGGTTCCAAGTGGTGATGGACCCTGTTGGCAAGTTAATGTTCCAATACAATGCATCTTCCCCCAAGGAATAACAGAAGAGTCAAAAATCCATTTCCTTGTGATCAATTTGCATGTCTTTCAATGTTGTTTGAAATATTTTGATATGTTTTTTTATCGTCCTTTGTGGATCACAAGGATGAAACTTTGTGAAAAATCCCTCCGGGTTCTTTGGCATGTCATTATAATCATTAAAATATAGCGGGGAAGGGTTATTTCCCAACTTTTCCATGAGAGGAGGTGGAGGTTGTGCTTGTTGTGCAATAGTAACTTGGGGCTATGGAGGGGTAGTAGTAGTTGGGAATTCACCTTAGAATTGAAGGGCAGGGATAGGGGCAACACCCTAGTTGTGGGAGGTGAATAGTTGGAAGGAATCTTAGGACAACTGAGTGGAGAAAGTGGATGTGGGAAAGGAAGGATGAGTGTGGTGTGGATGAATGGAAGGAGGAGGTGAGGGTGGATGTAAAGTGGATAGAGTGGATGAGGAGGACGAAGCAGTTTCCCCTCTTTTAGCTCTCTTAGCCTTGTTAGGGGACTATAGTTCTTGGAATTCCCCTTTGTTTGGTGTGACTGTTTGAACTCTATGAAATATTTCAAGGGAGAATGAACTGATTTGATCTAGCTTAACACAAGAAAGGCCCTTCTTCTAGTTCCAATTTTTTTGATGGGTGTTTTAGCACTTCTCAACACAGGTAATGCATAAGCACATCACCTCTCTTGAAAGGAAATCTCCTACAAACAAGTTATAGAAAACTACCCCAAGGTCTCTTGGGTGTTAGGTCATGACTTGCTTGGGATATCTCAATTGCTTCATGTGATTTACTGGTGATCATAGGGAAGCCTTATGCATGTTAAGTTGGTGGGGAATTAGTTCCTTAAATTGAATTTTTGAGATGTTAGAGTTGATGTGCAATTGCTGCAAGTTCAAAACAATAGTCTAAAACTCCACTTTTATCATCAGATTTGGCTTTAGAATGATGCTTGACCTTTGTCTAAATTACTATTTCAAAGAAAGGTCAAAAGGGCAGGGAAAGGAGTAAGTTCCTAGACCTAAAAGTACCAATGAACGGTGATACTGGAGTATTCTACAGTGGAAAACCTTCCTGAAACTAAGTTCCACTTAACCAAATCAGCTAATAGTGTCATGAAACTAGTGCTATCTTCTAAGGTCTATAGATTTTCAACTAGTCATTCACCATGAAGCATGAATAAAAGATGAAATTTAAGTTTACTAATAAATCTATGTCTATACTAGCTTTACACTATTATTTATCATCCATGTACACAACATAAAGCATGAACAAGGAAGGGCATCAACATAGTAGAATTCTTCAACATCAATGAACAACATTTTCTAATCTACTAAAACATGAAAAACACATAGAAAAACAAAATAAATCTACTCAAATCTATTAACTATGAGGAGAAGAAATATGAAACATGAAGGAAACTCAAGAATCCAATCAAAAGTAATGAATTTCTATTAGAATTTCAGCAGCATGTCTTTACAACAACTCAACTCTCTTTTTGAAAATGAGAGGAGACCCCCTATTTATAGTTTTCAAAAAGAAAAATGAATGACCAATATTTAATCTCATTGTGTGACCAAGATTCACTACAAATTAGTGTTTTACCTACCCCCAATATTTTACAATTTAAAATTACATTTCTTGTCTTATCCCTATTTTCTCCTCTATCGTCTAGCATTGTAGCACTTTTTTCTTATAGCTGATTTCCATTTTGTTGTAGCTATGCTATGAGGAACTCATCATCTATAACAAGATTTCATTTTTTTTCTTAACAATGGCATACTCCACAAATTTGTCGATCAACACTTGGAATTTGTTACATTGTTGGATGTTAGATTGGAGGATCTAGAAATTGAGCTTCTTGGATTGGTTGGTGATTAGCTCCCAATTCTTTGTACATTTCGGAGTGTGTTGGACCACTTTCTCTAATTGAATGAAGGCCCTCACACCAAAATCCCTGAAGCTAGATGTTAGATTGTTCACTACACTTTCTTCCATCTTCTTATGAAAGTGTTCCCTAACCTTTTCTACATCCAATTCCTCAGAGGGCACATCTTGATCAATTAGGAGCTTGAGATAATCTTCTTTTTCTATTCTATTCTCCTTGGCCCATTTGAGGTCTAGCTAGACCTCATCCAGTGCTCTCTCTAGCACCTCCTTTCGACGGTCCAAGATTTTTTTTTACATTTCAACTAACCAATGATCATCCTTGGCAATTGACAGCTCCTTTTCTCATGCTTGTAAGAGTATCTTAATAATAGCTTTGAGCTTAGGATAGGAAATCCTGTATATTTAAGTGAAACATTGGCATATTTTCTCCATACCCTCTAGTTGTTGTTGCAAACTCCAGAATTTGTTAATAATTCTGACGACATGTCCTATGCCCATGCCACCATTGTAGAGCACCCAATGGAACCATTCTTTGGTGTCTTTGGTCTATTTATTTGTTTTTTCTAATTTTCTAATGTGCTCCTTGGATAGCAATAGTGGCAGGGTTGATGACATCATTGGGAGCTCTTCAACATAAGACCAATTTTGAATGTAGGCGGTAAGTTCCGCCACTTGTGCCTTCAACTCCTCCTTGGAAGGTTGATCCTTGTTCATTTAATGGATGATTGTGGTGATGAACCCCTAGATATGATCAATCTTTTTCTCTCTAGTAGCTATTCCTAGATCAATGGTGGAGATACTGTAGCTAACTGCTCCTTTATCTATTACTAGAGTAGAAATTTGTACTATCCTCGATCTTGATGCATCCATCCTGATATGGGATAAGACCCTTAACTTCTTCTCCTTCTTTGCTCCTATTTGAGCACGCACAAGGATAACCTCCAACCTTTCTTTGGGGTCCATGAGGGTGGGGGTCTTCTTTTGTAGCTGCTTCTCCAATCGCTCGGGAATTTGAGATCCCCCTGTACGTTTTCCTTAGGGCTACCTTACCTTTCAGGTTCCCTTTCTTCTTCTTCTTTCCTGAGCTCTGGATGGTGCTCTACCTCAAGGATTATTTTTTTTTTAGCCTCTTCTTCAAGCTTATCTTCCTCTTTAGCTTCATCTTCTTTATTTTCCTCTTCCCATGTGGGATAAATTTCTTCTTCTTGATCAGGGCTTCTTTGTTTTTCCTTGGTCAGAGGCTCTATAGATACCTCCATGTCTTCATACATTTCCTTCTTTTCCTTGAAATATTGTCTCTCAACCTCCTCTACAACATCTTTGAGTTGTTGGGCTAACTCTTCCTTGAGTTCTTGGTCTAAGGATTCTACTATGTACTTGGCACTGAGGTCTTCAACATCTTCCTTTGAGGACTATGACCTTTCTTCTTCATGCACTACCTCATTGATGACCAAGTTTTGATATTCTATATTCTCATGGCAGTCATCTTTGAATGGATCTTGAGGTTCGTCATCTCCCTCTTTAGCTACCTCTCTTTCTTGTCTTTTGAGCTCATCTGAGATTTGCATTGTCGCCTCCATTTTGGGTGGTTCTCTTAAAGGAGGGATAGGGATACCGGTAACAACTTGAGCTAGAGCAGATTGTAATGCAATGTTCATTAGTACTCCGGAGAGCTCCATAGGTATATTTTGCATGTATCGAGAAAAGGCCTTTAGAAGAGTGAGGGTGGGAATTATGATTGTGGAGGCCATATGAACTATTGTTGATGGATACATTGATGAGGAAGAGAGTGGGGAAGTGGTGGTAGAGGAGGAATCTCTCACCATAATAGGTGCAGTTGGTGAGGTGGAGGCAAAGTGAACCGATATTTCCATCGCGGGCAGAGAGGAAGCAGGTAATGCTTGAGATACTGGTGGAGGAGTAATAGCAGTGGAAGTGGTGGTGGAAAAAATAGTAGATGTGGAAAGTGGTGACTTAGGTTGCTCAACCTCTTCCTCTTCTGCTTCATGCAGTGAGTATTCTTATATCATGGAAATTTTAGAAAATCCACCCGACTTCCTAGCTTTCTTGGAGGTTTCACCTTCTGAGGCCTTCCTTGAATAGACCTTTTGCTTAGGTTGGATCTTAGCTACCTTGTTTCTTTTCCTTGATTTGGTGACTGAAGGATATTTTGGAGCTTCTTCATTTGGGGTAGTAGTAGTTCCACTATCCATTTCAATCTCAAGCTCATCTTCGAGCTCATCGCAGGTTAGAGTAACTCCTTGGAGCTTCAAGTGTGTGATCGCTGCATCAATACACTACCATGTTTCATGTTCCATTGGTTTTGTTTGAATGTCAAGGTCATTGACCTCTTCAACATTCCAGTCAATTAGGGGTAATGGAAAGTTATCAACAGTGTCAAACCTCAAATCTATGACAGTGTTCATCTTCTACGATTTGATCCTGTATTGGGAATAGTTTGACTATTTTAAAAAAGTATGTAGTCATGCACACATAGTGCCTCATGTGCACCTCCTTATCATCCTAAAAATTGGCCCAAAAATCTTCAACATTGTGCAAGTGGGCATACTCCCTTCCAAAAAAATTCAACTTGTCGTATGGGTCCATCCTCAGTCAAGTAGTGTGGAGACCAAGGTTGTACTCAATGATATCCTTCTCAGAATATTCAACACATTAGGCAGCTAGGAAGGCATACACTCCCTACCAAAATTTAAGGGGATATGGTATTATTTTTCAATGCTTTCTAATAAGGAGAGTATGTGCATTTTGAAGCTTCCTTAAGACTTCTAACAAACTAAACTAGTCATTTGGATATCGGGGCAGGTTGTATGGCCTCCCAGTGAAGCCTTCTAATTGGATGTAGGTGAATTTGGGGAACTAGATGAACATGAATCTGAATTGATGGATGAAAAAATGGGAATTATTTGTGACTCTCCTCTCAAAGTCCCCTTCGAGTAGTCTAATAATGTGCCCAATAAAGGAATTATTTACTTAATAGTAGTCCTTGAAATTATGATATTGGAGCTATGGATGCTTGTTATATACCTTTAGTTATCTCTCTAGAGTTGGGATTTGTGCCATAAGTAAACCTATATATGGAAAAGTATCAGCCAAAAGATAGACCAAATAAGAGGTTATGTAAAGTTTAGAGGTCTTCTTGATTTCCATGAACTACTCATGCAGATTGTTGCTGATCATTCCTGCCTAGTGGAACTTGGTCTTTCCTCAGATGATCTCTTCTATAAATTAAAAAATCCAATTCTAGAAATAGGTTTCATTTGGGATGCCCATGAATCTGCTTATAAAATTCACCAAATCATGATATTCTTCATAGAAATCACTTCTAAACAATTTATGAGGCACCTTGTTTGTGTTGCTTCTCTTCTCTTTTAACCAATATTGATTAATTAGCTTCTTTCATTTTAGAGGGTCAACCTTCAATGTGCTTTCTACATATTCCTTCATTGTTTCCTCCATAGTGTCAAAGGTAGGGATGTGGAAGGTTGGCCCTATGGACTTGGTAGATAGGTTAGCCAACACTTTGCCATCACGGTCGACAATTCTTTTACTTTTGTCCTAATAGGCTTCCCCACAATCCATTACCAATTCAAGGGCCACAATAGCTAGCGTGAAACCAACTTCCTTAGCCAAACCACTTTTCCTAATTTTATTTTCATTTTCCATAGTGGGGTTGGTGATGACCCTTTTTTTGAACTAGTCTATATCAACTTTCCCAAGGTTGGTATCTATGACAGTATCCCACTCGATAGTGACATTGGAGGTGACCTCTATTCCCTAAAATTGATACTTCATTTTATCTTTTTCTTCCTTTCCCCTTAGGAATTTGGTAGATTTCTACCCCTTTTCCTTCTCTGTGAATGCCCTCGATAGTCCTGCAACTGATTCCATAAATCCTACAAGGAAAGGTGTAGTAAGCATATTCATGTATAAAATAAGGGGAGCATTAGCAAAAACCTACAAAGCAGATGTTAGGTTGAGTAATTCATCCTTCAAAGATCATAACATCTATTAAAAATCATAGTTTTCCTTATGTTCGGGGAAGATGGAGTAATGTGCGCCGAGGGATGTGGGTTTCCCTAGGTTGGCAACCGTTTTGGAGAAGACAATAGGTAGATGGCAAAGAGGGCACGACGACCCACATGCAACCACCCACATCAATATTCTACACTATTATTGGGGCCCACCAATGTTCCATGGTGTTTAAACATGTGATTTCATCATTCATGAAGTTTTGGAAGAGGTAGTTCAGTCACTTTAGCATGTGGGTCTAGAGGTTGCAAGAGTAGAGGTCATCAAGGTAGTTCAAAGATCCACTATTGAGAATAGTACTGACATGAAAAAATATACAAATGGAATCCTACAATGCAGGACCCTCAAGCAGGAAGGAAAAAATTCTTCTAGCTTCAAATTTCAAGTCGTTCATAGGGTTGAAGGCAGGAAGCTGCGAAAGGATGCTAGGTAAAGGCCATTCGATGACAGCGGGGATGGGGCAGTGGCCTGCGGTTGGTGGTCCACAAAATTATTTTACTTAGTCATTTCATTTTATAGGACCAAATGGGAAATGTAGGAAGTGGGGTCCACACTACAGATAGGTGTGTCCATTTGGACATTTGGGGAAGGCAGAGACTAAAGGCGGCTTGTTGGAGGTGGATTGCATTGGTGTCAACCCTACACCAAGTGTCAACATGAAATCTTTACTTGAGGAGAATCAAGTGGACGTGGAAGGTTTAGACACCACAAGGCAAGAGGTAGACTAGGCTCAGATGTTTGGGAAATGGAGGTCGAAGGTCGACTACCCACAGACAACCACTCAAGATAGAGTGCATGCTCTAAATCTTTACTTTAGCTATTTTTGGTGAAGGAAACCAAAGGGAGACAAATGACATAGAGCCCACAAAGTAGATGGGTGAGAGAATTCAACCATTTGGAAATGGTGAAGAGCATGGGAAAGCTCTTGGGCAGACCCCCATAGTGCTTCATGTGTAATGAAGTTCAGCCTTAGGAAAATTTTGGGTGATTGGGATGGAGATAGAGGAAGTGAACTCCGCAAGGTGGAGGGAAGAAAGGGTTTCACCATTTGGGATAGTCATTGAAATTATTGTGAAGTAGCAACAGAAACCCACATCAAATTTCCCTTGGTGAAAGGTTTAATTATTCACTGTGGCAAGGGACAAGGGTATCATAGAACCCGTTAGGCAGAGGGTTGGGGTCAGACAATCATTGAGAAATGATGAGAGAAAGGGGGCTATCCACATGTGGAAACCTACACTCATAGATCTGTAGGGGTCATGTGGAACCTCACTTAACTTATAATTTCCATGTGGTTTAATGATGATGGTGAGGAGGTGGCATCCACCCGCATGAGCAGGCCTGCTGAGGGTGACAGTCATAGTTTGAAGTTTGTTATTTGAAGAATTAAGGAAACAACCGCATGAGACTTTTTAGGACACAAGTGCATGAAGGCCCTAGTCAACAATAGCAGTTGAGGTGGAAAGTTCCACATGGCCCCAACGAGCTAGTTTTTGAAGGATTTTCAAATTCTAAAATGTGGGTTTTGTGTGGAATTTAGTATTCTAGTCGGTTTCAAGGTTTCCTTCTTCAACATTTTAACAACTTTAAAAAACTCAACGAAAATCACATGATAGGGGCAGTGTTTGAAAACCTACCTAATAAACCCAATGGAAGGCAATGGAGAAAGGTTTGAATTTCTCCTCGAGGCAGCGCAGGCCCAAAGGTGCCAGAGGCAGGAGGAGCTTTGACAAGTTCAGAAGGAATGTCAGTGAAAATGATAGGAAAATATTTGCTATTTATAGGATTTTGGCCATTAAATTCCCACATTTAATTCTAGTTCGGTGGTAGGTGTGGTTGTTGGGCATAGATTTTGAAACAGTTGGCGGTAGGAAAGGCAAAGCCTATTGGGCGGGCGACACCCAAGTGTTTTCCATTTGACATATCAGCAATAGGAATGATGACAAAGGATGCAAATTCCGCAGTGTGGGTGGACGCACCGATAGGCTTGCCATGTGGATAGTGAGAGATGAATGAAATTTTGCAAGGGAAAACCTTCAAGGGTGGACCCGCATTAGGCAAAAGATAAAAATTTTGGGGACCTATGGAAAACTACCAAAGGAACTTTGTGAAAGCAGAAGACCTAAAAATTTCAAGGGTGGTGAAACTTGGTCAACTCAAGATGATAGATTTAGGAATCCTTGACCACTTAGGACTCAAGAAATAGAGGGCACACAAAATTGGAAAAAGGGAAAAATGACCCAACAAAAGTGAAAAAAGAGAGGGTCCCCATTCTGAATGGGTCATGTGTGCTATAGGCACAACATGCTCCTATCATTTATTGGAGATGAGTCTTTATTTGGTTTCTTTGTAGATGCTACTAATTGGTGTTTATCTCCTTGTGATAGCATTCCTTTCACATCCTTCGTTGTGTTGATTCCTTCAGTCTTTCATGATTCCATTTAGCTGCTCCATCATTTTTGATTACACTTCCTCCTCAGTTGATCCCACAAGACCACTTACATACTCATACTGGTACTTACTTGTCCAGCCATGATCATTACCTACACTTCATCTTCCACATTGTAGTGTGGCATTTGTGATACACCATTTTACGTCTCCCATACCCATCCACTTGGGTAGTGGTTTTGAAGGAACACTTTTTTGCTATATCATCCTCATCATCACCTTACGTTACTCACTTCTTAGCTAAGGACACTGCTCTGCTAGTATCCCCACATCTGCACCATGTGATTTGTTTGGATCCATTCTTTTGTTCATCAGCCCCTTGTGTGTTTGCTTCCATGTTGATCTCCCATACACATGGCGAACTGGTATTAGTATATTAGAGTTTTTTCTTTTCTTTCATTATTTTATTTTATATCTTTTATTTTCATTAATAATTAGTGATGTGACCTGAGGATGTTTCACATGCAAAGTTGGGGGGGGAAACTATCCAATCATATCCATCATATATCTAGGAACTGACAAATCACTCTCATGTCGTATCATGCCATGTTTATTTTTGTCCATTTCATCTTTATTTTCTGTCTATTTCATCTTTATTTTCCATCAAGTCATATTTATTTGACATGTTGTAAATCTTTATTACCTAGTCTCAATTACTTCATAATATTATCACCCTATTATTTTTCATGTAAACCATAACCCACCGTAATTACTATTGGAAACTACCATCTAAATTTAGTTACCTTCTACTTACTTGTCATTTTTACTATGTCTATTATCTTCAAACTACTTTGAACTATTTCCAACATTTTTTCCTTGTCAGTGGGATTTTTCTCCATCCGCTAACAGATTTTGTCTGCACACTATTTTTTGGTTGGGGAAAGTGACTTATTCTAGTTTGAAACTGTAGACATGAAAAATATACCAACATACTTTATCCCGATTTACTAACACTATTTCATCCTGAATCATCTTCTTAGCTAAATCATCACTCTTCATCCCTTGATTAAATAAATCATCATTTATTTGATTAAGTCATTTTGTCTTGTTAATTAAATAAATCAAAGTTATTTAATTAACCTTCTAGTCTCTATTTAATTAAATAATCCATTTTATTTGACTAAATCTCTAAGGTCATTTGATTAAATTAAATAAATTAAATAAATTAAACCTTGTTTAATTTAATCTAACATCATCCTCTCTAATTAAATAAATCAAATCCTTTATTTAATTAAATCTAAATCACATCCTTCTCAACTTTGATTTAAATCAACCCAAAAATCTAAATCAAATAGTCACATCATCTAATCCCTTATTAAATTAATCAAACTCTGATTAATTTAATCATAATCATCCAATTTCTCTAGATTTTGCCACTTGCACATGACAATACATTTAATTAATTTATTAAATCTCTATTTTCTTTCAACATGGCATCTTTAGGGGAATATTCCTCCAAGTTTGAAAATCCCTCCAAGTGGATTTGTCCTTCCAACAAGACATTCATTCCCTCTTACATGTCATTATGCATTGAGCCAAGTGGCATTTAATTCATTATTTTTTCCTCTAACATTTCATTTCATATCTTTCAAATTCCACCTAATTTCATTTATTGTGCACATTCATCAAAATGTGCTCAAGCTTCCTCCATTCACATCTTAACAAGTGGCACTTTCCCATTGGATGTTGAATCATCCCACATTGCTCAATTTTGATCATTCCTCCATCTTGTCTTTCTATAAATAAGAGGATTCTCTCCTCATTTTGATCATCCACAATTTGAGCAAGTCTATCATACTCAATTTCATCCTCAAGCATATCTATTTTCATCAATTTTATCAAGGTCTTAGCTAGGTTATGCAGTTTTTTCATCATGGATCTCAATTGAATCTTCAACAAAGTGGGTCACTCATCAACATTGCATCATAGGAGTTGGGAAAGGGCCAATTTTCCCATCAAATTGGCACCAAATCTTGCATGGGATTGAGATTTTGCATCTTAAAATAGGATTTCATTGCTTTCTTAGTTCATTTTCTTAAATTTCTTTCCTATTTGAGCTTTGAAAATGAATTTCATGGGAAATCTTGATTCTCACTTGCATTTGATCTAATGATGTGTTTGTTTGCTATGTTTTTGCAGGTCTAAGATTGGGGATCTACATTTGGTTCTAGGAGGGAAAATATCAAGTTCTAATCACGTTTTTTAACAATATTCGACACTTTTCTCTATTTTTTGGTGTCTACAAGGAACTAAACGACTATCAATCCAGCAAAACCATACAACACCATTATTATTCCAATGATTCTATAAACTCCAAAGTCTGCCACTGCATCCTTCTTGCCTAGAAATTCAAATTTTCAAATTGCGAAACTGGTCCAATTTCTGGGCACTGGAATTCTCAAACCTCAAACTGTGCTTCCATCATGTTCTCTGGTCTATTACAGAGCACTGCTTGTAGACCTAGTGGCAATATACAATGCCGCCGAGTTCTTCAAATAGTTCCACATATGTGGGTTGCATCGCTGGGGTGAAGTAAAAAGTGAAATTTCATTTTTTTTTAAACATGTTCTTTTTTTATTTTGATCATTTGGGCTATTAATTATTTTTCTAACCTTCATTTTTCAGTTCTAACTGGTTTTTGTAGGTTGGCTTAATCAAAGGTGAAGAAGGGAAACCAATTTGAAGTTTCATAATGACATCATCATCTCATTACATCAAGTTTTTTTTAACACTTTAATGTTTTCTTAACACTTTGGGAGAACTTATAAATATTTCTTCCATGGATTTGTTACCTTTTATGTGCTTAGGACACACTAAATTTATTTTGGGCACTAAAAATAACACTACAAAAGCTTTCATTTTTTGCTACAAAGGTTAAAAATAACTTTAGGAAAATCCACTAGATTTGGTTTAAGGTTAACAATTGAAAAATCAAAATCTCACACTTCCATTGGTGCTTAAAAAGAAGTCACTCTTGCTTTGAAAGGATAAAATGAAAATGTGTTTCTTTGTTTTGTAATCATTTAATCAAAATAATGTCATCAAAAGATGTATGTGCTTCTCTCACACCTCATGACGATCTTGAGAATCAAAAGGATTTTGGTTACATTAAGTTGTGTAAGTGATTACCTCCACATTTTATTTGGGATTAAAAATTTGAACAAATCTTGTGAGTGTGAGTGGAATATATTGCGTGTCTTCTCTCTGTTTATCAATGAAGATTGATCGAACTACAAATGTATTTTCTCACTTTTTTGTTATCTTAGAGGGTCTTCCTTATGGGAAAAAGTAATCACCCAAGGAAATGACCCAACTGACAACATGCTAAAACCAAGCGACTTCCAACCAATATATAAGTGTGGGTACTTGAGGAAAGGAAAGTATCACAAGGATTATTCTGATGAGAAGGGAATCAATGGTCTCTTGTCACATGGATAGTTCCCCACAAATGAAATTATTGTATTAAAACCCTTGTTTAGAAAAGGCCAAAATCCTTGATCTATTTTTTGGTGCAAGAACCGTTGTTTTGAAGCCACCCCACACTTTTACGACTTTTAGTAGAAATGGAAAGTATGCCATGGGAGATTCATTGGTATTCATGCTTGGCTAACCCAAGAAGTGAGTGCACTGTAAGGGGGAGATTTTTTGGTCAAGCATCTAACCATTCACTAAAAGTAGGTGTAGCTGGACTTGTCCAAGTGGTGATTCAACAAATACAATCTTTCATAGCCATAGGGTTGTACATGTTCTTAGAAAAAACACTTTTCTTGATCGTAAACATTGGGAAGAAAAAAATTCAACATGGTCATAAAATTTCAAACCCTTTAGGAAGCAGATATCTTTGAAAAATTTCAAATGTTATTGCTTGACCTAGGGATTCTATCTCTAGAGGTTTCTAAATATTTGGATTTATATCTCAATTTGCTTAATAAGGTCAAAAATAGGTAAAGTTTTCCTTGATTTCATTAAAGTCCCACATAATGTACTTTGTGGGATGAGAAGTTAAGACATAAGACATCTAGCTTAAAAAATTAATCAAAGAATTTTTTGTGGTAAAAGGAAGTCACTAAGCAAAGCTAAGAATGATTGAACCCCACACATGTGTCTCAAATGATTTCACACAAAATCAAAATCCGGAAACCAAAGTCAAAAGATCTTAGTCCAAAAGATCATCAAAAGTGTCTATCAACACTCTATGAATTCAAACAACGATTGCTTTTCAAATTTTATATAAGAGCTTCAAGAAACAATCCCAATTTGTACTCATTTTATTATTTTCAAACTATAAATCTCTTTCAGGAATTTGAGCATCTTGTTTAAAGTAAATAATGTTATTCAAAACCAAGGTCTTGTAAACAAGAGTGTTTTTAGGAACACAGGATAAAATTCAAACCTTAATCCATCTTTCAAACATCAAACCAAAATCATCTCACCAACAACTCTTGAAAATATTGAAATCATCCTTCATGCCAAAATTTTTGGCAAATCCATGAATCCTTGAAACAAATCAAAATCCTTGAATCAAAAAATCAAAATCATCTTGTTTACCTAGGTATATGTAGATGTATCCTTCTCCATATGCTTAGTTAAATTATCATCAAATCATCTTGTTTGGTTAAGTGTGGGTAGATGCATCCTTCTCCCTACACTTAGTCAAATTATCATCTTGTGAGCAAGTCTATCCCATAGATAACATCCAACATCTTGGGATCCATTTGTTTATTATCCAAAAAATCAAAACAATCCAAAACCAATTCAAGGTCAAGATCAAATCCGAGAATCCAAGAATCCAAAATCAAAACCCATGAATCCAAAAAATTCCCAACAGTCTACCATCCCCCTCAAGATCTTCTAAGAGTTTAATCATCCATATCATCCACCTTTCACACATTCCACCATCACACATTCGATGCTTAATCATCCTATATCTTCTATTTTGAGGCTCATTTTATGGTTCAAACAAGATCACAACACAAGAAGAACATGGAGACCAACACATAAACATCAACTTCAAGTGACTAAGCCAAATTAATTTCAAAATGAACCCCATTGGATCAAGCAATCCCCTAACTAATCTTCCTTAATCATCACAAAATCCTCAAGAGGAAGTTCAAGTAGAGGACAACATCAATAATTCCTTTGGGATGACACAAGATGAGATCACCGAAATGGTCCAAAATCTCAAAAATCATAGAATTTTCAACATCATGATGAAGCTCCATCCCTCACAATATGTGCTTGAATTATCAAAACAAGGGGCTGAACTCCCTTTCGATTATGATGTGAGCACCATTTTGGAAAACCCTCTTAGGTTCATGCCTCCAATCTCATCCACACCTCCATTCCAAAGCATTACCAAACCCATCCCCCAAATTACATCATCCATTGCTCCAACTCAACCTATTGTTAACAAAGGGAGCACATTTCTCAATGCACTACAAACACACCCCCTTGTGAGTAATCAAGATTTGGACACAAAAACTATCTTTGGTCAATTTGTACCACAAATTCCATTACAGCCATATGTCCTCCTCACCTTTCATGATCCTAATGATCCATCATCATCATTTCACGCAATACCTCAAACCTCTCTCCCTATTATCTTGCAAGGAGAAGGTGACTTATTTGGACCAAGGGGCATCTTTGACCCTTCATCTTCATCATTTCCTCAAGGAGGTATGCCAATCACTTTCCCACCACTTCCACCCTTGCCATCAATATCCAAACCACCTCTTGATTTGGGGTTACCTATGTTGCCATCACTCATTCAAAACAATCCCCCAATCATCAATCAAAGCATCGTACAAAATCCTCCCATCTTTCCATTGATATTGCAACAATAGATGGCAACCATCCCAATAACACAAGCAACCACCACATCATCAACCATTCCCAAAAATAGGGTCTCTCAAGGACCAAGCATATCAATCGTACCATCCACCACCCAAATCCCAATTATCAATACAATGGTGCCTCTCATCATAGCAAAAAACACCATTCTAAATCCACCACCACCTCCACCACCTAACACAAATATGTTAAACCAATATAGAATCATGTTACAAGTTGCTCAATAAGCTGCCTATGAAAAGGAACTTTAGTAAATCCAAAACTGACAAGCTGGACAACTAGTCGCTCAACAAGCGCAACACAATTAGCTACACAACAAGCACAACAAGTAGCACAAGACACTCAAGCAGCTCAAGCAGATCAAGGTTCATAGGCTACACAAGTTGTGCAAGTTACATAGATTGCACATGATTCCCAACAAGCACAAGCCTAGGCTCAGGCACAGGCGCAAGCTCAAGCCCAATACCAAGCTCAACAAACACAAGCGCAAGCACAAGAATAGGCACAAGAACAGTACCTCGCACAAAAACAAGTAGCCCAACAACAAGCATACTAGCAAGCATTGAAGCAATACCAAGAGCAGCAAGAAGTAGCCCAACTAGCAGCTCAATAGCAAGCATTATTAGCACAACAACAAGAGGACCAACAACAAGTGTTGCTGATACAACAACAAGTACAAGTATACTTGGCGCAAAAAAACATGCAAGCACAACCCACCAACACAACAACTAATCCACCCATCCCTACAACAATTGAACCACCAAAGAACACCTTCATCCCACCCCCTAATTCCCAAAATGACGTAACAATCCAAATCAAGTTTCTCTCGCAACAAGTGCTTGATCTTCAATCAGGAAAAACCACAAAGACACCTAGCAACTTGTATCCCTATTTGTTTGACAAGAGTCCTGTAATGAAACCATTCCCAAAGGGATTTGAGATCCCCAAATTTGATAAATACCATGGGATGGGAAACCCTGAAGATCACATCAGGGAATTGCAAGTACATTGCATGGAAGTCACATATGATGATACCTATCTGATGCGGCTATTTCCTAGAAGTTTGGTTGGCTAGGCCATGGAGTGGTTCTCTTTCCTTCCTCCTAGCATCAAAAAGTTACAAGAGGTAGTAGATGCATTCATAAAATATTATGCATTCAATATCGGTATGGATGTTAGTCTAGAGGAACTATCAACTCTTAAACAAGGAAAAAATGAATGATTTTCTTCTTTCCTACAACGATGGTGATCCAAGGCCAATAGGAGAAAATGGGTCATACCATAAGAACAAAAAGTTTGCACCATCATATCCAATCTAGAGGGAACATCGTCATTTCATCTTAAGGTGTAAGGAATCACCACATATGACCAATTGATCTCCAAGGTACTTCACATTGAACAATCCCTTATTGCACAAGGAGGGACACCCACATATCCTGAACAACAAAACAATCACCCATCCACTAGTTATAATGAAAAACTTCGCACATGGGTGAAAAATAGAAACATTACCAATGATGGTGTTGTCAACGCCAAAGTTGTCATTAGTTCTCCTTGACAAAACACACTATCACCCCAACAATAACCCCAAAACAACAATCAGAATAATCATGAAGCTAACACTATAACTCAATAGCCAAACCATCAAACAATCAACAATGTGAATGATAAAGGGGGCCATGCCAGTGAAACAAAAACTCCCCTAAGCAGAAGTACACAACCCTTGGGGAATTGGCTGAATCCATCATGAAGATGTTGGTAGAGAAAAAACTCATCACAATCCCCACCTATGAAAATTATCAAGAGCCCTTGGTGAAACCATTGTGGTACAATGAAAATCAACTTTTTTATTTCCACAAGATTGAGGGACACACAACTACTAGTTGTATGAGG
This sequence comes from Sequoia sempervirens, assembly GCA_007258455.2. Taxonomy (NCBI): domain Eukaryota; kingdom Viridiplantae; phylum Streptophyta; class Pinopsida; order Cupressales; family Cupressaceae; genus Sequoia; species Sequoia sempervirens. The sequence goes on from VDFB02000017.1 coordinate 128,846,052, forward strand.
TTAAAAAACTTAATTCAAGACCTCATTGATGATAAAATCATAAAAGTGGAACAACCAGTGGGAGATCAAAATCTTAAGATCTACATGAATATGATGCCCAATCATAACAACAAAGGGGACAATAACAATGATAAGGGGAAGGGTGCATTTAAAAGTGTGAATCATGCATATGACCATGTTGTCATGTCCCTAGATGATTATTGCATTGTTATCACCATCAAAGGAGCCCAAATTGATTGTGGAGTCACCACAAGAGGTAGAAAAATTACCATCGTAGGGTCATACCAGGCTCTTAGAGCAACCAATTCCAACCTGAGATCCATTCCTAATGGCTCTAATGTCCTTGATTATTTCAAAATAACCCTAGCTCAAATCTCCATCATGGAGTTATTGAAGATATCATTAGCCCACAAAAAGATCCTTGAAGAAGCATTAGCCTCATCCATCATCTCCACAGATCTTGATACTGAACAATTCCAAGCTATGGTTAGAAACATCATTACCTCAAATAGTCTTACATTATCTGATCAAGACTCTCCCACACAACCATCTCACAATCGCGCACTCCATCTGGAAGTCCTAGTGCATAAGAATAAAGTCAAGAGAGTCTTGGTGGATGGAGGTGCAGGTTTAAACATTTGATGTTCCCTCAAGCTCATAAGGAATCTAGGAATATCAAAGGAATCCATTACAAAAGGATAAGGCATCACAATCAGGGCTTATGATGATAAAGAAAGAGTGTCCTAGGGCACTATTCAACTCCCTATTCAAGTAGGTCCAACAATTATGGAAACCACCTATCAGGTCGTTGACCTCAATCTTCCTTACAACATTCTCCTGGGGCATCCATGGATCCATGGGATGCAAGTAGTGGAATAAACCTTCCACTAATGTGGAAATTTCACATACCAAGGCCAAGAGGTCACTATCCATGGGGATCCTAAACCCTTTTCTTACTACAAGATCCTAGAAGTAAAATATTACAAAATCCCCAAAGTTCCAATGAATGATGAAGGCTCCTCAACTCCATACATTGATCTAGCTACTCTCACCTCCACTTCTGTGAAAAAGACACCCACCATCCCTGCCATCTATGATATCAATTTCATTATCCAGGCAATGGGTGTAGATACTATATAATTCCAAAAAATGCTTTTGTGGTAGGAGAGTTACCATAATCTCCTAGGTCATGAGGACAACCATAATCAAATGATGCTTCCTCATCCCAAACCTTCACGGAAAGTTCCTCCAGCTTCAAAATTTGTGGACATCTCAGTCAAGAAATAATAGAAGAGGACCCACCCCTTCTCCTATACCAAGACAATAGACCAACAACTGATCTACCTATCGATGACAATAGTAAAGGCTTAAAAATGATGCTTGCCATGGGCTATGATAGAAACATAAAGCTTGGAAAAAATGACAACAGGATTCTAATACCCATCATTCCTGAGACATGAATGAAAAATATTGGTCTCGGATGTACCCCTTCGAGTATAACCATACGTGGCCGAAATCCCCTAGTTAAGAAGGTCAAAACTCCTTAGTAAATAATAGCCACCCTTCAATTACCCATATCCATTGGCCTGCCTTTAGACAAATTCACATTTGACATAACCAATGTCTATAGTAGTAGTGATGAGGAAGATTCCCTAATTGACTTACCTATGTTTTTCAAGAATACCTCTATCCTCATGATTAGTGTTGTGTCATTTGAGTCAACTAGTCAAACCCATGAAATCAACCTAGTTTACCCCCAGCTCATCGATTACAATCAATGAGGACTACCAATTCTAGACACTTTGAAAAATGATGAAGTGCTCTCAAAATTCATGGAACTATGTAGCACAGTACTATGCAGAGATCATAAGGTTGGGTTTGATATTATTTTGGACACACAAAGCTTACTAGGGGGGGATGATTGAATGCTTTAGTCACAAAAGTGAAAATTTGAGAATAATCTCAAGGTATTTGAGTGAAAACCACATGGTGGCACTCTCTAGCCCTAAAATAGTAAAATAAAATGATGTATCCAATAGTGAAAACCTCCCTAAGGTGCCCAAGGATGAAGGATTCAATCTTCCCCTTAGTGCTCTACATTAGGAAAAGTCAATGGTTCTAGCTGAGAAGTGTAACCCAATCAACTTGGGAATAGAGGAAACTTCACATATCACATTTTATGTTGAATCATTGATGTTAGAAGAATAGGATCTTCTAGCTACTTTCTTAAGGGAGAGAAATGTCAAATTTGCATGGAGGTATGTTGACATTCTTGAGCTTGATCTGGATATTGTGGTCCACCATCTAACAGTTTACCCCAAAGCAAAGCCTGTTAGACAAAAGCTCAAGAAAATGCATCCCTAGATAGACTTGTTGGTTAAAATGGAATTGAAGAAGCTACTTGATGTAGGGTTCATACAACCAATCACCTATCCAGAGTGGGTATCAAATCTAGTTCTTATTTCAAAGCCCGATGGGGGCATTTGTATGTGCACAAATTTTAGAGACTTGAACAAAGCATGTCCCAAAGATGACTTCCCAATTTTGAACATTGATATGATTGTAGATATGACCGCAGGACATGAGATTCTTTCACTAATGTATGAATTCTTTGGGTATAACCAAATCATGATATCCAAAGAAGATCAACACAAAACAACTTTTACTTGTCCATGGGGGACATATTGCTAGAACATGATGTTGTTTGGCCTAAAGAACACTAGAGAAACATATCAAAGGTCCATGACCTTAATATTTAATGACATGATTAATAAAACTATGGAAGATTATATCAACGACATACTGGAAAAATCCAAAAAGAGATGATACCACATAGCAACATTGAGTGCCATCTTTGATAGGCTTGAGGAATACAAGGTCTGCCTTAATCCAAAGAAGTGCATCTTTGGCATACAATTAGGGAAGCTATTGGGATAAATTGTGTCTATGAGAGGAATTGAAATAGATCCCACTAAGGTAAAGGAAATCCTCGAGATGGAGGTACCTAGGACATTGAAACAAATAAGAGGCCTACAAGGTAGGCTCTAGTCAATCTGTCGATTCATAACTTATCTAGTAGACAAGTCAATCCCATATTATCACCTACTCCACAAGGGGTTAGCATATAAATGGGACAACAAGTATGATTGGGCCTTTAACAAGATCAAAGAGTATTTTCTCTCACCTCTTGTGCTTATGCCACCAATCCTAGGAAAGGCTCTAATCCTGTACATATTAGCAACAATAGTAGCTCTCGGTGCTCTCCTAGCTCAACACATTGAAAATGAAATAGAGAGGGCCATCTACTACATCATCCAAACCATGGTAGGGAGTGAATTAAATTATTCCTTAATAAAAAAATCTTTCCTAGTAGTGGTGTTTTCCTCACAGAGTTCATACACTACATGTTAACACACAAAATCAAGCTCATTGCCAAGATTGAACCACTCAAGTACCTACTTTCCAAGGTAGTGCTCATAGGAAGAATATGATATTGAGTACGTGGAACATAAGGCCATAAAAGGGAAAGCCATTGTAGACCAATTGGTAGAAGCACCAATGTACTTAGAGAATCTGCTAATTTTAGAGTTCCCTAATGAATCCATCTTCAACTTGAACATACCAGATCACTAGAAGTTGTACTTTGATGGATCCTACACACAACATGGATCGGGAGTCGAGGTATTTTTCATCACTCCACAAGGAGACTACATACCAATATCCTACAAGTTGGTATTTCCCTACACAAACAATATCGCAGAATATGAGGCTCTAACCATAGGACTAAGAATAGTAGTGTAGTGGCATATCTTGGATCTCAAGGTTTATGGGGATTCACAACTAATAATGAATCAAGTAAATGATGAGTATCAGACTAAAGATGAAAAGCTCACTCCATACAAGAAATTGGTGGAAAGTATTAAGGAATCCTTCACCAATATCACATTTGAGTAGATACCTAGAGAAAACAATAGAGTGGAAAATGTCATGGAAACAATTGGGTCCCTATTGGATATCACTCGTAATGTCCCAAAGCATGAATTCTTGGTAGAGAATCTTCTTGTTCCTGCATTCGAGGTACCGATGTCACAATTTGTGTGTGAATTTGTTTGTCTGAGTGATCCTTGGTACCATGATATATACACTAATCTAAGAATACGAGTCCTCCTATCTGACATAACCTCAAACCTAAAGAAAACCTTTGACAAGAAAGCATCCTAGTTTGTCATCCTTGGAGAAACCCTTTACCGTAGGAGCATAGATGGAACCTTGTTACTATTTTTGAATGTTGAGGAGGCATTGATTTCCTTAACTGAGGTACATAGCAACATATGTGGTTCACACTCAAGTGGTGTGACCTTGTCCAAGAAATTGTTGAGGACAGGGTATTATTGGCCTACTATGGAAAGAGAAGCACATGACTATGTCATAAGGTTTGTACAATGTCAACAACATGGGGACCTCATCCATGCACTAGCTCATGAGCTTCATCCTATTGTGACACCATGGCTCTTTTTGCAGTGGGGGGCTTGATCTCATTGGAAAAATCACCCCCACCTCATCTAGTGGCCACAAGTTTATCATTACCGCCACTCAGTACTTCACAAAGTGGGTGGAAGCCATGCCAATGACATACATAACTAAAAAGTAGATATCAAAGTTCATCTTGAATTATTTAATATGCCGCTATGGTGTCCCATAAGCCATTATCTCAGATAATGGGACACCATTCAAAAATAAGGATGTTCATGACCTATGTGACAAATTCAAAATACATCGCTTTTCTACCCTGTATTATCCCAAAGGGAACAATCAAGGTGAGGCTACGGACAAGAATATTCTAAAAAATTCTTAAGAAATCGGTCAATGAAGTTGGTCATGATTGGAATCTCCAACTAAATCCCACCCTCTAGGCCTATTGAACAAGCATCCACACACCCACTAGTGCCATGCCCTTTTCCCTAATCTACAGATTAGAAGCCATATTACCCATTGAGATAGAGCTCCCATCACTAATAATATCACTACGTAATCTCATCACATATGAGGAATCTCAGATGTTAAGACTAAATGAGTTAGAATTTCTAGACGAATGGCGAATAAAGGCATTAAACCACTTGCAAGTATAGCAGAACTGACTCAAACAAAACTATAACAAGATCAGGAGGGAAACCTTCCAAGTTGGAGAACTTGTGCTAAAGGAGAACCAAAAGAACATCCCAAATCCAAACGACAAAGGAAAATTTGAACCAAACTAGTTGGGGTCTTTCATTATCACAACAAGTTACTAGTTACGGGCATATTAGTTATCAATAGCCAAAGGGGAACCTCTATAGGAGCCCATTAACAACTCCCATCTTAAAAAAATTTATGCCTAAAAATTTTAATGTATAGAACCAAAAAATCATAAAATCATAAAATGTCCCAAAAAAATGGTTACCCTGATGAAAACCTTGAAAATAGGCATCTTGGTGACAACAAAAATCAAAAAAGAAAAAAATCCAAAAAAATTAAAAAAGGATAAAAAATAGTAAAAAGAAAAATTGTCCTCTAGTGAAAACCACTTTGGTGGTGCTTTGGGAAAGTACCTTGGTGAAAACCTAGAAAACAAGCTCCTTTAGTAAATAATAACTTTTCATTCACCAAGATCTTCACAACTCATTTTTCACACTTCCATCATCCATTGCATTCCATATCTTCATCCATTACCCATCCATATCCGCATCATAGCTTGGTCCTGTGTTCATGCCATGATCCCTCCTCATACTACTCGGTCCATTCTTAAGGTCAGTTTGTCCTTCCTATATCGGAGTAGTCTATTGTAACCATGCTTGGGGCATGTTCTCATCGGGTCAGATTTGTGTATGTTCTTGAAATACCAAAATCAAAAAGTCTAAAAACATCAAGAAACCAAGAAAATCCAAAAACATTCAAAACATATCAAAATCCAAAAATAATTCAAAAAGTAAAAAAAAAAATTGTCTTGTTGACCTATTCCATCTTTGAGCTTTGAACATAGGAAAGGTTGATCTTTGATCATCCCCCGAGACACTTAGGTCAGTCCTTTAGGAGTCTTTCATAATAAACTTGCAATTCATTTGTTCATTTATCATCAAATAATCGAGTTTGTGTTAGTCAAACTACATGGTCTTTGCATGTATAACATAGGCAAGGAAAATATGGTCAATCAACCCTCAAGGCCCCTATGATAGGCCTTTAGGTTAGTCTCTTGGTTAAAATCTTGGAAAACTCCAAAAAAATTGAAAATTCAAAAAATCAAAACATTTCTAACATCTTGAAAATACCAAAAACAACCTTAAAACATTTCAAAAACATAAAAAACATCCAAATATTTGAAAAAATCCATATGTCTCATCTCGCAATCATCTACATTAAACATCACCATAATAAACAATCATCATCCTTAAAATTTGGTGAGGCAGTCAGAAACAAGTCTAGTAGGTTAAAAGTGAAAACTCAATCATCAAAGTCTCAAGTCTAGGTTAGTACGTAAACAAGTTGGTCAACTCTTTGTGTCAATATCGTATCATCCAATCACTCCCAAATCAATCATCTGATATCATCATTTCCTAGGATGCATCCTTCCTACAATGGACATCAACATTAGGCATCATCATAGTTTAGTCTTGGCTAGCGGTATTAAAGAAAATTAGCTTGTTTGTTTACTTTATCTTTTTCTTTTGACTTATCTTTTTGTGCTCATTTTGATAACCTCTCGATGATGTCCCAAACAAAGGGATTTAGAGAGAAAGGAATGGGGCAACAATCATGATATTTTTATCTATTGTGCTTGTCGGATATTCTTGTAATATAACCTTGGTCATGCATGCTTTCTTTGGTTTGTAGGGAGGGTGTTTTAGGTCTCTTGTTGACCACATAGGAAGGATTTATTTTCTATGTTTCGGTCTAAGATATTTGAAATATCTAAACTATATTCTAAATAAGGTTTCATATGTTAGGTGTGAACAATAATCCTTTCTGATTGTCAAGTCAAATTCCATCACACTAGGCACAACACCATCCTGGTTCTTTATACCTTGATGCATCATGCCTACGTGTGTTATCAAACATAATGTAATTGGCCCTTTTAAAATCCCAACTCCTTAGTAAGAAAATCATCATCGTCATCATCATCATCTCATGTCTTGTTGGAATCTCTTGCTTTCTTCTATCTTCTTTTTGCGCTAACATGGTACCATGATAGTTAATCAAAAATCATTATCACCAATTCATTCATCCTACACCCATAAACCATCAGCATATTGCATAATACATACCATGATCATATTGAAAGCATTGATCATATCACCTGCACCATTGCATAATATAGACTGGTTATTCTAAGCACCTCATAAAACATACATATGTAGTATTAACTCATATCACATACCTCATAAAAAATCCATCACATAATCATAAAGAGCATATAATGTGCATAGGTAGTATTAACATCCATCACATTCGTCACATACATATCATCCATTTGCATTATCATAACATAGGAATAAACATCATACATCATTCCCATAACATTTGCATTATCAAAACATCATAAGTACATTATCATATCATACATGAGAAAACTACAAAAAAAGAAAAGATTGCATCTCATCATGATCCATTAAATGCATAATGTAGATTTGTTAGTCTAAGCATTTTCATATGATAACATTTCACATCCATTATTATAAAAAGTGCATAAGGAAAGATACTGAAAAAGAAATGAATCCATATATCATTGCATCACATAACAACATCACATTGCCTCACACGTAAAACATCACATATAGAAGTAAAATCCATCCATAATGCATGAAATAGAATAGGACATCATACATCTGATCAAAATCAGTTCATCTCATATATCATCAAAATAAATATACACTATCATGGCACAAATTGGATAAAGTGTGTATCAAGCACATAAAGTACAATGGCCCATGTGGATATAAAAAAATGAGCCCATGGGGCACAAAAATAATCCTATCTCTGATAAAAAAATTACTCTAACCTTGCTGGTTTCCCTCGCCATCGCCAGGATGTCTCTCTTTGTGGTCCTTAGGGGGTCTGTATCCTGTCTGCTAAGAATAATTTGGGACCCGGGATGCTTGGGGAACAACATGATGGTAGTTGACCCTGTAATAGTCAGCCTCTGTAACTACCTCTCTGTATGCTCATTGCAAAAATGAACTTTGAGGGGAAGAGGAAAACATGCTCTCAATCTACTAATGACGACCCATCTCCTGTGCAACCCTAAGCTCTATAGCCTGCCTTTGTTGGACAACCTAATCTCTCTCCTGTCTCAGCTGGTCCCTCTCTTCCATCAGGGAAACCACCTTTCCCTGTAGCCCTACCACTTGTACCTATAACTATTGAATATGGCCATCCCATGGCTATGTGGCAGTGGAGGTCACTGCTCTCTTTGTGGTGGTTGTCTGTCATGACTATCATGTCCATCCTACCTATCCTACCATCCCTAGTCCCGATCCTACCCAGGGACATCCTATCTCTACTGACCTACCTGGGGATCTGGCTGTGGCTGATCCTGTGATCCCCTGTCCTAATCTAGCTGATGTGGTAGCCCATCTCCATCCCCATCTTCATCTCTACCCCCTCATCCTCCTTGGTCCTAGCCTCGACATGCTCCTCTTCCTCTAGCCCTACATTGAGAAGATGGTGTGCTTGGTACTGTCAATCTAAGAGGTCATTGGAACCAATCTCTATATGCCTGAGTAGTACCTACACCAACTTGATTTTGATCATATGACCTCGCCACCAATTGCATAAAAATTTTCACCACCTTGGCTACTTGTATGTATTGGCCCCATAAGGTTTGGCTCATCGTACATGAAAATATTGCAACATACTGATCATTGGCCCTATTCTAAGGCTCCCCAAATTGTCTCTACACACAACACAATAGGTATCTCTCTATCATAGTGTGCTCCCTGCCATGCATCAATCTATCCTATTGAGTAAAAAAGAGCTTATGTACATCATCATACCATGCAGGCCATCCAAGATATGGCTGCCATGTGAAAGCTTGCATATCATCAAGGATTCTCCTCCAATGGGAATCTTGTGTTTTCCTATGTGTGTGAAAGAGACACCTCCTCTATATCACCAAACAAATAGATCATTTGGATCCATATCGACTGGAACAACTTTCAGATGAAGCGCAACAATGTGCTCCCGAGCACAGATATGAAGGAGTGTGACCCCTGCCCCAATGGCTCTGTCATCAATGTATGCACTCATGCAAATATTTGTATAATGAGGCCATAAATACTAGCCCCCAAGCAAAGCATACTCATCTCTGGACCATGTGCTCCCAAGTAAGCCCCCATCCAGGACTGAAATACCAGCCCCACTGATCTGGTGCAACAAGACCTAATATGATAACTACTATAATCAATTGAAATGCTGAAACGACAAGCTTGTAATGCCCCAGCTCGATCTGAATCTCACAAAAGACAATCTCATCGAGGCCCATCACATTGTAGTAGGCCTCCCTCTCATCATCAACATCATATATAACACACTCTCTGTGGATGGGAAATCTAAGTATCTGCCACATGTCATCTAGTGTGACCATGGCCTCACCTATTAGAAGGTGGAAGGAGGATGTCTTGTTATACCATCGCTTTTCAAGTGCTATCATCATCCCCAAGTGAGTCCTCACGGTGTGTAGGAAATATACCAAAGTTTGATCACCCTTAGGTGCTCCTGCTGTCGCTTAGGCATACCTTGCAAAATGTCAAAAATATCCTACGACCTGTGCTTGTGTGAATGAATTATCATCACCTCCTCCTGCATCAGGAAAGACACCATATTAAAATTCATCAAAAATCATGATCCTGATTTATCTTGGCACACCTCCAAACAACCTACGTGTTGTTTGTGGGTGCGATGCAGTTTGAAAGTTCCAAACTGCACCACTAGGAGCCTTTGAACCTCAAACTCCATCGTGGCATCACAGTTTGAGGAGCAACATAGTTTAATGCTAAAACCTAATTTTCAAAGAGGCCCACCACAGTGCACTTTTCATGTTTGGCTCAGTTTGAATTTTGAACCCTAATTCCAAACTATGTTGTGGAGTTGCTATTCATGACTGCGACATAGTTTGAGGCCACGCGGTGCCCAAAGAGACCTTCAAGTGGCACTAAACTAGACTGTTGCTAAGGACCTAAATTCCTAAGATAATAATTGCACATGAAAATTAAAAAATTAGGTTAGATCAAGTTGACTCATTGGTGGTCTAGTGCTAGGTAGCCTCTGGTGTGTGCGTACTCAATTTAAAATGTGTCGAGGAAGTTGTCATTCTGTCATCTTGTGAAGGGGTCAAAGCTCAAAGGTGTAAAATCTCTAAGGGCTAAATGTGCAAATGAATTGGAAATGGCCCCTCAAGGCCTATTTAAGCTTGAAAATTAGGGTTTTTTTTACCTCATTTAGCTATCCAGGTAGGGTTTTGATCCCCCGATCCTGTTTTTAGCCCAACCGATGGTCGATTTGCATCATTTTCATGTTTTATCTGATTTTTTGGCATCTCGGAGCTTGTCTAGACCTGTTGAGTAGATTTTCCTCTTTTTTTCATGATATCACCCAAAAATCCAATTTTTTGTCCAATCTCTTGAGGGGGCAGTATATCGGCATAATTTGTCAGCTGGGGTAGCAGTTGGGAAATTTTGAAAATTGATCCTTTTTTTTAATTGTGATCAAGATAGTTTATTCATTGAACCAACACAACAAATTGTAGTTTGCTTCAAAGAGGGGAAAAATGTAGAAATGGAAAATATACCAACATACTTGATTCCTATTTACTAACACTATTTCATCCTGAATCATCTTCTTCGCTAAATCATCACTCTTCATCCCTTAATTAAACAAATCATCATTTATCCAATTAATTCATTTTTTCTTGTTAATTAAATAAATCAAAGTTATTTAATTAACCTTCTAGTCTCTATTTAATCAAATAATCCATTTTATTTGATTAAATCTCTAAGGTCATCTGATTAAATTAAATAAATTAAACCTTTTTTTAATTTAATCTAACATCATCCTCTCTGATTAAATAAATCAAATCCTTTATTTAATTAAATCTAAATCACATCCTTCTCAAATTTGAATTAAATCAACCCAAAAATATAAATCAAATAGTCACATCATCTAATCCCTTATTAAATTAATTAAACCCTGATTAATTTAATCATAATCATCCAATTTCTCTAGATTTTGCCACTTGCACATGAAAATACATTTAATTAATTTATTAAATCTCTATTTTCTTTCAACATGGCATCTTTAGGGTAATATTCCTCCAAGTTTGAAAATCCCTCCAAGTGGATTTGTCCTTCCAACAAGACATTCATTCCCTCTTCAATGTCCTTGTGCATTGAGCCAAGTGGCATTTAATTCAATTTTTTTTCCTCTAACATGTCATTTCATATCTTTCAAATTCCACCTAATTTCATTTACTGTGCACATTCATCAAAATGTGTTCAATCTTCCTCCATTCACATCTTGACAAGTGGAACTTTCCCAGTGGATGTTGAATCATCCCACATTGATCCATTTTGATCATTCCTCCATCTTGTCTTTCTATAAATAAGAGGCTTCTCTCCTTATTTTGATCATCCATAATTTGAGCAAGTCTACTATATTTAATTTCATCCTCAAGCATATCTATTTTCATCAATTTTATCAAGGTCTTAGCTAGGTTATGCAGTTCTTTCATCATGGAGCTCAATTGAATCTTCAACAAAGTGGATCACTCATCAACATTGCATCATAGGAGTTGGGAAAGGGCCAATTTTCATGTCAAATTGGTACCAATTCCCTCATGGGATTGAGAGTTTGCATCTTAAAATAGGATTTCATTGTTTTTTTAGTTTATTTTCTTAATTTTCTTTCCTATTTGAGCTTTGCAAATGAGTTTCATGGGGAATATTGATTCTCACTTGCATTTGATCTAATGATGTGTTCATTTTCTATGTTTGTGAAGGTCTAGGATTGGGGTTCTACAAAAGCAAAGCTCCTGGTAACATCATGGCAGGAGATCATCGACACTACTTTGAACCCACATCCATGGATGAGTTGAAGGGCCGAACAGTTGTTGAAGCATATGCAATCTTCAGGAAAGCATGGTGGGATGCGTATTTTAGAAGATTGAGGGGGTATGATGAGAAACTTGCACGTGAATTTGCAATTACATGTCACAGTAAACACACAAGGGTTCATGGGTTGGTTATTCCTATCATGGTTGAGGCCATAGTAGATGTCACTAATTTTTCTCTAACAGGGGAAGATTAATTCCTTGATAACTCAAAGTGGGTGCAAGATCTTAAACCCATTCACAAGAAATTTCCATGAAGAGGTGAGTCTGTTGAAGTGGTCACTAGACAAGGTATGAATCTAGCCTCACTTCCACCACCCTAGAATGATGTATAAATGTTTATCATCGAGTACATAACCTATGAAGGTAGGTATGCATACATTTATACTAAAAAAATTATGCTCATGATACATCTGTAATGGGTTTTTCTTATAAATCTTCCTTTCTTTCTGTATTCTTCTATAACTCGAATGAGAAAAGTAGTCTAGAAGGCTAGCAAGAATTCTTTAGCCCATGATGGACTCATCAAATAGTTTATTGTGAGAGAATAAAATAAGGTTTCTCCTCCAAGGGATTGGGATTAGTTTGTTGGAGACAATACCCTAGGAAACTCTGAAGAGGAAGACCTCCCTAACACCTCAGAACATTCTTTTGGCAGTTTTGAAAAAAAAAGAATTTGCTGATACAAGTTCAAATGAGGGTAGTAAAAATGAAAACCCTTGTTATATACATAATGAGGGCTCTATTTTAGGGTATTTCCCTAGTTATTCAAAGAAAAAGGCTAAACAAACCCTAGGGTCAAGCATTAAATAGGTCAAGAATTCAATTGTTAAACATGCAAGTGCTAAGAATATTGAAACTAGTACACAAGACTCTAGGGGTAAGATGAAACTGCATAGTGGGTTGACCTCAACTAATGTCTCATAAAATTTTCAAGATAAGGAAAAATCTCCAAGTGTTATAGTGGATAAATTAGCAAACTTGGCCAATGTAGCTAGTGATGTTTTGAGCCATGAGAAAACCAATGAATTTGGTGACTTGACAATACTAGCTACAGTCTTTAGTAAAACTAAAAAGAAAGAAGAAACTTCTAGGGAGTTAAGGAGTAAAAGATGGAAGACATAAGAAAAGTAAATGACCACTGAAATAGATGAAAGGGAACCTAAGCAAGACACTGAATTTCCTAAACAAAACTCTCCAATGTTAGAAGACCTGTTAGTTGCCAAAGAGGGTATTGATGATGGAAACACCATTCAAGATGGTTTATTCCAACTGAACAAGAAGGTGATGAAAACATAGAAAATTTTGTAGAATAAGAAATTGGTGAATTTAAAACCCCTCATACTGACAATCAAGAGGAAAAATAAGAATCTGAAGAGGAGAGAGAAAAAGAGGAAAATAAGTTAGTTGACCATGAACATGAAAATGTTGAGATACCTCACACTGAACAAGAATATGAACAATAATTAGATGTAGAGGAAGAATTTGAGGGAGATAATCCTCTGTTAACCAATGAAGAAGTTCATGACTTGCAAAATCTAGTGACCAAGTTAACTGATCATAATGAATCTCTACAAAAGCAGGTCCAAGATGTAGGGTCCCTCAATTCTTCACATGAAATAGAGACTGATCAAATTAATGTAGCTCTTGGGCAAGCAAAAACTACCAATTCCTCTCTTATGCCCATTCAGGAACATAAAGATCAGATGCATGCACTCAAACAATTGTGGGTTAAAGAGATTTCCAATGCAATGTAGAAACTATTTAGCTGTATCCTACATCCTTTTGCATGATGGCATGCAAAACCCTAAGCTAGGGGGAAATGAAGTAAGGATATCTAGTAAAATGCAAAGAAAGGATAAAAAATTGTGGACATATCAAAACCTTTAATTATTTACTAATTATCTTCATGATTATGGTAAACAAGGGATAATTAGGTGGATGGTGCATGGAAGCAAGAGGAGCATCGGTGGAATGAAGAAAAATCCATTTTTGAGTCATATGTCACTTTTGATTAAGTTTTGGTCTAAGTTGTTAGTTTGTTTTGCAACAATGTTGAAGTTTGTAGTTTGTTTCTAAGAAGTTTTGAAGGTTGTTGGACATAGGCCACAACAACCTAAGAAATTGTGATTTTCAATTAGTATTAGTTATAAAATCAACAACATATAATCTCTATAAATATGTATGTCAAGACTTGAATTGATAATTGATAATATATATTTATAAGTTGTTGTTTTGATTCAAAAAGATTGGGATTTGAAATATCATTTGCATGAATATTGAGTCACATGGAATAAGATTTCATTTTATCACTAGATAATTGGAGAAGGAAGGGCCCACTTCCTCGATTTCCCAGTGACTTGTTGTAGAGTTAGTGTGTTGTTTGGTCACAAGATTCTTCAATTTTAATTATGTTTCAATCTGTAATTATTGTGTTAATCCAAAATTGTTTAATATGTAGTTAATTATTATTTTATGCAATATTAATCAGTGTTTGTTGTCACAAGTGAATTCATTTTGGTAGATTAATTTTCAATCAAATTGAATCAATCTATTTGTTGTCTCATGCGAACTTAATTTAGCAGATTATTTCACGTAGTGTTAATTGAGGTACTTATTAATTCACATAGACTAGTGTTTTTTTACTATTTTATTGTAATCTACGTTTGCTACAAACTATTCCTAGCATAGGTTCTTGTCACACAGTTGAAAAGAAGTCTGAAAACTAGATTTATAAGTAAAAAAAGATTACATGTAGTTGCATCCATCCAAACTTAGCTCACTAGGTTCAACCCTTAGGAAAAAAACCACAATATCATTCATAAGTTCACAACCCTTGGATTGACAATTAAGGAATAAACTAAGGAAACCTCCATAAAGTTCCCAAGGATTGATTTAAGCACACTTGCGAATAAGATAGAATTACAAGGATAGATATCCCCTAAACTTTACCCATAATTTAATCCAATCAGTTTTTCTCTAATACATCCCCATTTTCAGTCCCTACAAGACGCTAGTGTGCCTTTGGGACTCTAGTGTGCCACGTTGCCATCTATATCTCACATTGTCATCCTTGGTTGAAAACTTGCTAGTTTGTCTAGAAAACCTTAATGACCTATTCATCCTAACTCTGAAACTCTTGCCTTTCAATTTGAGTTATTTTTAGGGAATTTCATTCCTTGGAAGTCTCTAGAGAATAAATAATCTCATGAGCAATGAACCCCCTTCTCTACATCTTGGTGAACCTGACGTGGAAACACCTTCTCCAAAAAAAAAATGCCCTAAACCATATTTCGTACTATTATGGTTATACACCGAACTTCAACCAACTTGTTTGTATCTCTATTTCAAAATGTACTTTCTGTCTCTCTTCCTTCTATATCTTTCCATCTTTCTTAAGAAACTTCAACAAGTTCTCTTACAAGCATGTGAAAGTCAATTCTTCTTTACTTTCTTATTATTCTTTGTGGATCCCTAGATCCTTAAATTCCTTCTAAGGATATCTCAATGCAAGAGGATGAAATCATTGATACTTTTCTTAACATTACTCTACCTTCTTTTCATTCCAATGCACTCTCTTCTAGAGATGATGCATTAGTGAAAGGTAAATTTCTTCTTTATTCCAATTCACTCTCTTCTAGAAATGTTGCATTTGTGAATGATAAACCCAACTTCAGTTGAATACACTCTTTTCTAGAGATGATGTAAATTAGTGAATTATGAAGTTCCTCTCACATCTGATCCCCCATAGATCGATGTTGAGAATACTTCTTTAAATTATTATTCCACTAGTTGTGATGAATCTATAAATCTAATCTATGTCTCTACTTCCCATCATAGTCCTAAGAGACTGGTCATTTACCTGACTTTGGCTAGTCCTTCTCCTAAAAGGATTTGTTTTATTAATGTTGTTCCATTTAAAAATGATTCTAAGTATGGGCACTTAGAAGACTAGAAGGAATAATTTTTTTTTTGAGCAACCTACTTCTTTACCACCTTCTCAACCAAGTCTTCCTTCAACACCTAAAACCATAACTAAAGCACTTGGTTATTACGATCTTTTCAAGCAACTGTGCATTACTCGAGCCAAGATCTCACTATGGGACTTGCTTCAGTATGCTCCAGTTTATCAAGGTATTCTTTAGGAAGCCTTGCAAAAGATCCTCTTTCCTTCTTCTGCTAGGTTGAGAGATGTTAATGCATTAATATCTCATATTCATGCAGATTCACCAAATATTCCATTATATCCATAAGAACTCTCACCTCTAGAAGTACAGAAGGAAGAAAATCCTCTAATGATTATAGTTAACATTAATTATCAAAATCATCTGTACTCTCATTGATGTCGATTCAGTGAGCTCAATGTATGTAGCATTGATCTATTGCCTAAAATTATATTGATTCTTCCTCTCTAACTGCTTCTTCTCTTGTTATTCATGGGTTGGATAATGTTGGTATTTAACCTTTAGGTATGATAGATTTTCCTTTAAGGTTGGGACCTGTTACTATATCCACTCTCATATATTTTATGCCAAAAATGTAATCATATAACCTTCTTCTCAATAGACCATGGATTCATGCTATGGGTGTAGTTTTTTCTACCTTGCATAAATATATTAAGTTTCTTTGTAACAATAAAGTAATCACAACCAACACTGGCCTTGATGTTATACACTTATGTGAGTTGGAAGCTATTGGTCAAGATTTGGTTGTGTCTACTCTTAAATTTCTTATTCTTTTAGTGTCTTCCAATATTTTGATGTCTACTCCAATGATATCTATTACAAAAGATATGCTTGAGGTAGATGTCCTTGAAGAAGATCCTTCTAAAGAAATAAATCTTAAGTCTAATGCTTCTACCTCTTCTCAAGAGAATACATGTCTTGGTGATGATTAGGGTTCTCTATACTTTATAGAATCCTTCATTGGAGAATATAAAGTCAACCCAATCCACTTAGTCCTTCTGATAACATCATTAAAACCTGTTATCAAAGATAGTTATTCTTCTTCATTGTGGTATAATGTGAACACAAATTGTAATGTTCTTAATTTTGATCATTCCCCTTCTAAGGAAGATGATCACACCTTTTTTAAAGAGGCTAATACTAGTGTTCCTTCCAAGAAGGCTGATGGTGATCCCATAGAAGAGTATGATCCCCATTGTTGGAATAATGCTCTCTAAAGATCTTCCTCCTTCTCAATATTTGTAAACACATTATGCCCCTTACTTTAAACTAGTATCTAAATATGGATATTTTCGTAAAGGTTGTAAGCATAACAAACAAGGCATTCAAGTCCCTATAGAATGTGTACCTCATAAACATAATTTGGGGCTTGGTTGCTTGAATGAATAATCTAAATGGAAACCACGGTTGAATGTTGGCATGATTTGCACTCAACCTCATTCTCTTAAAAAGATTCATCCTCCATTATCTACTATCTTTTGTTGATGGTGTTTTTATGCACTTCTCAACATAGGTCATGTGTAGGTGCATCACCTCTCTTGAAAGACAATCTTCCACAATCAGATTGAAAAACACTCTCCCAATGTCTCTAATGTCAGGTCTTGACAATCCTTGGAATATCTTAGTTATTTCATGTGATTTATTGGAATCACAAGGCAAACTTACGTAGCTGGATGCAAGGTGAATCTTATGAATTAAAGTTCCTAACATGGAGATTGATATGTATTTTACTACAGGTTCAAACAACGATATGAAACTCCAATGTTTTCCTTAAGTTTTAGCTTTATAATGTGCAATGGACCTTAGCATAGGTTGTTTCTAAAAAAGGGGAAATAGACCAAGGAAGAGGGAAGGTTCCTGGATCTACATCTAAATATGAAAAATGATCATGGAGGTTCCACTGTAGACAACCTCCTTTAAATAGGGTCTCACTTAACCAAGAAGCCTAGAGTGTCATGAAACTTGTACTATCTTCCAAGGTCTACAGATATTTTACCATTCATTCACCATATGCATGCATGAATAGAGATAAAATTTTAGATCAGCTTCAAGTTTTAGCCCAAACTAACTTTACACAATCGTTTACAGTAGAAAATAGAAAAAAGTATGGACTAGAAGGAATCTCTGCAGCAAAAAAATTCAGTCATCGAACAACATTACAAAATTTATTTAATAAATCTAAAACTAGCTAGAACAACAATGTAAATCTAACTAAAACATCTAACTATGGGAGATTGAATCATGAAACATAAAGAGAAACTTAGAAAATGCACAAAATTCAATGTATTTTCATTATAATTTTTGCAGCATTCCTTTACAACAACTCAACTCTCTCTTGAAAATGAGAGGATATCCCATATTTATAGTTTCCAAAAGGTAGAATGAATGGCCAAGATTAGTTTGTATTGTGTTGCCAAGATTCACTACAAGCTAGGGTTCTACCTACCCCTCAATATTTTGCAATTTAAAATACAACTTTGTCTTTACCCCTATTTTGTCTTCTAGTGAAAACACTATAGCATTTTGTCTTTTGTTGATTTCCCATTTGTTGTAGCTACTCTGTCAGGAATTCCTCATTAATGATAGGGTTTCCTTCTTGCTTCTTCAAAGCTGCATACTCCATGAACTTCATAATTAATGGTTGGAGTTTATCAACATCTATGATTTCAGATCGTAGCACTTGATAACTCCATTCTTTGGATTGCTCAATAAGCTTTTCCCATTCTTCATCATAGTTGGTAGTGTGGTCCCTAAATAGCTCAAATTGGGTGAAGGCTCAAGTGACAAAACTCATAAAATCAGTGGTTATCTCCTTTGACATTCCGTCCTCCATCCTCTTCTAAAAGTGGGTCCTTATCTTATCTGGGTCCATTTGTACGATAGGCATCTCATAGCCTACCATTAGCTTTAGGTATTGGGTGCAATCTACTATGATTTCCTTGACCCACTCAATATATGGATCCACTTTATCGATCACCTACTCCAATATTTCTTTTTGGTTCTCAAAGTACTGCTTCCATACATCCATGAGACAATGATCATCCTTCTTGAATGCAAGCTCCTTTTCCCACGTTGCACTTCCTAGTTTGAGAATAGCCTTCATCTTTGGGTATGTGGACTCATATCTTGCAAGGAAGTTAGAGCAAAGTTTTCTTATGCCCTTAAGAGACTACTTCATTTCTAAGAACTTGTTTATTGTTTAGACAACTGGACTAATGCCCATGTTTCCAACATATAGAACCTACTGAAACCATCT
The DNA here is from genome assembly GCA_007258455.2 of Sequoia sempervirens. NCBI lineage: Eukaryota > Viridiplantae > Streptophyta > Pinopsida > Cupressales > Cupressaceae > Sequoia > Sequoia sempervirens. Next base: position 128,865,409 of record VDFB02000017.1, read on the forward strand.
TTATGTAGTCCTATCCAAACTATTTTTCTTTTCTAGCTTATTAATTTTCTCCTTCGATAGCAGTTGCGGTGGAGCCATGGACATGGTAGGCATTTCTTCCACTGAGGACCATTGTTGGATGTATGCCATCAAGTCAGCCACTTGTGCCTCTAGTTCCTTCTTTGAAAATTTGTCTTGTTATATTAGGTGCACCACTGTGGCAACATATTCCCTGGAGGTGTTCTAATTTATGCTCTCTTGTAGTTGTTCCTAAGTCAATGGTAGGAATATTATAGCTTACTTCCTCTTTTCCCACTATTGGTGTAGCTATTTGGATGGTCATTGATCCAAAGGAATCCATTGTTACTTTTGACCTGATCTTGGGCTTCCTATCCTTCTTGGTAGTCATTTGTGCCTGAGCTAGGATAGCCTCCAATCTTTCTCTAGGATCAACTATGGCGGGGGTTTTCTTTTCAAGCTGCCTTTTCAACCACTCAGGCACATCAGATTTTTCTTTAGGTGATTCATGGCTACCCTCCCCCTCTTTTTTTTGGATCTCTATTTCTTTATCTTTGGGAGCATCTTCTTTCATTTTAGTGTCTTCTCCCTCCTCCTCATCAGAGTCCTACATGAACACTAGGAATTTGATAGGAGGCTTGGTAGACAACCGCTCTTGGGGACCTTCTTCTTTCTCAATCTCCTCCTCTTCCTTTTCTCTATCTTGTTCATCCTTATGAACATGCTCCTTGAGCTATTCAACTTTGGGGCTTTTATCAACTTGACCCTCCCTTTCAGGTTTGTCCTCTTTTGCGTTCTCTTCTTCTGAGGATGTAACACATCTTCTAGTTGTTCCCTTGGAGGAAGTTTCACATTTTATTTTGTCTTGTTATCTTCTCGCCCTTCTTCTCTAGGAGGTGACCTTTCTACTTCTTCCCCAACATCTCTTAGTTGACTGGACATCTCTTCTTTGAATTCTAGATCAAAGGTTTGTACAATAACTCTACCACCAACATCCTCTTCCTTATCTCCACTCTCAGAAGACCTAGTTTCTTCTTCTTCATGGACCACCCTATCAATTTCCTAGTGCTCATACTTAGGATGCTTATGATACTCATCTGCTTCATCCTCCAATGCCTTCGAAATTTCCCTTCCCCGTCGTTATAGATCCTTAGATATTTGCATTATGGCTTCCATTGTTGGTGGTCTCGTTGGAAGTTTCAATGGTGGAGCACTGGTGAGGACCTATGCTAAGGCAGCTTGGATGATGGGATTAAAAAATACTAGGGAGATCTTTTTTTGGTATTGGAAAGTTGGAAACTGCACCGTACCTGGAGTCCATAGTACTTTCATCTTCCTCAACCTAGTTAGGTATAGGAAACATGTTCACCCTTTTCAAAAAGTATGTAGTCATTCACATTTACTTCCTTGCACATACCTCTTTGTCATCCTCACAATTTTCCAAGAAATCTTCAACATGATACTGGTGGGTATACTCCAGTCCTAGTGCCTTCCTTATGTTCCCATAACAATCCATTTGTGGCAGAACAGTGTGCAGATGAAAATGATATTCTGCTAGCTCCTTTTCTAAATTTCCTGCACACTAAGAGGTTTGTAATTTGTACATCCCTTGGCCAAAATAAACGGGATAAGGAATCCCTGCCAAATTCCTTCTACTGAGAACTGAATGTAGATGGTGAATTTGTCGAGAGAGTTCCAACAATATGATCTAGACGTTGGAGTACTAGGGTAGCTTATTTGGCCTCTCTGTATAGCCTTGGGCACAAATGTATGTGAATTTTGGGTACTAGATAAACAAGAAGGCATACTATTTTAGGAATTCCCAAGCACTATGAGAGAATCTTCTCTCAAAATCCCCTCCAAGTAGTCTGATGATGTGACCTACGAAGGCATCATTTACCCTGCAATAATCCTTCTTGAAGTTTCTGAACTCGAGCTGGGGATATCGATCATAGACCTTTAATTCATGACCCAGTTCTTCATCAAGCACCTTGAACAACCCAGCGTACTATCTCCATTCAACCAATGAGTAGACTAGGTAGGATGTCATATAGAATTTGGAGGTCCTTTTAACATTCATAAATTGATCATGGAAGCAATCACTTATTATTCCCCCCAATAGAACGAGGCATGCGTGGTGGCATCCTCCTCCCCTTGGAGGATCCTCTCTATGAAATATACCATCCATTCTTGAAAATATGCAATAGTGGGAAGGCCCATCACCCTGCTCAACAGAGTCACCAAGTCATGGTAGTCTTTGTGGAAGTTGTTGTGGAAGAGCTCTTGAGGAACCTTTGCAGTACTGCCCCTTTAAACCAATACTAGTTTATAAGATTCTTACAGCTAGTTGGGTCCTTGTCCCATAATGCCTTACATTCCGCTATGTTTTTCATCTCCATTGTCCCAAAGGTAGGGATGTGGAAAGTCTCAGTTACTGTTTCACCTGAAATATCAACGAGAATGTTCCCAACTCTATTGACTATTGTTCGTGTGTCTAGTTGATATTGTTAGAGTAATAAGTTATTATGCTTAGTTAATTATATCATATTGATTAATTAGTTAAGTCACTTATTCCTCTTTGTTACTTAAGCTAAAATTAGGCACATTAATAATTAATTAATTATTAATTATTAAGTGTGCACACTAGGGTTTCATTTAGGGTTTCCATTTTAGGGTTTCTTGATCTCCTTCATAAGGATTGATCTCTTTTGTAATCATTGATTCTCTTAATGCATTTTTACATTCTGAGGTTTACAGAACATTTTTTTTGGTTCTTCATATCTTTTGCATGTGACAGGTATCCATCTTGCATGCAGGTGGTCTTGGTTTTCTAACATGGTATCAGAGCTCTAGACCTGCAGCTGCTTGTTCGTGATCTGAAGATATGGCCTCTCTATGAGTTTCAAGTGCAAGGGTTTCCACAGGTATCTTTTCTGCAAGATCTGGGGGTAGCCATTTTTTTGGGACACAATGGGCTCAAATGGATGTCACCATCGCATTCACAACGTCCCAAAACCCTAGAAATACCTATCAAATCGTCCATTTTGGTGCAGTTGATCCAGGAGGCAAAAAACTTTTGTCTGGGGGGTCGTACAACCTCCCCAACATGTCTTTCGATGCACAAAAATTGAAAAAAATTAAGAAAAATGTGTTTTTTGGGCATTCGTGCTGACACACCTAGTGCAAAATAGATCTGCCGCCTGGTGGCCACTAGGCGGCCACCCATCTGCCGCCACCACCAGTCTCCTCCGCTGGCCCGCCGCCAGCCCTGCGCAGCCCCTGAGGGCACCTCCAGCATCTGCCCCAGTCACATGGTGGACTGGGGGCTCTCTGCCAGCCCTTGAGGGCTCCCAAGCTACGTGAGAGGTCATATTGATGACCAAGGGCCCAAACCAAAATCCGTTGGCCAGAGAATAATCTTTGGGAAATTCGCTGGGAAATTTTGGAATATTCTGGCCAATGAAGCATATACCAGTGATTGGAAAATTTTCATTTACAGGGGGGCAATTTTTTGTGGCCATGACCAGATGGCCGTCAATTTTAATCTCATGAACCGCTGACATCATCATGATGTCAGCGTCCGTACAGCCCTCATATGCCCCCTCCTAACCCCAGTTTTCCCTAAAGAAGCTATTTTTTTCTTTTGGTCATAACTTGGGCATACGGTATCGAAATTGGGCAAACGAGATATTGCCGAAAAGCTGGTTCCGAGCACTTTCATTTGGTGTAGTTTATTTTATAGTATTTTTCTATTTTACTAAATTTATTGCTTTTTGAAGTCAGATGTACTTTTTATGCTTTCGAGCTCATAACTTTTTGCCACGATCTCCATTTTTCCCCTTGTTTGAAGCGTTGGAAAGGTATTGAGGAGCTCTAGGTTTCTATCCATGCACTTTTTCTGTATCTATCCTAGGTTTATCACTTAGTCCATATTTGGCCCAATGGGTTGTTTGGTGATTACTTGGATGTTTTGGAAATTGGGAGAGTGCATCTTGCATCTTTGCACTTCATTTTTAGTAATACATCATTCAATAATTGCTTGTTGCTTCATAGATTCCAGGGTTGTGTCCATTTGGAGTTTTTGAGTGTTCCGAGGCATTAGGTCTGTTGTCACTTTTTTCATGATTCCTTGAGTCAATTAGTGACTCTCATCCGTTTTCAGTAGTAGACAGAAATATCTTTCCTTGCTTGCCAGATTTCGGTTCCAGTGTTACTCTACAGAGTTCTTCCAGTGCTTCTTTGCAGCATGTCATCTCATTGTAAGGGGTTTTTTGTCCCACTAGGTTTTTCCTTCTCTTACTCTTTCTTGCATTTGTAAATGGGTACCTGATCAGGCCTAGTTGTTGGGACCCATCTTTGCTTTCATGCATCTTATTCTAGTGTTTTAGATTCTTCCTAAGTTCATCTTAAGGGGGGGTGTTAGAGTAATAAGTTATTATGCTTAGTTAATTATATCATATTGATTAATTAATTAAGTCACTTATTCCTCTTTGTTACTTAAGCTAAACTTAGGCACATTAATAATTAATTAATTATTAATTATTAAGTGTGCACACTAGGGTTTCATTTAGGGTTTCCCTTTTAGGGTTTCTTGATCTCCTTCATAAGGATTGATCTCTTTTGTAATCATTGATTCTCTTAATGCATTTTTACATTCTGAGGTTTACATAACATTGTTTTTGGTTCTTCATATCTTTTGCATGTGACAAGTATCCATCTTGCATGCAGGTGATCTTGGTTTTCTAACAGATATTCCTGCCAGAAAGCCATGACCAATTCAGGAGCTACAAGGGACAGAGGAAAGCATGGAGCCTTAGCAATTCCACTACTTTGGATAAATCTTGTGTTGTTAGTCTTAGGATGGACTATGACTCTTTGCTTGAATTCGTCAATATCGACGTGGCTAATATTGGTATATGTAATTTCCTTCCATTCCATAATGATTCTTTAATACAAAGGCTCTCCCTGGAACTGGTACTTCATCTAGTCTTTGTCCTCTTTCTCATGGGGAACCTTGCTCGATTTCTTCTCTTTGTCTTTTTCTACAACTCCCCATGAGGGTCTTGTACCTAGTTCCATATATCCTACAAACAAAGGAAAAATGAGCACAACCAATCACAAAAACATGGATGTTAGTCAAAATCCCATGGACGAAGTCGAATTATACAATATATCATTCATAAAATCAAACTTCTACTTGAAGACATTGTTAGAAATTTACTAGAGGGATTTTGTTTAACCTGGGCCTAGGGACCTGGGCTTCCTTTGTAGGAATGTTGCTTAAAGGGTGAACAGGGCAGGGAAACCCGAGTGGTTTCTCTTAGCTTTAGATTTTGATGGTTTGAAAGGCTCATGTAGAAGAGGGCTAAATTTAGGCACATGGTTCTATATTGGTTTTCAAATTGGAGGTCATTTGGGTCCATATTGGAGCATCTAGGGACACAAGGCCAGAAAGCTATTGGGGTTCTATCATTTGGAATAGCCAAAGGGAAACAAAATTCTGAGGTCAAAGTTCTAGGGTCTGGGACCTGGGAGGCTGAAGGGTGGTTAGTGTTCCCTTTGAATTTTCAAACATTTGGGTTCAAAGGGATGGGAAGCCATTAGTGAATTGTCATTTGAGAATGACAAACGTTGAATGGAAGTCTAGCAGGGGTGGCTTGGTGGATCGGGCTTGACACAACATTTGTCCTTTATGTTTCCTTTGTTATGTTCTGGGTGATTAGGATGGTGAGTCCTAGAGGTTAGAAGGTTGGGCTTACTTTTCCCTTTCATGTCAACTGGGATGGGATGGAATCCCGGTGGCAGAAATCTAGCGAACAGAGCTCGACAAGAACAAGGACGCCTAAGTTTATCACTAATTGTCTTTGCGACGAATAAAGGCTCAGGACCTGGGAGATGGAAGGATGTAGGCATTTGGCTATTTGAAATGATGAAATTGGCACGAAAGCCCATGGATGGAACTCCATGTCCAGGGTCCAGTGGAGGCTTTGCATAATTCGTTTTCTTTCTTTAGCTCAGACGATAAAGGGTAAGGTAGACCCTTGGGTCAGGGTGGATGGGGCATGTCTACCATTTGGAACGATGACCGCAACGCAACATCCTAGGGATGGAATCCCATGTGAGTAGGTCTGAGAATGAAGGATGGAGGGCCAACATTTTTCAAATTGCTTCAAGTCTAAATGGCAATTGGTAAGAGGAAGTCCGAGGTCGCAGGCTCGAGGGGGCATGTCGTCATTCTACTGTTGTTTGATTTCTAATTTTTTAAAGACAACAAAAGGCCCAAGTCTAGAGGGTGTGAATTCCCTACGTGAAGAACAATGCTGACATGAGAAAGTTATGGACTTGGCTAAAATGATGTTTTGGAGGTTTTTAGGGATTCTACCACATGGGTTTTCTAGGTGTTTTCTTCATCTACCAAACGAATGTAATTTTAGCCCATGTTTTGTTTATCATTTAAATGAAAAATCACAAAAACCATGCAGAAGGTTAGAAAAAAAACCTACCCCAAAATCCTAGTGAAAGAAACTAAAAAATCTGCAAAGGGTCAGCAAACGAGGGTAGCAAGCGCGAGGGCGGCAGGTGACAAAGGAAAATAACCTCTTAGAACTTGCTCTGAAATCCTCTGTCCAACCTGACATATGAAAATGATAGGTTGAACCAGATATTTATACCCCCAATCAGTATTTAATACACCCATTAATTCCCGTATGGAGGATGAAATGGTTGGTGGGTTTGAATTTCCAGACGGTGGTGGGAGGTCCGGGGCTCAGAAGTCAGAAAGATGGGGTCAAACAACTACTTCAAAGTCGCTTGGAAACTAATGGAAAAAAGGATTCTAGGGCCCAGATGATAGGATATTGGTGTAGGTTGGCCATTGGGAAAAGGCGAAGTCAATACGGAGTTCAAGGAAGAGAATCCTAGGAGATCAAGCCTAGAAAAGACAGGCAATCCATTTCACATGCCATAAGGACGACGATCGGGAAGCTAAGTCTCGAGGCACGAGAAGAAAGAGCCTTCAACCATTCAAGATAGAGAGCACACAATGGAAACCTAATGAGGGAAACACACCAGGCTAGACTTTCTAGGCCCCAATGTCATTGGCAGAAGCAGACTGCCAAGGAGACTTCACAAGGAACCAAGACTTAGCAAAATTGGAGGGGATGAAACACAATCAACTTAAGATGATACTTTGGATGCACATTAACCATTTAGGGACACCAAAATAGAGGGGAAAACAAAATGAGGTGGTGAAAAAATGACCCAACAAGGCAAAAGAAAAGAGGGTCCCCATTCGGAACGGGGCATGTGCTGAGAGCACAACAAATGGTGATGTTGCTAGGAAATGCTCCCGAGCATTCTAAGGATAAGTATTCATTCTAAACCTAGAATATTTCACTTCATATACCAAGGGCCAATATCTAAATGAGAACTAGGAGAATAGGGTCCTTAGTTGGGTCAATCCACAAGACATCTTAGAAGTGTGTGTAGTGAATTTATTTCTTTTCATGGAAACTATGACAGGCGACTGTTAATCCAACCAAGAAAGCTATATAAACCATCCAACACCAAAAGTAACCTGGACATTGCCCTGCTACCAGTTGAGCGTCCATAGCCCCAGTGGAGTTGTCATTGTGAGCCTGCAAATATTTCTCTACTACTATCCAAGCGTCCATAGCCTTGGTAGAGTTACCTGCACACCCATACGGTTGCTTGATTTGAATATTTTCTTTCTCTTCTTTCGTTTTGATATTTCTTTCAATGTCTCTTTTTCTCACTTATATTTTTCTCACATGTGTAAGCAGTAAATCCTATGATGGGTTTGAGAACCACAATGGCCACTAGAGTAGACTTAATATTTTCCACTTACCAGGATATCATAGTAGCCATTGCATAGTTCTTTGGAGGTAATTAACATGAATTTTGTGTAAGATCTGAGATGTGCATAAAGGATCCAACCAAGGGTCAAGTTCTAAGGAAAAGTTCAAATGAGGAAACTAATCCTAGGAAACCTTTAGAGAGCAATAGTCTGGAATGAGTGTTTAGCCAAACAACACTAAGGACAAAAAACAAAGTGAACCATTCGTCAAACAAGCACAACCACCGTAGCAGAACAAAGGACACCCTCTTCAAAACAAAATAGCTAGGAGACAAGCAAAATAGAGCAACACGAAATGACAAAATGGAAGCAAACCAAAAGGCAACGTACTCTAACCTATGTACAAATATTTACAAAGAAGAGCCTGACAAAGCTCAAGCTTGGAAGTAATGTTTCAGGTGCTTCCCATTGACTAGCGATGGGACGACTTCACTAGTTAAGGTCTTTAGGTGGAAAGAAATGTCCCCTAGAATTTTAGCTATCTGAAAGGGGCCAAGACAAAGCTTGTTGAATTTTTTATGTACCCCTTTCTTTTCATGGGCCTTGTCCCAGTACAAGACTAGATCTGCAATTCTAAAGGCCTTGATCTTGGCTTGACGATCGAAACAATGTTTGATGATGCCTTGGTGTTTGGTGGAATTTTCTATGGCGCGGTCTTGTACTTCTTCTAAATGCAAGAGCTTAGCTAACCAAGCTTCTCTATGGTCTCCTCCTTTATAAAAGTCATTGATAAATTGGAGAGTAGGGATCTTTAGATGGATAGGAAATATAGGTTCTAAGTTGCAGAAAAGGTGAAAGGGGGAATCACTAAGGGTCACCTTTTGGCTAGTGTGATCTACCCAAGGGTGAAGTGGAGCTGGGTATGCCAGTCCTTGGTATTCCTATTGACCAGTTTCTTGATCATTGTGATCAGGTTCTTGTTTGTGGATTCAACAAGGCCATTTCCTTGAGGATAGTAATTGGATGAAAATTTAAGGGCTATCCCATAGTCGAAATCCTAGCCAAATTTTTTTAAGGAAGCAAATGTAGGTCCATTATCACACACTAATGCATAAGGACATTCAAAGTTATTTAAAATGAAACTTTATAAAAAAAATGTAACTACATCAGTTGTGCATTGTCTACATACAATTGCTTTTGTGCATCTAATGAAATAATCAGTAGTGGTAAGAATGTACCTATGTCCCACAGATGATGGAGGGCTTACCAGAATAATGAAATCGAGACCCCATTGGGCGAATGACCTCACCTCTAGAATAGGTTGTAGTGGTATAGTGACATTCTTCTCCTTGGTAGCGATGGTCTGACATGTGTGGAAAGAGAAAACATGGCCATGAGCATCCTTGAAGATAGTCATCCAGTAATACCCAACTCTTAGTATCTGATGTGTGGTAGAAGGTCTAGATCTGTGACCGGTGCCAAACCTATCATGGAACTCCTTCAAGACTTGATCTACTTCCTCCTTGCCAAGGCACCTTAAGTAGATACCTTTAGGATTTTTCTTATATAAAATGGACCCTTGCAGCATGAAACTACTACTTTTTAGCTTGAGAGAACATTTCTAAACTCCCTGTACGTAGGGTAGGCACTTGTGATTCAAAAAATAATAAACAACATCCTCGTACCATTCTCCTGGAGAAACATCTTCCAGCTAGTATTGCTACACGGTGAGTTCTAGCTCTGCTTCTGTTGCTTCTTCAATAATTGTTCAGGTAAGTGCTTGTCCTCTTACCAATCTCATTGGTTGAATTTTCATATCATACTCCTATAGTAACATGACCCATTTGGCTCTTCATTCACCCAATTCATTTTGTATGAGCAATGTTTTCATAGCTGGGTCAGGGATTACAACGAATACTTTATTGCACAGGATGTAATGTATGAATTTTTTCACTCCCCTAATGAGGGAATATGCTTTTTTTTCTATGTTGTGGTAGCATAACTCAACATATTTCAAAGGAGCACTCATGAAGGTGATCAAATTCTTGTTCCCCTCTTCATCTTTCTGAGTTAAAATGTTGGCACAAGAGTGTTTTGAAGCAAACGAGTAGATGTAGAATGGCTTCAGATAGTCTAGGCTGACCAACATAGGTGCCTCAGCTATTGCTTGCTTAATTTCTTCAAAGGCCTGCTTGGCTTCAGGAGTCCACTCGATCTTTGCATCTTGTTTTAACATGGTGTTGAGCAGCTTGACAATCTCAACAAAGCCCATGATGAATTTCCTCATGAAGTTTATCTTTTCGAAAAAGGATTTTAATTCCTTCTTGTTGCGTGGGGGTGGGATCTTTAGCAAAGATTTGATGCATTTATGGTCTATGGAGATTCCCTACTTTGAAATGATATGTCCAAGTAATCTACCTTCAGTTACTATGAAGATGCACTTCTTTAGATTAAGGGAGACTCCAAACTCCCTACACCTTTGAAATACCTTGCATAAATCAGAGACATGATCATTCTGTTTCTTTGAAAATAAATTTAAAGCATCCATGTAAATGATTATGAATTTACCAATCAAATATTTGAAATCAATGTCCATGGTGCATTGAAAGGTTGCACCAGCATTGATGAGCCCGAAGGGAATTCTTCTATTTAAGCAAAGGTCCCCCACTTGGTGGTGAATGCCATCTTATGGAAATTTTTGTATTGTACCATAACTTGGTTGTATCTAGAGTACCCATCAAGAAAGGACATCATTTGGGAGTTGTTGACAATCTAGAACACCTCATCCAATGAAGGCACTATATAGTTGTCTTTCTCTGAAGCTCTATTCAAATTGTGGAAATCAATGCACAATTTAATCTCTCCATTATTTTTCCTGATAGGGACCAAATTAGCCACCCATGTAGAATTCCTAACTGGGAATATATTTCTTCCTTAAACCAATTTTTGCACCTTTTTGTATATGATTGGTTCTAACAAGGTGTTGACTGGGTGTTTCCCTTGGTGGAATGGCTACACTTCTATCTTGAGAGGGATGTTGTGTGTGATGATAGAGGTGTCATAAGTCTTAAGGTCCTCATAGCTCCAAGCCACCACATCACAATACTTTTGTAAACCATCCAAAATCCCTTTCTTTTCCTCTGCAATACACACTTTTCCAATAAAAACAATTTTGATCTCCTTGGCAATTCCAAGGTTGTGAGCATCACACTTGTTTCTTATTGCTTCCTTCTTCACTTTCTAGTCCTAGTCTCTAATATAATCTAAATAAAAAATGTACTCTAGCTTAACCATTCCTTGGGGAATCATGTTGGTCTTGAGGTTAATTACCTCCTCTATGTCTAATTCGGCCTCTTCTAGATCAACTTCATCAATGATTTGGGTGGAAAAGAAATCATAGCTTGTGATAAACTCGAGCATGTGCTTATCATCATTGAAGCCTTGAAAGTGAGTGAAATTATTTGGGATAGATGATGTAGAAGTCAGATCGACAATGAATTTCTTGAGGCCTAACAAGGATAGGGGTTGCAGTGTGCTGGATTCTTGAGCCAAAGAATTAGCCATGTAGTTTTTAGCATAAGGGATCAACTAGATATTGAATACGTCCAACCCTTCCAAGAGGTCCCAAACCCTATGCTTATAGTTTGCTAATATTATGTCATGATAGGAGTACAAATTTCTGATTTGTTTAATTACCAGCTCATAATCACCAAAAAATTGCAACATCTTAACATTTTTCTTCAAGGCCATAAGAAGACCATGGACTAGAGCCTCGTACATTATTGGTACAATAAAACTAAAGTCTATGGGCAGCAAAATAAGACTTACCCGTAGGGATGATTAGTTTGAATCTAGCGTCGGCTCCTTGCTTGGACTTGGACCCATCAAAGCGTAATGTCCAAAATTTGGATGGATCTTTGACGCTAGAACCACTAAGGAAATCATTACCTTTAGGCTATGAGTTATCATTTACAACTCCTAAGGCAGATAGTAGCCTGGTATGTTGGAGGGTTGGCTGCCCTGATGGCATTTCCTTATTAAGAGTGGCTAATTTCTTGACATGTTCTACTACTATTTGGCATAGGAAACATTCAAATTTGGAATGAGCTGCATCATGCACCCTACACCAATTGGGTAGTAGGAGCTCTTGGAAATTCATTCTTGCACCCAAGCTGAGATGATTTTGTATTCACTTTTCCATAAAATCACGGAATCCATCCAATAATCCCAACATGTTATCCTTAGGGGTTTCCTCATCATCGGCTTCTACCAGCATCTCCATGCTCTAAGGCATATGAGTTAAATCAACTTGAGGGCTACATTGCACCAGCAGGACTTTGGCCACCATCCCTTCTTCTTGAGTCTCTGCCTCTTCTTGGTAAATAAAGGGACAATAATTAGCCAACTAAATTTCAACAAATAACACCTCGTTCAAGTTGTTATATTCAATGATCATGAACTTCATGTGTGGTTATTGTTTGATGCAAATCTGATTGGGAAGTCCCTTCCATGGTAGCCACATATGCGAGAAATCCATAGCGGCATATCCATTCAAGGTCTAGGTGAAGTCCCATCACAAGATGATTCCATATGCATTAGGAATATCTGCAACTTGGATTTCAATGACCTACTACACTCTCAGGTCTATGGAAATCTGCATTGGGATTCGATTCATTTCTCCAATGATATTCATCTCATTTTTTTCCAATTAAGTCACCTTTTTCCTCAAAGGTGTGGGGGTAATTCTAAGGGATTTGCATATAGCTAGGGGCATGATGTTAGCCAACACTCTAGAATTGATCAAAAAATTGTGTAGATTTTTCCTGAATATTTGAATGGTAGTCAGGAAGGCTGGTGTTTCTAATTTCCCTTGGAAGAATCCCATAGGCATGTCCGCTTGGGCTACTTGAGCTTTTTTCTTATCAACAATCCTATCCTTGGTTTGGCGTGAAGGCTAATCCTTGACAATTTTCCTATTATTCAGATCAAACTCTTTTGCCAGCTGCTTACCCATGGGATGATTAGAGGGAGCATCTTTCTTTTTTTCAATGATGTCTTGGATCACAAGTTCTTGCCTAGGTTCTTCAAAAGTGACCCTTTTTGTTGATGTTACTTGTGTTTCTTTAGATGACGAGGTTCCATTAAGTATCCTAAAGAAGGCATGCCTTACAGCAAGGACTTTGAGTAATTCAAAGGTAGATAGAGTAATTTTTACCTTCTTGAATTCCTCTACTACATATTCACCCATTTTTTCAATCTTAGAATAGAAGGCTCGGCCTATGGTGGAGCTAGTAGGTTGGGCTTTTGTTTGACTAGACTAGTTTTGGGGTTGGCTTTAAGGCTGATTTTGGGACCTCTCCTTGTTGAAATATTGGATTGGCACATGGTGAAGCCCAAGACTGTTGCTAGCATTCAGATTAGGTGGGGTACTAAAGTTATTTGGCGGGGTAGAAGTAGTGAAGGGTCCACCCGCCTACCTATTCCTGAGGAAGTAGGGCATTGTTCTTTGGTGGAACATATGAACTTTGTCTACATGTAGTTCTTCCTTATCTACTGGACCATTATCTACTAAATTGAAAAGCCTTGATAAGGTTTCTTTGTTACTTATCTCTTGTACTTCTCCATTCTTAACGGGTGTGCCCTCATTCTTGGGGTTGTTGTAGTCACTCTATGGGAAGGGAGCTTGATTGACCGTGAGGTAGGAAGAATTGTAAGGCTCATATGGGACGATGTCCCTATAGGTGACACCATCAACCACATTTTGGACATCTACTTGGAAGATTTCAACGGCTGTCTGGAATTCAAGACAATCTAACTCAGAGTGTCTACTTGTCTTGTGAGTTTGGCACCATCTGGATAGGGTGGCCTCAGCTAGATACACTCCACTGGTCATCTTTTCATTCCTATTAGGTTGATATAGAGGAGTATGAACACCCCTATTATTGGGTCTCATATTCCACGTGTGATTCTACCTCTGGGAAGGTCTCCTTTCAAAGTTCTGATTTGAATTCTTCCCTCTATCATAATTTTTTCCAAAAGAGGTGTTGGCTTTGCGGTTATCCCTACCATCTCTGTTATCTTTTCCATCCTGATTAATGTTAGCCTGGAGGCTACGTTGGGAGGCTTGCAACTGATTATTTTTATTTCTAAAGTGCTTCATCTCCATGGACATTTTATTTATAATTTCTGACAGCTCTTCCAATTTTTCTTTCTCAGTATTGCTCAATTGTGACACTTGATTTTGGAGAAAGACAGGAAGGGTTGTAGGTTGGTTTTTATGTACTAGAGGGAATTCTATCCCTAACAAGTATAATGGTGTTTGCGGTTGTTGAGAATACATCTATTGTTGTTGGGGAGCCTAAGGATAGGTCTACTATTTTTGAGGTTGCAAGTCAGAAGGCACAGGAGGTGCATGATTCATCAGGTGTCCAAGGTGTGGGACGATGGGAAATTGTGGCACTTTGTTCATAAGAGGCATCTGATGGGAAAATGCTTGATTAAGCCCTTGAACTTGCATTGGATGAGCCACTAGACCTAAAGAGGGAAACAAACCAAAAATATTTTGTCCCAAGTCAACACTGGCGATAAATTTTTCATAAGCATTCACTAGCGTAGTAAGCGGTGGGCACATCCTTTTTACCAATGCTGATGTGAGATTATCTAATGTTGCATAGTAGAAGGATAGGGCCACAATTTCATTATGCACGTATGGATCCTAAAATATCATGAATGTGCAATGGGAGAAATCATAGAAAGAGTCGATTAGTTCATTAATTTCTCTTCGGACGGACATAAACTGTCGGTATAGCTCAGAAGGGCTAATCATAATTTTATACTTCTACAAGAAAGCATTCTTCATGAGGTCCTATGAGGTAATGGACCCTCTCAGAAAATTGATATACCAATAAAAGGCCTCCTCCCCCAACGAGTATGGAAGGAGGTGGCATGCAACATCTTCATGATCAATCTACATATCTTTAATTGATGTTTCAAATATCTTGATATGTTCTTTTTCCATCCTTTGCAAGTCACAAGGATTGAACTTCAAGTAGAAACCCTCCAAATTCTTGGGTATGTCATGATAAGCCATGATGGGAAGTGGGGGTGGTACTTATTGCTGAGGAACAACAATTTGGGGTTGCACCTACTACAGATAGTAGCCTGGGACTAAACCTAGGCCATGACTATTTGGACTCTGCCCTAAACTTGAAGGGCTAGGAGAGAGGCAACTATTTGGCTTTCAGAGATGAGAGGTAGAAAAGAAGTTTAGTACGACTGAGCAGAGTGGATGAAGGTGAAGGAGGTCTATTGAATTTGAGGTGAGTGGAAGGAGTAAGGAGGTGAAGGAAAAGGTGAAGTGGGTGGGATGGAGGAAGATGAAGAGGTTGTGTTCTCCCTCCTAGTTCTTCTTTCTCTTGTAGGAGGTTGTATTTCTTGGAATTCCCTTGCATTCAGTGTCAACCTTAAAACTCTCCATGACCTCTCTGAGGAGAATGAATTGCGTTGATCCATCTTAGCTCTTCCCTCCTTCTAGTGCCATTTTTTTTTATGGTATTTTTATGCACTTCTCAACACAGGTCATGTGTAGGTGCATCAGATCTCTTGAAAGATAATCTTCCACAATTAGATTGGATAAAACTAGCCCAAGGTCTCTAATGTGAGGTCTTCACAGTGCTTGGAATATCTCAGTTATTTCATGTGATTTTCTAGAATCGCAAGGTGGACTTACTCAGCTAGATGCAAGGCGAATCTTATGAATTGAAGTTCCTAAGATGGAGATTGCTATTTATTTTATTGTAGGTTCAAATAGCAATCTCAAACTCCAATGTTTTCCTTATGTTTTAGTTTTACAATGTGCAATGAACCTTAACATAGGTTGTTTCTAAAAAAGGGGAAAATGAGCAAGGAAGAGGGAAGGTTCCTAGATTTGCACCTAACTATGAACAATGATCATGGAGATTCCACTATGGACAACTTCCTTTAAACATGGTCTCACTTAACCAAGAAGCCTATAGTATCATGAAACCTATGCTATCTTCCAAGGCCTGTAGATATTTTACCATTCATCCACCATATACATGCATGACTAAAGATAAAATTTTAAAGTAGCTTCAATTTTTAGCCTAGACTAACTTTACACAATCATTTATCAGTAGATAATAGAAAAAAGTATGGACTGGAAGGAATCTACACAGCATAAACTTTCATAATCACCGAACAAAATTACTAAATCTATTTAAGCAATCTAAAACTAGCTAGAACAACAATGTAAATCTAACTAAAACATCTACCTACCTATGGGAGATTGAATCATGAAACATAAAGAGAAACTCAAAAAATGTACCAAATTTAACGTATTTTCATTATAATTTTTGCAACATCCCTCTACAACAACTCAACTCTCTCTTGAAAATGAGAGGAGATCCCATATTTATAGTACCCAAAAGTTAGAATGAATGGCCAAGATTAGTTTGCATTGTGTGGACAAGATACACTACAAGTTAGGGTTCTACCTACACCTCAATATTTTTCAATTTAAAATACAACTTTGTCTTTATCCCTATTTTTTCCTCTAGTAACAACACTCTAGCATTTTGTCTTTTGTTGATTTCCCATTTGTTGTAGATACTCTATTAGGAATTCCTCATTAATGATAGGGTTGCCTTCTTGATTCTTCAAAGCTACATACTCCATCAATTTCAAAATTAATGGTTGGATTTTATCAACATCTATGATTTTGGATTGCAACACTTGATAACTCCATTCTTTGGATTGCTCAATAAGATTTTCACAATCTTCATCATACTTCACAGTGTGGTCCCTGAATAGCTCTGACTAGGTGAAGGCTCGGGCAATGAAACTCAAGAAATTGGTGGTTATCTCCTTTGAAATTCCATCCTCCATCCTCTTCTAGAAGTGGGGCCTTATCTTATCTGGGTCCATTTGTACAGTAGGCATCTCATAGCCCATCATTAGCTTCAAGTATCGGGCACAATCTACTCTAATTTCCTTGACCCACTCAATATTTGGATCCACTTAATCGATCACTTGATCCAATCTTTATTTTAGGTTCTCAAATTATCGATTCCATACATCCATGAGCCAATGATCATCCTTCTTGAATGCAAGCTCCTTTTGCCACATTGCACTTGGTAGTTTGAGAACAATCTTGATCTTTGGGTAGGTGGACTCATATCTCGAAAGGAATTCGGAGAAATTTTTTCTTGTGCCCTCAAGAGACTGTTGTAGGTCTAAGAACTTGTTTGTTGTTCAAACAACCCAGCCAATGCCCATGTTTCCAAATTATAGAACCTTCTAGAACTAGCTTTCGGTAGTCCTGTCCAAACTCTTTCTCTTTTCCATCTTATCAATTTTCTCCTTGGACAGTAGTTGCGGTGGAGTTGCAAATGTGGTAGGAATTTCTTCCATCAAGGACCATTACTGGATGTAGGTCATTAGGTCAACCACTTGTACCTTTAGTTCCTCCTTTGAAACTTTGTCCTATTGTATTAGGTCTACCACTGTGGCAACATATTCCTGGAGGTGTTCTACTTTTTTTCTCTCTTGTAGCTATTCCTAAGTCAATGGTAGAAATATTATAGCTTACTTCCTCTTTTCCCACTATTGGTGTAGCTATGTGGATGGTCCTTGATCTAGAGGTGTCCATTGTTACTTTTGATCTAATCTTGGGCTTCCTATCCTTCTTGGTAGTCATCTGTGCCCAGGCTAGGATAGCCTCCAATATTTCTCTAGAATAAACTATGGTGAGGGATTAATTTTCAAGCTACCTTTTCAACTGTCATTCAAGAACAACAGATTTTTCTTTGGGTGATTCATGGCTACCCCTCCTCTTTTTTTTGGATCTCTATTTCTTTATCTCTAAGAGCATTTTCCTTCATTTTAGTGTCTTCTCCCTCCTCCTTATCAGAGTCCTAGATGAACACTAGGAATTTGATAGGAGCCTTGGTAGGAAACCACTCTCGAGGACCTTCTTTCTCAGTCTCCTCTTTCTTTTCTCTATCTTGTTCATCCTTATGCACATTCTCCTCGAGTTGTTCAACTTTGGGGCTTTTATCAGCTTGACCCTCCCTTTCAGGTATGTCCTCTTCTACATTCTCTTCTTCTCTATGAGGAGGTGACACATCTTCTGGCTATTCCCTTGGAGGAAGTTTCACATTTTCTTTTGCCTTGTCATCTTCTCACCCTTCTTCTCTAGGAGGTGACCTTTCTACTTCTTCCTCGACATCTCTCAATTGACTAGGTAACTCTTCTTTGAAGTCTAGATCAAAGGTTTGTACAATAATTCTACCACCGACATCCTCTTCGTTGTCTCCACTCTCAGAAGACCCTATTTGTTCTTCTTCATGGACTACCCTATCAATTTTTTGATGCTCATACTCAGGATGATCATGACACTCATCTGATTCATCCTCCAATGCCTTCGAAATTTCCCTCCCCCATCATTCCATCTCCTCATATATTTGCATTGTGGCTTCCATTATCAGTGGTCCAGTTGGAGGTTTTGAAGGTGGAGCACTGGTGAGAACCTGCACTAAGGTAGCTTGGATGGTGGGATTCAAAAATACTTGGGAGATCTCAGGGTGGACATTCAACATTTGCAGTGAGAATCCCATTGGCAATGTGAGTGTGGAAATGTGTATTGTAGTTGTCACCATGGGAAGTGATGTAGTGGGCGACATAGAGGTGGAGGAAAGTGTAGAAGTTGTAGCAGAGGAGGAATCAACTAATATTACGTGCCCAATTGGTGAAGAGGAGACAAGGTGGACCGATATATCCACCCCTAGTGGTGATGTAGCAACTACAGCCCGAAAAATAGGTGGAGGGGCATCAACATTGGAAGTGGCTAGTGGAAGTTCTAGTTGATCTATCTCTATCTCATCTCCCTCATGAAGGGGATCCTCTTGAATTTAAGCAGTCTCATAGCACTTCCAAAACTTTTATGTTTTTTTGAGGGAAAACCCTCTGAATCCTTCCTTGCATATACTTTAGGATTAGGTTGCTCCTCAGCCTCTTTCCTTCTCCTTGATCTCATGAGCGGAGGAGACTTGGATGTTTCTCCTGTCGAAGTTGTAGTAGCAGCATCGTTGGTGGCAGTAGGATCACTTTTGAGTCCTTCATAAGTTAGGACAACCCCTTGTTGCTTCAGCCTGACTACCTATCCATCGACCCATTCCTTGGTGTGAGCCTCGACGGGCTTAGTTAGAATGTCTAGGTCACCAACCTCCTATTCATTCCAATCTATTTTTGGTATTGGCAAGTTGGCAATTGCACTAAACCTAGAGTCCATCATAGTACTTTCATCTTCATCGACTTGGTCAGGTCTAGGAAACAGGTTCATCCTTTTTACAAAGTACACAGTCATTCGCATGTAGTGCCTTGCATGTACCTCTTTGTCATCCTAACAATTTTCCCAGAAATCTTCAACATGATACCAATGGGCATACTTTGATCCTAGTTCCTTATGTTCCCATAAGCATCCATTCGTGGGTGAGCAGTGTGCAGGCATAAATGATATTCTTCTAGCTCCTTTTATGAATTTCCTACACACTAAGAGGTTTGCAATTTGTACATCCCTTGGCCAAAAGAAAGGGGATAAGGAATCCCTACCAAATTCCTGTTGCTAAGAACTGAGTGTACATGGCACAACTGTTGGGAGAGTTCCAATAGTATGATCCGGTCATTAGGGTATCAGGGTAGCTTATTCGGCCTCTCTATATGGCCTTAAGCATGGATGTATGTGAATTTGGGGTACTGGATGAACAATAAGGCATACTATTTTAGGAATGCCCGAGCACTATGAGAGACTCTTCTCTCGAAATACCCTCCAAGTAGTCTGATGATGTGACCCATGAATGCATCATTTACCCTGTAATAATACTTATTGGAGTTTCTAAACTGGAGTGGGGATATCTGTCATAGACCTTTAATGCAAGACTTGGTTCTTCGTCAGGTTCCCTGAACAACCCAGTGTACTATCTCCGTTTAGCCAACAAGTAGACTAGGTAGGATGTCATATAGAATTTGGAGGTCCTTTTAACATTCAAAAATTGATCGTGGAAGCAATCACTTATTATTCCCCCCAAATAGAATGAGGCATGTGTGGTGAGATCCAAGTCATGGTAGTCTTCTTGGAAGTAACTGTAGAAGAGCTCTTGAGGAACCTTTGTAGTGATTCCCCTTTCCTCTTTAAGCCAATATTGGTTTATAAGCTTCTTACAGATAGTTGGGTCCTCATCCCACAATGCCTTACATTCCTCTATGGTTGGCGTCTCCATTGTCCCAAAGGTAGGGATGTGGAAAGTCTCAGTTATTGATTCACTTGAGATATCAGTGAGAATGTTCCCATCTCTATCGCCTATTGTTCATGTGTCTGGTTGATATGCCTGTCAGCAAGCCATGACCAATTCAAGAGCGACAAGGGATGGAGGAAAACCTACATCATTAGCAATTCCACTACTTTGAATCAATCTTGCATTTTCATTCTTAGGATGGACTCTGACCCTTTGCTTGAATTCATCAATATCAACATGGTCGATATTGGTATCTATAATTTCCTTCTAGTCCATAATGATTTTTTAATGAAAAGGCTCTCCCTAGAACTGGTACTTCATCTAGTCTTTATCCTCTTTCCCATGAGGAACCTTTCCCGATTTCTTCCCTTCATCTTTTTCTGCAACCGCCCTTGAGGGTCTTGCACCTTATTCCATATATGCTACAAACAAAGGCAAGATGAGCACAACCAATCATGAAAACATGGATGTTAGTCAAAATCCCATGGAAAAAGTCTAATTAGATGATATATCATTCATAAAATCAAACTTCTACTTCAAGACATCATTAGAAATTTACCAGAGAGATTTTGGATAACTTGGGCCTAGGGGGTTAGAATTCCTTGGCAGGAATGTCGTTTAATGGGCAAACAAAGTGGGGCAACCTGGGTGGTTTCTCCCAGCTTCAGATTTTGATGGTTTGAAAGCCTTGAGCAGAAGAGGGCTGAATTTAGGCACATGGACTGTCTAGATTGGTTTTCAAATCATACGTCATTTGGGTCCCTATTGGAGCATCCGAGGACACAAGGCCGGAAAGCTATTGGGGTTTTGTTATTTGGAACAGCCAAAGGGAAACATAATTTTGGCATTGGAGTTGCAGGGTTTGCGACCTAGGAGGCTAAAGGGTGGTTGGTGTGCCCTTTGAATTTTGAAATGTTTAGGTCCAAAGGGGTGGGAAGCCATCAATGAATTACTATTTGAGAATGACGGACATTGAATGAAAGTCCAACAGGGGCAGCTCGATGGATCAGGCCTAACACGACGTTTGACATTTATGTTTTCTTTGTTAAGTTCTAGGTGATTAGGATGGTGGGTATCGCAAGTCAGAAGGTTGGGCTTACTTTTCCCTTTCATGCCAGCTGGGATGGGACAAAATCCCAGTGACAAAAATCTAGTGAATGGAGCTTGGCGAGAACAAGGATGCCTAAGTTTATCACTAATTCTCTCCACAAAGAATAGAGGCTCAGGGCCTGGGATATGGAAGGATGCAAGCATTTGGCCATTTGAAATGGCAACATTGACGTGGAAGCCTGGGAATGGAACTCCATGGTCTAGGGTCCGGTGAAGGCTTTGGACACTTCGTTTTGTTTCTTTAGCTCAGACGGTAAAGGGTAAGGCAGATCCCAGGGTCCGATTGAATAGGGATTCTTCGCCATTTGGAATGGTGACTGTGACGTAGCATCTTGGGGATGAAATCGTATCTGAGTAGGCCCAAGAATGAAGAATGGAGGGCTGACATTTTTCAAATTGCTTCAAGTCTAAATGACGATTGGCCAAAGGAAGTTCGAGGTCGCAGGCTTGAGGGGGCATGTCATCGTTCGACAGTCATTTGATTTCTAATTTTTTAATAGCAATGGGAAGGCCCAAGTTTGGAAGGTGAGACCTCCTTGTGCAAAGAAAAATGCTGACATGGGAAAGTTCCAGACTTGGCTAAAATGATACTTAGGAGGTTTCTAGGGATTCTACCACATGGGTTTTCTAGTTGTTTTCTTCATCTACCAAACAAATGTAATTTTAGCCCATGTTTTGTTTATCATTTAAATGCAAAATTACAAAAACCATGTAGAAAGGTGGATGGAAAACCTACCTCAAAATCCATGAAATAAATTATGAAATCTGCAAAGGATTGGCAAATGAGGGCAACGGGTGTGAGGGCTACGGGCGACAAAGGAAAATAACCTCTTAGAACTTGCTTTGAACTCCTTTGTCCAACTTGACATATGAAAATGACAAGTTAAACCAGATATTTATACCCATAATCAACATTTAATACACCCATTAATTCCTGTACGAAGGACGAAATGGTTGGTGGGTTTGAATTTCTAGATGGCGGCGGGAGGTCCGGGCCTCGGAAGCCAAAAAGACGTAGTTAGACCTCCACTTCAAAGTCACTTGGAAACTGATGGTGACAATGAGTCTGGGGCCTAGATGATGGGATGTCAGCATAGGTTGGCCATTGGGAAATGGCAAAGTCAATACGGAGTTTCAGGAAGAGAAGCCAAGGAGATCGAGCCCGGAAAAAACAAAGGAAGTCCTTTTTGCAACATGCCATAAGGACGACAATTGAGAAGCTAGGTCTCGGGGCACGGGAAGATGAAGGCCTTCAGCCATTTAGGATAGTGAGCACACAACAGAAACCCAGTGAGGGAAACTTGCCAGGCCAAAGCCTCCAAGCCCCAAGGCCGTTGGCAGAAGTAGACTACCAAGGAGACTCCGCAAGGAACTAGGACAAAGCAAAATTGGAGGAGATGAAACATAGTCAACTTAAGATGAGACTTTGGAGGAACATTAACCATTTAGGGACAACAAAATGGGGGGGCATGCAAAATGAGGTGGCAATAAAATGACCTGGCAAGGCGAAAGAAAAGAGGGTCCTCGTTCTGAACAGGGCGTGTGTGCTGAGGGCACAACATCTTCATGTCTTCTTGTGAACAATCAAGCTTTTCTCCACAAAGAGAAAGGGTTTCTTCTTGCTCCTTATTCTTTATCTGAGAAAGAGAATATTTTGTTGATTCTTCTAAAATCCCACTTAATTACTCTTCCTCCTGCTACAAGTAAGAAATTTCATAAACATGATAAAGAAAAAAATTATTTCTATACATACCATCAAGTTCTTGGTCATTCCACTAGTAAATTTAAGGCCTTGAAGGATAAAATACAAAAAAATCATGATTTTGGTGCCCTCACTCATCTATTTGTTGATGCACCAATCTCTTCTTTGCATGAAAAGTGATATTGAGGTCTACCTTTATCTTGTTAGTTCTAATCATTTTCTCATGAGGTTATTACACCTCCCTTCTATTCCCTTGTTGCTCGCTATGTGGTAGTTGCAGCTTTACTTGCTCATTTTTATTCATGGCCATCCACTATTATGTGTAACCATACTCTTTCTATGGTAGCAACATAATAGTATCGTGCATGATTCTCCTCCCTTGTATGTTAGGGGCAGTGATAACTTGCTCTAAAGATGTGTGTCCTTCTTAATGACCCCCTCTCTATCTCTATCTTTCAACTCGAGCATCCCTTTGAATGGGACCCTTTTTTTCTTGAAGGGTAACTACTAATTTTGTTAATGGTAATGGCCTGAGACACCTTGTAATGGCTTGGGAGCTTCTTTTCCCTCCTCTTGTCTCTTTAAAAGTTATCTTCTCAATCCATTTGGTCTTCTCCTTCTTGGCTTCTCTCTTGGACATTCTCTCTTTTCTCCCTTTCACTCTTTCAAGTTTGCACAACTCTCTTGTTTGTTACAACACTCACATTCTTTCAACACTCTACATTTCTCTCTTGGCTCTCACAGCTATTGCTCTCTCTTTGGCTTCCTTAAGCTTCACAGGTGATATCTTGCTTATCGTGTATGTTTGAGCATCTTGGGATTTCTCACATCTCCTATCTATTTCATCTCTATTTTGTGATATAGGTTCTCCTGCTTGAGCATGGATTGCTTTTATCATTCTTGCATTCATTTCATTTCTTCTTAGTATTTCTATCTATGTATCTTGCTATTTGTGGAGGTGGGAACACCAAAATGGGGATTTGACTCAAGCAAGCCCCTATATAGCCTCAACATTTTCTCTCTATCTTATGTGTGTATATATTGAAGATATTTGAATTAGTTGGAGGATTCATTGGTTGGTTGTTGCAAGCATTCTTTTCTTTCTTTATCCTCTTTAGTCTTATCCTCTACTTTACCATATTTTAGTTCTATTATTTTATGTTATTTTCCTATACTCTGGAAATTCTTAGTAATCAGATTGTTAGCAATCACTTTAGCTATGGGTATGTGTAGGATCATGATGGGCCAAAAAGTGGCGATATGTAAGTGATATCATGTCCCATGTGGCTAAAAAAATTTTTTTTACCCAAAATTGATGAAATGAAAAGGTTTTTAAAGGAGATTCTCATCTTTCCACCAATATAAATTATGATAATTATGCTTTACTTTGAATTTAATAAATAATTATTATTTATTTTCTATTTGGATTACAACTAAAGTCTTGATTGATAGGTTGATTAAAAAACATTTATAGCTTTGAAATGGTATCACATATTTTGAATCTGAAATATGTGTCACATTCTATGCTTTGCATAATATAGGATTAAAAAAAAAAAATTTCATGAAGCTTTGACCAAGTTAAGGTGGTTAGACATACAATTTTTTATTTTTAAAAGTTCTAGCAAAAAAATCATAATTAATTATTTACTTGGAAAAAATTACAAAAAATATGCATCACATTGGGACATGAGTCCTCTACTTATATCTAAAAATCTTATAAAAAATATTATCATTTTATTTTGGTTAGGGTGGTTAGACAAACACCTACTTCTTATTTTTCCCTGAAATTTAAGTACTATTGCATTAAAATTTCAAATTTTCACCAAATAGATTTAAAAAAAAAAATAAACCTACTAGTTTAGATACTAAGTTCAATTTTCTATAGATTCCATTCTTACATATTTTTGAAATAATATAGATAAATTATTCAAATTTTTATGTCAAGTTGCCTAACTCTGATTTTTTTGAATTTTTTACCACTTATGGGCCTATTTTTTCCATGATGATCTTGCACATACCCCTATTCTCTGAGACACTATCATGCCTCTAGGACTCCAACAAGCCATGCTACCACTCGTATCCCATGTTGTCATCCTTGGCCAAAAACTTGATAGTTTGTTTAGAAAACCTCTATGACTTAGTCATTCTAACTCTAAAACTCTTTCCTCTTCAATCTGAGGTTCTTTAGGGTAGTTCATTCCCTAGGACTCCCTTGAGAATAAAGAGACTTGTGAGAAAAAAATCTCCCTTCTCTACAAGTAGAAAATAAAGAAAATAAATATGATAAGAGAAGAAATATAGTGGGAATATGGTTACTATTTTTCATTTTAAGCTTGGAGATTCATGAAAGGTATTGATGCTTCTTAAGATTCATAGATTTGATTTTTGATGATGTTGAGCTTATTTTCAATTATAGAGGTTTTCAACAAACTTGTAGTCAAATTTCAACATCATTCATTTCAAATGGGAAGCATTTTTTTTGTACAAGCAAGGATTCACATGTTTATATTTGTAACTATGAGCCTCATTATTTCTCAACTACATTTAGAGCATAAAAAATTCTTGATCATATGAACATTTTTTATCACCAAGTGTCTTAGATACATTTTCTTGGTCTAGTATCAAGCATGAACCCTCATAGTTGAATTCATTTGGTTGGAGGGGTACACTTAGTCGTCATTAGAGATATATAAGCATACATAAAGGATGAATGTCATAACTAGAAAGGAAGATGAATTGGAGATTGCTTTGCATTATGCTTTTTAAGGGTCAGTTTTATCTAGTTTAAGAAACTTTGGCATACCATAACAATATAGATGACCTTTCTAGAGTTTTAATTCATTTGTTAGATTCATATGAGCCAATAATTATGGAGATTTACTACCTCTAATAAGATCATAAATCCCATGAACTATTGATATTTGGATCTATTAGGGAAGGAGATTGAATTTTTGCAAAGTTTCAATGCCTATATTACAACTTGTTCAATATATTTACATTGCAAAAATATCA
This sequence comes from Sequoia sempervirens, assembly GCA_007258455.2. Classification (NCBI taxonomy): domain Eukaryota; kingdom Viridiplantae; phylum Streptophyta; class Pinopsida; order Cupressales; family Cupressaceae; genus Sequoia; species Sequoia sempervirens. The sequence continues at coordinate 128,891,357 of VDFB02000017.1, forward strand.
TTATAGGATAATTTTGGGTTAGCTCATAGCTTTAATCACTAACTTTAGATCCATTCAATATACCAAAGATGCATATACTTAATTTATATTGTATTAGAAGTTTTTGTGATAGTGAGCTTATTTAAAATGATAGAAAATATTGTGGTTCATGGAAACAAGTCAAGTAGATGAATGGAAATTCTCTATGGAAGATGGTTGTGAAGAAGGCACTACAAAAAAACTTGAAGTTTAGAACATGATGAGATATGTGTTCCTACTCCAAAGGAGGAAATAAAATGGACATCTAATCTTGTAAATAATCCTCTAGGAAGGATCATCACCATACCAAATGAGCTTTGAATCTTGGGTGGTCTTTGTGTCTAGATTTCAATGTTTCAAGAAGAAAATATCCCCAGTGTTTTCCTATCACTATGATCCATATGGTTCAAAGAGAAATCACAAATAATTTCTAGTGACATTGGTGTGTTGGGTGTGGCTTCTTCTCGCTATATGTTGGTTTCAAGATGTAATACCCCCATGTGGCTGATACTTTTGCTACTATTGTTACTCTTATGTGTTAGCGTGATACTGGTTTGTGAAGGTGATTTGTTCACCGTCTTGGTGTGTGGATGCATAGTTATATTGGTTGAGGATTATGTTACTTCAATTTATGACATTAAGATTACATTGGAGTGTGATGTTTAATTTGATTTAGTAATATAGTTTGACGCAGTGATTTCATAATTTATTTAACGATGTGATCAATTAGTTAGAAATGTTATTTCATCATTGATATTATAATTGTTAGTATAGTTTTGGTGAGAGGACAGTGTAGCACCACTCATTTACGAGTGCACTGCTATGCTGTAATTCCTTCTCACAATGTAATGCTTTAATGATATATATATATGGACATGCACAAGACCTTGTTTGTATGCAAGGATTGCAGGTACAAAGTCTTGATTCCACCTGTTTCCGCATGACAGGGCAAGCATTAAATAAACTCAATGGGATTGATGTTCAAAGGAGTGGTTAGGAAAGTGTTCTCGTCCCAAGTTCATCTTTTTTTAGTCCATTGTTGTCTTTGTTTCTATTTGTCCTTGTTTGTAAATGTGTTCATGTTGATTAACATTTTAGTTTGGGATTTAATCAATTTTTAATCAATTTTTAATTAAGTGTGATTTAATTAATTTTGGGTATGTGTGATCAATTATATATTTAATTGATGGAGTTTTAACTTAATTGTAGTTAAGCTAATTGAGTTATATTCTCTATTAAAGGAATAGTTTAAATAAAATAAATTTACCTTGTTGATATTTTAAAATTTCTTATTGCTTTTGCATTTTTGAGTTAATTAAATAGTTTATTAAGCTATAATGTTAATAAAAGAAAAATAAATAAAATAAAATATAAATAAATGAATAAAATTAATTTTAAAATTATTAAATTTTCTTTTATTGGAGTTGTACGGGAAGTAGTGGGGAATTAATGAGTTTTGTTGGCGAAATTATTCCCGGAAAGAAAAGAGGCATGGGGTAACAGAAGTTTCTTCATGGGAAAATTTTGGCTGAGAACAGTGGGGAAAGCTCTGTGTGTGAGTCTTTTTGGGTTTTCTGGTGTATGTTTGTGTAAGGATTTGGAAAAAGCTGCAGGAGAGTATTTGGGGAAATTGATTTTGGCTGGAGGTAAATCTTTTGGATAGAGCTTCATAGTAGGAGGCTCTGTGGAAAAGCTTGGCTCAAATTTTCTTCTACAGCCTACAGGAAACAAGTTCCTTACTATTTTTACATGGTTTTGAATCCTTTCCTATTTTAAAAAGATTGTTTGTTTTGTAAAAGGCTTGTTTGTACCTTTGTATAATTTAGAAGTTTCTTTTTTGTAGAGAATATTGTTCCTGGCTGCTACCGTTAAAATTTTGTATTGCCTCTGTAGGAAATTACATAGCCAAACTTAGAGAATCTAGTTAAATAAAATTCTTGAAACCTCTGTAGATTTTTTAATTTAAACCTCTCTGTTTAAACTCAGGAAATTAGGAAAAAAAACTTTGTGCAAGGGAAATTTTGAAAACAACACAAGAAATTAGAAGAGCTTCTGTGCAAATTTCATATTACATGTGCATAGATATGATGTTTCATTTCCTCATTTATTCCATTTGTCTGGAAATAAAATAATATTCCTAATTAAATTCTTGGTAAAATTTATGTTCCTGAGCATTCTCCATATCTAAGAAATTAAAATTAATATATATATATATAATTATTGTTTATCATAATATAGCCTGCAAATGTCTTTTTTGATTTTTATTTATTCTGCCATACAGAATCGTTTCAAAAATTTCTGTTAAAATATATATATATATATGTTAGATTTCGTTTCTTTTTTTTTTTTTAAATGTATATAAAAAAATTATAAATTTTTTTTATAATGGTAAGGGGGGATGGCTACAGCCATACCCCCTGCGCGACCCACAGAGTTGCGCATAGCAGTCCGTGGACTGCTGCACATCAGTCCAAGGACTGTTGAACGCAGCCCCCAAGTGGGGAGCCTACTTAGTTCTTTTTTTATATAAAGAAAAACAATTGGTATACATATATTTCGAATTCAGATTTTAATTAATATTTAGAATTTTAAAATTATTAAACTTAAAATTATGTTATTATATATATATATAAATATATATATATATGTACATGTATATATGTATATAATGTATATATACATAATTATATATATATACATATATATATATATGATTAAATTGTGATATAATATATATATATATATATATATATATATTTGTTTAAACTAGAGAAATTGTGAAAGATAATTGTATTGGTAAATGAACCCTGATGTTGAACAATAAGCTATTTCTTGAGTTTTCTTGCGATGGGATTTTAATCTTGTGTAGACTTTTGAGTTAGATTTCTTTCCATAAGGGATAGGATTATTGTTAAGCTTCCAGAGGTTTTTGAATTGGGTGTTTTAAGTTTTGTGGCTTCTATATTTGAATCTTGATTCTATTTTCTTTATGGTCGAAACCTCGTGTATACCTTGAGTTGCATTATTTTGTATATGTTATTGAGTCATATGATTATAGCGAGATGGGTTGCCTCGCAATTATTTATTCCGTGTTTAGAGAACTTGAGATTACAATTCCCTGATCTTGTTGTATGTTAGGGGTTTTAGGGAGAGTGGCTCTATGTGGGCGTCAGCGCACAAAGGGGTTGTCAAGATAACCCACATTAGAGTTAGTGTAAAAAGTGAAAACCTAACTAATTAATTAGGGGATGGGTAGTCAAGCACTAAAATACTAAAGGTGACGAGAAGGTTGTGGTTGGCTTAGTCGTGATCTCGTCTGCATGAGAAATGCATGATTCCACATGAGTCACCCTATGGGGCGGCGCCTTGAAATAGGTAGTCAGGATAACCATAGATGGAGGTGGCACTTTGTGATAGGATGTCAGGATAATCCATGAAGTCCATGTAATGAAATTCTCCTCTAGCAATCCCCCTTAGTTGATTTTATTGGAATCCTCTAGAAGTGGTTGATTGTTATGACTTGATGTATATTGTTGTCACATTTTGTTAGTAGACTTATGTTGTTATGTTTCCTATGTGTGTGATTTCTCTTTCCATGTTTGGAGTTGAGTCTTATGTATTACTTTAGACATCTTGGTCAGGAATCCTTTCTTAACTACTCCTAGCACGGGGGTGGTCGGGTGGAACGTGCTTCGCACCCCGTTGGGTTTCCCATTTGCCAGTCGTACCTTCAGTGCAGAGATTGTGGTGACAGTTTGTTCTAGATTTGTGTTCCTTCAGATGCATACATTTGTACTTTATTCATATCTTGTAAATTGTATTGTAACTCTCCCATGTGTTGGGATAATGTATTTTGTAACTTGGACAATTTTTTATTGAGATTTAGTTGCAAAATGATGTATTGTATTATCACACTTTGTAATTCAAACTTTATGCATGGATGTAATTAAACTTTATGTTGTATTATATTGGAGCAAATGTGTTCTATTTATTTATAAGTTGAATAGATTAGGAAATCTTGTATAGCATCCTTATGGTTCATTCTTATTCATTCTTATTTTTATGCTTAGCTTTTATAAATGTTTTTATGAGAACTCATATTAGAAGAACATAATGATAGACTAGTTAAGTTTGTTGATGGGTAGATATGTAATGTCTCTTTGTGTGCCGCAAGGGAATTAGGAGATTAGTTTGTACTTGTAATCATGGTAGTTGCAATAGTTAACATAGTGCCTTTACTTTATGTTTAAAAAAAAAATGTTGTGTACTTAGTTTTCCTTTGGGGTTTGCGCGACGGGGTGTTCTAGGTAGTTGAGTCCATTAGGCATCCTTGTGTAACTCTTGATCTCACATAACTCAATCGTTGTGCAGGATCATGCCTAGGGTAGAGGTCGTGGCCGAAGAAGAGGCTGAGGTGGTGGTCGTGGGGCCAACCGCCAAAGTCCATCATTTCCAAGCTCACATAGTTCAGAGCATGCATAACTGTAGAGTTCCCAAAGCATTTTGATAGGTGGTGGTGGTCAGAACCCAGAGAAGCTTAGTCTAGGTGGTCAGTTGTAGCTTTTGTTAGAGGAGATATTGGGTCGTTTAGGCCCTAGGTAGGATGAGGAACAAAGATTGGATAGAGAAAGGGAGAGATCCCCTAGATGTGGGGAAAAGATAGCTGAGCAGGAGGCAGTAGTGGTAGGTCATATGAGAGACCTGTTAAGAGCAATACCTCCTACATTTGATGGATCTAGTGGGGGACTAGTGGCAGAGATTTGGTTGATTGATTTGGATAGATGCTTTGCGATGCATCCCTATGACAGTAACACTAGGGCTAGGTGTGCTATCATGCACCTCAGAGGCTTTGCTTCCACTTGGTGGAGGCTAGAGCAACAAAAATTTCACATTGACATCGGTATGGTTACTTGGGAGTTGTTTATGGAGAGGTTTAGGGCCCATTTTCTTTCTGATCACTGGAGGCAGTGTAGAGCAAACGAGTTCCACGAATTAAGAAAAATGACTATGACCGTGGAACAATATGAGCGTCATTTTTATGAGCTCAAGCAGTATGTGGGAATCAGAAATGATGAGGCCATGCTAGTGTAACATTTTGTTATGGGCTTAAATTCCTATATCAGTGGTGGTGTTAGAGTCTTCAAACCGAAGACGATAGAGGTGGCGATTGAGAAAGCTCACCTTGTGGAAGAAAATATGGCTATGGCATTAGGAGGACACACAGGAGTACAGATTGGTAGTACTCCAGTTTTGGGTTTTGGTTCTCGAAGTGGATAGCCTCAAGTTGTAGGGACTTCTAGGAACTTTTGGGCACCCTCTAAGGGTGGTCCGCAACAGCAATAGTAGCGTAATCCATAGATGAGTACTTCAACAGGGTAATAGTTTTCGGTCTCAATGTGATTGTTTTGATCATCCTGCTTAGAAGTCTCAGTCTGCAGCTAGTGGAGGTAGTTTTCCATGATCTAGTGTACCTCTAGTTGATAGAGGATTCATAAGGAGTATAGAATGTTCTACTTGTACGCAACAAGGTCACATTGCTCATCAGTGTCCTTAGAAGGGCACTTTTGGTTTTATTTTGAGACTGGTGGCTTTAGAGTCGATAGTAGGAGATGTAGGCAAGTCACGTAGGGTGTTTACCGTGGTGGATAACCACTAGGTCGAGCACTAGGGTGTAGTTGGAGAGGTTTTTGGTGGAGGAATGGCATCATTCTTTGGAAACCGTGCACATCCTATGTTAGGAGTTGATCCTCAAAGGTCGAGACGTTGACCGGGTACAGATCCAGTAGGATCCTAGTGGCGAGTTCTCTATTTCTTGGGAGGACATATTCTAGATGTGTGTGTTATCTATTTTATGTTTGCAGGCTTCCTAGAGTAAGCCTGATCCTAGGGGGAAGGATGTTGTAGCCCTCCATTTTGCTTATATTTTTTGATAGTATGTTTCACTTTGATAGACCTCGATACCTTGTTTTGATGTATTTGATCGTTGACTGTAGAGCGATGGTGGATTTATTGTTTGGTTGATTTGTTGCACTAGATATTGAATATGTTGTTGGATGATACATTTCACAGTGATTATGTTATATGGCTATTTTGTGGTGTTCTTTAATGATATTTATATATATGGTGAAGTTGTAAGTTTTATGTTGTTATGGTGTTTCATGTGTGTTGGTTTATAAACTAAAACCTATTTCGTGGTGTTTTCCAGGATGAAGATAAGGAAAACACCTCAAAAGAAGGTTTGGGACCCGATAGTCAAACGGCTATGGAAAATCAGACTTAGGTATGATTATTCCAAATGCTCTGTGCTTTTGGATTTTGAGACTTTCATGGAAGCTCTGAGGACACTTCATCAGGAAAGAATGGAATGGACACCTTCCAGTAAGGAAGTCGTTAAGGCTGCAAGCCTAGCTATCTAGGAAACCATCTAGTTATTCTTTGTGTGTTTTCTTTGTTTACCGGCTTCCTGGAGTAAGCCATGTTCTAGGGGGAAGGATGTAATACCCCCATGTGGCTGATACTTTTGCTACTATTGTTACTCTTATGAGTTAGCATGATATTGGTTTGTGAAGGTGAATTGTTCACTGTCTTGGTGTGTGGATGCATAGTTAGATTGGTTGAGGATTATGTTACTTCAATTTATGACATTAAGATTACATTGGAGTGTGATGTTTAATTTGATTCAGTAATATAGTTTGATGTAGTGATTTCGTAATTTATTTAAGGATGTGATCAATTAGTTAGAAATGTTATTTCATCATTGATATTGTAATTGTTAGTATAGTTTTGGTGAGAGGACAGTGTAGCACCACTCATTTACGAGTGCACTGCTACGCTACAATTCCTTCTCACAATGTAATGCTTTAATTATATATATATATATGGACATGTACATGACCTTGTTTGTATGCAGGGATTGCAGGTACAGAGTCTCGATTCCACCTATTTCCGTAGGATAGGGCGAGCATTAAATAAAATCAATGAGATTGATATTGAAATGAGTGGTTAGGAAAGTGTTCCCGTCCCAAGTTTGTCTTTTGTGAGTCCATTATTGTCTTTATTTCTATTTGTCCTTGTTTGTAAATGTGTTCGTGTTGATTAACATTTTAGTTTGGGATTTAATCATTTTTTAATTAATTTTTAATTAAGTGTGATTTAATTAATTTTGGGTATGTGTGATCAATTATATATTTAATTGATGGAGTTTTAAGTTAATTTTAGTTAAGCTAATTGAGTTATATTCTCTATTAAAGGAATAGTTTAAATAAAATAATTTTTCTTTGTTGATATTTTAAAAGTTCTTATTGCTTTTGCATTTTTGAGTTAATTAAATAGTTTATTAAGCTATAATGTTAATAAAAGAAAAAATATATATATATAAATAAATGAATAGAATTGATTTTAAAATTATTAAATTTTCTTTTATTGGAGTTGTACGGGAAGTAGTGGGGAATTAATGAGTTTTGTTGGGGAAATTATTCCCGGAAAGAAAAGAGGCATGGAGTAACAAAAGTTTCTTCACGAGAAAATTTTGGCTGAGAACAGTGGGGAAAGCTCTACATGTATGAGTCTTTTTGGGTTTGTTGGTGTATGTTTGTGTAAGGATTTGGAAAAATCTACAGGAGAGTATTTGGGGAAATTGATTTTGGCTGGAGGTGAATCTTCTGGATAGAGCTTCATAGCTGGAGGCTCCGTAGCAAAGCTTGGCTCAAATTTTCTTCTACAACCTACATGAAATAGGTTCCTTACTATTTTTACATGGTTTTGAATTCTTTCCTGTTTTAAAAAGATTGTTTGTTTTGTAAAAGGCTTGTCTGCACCTTTGTAGAATTTAGAAGTTTCTTTTCTGTAGAGAATATTGTTCCCGGCTGCCGCCGTTAAATTTTTTATTGCCTATGTAGGAAATTACATAGCCAAACTTAGAGAATCTAGTTAAATAAAATTCTTGAAACCTCTATAGATTTTTAATTTAAACCTCTCTGTTTAAACTCAGGAAATTAGGGAAAAAACTTTGTGCAAGGGAAATTGGGAAAAAACACAGGAAATTAGAAGAGCTTATGTGCAAATTTTATATTATATGTGCATAGATATGATGTTTCATTTCCTCATTTATTCCATCTATTTAGAAATAAAATAATATTCCTAATTAAATTCTTGGTAAAATTTATGTTCTGGAGCATTCTCCATATCTGAGAAATTAAAATTAATATATATATATATAATTATATATATATATAAATATAATTATTGTTTATCATAATCTAGCCTGTAGATGTCTTTTTCGATTTTTATTTATTTCGCTGTACGGAATCATTTCAAAAATTTCTGTTAAAAATATTTATATATATATGTTAGATTTCGTTTCTTGTTTTTTTTAAAAAATGTATATAAAAAAATTATAGAAATTTTTTATAATGGTAAGGGGGGACGGCTACAACCGTACCCCCTATGCGGCCCACAGAGTTGCGCATAGCCCTCTGTGGACTGATGTACGCAGCCTCCACATGGGAAGCATACTTAGTTCTTTTTTTATATAAAGAAAAACAAATGGTATACATATATTTTGAATTTGGATTTTAATTAATATTTAGAATTTTAAAATTATTAAACTTAAAATTATGTTATTATATATATATATGTATATGTATATATGTATATAATTTATATATACATAATTATATATATATACATATATATATATATATATATGATTAAATTGTGATATAATATATATATATATATATATAAATATTTGTTTAAACTAGAGAAATTGTGAAAGATAATTGTATTGGTAAATGAACCCTGATGTTGAACAATAAGCTATTTCTTGAGTTTTCTTGCAATGGGATTTTAATCTTGAGTAGACTTTTGAGTTAGATTTCTTTCCATAAGGGATAGGATTATTGTTAAGCTTCCAGAGGTTTTTGAATTGGGTGTTTTAAGTTTTGTGGCTTCTATATTTGAATCTTGATTCTATTTTCTTTATGGTCGAAACCTCGTGTATACCTTGAGTTGCATTATTTTGTATATGTTATTGAGTCATATGATTATAGCAAGATGGGTTGCCTCGTGATTATTTATTCCGTATTTAGAGAACTTGAGAGTACAATTCCCTGATCTTGTTTTATGTTAGAGGTTTTAGGGAGAGTGGCTCTATGTGAGCATCGGCGCACAAAGGGGCTATCAAGATAACCCACATTAGATTTAGTGTAAAAAGTGAAAACATAACTAATTAATTAGGGGATGGGTAGTTAAGCACTAAAAGATAATCATAGATACCTCGCTCACCTGTTAGGGATTCCAAAGACTAAAGGTGATGAGAAGGTCGTGGTTTTCTTAGTTGTGATCTCATCTGCATGAGAAATGCATGATTTTGCATGAGTCACCCTATGGGGCGACACCTTGAAATAGGCAGTCAGGGTAACCATAGATGGAGGCGACACCTTGTGATAGGATGTCAAGATAATCCATGAAGTCCATGCGATGACATTCTCCTCTAGCAATCCCCCTTAGTTGATTTTATTGGAATCCTCTAGAAGTGGTTGATTGTTATTACTTGATGTATATTGTTGTCATGTTTTGTTAGTAGACTTATGTTGTTATGTTTCCTATGTGTATGATTTCTCTTTCCATGTTTGGAGTTGAGTCTTATGTATTACTTTAGACATCTTGGTTAGGAATCCTTTCTTAACTACTCCTAGAACTAGGGTGGTCAGGTGGAACGTGCTTCGCACCCCATTGGGTTTCCCATTTGCTAGTCGTACCTTCAGTGCAGAGATTGTGGTGACAATTTGTTCTAGATTTATGTTCCTTCAGATGTATACATTTGTACTTTATTCATATCTTGTAAATTGTATTGTAACTCTCCCATGTGTTGGGATAATGTATTTTGTAACTTGGAAAATTGTTTATTGAGATTTAGTTGCAAAATGATGTATTGTATTATCACACTTTGTAATTCAAACTTTATTCATGGATGTAATTAAACTTGATGTTGTATTATATTAGAGCAAATGTGTTCTATTTATTTATAAGTTGAATGGCTTAGGAAATCTTGTATAGCATCCTTATGGTTCATTCTTATTTTTATGCGTAGCGTTTATAAATGTTTTTATGAGAACTCATATTAGAAGAACATAATGATAGACTAGTTAAGTTTTTTAATTTGTAGATACGTAATGTCTCTTCGTGTGTCCCAAGGGACTTAGGAGATTAGTTTGTACTTTTAATCATGGTAGTTGCAATATTTAACATAGTGATTTTACTTTATGTTTAAAAAAAATAAAATTGTTGTGTACTTAGTTGTCCTTTGGGGTTTGCATGACGAGGTGTTACACAATATTTGGCTCACTTTGGGAAGTCAATATTTATGGAATCCCACTTTTGTTTGAAAATGAATTTCTTGTTAATATCTACAATACATGCATCCAACACTTCCTCATTATGATAAATCAGAGTGCTAATGGTTGAGGGGTGCACTTGCAACAGTTTATAGGAATTATAGAATTTTGAATCATGTCTTTTACCACATAATAGACACACATGAAGCACACCATCTATTTTCCATAATCCTTCATAACAAAATGCATGAAAAGGAAAGGGGCATGCAAATATAGATGAATGATATCCAACACAATTAATTTGTGAAAGGAATGATAGTCATGATGCATATAGGTCTGAATTAATATAAAGAAGCTATTGATGAATAGAGATATTAGTGGATGCACAAAAAAATAGCATGAATTTATAATCCTAGAAGATAGAGTGAAATAATGTTGTCCATGAATCACATCGGATATTCATGTAAAGTTACAAAAGAAAGCATGGGGAAGGCATGTGAGAGGGAAGGAATATATTTGGAATAAAAAATTTCCAGAAGTAGAACACTTTTGGAGGCTAATTATCTTGGGATAGATTTGGATAAAAATGATTAGGTTGGAGTGGAGCCTATCATTTTTGTTTCCCTTGATCTCAAAGCAGTGCTTGAGGAAATCCTTCAGAGCCCTTACATACCTTATAATGATATTTTTACAAATTTGAATAGTACTGCTAGTTACATTGGCAACATTGGTGATAGCCTTATATTGTATATAAGAGCTCAAAGTTCTCATGCAATAAAGGAGTTAGTTCAATATCATGAATTGTTGATTAAGTAGTAAGCATTGACATCTTCTATGGAAGAAACAACTCAAGAAAGGACCACTTGAGGTAATTCTATCTACTTTACTTACTATTATTAGATTAATTATTGCATTACTGAATTTAGTTCAGATAGTTTGGACAGTTACGTATACATGTGGAATTCATGAATGTGATTCTATAGTTGAATTGAGCTATGTAGCTTAATTTTTGTTGTATCCTCTAAAGTAATTAGTTCTTGTTTAGTTTTAGAAGTTAGCAGTTACAATCTTGAGTGATAAGTACACAACATAAGTAGCAACTTATATTTATTTCCCATGTTTTGTAAATTAGCATTTTATTTCCTTTTCCAGCTTTTACAAATTTTTGTACATCTGTAATCACCTATACTCCATTGATATAGGGCATGTTTAGAATACATAAATGCATATAGTTCCAACACTATCAAAAGCTTATGAGCCCCTAGTTAATAATCAAATGAAGCCTCTTGTGAGAGGTGAATTGTTTAGTTATGAACCCACCCTCTGAATTGTGTGTCTACCTATAGCACCAAGTTAATCAGACATTCGAGAGGCCCTATAGTTTACATTGATATATAGTTTATTGTTGATATATTTTCCAAAACCACAGTTAATAGTTAGGAACTTCTAGCAGTTTCCTTTCAAAGAAACATTTTGAAAAAATTTCTAGGCACCTGTTGTGGATAGGTTTGATCAAGCAGTTTTGGAAGGTACCTTTAGGAAACACTATTTTTAGGAGGTATTTTTTATGATGAAAATGGGTTGGTATTCTCTAGTCTAGTTGAATATTTTAATGTTTTTCCACAACCTTTTGTACTAGTCAAATAGACTATTTAGCACTCTTTAGAATCAAATAAAGATGATGTTGTGTTAGATCTTCAAACATGAGTACGAGTTGTAATCAAATTTAATGTAACCTATTAGATGGAATGGTCCCAACTAAAGATGGAGTGATCCCAACTTGTATTCAAGTCTCGAAAGAAGATAAGCTTCAATTTTTAGAAGTAGAAACTTTGACCAAAAATTACAAACACATGATTACATTGACAAACCAAATCATGGTAATTATTATTTGAAATAAATTCTCTCACTATTTCAAAAAGGGCCATTTGATGATGGGGATAGTGATGAAAGTAGTGATCTTGGTGATCTTATTAGGTAACATTATTCTTTATGACTAAAGTAGAGAAAATATGATGGAGTACTAATAAGTGATGGTAATTTGGTGTAAAGGTTATCTAATGTTGGAATCGTATTGAATATCCAAAATAAGATGTATGTAAGTTTACCTATGCAAGATATAAGATAGATGGTCATGAGTGATGCAAGGGACAATGAGTAGAATTACTAGAATAGGGATTAGGACATAAAGCTTTAAGACATGAAATATGTGTCATTCTTTATCCCTAAAGTTTCACCTACACTAGGCTCCTATGGCATTTAATCATTCTTGAGACCTTGTCCACATGCCCTAGATAAACTTGGAGAGAAATTCAAGGTATTTTAGATGAATTAAAGAGAAATTATGGATAGTTGTAAGCATTTAGGGGTATTTTGATGAGTTGTAAAATAAACATGGAATGAATATAGGGCAGTTTGACTTAGTTTGGGGCATCTCTAGGCATCTAGGAGATATTCAAAGAGTCTTGGTTGATAGATAGAATCAAAGTAAGAAGTTTCTTTCATTCAAATACTTTTTTGGCACATTTTAGGGGGATGAAAAGTAGGGATACCAATTTTGGATGCCCAAGAAGGTTTGACACAACAATCTTGTGTGAACATTTTTCTTTCATCTCTTAAAACATGTTCTTATTATCAAGCAAGTTGTTGAGGAGATTAAAATAAAGCTTAATGACAGTTTTCAATGAGTTCTAACTATTCTTATCAAGGTATTATAACCTTTCAAGGTTGTTTCTAGTAGGAGCAACAATGTAACTCATTTTCAAAATGTATACAGTTGGAAGAAAACCTTTTTATTAATAAAATTTAGTGATTTTTCCTTCTTCAAAACTACTTCAGTGGGTGTATGTGAATGATTGATACTTTTATGGTTTTATGTGTAAATCCTCAAGTATGTTGTCTCATTCCAACACCTTTAGGTATAAATTATTTCTTATTCTAGCTCCCTCTATAGGAAAATGATACCACATATTTAATAATACCCATGACCAAGTGCTTATGGGTAAAATCTATTGGAAAAAAAATAAAATTATTTTTTATTATTATTAACCTCCAAAATGATAGAATTGTATGAATATTTGCAAGCTGATTTGACCTTAGAAGTACATAAAAAAAAATATTATGCTGGCATAGGATAGTGATAATACATAGAATATGCCAAACATAAATAATATTTTTCCAACTCACCCAATCAAGTTGCAAATGGCATTGTATGGTACTGTTAGGTATAGATCTATATATAAATGGGGTCTAGATGAAATTTTTCTTAATGCACTTGAGACAAATTGTTTTTTGTTTTTTGACTATTTGATAGTCAATCCTTTAAAGGTTTTTTAGCCTTCTAGATGCAATGACAGGATCAGATTTGGCCTAAAGTGCTCTAAAAATTTAGCTACCTGGAAAATCTAGTAACTATAACCCTCAACTGGAAACACTTGTAGATTTGAATACACAAAGGACAAAACTAACTTTCTTTGATGCTATGGATTCAACCATGAGCTTCTTGAAACCCATCAATTGGACCCAAAAAAATCTTCAAGCCAAAATGGGTCACTTAGATCTAAGAAGAAGCATGTAGCACTGAAGCTTTGATACCATGTAGGAGTTAATGGTGACTCACAACACTCCTAGGAATAGTTACTAGACCAAACTATCTTCCACAAGAGAGAAAATGGAAAGAATCATTTGCAATGATAATGGATGCAAGATTACAAGATTGAATATGTGATATGCATATGATGCCAAGTTATTATACAGGAAAATTGTGAGATAGGATTAGATACGATCTTGATATGTGTCTTAATCCTATACAATGAGACAAATACCTCAATAATATTAAATGACCTAGGAAACAAGTGTTAAATAAAATCCAACTGGATGAGATATGATAAGATCTTATCTAGATAACTAAGACTTCTAGAAAAAACAAATATAGCCTAAGTAAACTTAACATGTAAATATGACCCACTAATGACTAGATAGGTATAACACCTATTTACACCAACACTTAGTTGGATTCATCAATGAATCATTGATAGCCATGTTTCACATTTATGAATGGTAGGATTAAGGAATTTTGTGAAGGGTGTTCTCTATTTCTAGAAGTGTGCAAATTATAACCACATTGCATCCACATAGAAAGGTTGATATCCCCTCTTTTTATGCAATGTGCTTTCTACAAGGCCATAAGTCTTTCTAACAATTTTTTTTGCATATCCATATTATGTGCCATCTTTGTATATATTGATAATCATTTTTGGGCTTAGTAATTTATCTTTGGTAGTGATAATTATCATTAATTTACTAAACTCCAATCCATTGTATATAAAGGGTTTCATCATTGTTATCAATCTCCTTTATATGATCAAAGGGTTTACCTATAGACACGTCAAATTAGCATTATGCATATTCATCCGCTCAATAAATAAATCAAATGCATCACATCCATTCACCTGGTAAATCGGGTTCTTATCATTAAAATAAATCAAAAGCTCAATCATAGTTTAATTAAATAAATCAAGCTTTATTTAATTAAAATCTCAAACATGCATCTTCCATCCTTTTCTGATTTAAATAAAACAAATATTTAAGTCTTAAAAGTCAAAATCATCTAATCAGCATTAAATCAGCATAATCATCATCTATTTAATCTAACCCTGATTAAATACTCACCCACTTGCATTCTCTAGATTTGGCCACTTGCACATGAAATTGCATTTAATTGATTTATTAAAATCTTTATTTTAAACTTGGCATAAAGGAAGAATATTCTCCAAGTTTGAATCTCCCCCAAGTGGACATGTACACCCAACAGAGCATTTATGAGGCCTTACATGCCTCTTACATGTCCCCTTCCAAAGTCAAACTCAGCATTTATGGCAAAATTTGAATTCAAATTCTCCCTCTCATGGGCACTCTTCCCAAATCTTGCACAACCATTGGCCTATCATCACTTGAAAATGGCCTTATCTTATTGGCTTGATCTTTGTCCCAAATTGGTCCATTTTCAACACTCTTAGCATTTGAAAATCTATAAAATAGAGGCTTCATCTCTTATCAAACCCTCCACAATCTCTTCACAATTTTATGCAAGGTTACTCTCTTCATTTGAGATTCGATCTTGTCCATTTCACTCCATCATCTCCATCATTTACACAATTTAAGCTTTGATCAAGGGTTGGGAAAGGGTCACTAGCACATGTGACACCAATCCACTATAAGATGCTAGTTTGATTCATTAGAATGAGGCCCTTCTATGTTTGCTTGTTTCTTTGGCATCATTCTTGTGATTAAATGAATCTTATAGGGGATCTTTTGGTTTGCTATGGTTTACTAACAATACTAATGGTTTTTGTTTTTGATCCAATGCAGATTTAGGGTCCTACATATGGCGCTAGAAGGAGGGCCTTCACAAATTCAAGAAACTAGGCTTAAATATTCCTTTGTCTTTAATCTTGGTGATATCATTGTTTTGAGGAGTTAAAAAGAGGCATATTCTTTGTTCTTTTAAAAAAAAAAAAAATGGCATGAGCAGAAAGAGCACTGGTAGCTCTCTTTTGAAGGAAATAATAACAAAATCGTTGTTCTGTTTAATAATTCTGTTGCAAGTTAAATGCTGAGTCGTCGTTCTTTTTGAAAGTAATCCTGGTGTTCGATGGTCATTGCCTCTGTAGTGCTGTCACAAAATCTATTTGTCAAAGGTGGGAAAAGTTAGGAACTCGGCTTTACATTTGCTAATGTCACTAACTTTATATCCATTTTGTGCATATCACGCAATCATTGCATTCTCTGAGACCATATTTCTTCTAAGGCAGACTGTCAAACAGTTTGTGTGCCTTCCCTCTGCTGCCATATTTTCTGTACACCCGCAGCTTGCATTTACTTGAGAGTTTCTAATGTCTCTTCGAGCTTTTTCCCTGCTTATTACGTCGCCATCTGCACAAGATCAGAACTATATAGTTCTTGTTTGATTTACTGTGGGAGATAAAACAGCGAGATGAATACTCCTCTGAAGTAAGCCACGATAACACGCAGGAAGATTTTGGAAAAGGTTGTGAGGTCGAAGAAGTGATGCATTGGTGGTGATAATTACCTGTAGCTTTTCTTTTTTAACGCTTAGTCCTTGCTTGAAAGGTTCCTGGTGCATGACATCTCTTTGACGACTTTTGTCAAACAATTCACATGTCTTATTTGTGCTTCCCCATCATATCTCTACGTATTTCCAACTAGGTATTAACATCTAAAAAAAGTTATCTATGCTTTATCTTTTGATAAATGTCCTTACCCTCTTACAAAATGGCTTTCTGAACACAATGAGGCTGCGGTCAAAGAGTGTGGAAATCAGTTTCATGCCTACACAACGATGCTAGGATTGAATGCAATGATAGATTCATCTCAGATACTTGAGGGGATTGTAGTCCATTCATATTAATGCATTAAATACTCATAATCTCATGCTTTACTGATTTATAGATGTTTGAGCTAAAAGTCGTGTCTTTTGCATTAATTTTTCTCTGAGTGTTTACAAATTACATGACGTTAGTTCGCACTTATTATATGGCTTTTGAGATTCATAAAAGTATTCAACTAAATTCACACATGTCATTGGATCATCAAAGAGAGTAGGTGCATCAAAACCAGTAAAACTAAGATCAACATCAAACTTGATAACGTCTGCAATGGAAAGTCGATATCAGACTGACATCCGTGCTAAATTGCTGCATTGAACCTAAAGTCCCGTTGGGCACTGTTACTGATGAGCTCATTATAGACACATTCATGGACATTGAATTGACTAGAGGAATACGACAGAGCCAGGGTCACTTCTCTTTGTATTGTGAATGCATAGCTAGTAGATGGGCACCGTACATACTTGGATTGTCGAATCTGCTATGGCTAGGAAGGGTTGATGAGTGAATTAACTGTCATAAAGTGAAGGCCCACTGAAACAAAATGTTAGAGAAGTCTATTCAATTTTCTTTATGGAAAACTCATCATGTTTTGTCCAAAACAAGATTAACATCATCAACGACTACTACCAGACTTTAATCTAACTACAATTACTATGTTGTCTAGGATCCAAGCTTCATATGATGAGCTTTTGATTTGACCAGCGTACTTTACATCTGAAAAAGAGGAAAAAATCATTTTTAAATTTTTTTTAAATCCATGGTTAATTTTGTTGCCAACTTAAAAATATTTTATGCATAGGGTTTTAAATCAATTGTTCTCTTATGAAGGTTGGGGTAAATTGAAAATGTATTGACATTTTATTTGAGTCAAATTCATGCCTTGTCAATTCAATTTTATTTTATTATTCCTCTCTTCAAAAGGATTTTGCAAATGGTTGATAAATCTTGTATATATTTTTATCATTTTGAAATACATGCATAACTTTTATTTATGATGATTGTAGGAAAACGAGGAAAGCAAGGAAAGCGAAAAGTCAACAAAGGTACAAATGAACAACGAAGGGAATAGGTACAAAGGAAAAGCAAAGGAGAAAAGGTGCAAAGCGAAAGAGAAAGCTATCAAACGAAAACAAAAGGAGGGATTTTTATTTTTTTTTGAAAACACAATGTGTTTTTTAACACTTTAAGTGTTTGATCAACACTACTTCACGAAGTTGTTTATCCTTTCATTTTAGAACACTAATTTTCATTTGGGTCTAAAATGAACAATTTAATTTTCATTGCAAGGGGCTTAAAATGAATCTTAGGACAAACTTACTAGATTTCATTTTGGGCTAAAAATTGGACAAGCAATCTTCATATTTCATTTGGTGCTTAAAACGAACTCACAATTGCTTTGAAGGTTATAAAACGAACAAGTGTTTGAATTGTGTGATCTTGTCTTTTGAGTATGTATCCTCTCCCCTTGCGCTTTGTGCGATCTAGGGTGCAAGAGAAACACTCAAAATACATTTTATTGCTTTGAAACACTTCAATTTGGGCTTAAAATTGAACATCTTGTGCGAGTGTGAGTAGGGGAATTTTCGCATACATTCTCTTTCTTTGTGCCATCAAAGATCGATCGAGTTACGAATTGTGTCTTTGCTTGCTTTTGTTTATCTTAGAGGGCCTGCCTTGGGGAAAAAGTACTCACCCAAGGGATGACTCAACCGGTAACACTCTAAAGCCAAGAGTATTTCCAGCTGGGATATAAATGAGGGTTTTGGTTAAACGCCATAATCACGCGGTTGGCTCCGACAGGATGGATCCGAAAGGGGAATCTTGTCGTATGGGTCAATCTCCACGAATGGAAAGTCTGAACTAGAACCCTTGTTTTGTAGTGGCCTATTTATCCATTGAGCGAGTTTATCAAGGTGGTGCATTGGAACTTAGATTCCAAGAAGTTACTTGCCATGTCCGATCTTGGTTGAAATATAGAGGTTAGGATTTCATCATACCTTTATATTTTTCCTTGGTTGCATGTAAAATCATCTCTTCTATGAAGGGCGCTGAGGCAAGCCCATTAAGAAAAAAATAAAATTCCATTAGGCATAGAGGCCATACCAAGCTTTGTTTGAAAACACAGTGTTGTATTCGAAAACATTTTGTAAACAAACATTCAACATGATTCTCAAAATTCCAAACCCTCTTTAAGACAAATATCATTGACTCAATCCATATGTTACTGCTTTCCCTGCGGATTCACGTTCGTAGAGGTTCCTAAGCATTGGATTATACCTCAATTTGTCTCTTTGAGTAAACAATAGGAAAACCCTTGCCTTAAGTTCATTGAATCAAGTGGTTGTTTTTGGTAAAAAGAACTCATTAAGGAAAGATAACGAATTGGACCCCACACATGTGCTTGATATCTCTTGGTCATATTGGTCTTTTGATTGCTCTTAGAGAAAAGTGTGTTCTTCAATACCTTGGCCTAGTAAACAAAGTCTCTCTAAGTCTCTTAGTATCAAAATCAAACACTTCATCCACCTCAAACATTTATCAACATCATCCCACAAACAACTTTAGAGCTTTGAAAACATCATTACCTAGACTTGGGTACATCCCTAAACCAAATCAAAATCATTTGTTTAGTTAGGTGTGTTTGGATGAATCCTTCCACGCACACTTAGTTAAATTATCACCTCTTTGAACAAGTTCATCCTAAGATAACATCCAACATCTTAGGGTTTACAAGTTCATCATCCAAATCAAACAATCAAAATCAAAATCCCTAAGTCTAGCATTGATCAAAAGTTCCTAAACGTTCAACACTCATATCATTTACACATTTCATCCTCCATCTTGTCATTGGTCCTAAGAACCTTAGTGGTCACTTTCGCAACAAAGTCAAAACACAAGAAGAACATGGAATATAAACTTGATCCATACATCTTGGGTAATCCAAATCAGTTGAATCTTCAAAGCCTTGCAATGCCTATCAATTATCAAAGTCCATGCATGGGATCATTACCTTCAACAAAGGTCAATGGTACAACAAGTGTGAGTATGCCCAAGTCAAAGTTTGGAACACATTTCCCGATGATAGATCTAAGTCCAAACCTACAAATCCACCAACTGAACAATCAATACATGAGTCTTCAAACGAGCAACATCATTCCACCAAATCCCTACAAACCAAATGTGGATGTACCAAGTGCAAGTTTTTGAAACATGAATCCTAACTCAGAAAACTTTGGAAAAATGATTCCCACTACCAACAATGTTCATCCTATCATGCCAAATCTGAACATCATCCCAATCAGAACATTATCCAAAGTCAATTTTCCCATAATCCCATTCAAAAACCACAAGTAGGCATCCCAAATCCGCTTAAACAAAAGCCAAATCAACTATCTCAAGTGAGTCAAGATCAAAATCAAGAACAAATTTGGCGAGATCAAATTGTAGAACTTTCCAAAATAGTTGAGGCATTGCGCCAAGGGAAATCTCCACCACCATTACCTACATCATTCCTTGGTTTTGGGCTTCCCCCTTTACCTAACACCAATCATGTCGTCCAAATCAATCCACCTAACATCAATCAAACCATCATGTCAAATCCTTTGAATATACCATCAACATCACACCAATGGATGGTATCTAATCAAACAACAACATTGATCCCAAATCAAAATACGGTCTCCCAAGGACCTATCACCTCGTTCATTCCAACCATCACTATCCCTGTAATCATTCCAAACACCACTATCACACCCATCACATCTCAACCCCTCACTACCATGATCACTTTGAGCGTATCTCAAACACTTGTCACTACATCCAACATGATTCTAAATCCACCACCACCCCCACCACCACCAACTTCCACCACATCAAACCAATACAACGCGGCATTACAAGCTGCTTTTCAAAAGGGATTCCAACAATATCTAGCCATGCAACAAGCAACACAAACTCAAAGTGTGAAAAAATCCTCTCAAGTTTCCCAAGCCTCTCAAGCTACCCAACCAACACGAGCACAAACACAAAAGATGACAACTATTGAAAACAAGGATCAAGATCAATCCATCACTGAGCACACGCTATTTTAACCAATGGAATCGACATATGCCGTAAGAGTCACTTTTCAATCACGAATAAAATCCACCAAAAATTTGACAATGAGCCAATTCAAGAAATATCAATATCGCTGACTCTATGGTCGAAGACATTCATAATTTCCACCGCACTGTTGAAAATAATGATCAAAACCTCCATCCAGAGCACATTGAGGATGTATTCCACAATAACCGATGATCAACTCACCATACATCAAGAGCCACTTTTTAGTGATCTCTTTCAAGGAGTGCTAGGACTATTGATCCAATTGACATAATTCATGATCCGACCAATGATCATATTGAAAATGTCTCTACATCGCCTATGAGTTAGAGGACATATCCAAGAAGTTGTTCTAAAGCAAGATCAAAACTACTAAGGCTCCAGCAATGGTCATTTTCAAACATGTTGATCCCTTTGACCATGGCATGATGCCGAAGGAATCTTGAACTTGACCATGCCTAATGCCCATCCAAAAGTACTTTTAAGAAATCCATCCTTTGAAGCTGCCCCACGTCAAGAATGGATGATTTAGAAAAATTTGTAATTCCAAGAGATCACAATGATCTAATGGATATTCTCCTATCCACACAAGATGATCACATCCACATAGCACTAACTCCTCCATCTACCCATGAGATGCTTTCTATGGATGGACACGTAGATGATCTTCAGCTAGAACAAGATTGTGTTACACAAAAAGAGCAAATTCTTAACTCCTACAATAAAATGGAGTTGTCAACATCAGGATCAAATATGTCCCAAACTCAAATTGAGGACATCATGAATAAAGATATCCATCATTATCCACTCAAGGAAACAAGTCAGATAGAACATCCAGAGTTAGCAGAGAAGCAAATTGAAACAACGTCACCTACGGTGGTCATTTTGTCGTATATTACTTTACTAAAAGATATCTTAGGAACAAGCAAATCACGAATAAAGGTGATACT
Source organism: Sequoia sempervirens (assembly GCA_007258455.2). Taxonomy (NCBI): domain Eukaryota; kingdom Viridiplantae; phylum Streptophyta; class Pinopsida; order Cupressales; family Cupressaceae; genus Sequoia; species Sequoia sempervirens. Next base: position 128,913,173 of record VDFB02000017.1, read on the forward strand.
ATCAAATTATACCGGGGAAACTTTTGTCTCAAGCAACGCCAACATAGGGAGTACACGAAGAATCCTTATGATGAAATCTAAAATAATACTACAACCAAATATGCCATGAATCTTTCACTCCAATCTATCACCCCATCCAATGAATTGGGACCAACGTCAAAAGAAAGATCCGAATCAAAGCACAAAGAATGTTATCAAATCAAGAAAAGCCGAGAAGCATAATGGAAAAATCAAATACATATGGATACCAAAGAATACAAAGAAAGATTATCCCTATCAAGCTCCATCAGTCAAAGAAACTGTGGGGCAAACTAAAAGAGGGAAAGGTATCCACCAAAGATGTCCACAAAGGAAAAATAAGGCTTCTCAAGCAATGTATAAAGTATATCGAGCGATTGGTCCTAATTCCATGCACACTTCTGTATCCACCCATCATTGCTCATCTTCCCGAGTTTGGAGAGTCAAAGGTTCCAAACTATTAACAAATCCATCTTTTATTTCTAAACACACTCCATCCACGCTTCCACGATGATATCCACTCTCATATTGACCATGAAGAACAACCCTTCATCATATATCCAAGGCAATCTATCACGATGTGCACACAAAGACAAAGTCAACTCTGGTATCAACGAAGTAGATCAAGAATCCCAAAAGTTGCATTCAAGTGAATGTATCTTAGCAAAGTAGCTCCTTCAGGCAGGATATCGATGGCATTATCATGACAGGGCATCTACATCATGACAAATTCCTCAGAAGTTCAAAGTACAAAATCTTTTGAAAAATACAAAAAAAACAAAAAAGCAAAAAATCCAAAAAATCAGAAAAAGGATTGAAAATAGTAAAGATAAAAATCGTCCTCTAGTGAAAACCGCATGGGCGGCACTTTGGGCAAGACCATGATGAAAACCTGAAAAACAGGCATCATGTGTAGAATCGAGCATCTACATGTGCCACTTCAGTTGAGAGCATCTCATCCCATCCATGATAAATCAAGCATTCCATCCATCTTATCCATAATAAATCCATCCATAAACCATTGATCCAATCCATTCGCATATATCTTCATCCATCATCTTAGTTATCTTGATCTTGATGAAATTTTGGAGCACACTTTATGCTTGCTTATGGTAAAAATCTTGACATGGTTCATTTTCATTGATCCTACCCTATCCTATGTTATCTGAGCTATAAAGCATTATCCAAATGAGTATTCTTTATCCAAGCACCTTATCTTATCGCAAGATAATCCATGTCCCTCCATCCATACACTTATTAGAGCATCTATCCATAACATTCCATACATTGCTAGACACTGGGGGCAGATATTTGCATCTTGCTTCGCGAATAAATCTTGATCTATATCCTCTAACTTATGTGGTGATCCGAACATTAGAAAACATGAAACCAAATTGGTCAAAGCATTTGTGATCTAGAATCCGAATCACTAGCCCATGGCATATTTTGACGAAAACATGTCCTTATCAAATTTCATCTTCAATCGAACATCGATTCAAACAATCAATATCAGTCGCATCTAGGTTGCACTTCAAACATCAACATCACATCAAATCATTCAAACATCTTTTTTTCGAAACCAAGCTTCATCAAACATGATCAATCAAATCCAATCAAAAAAATCATCATCTCAGGATATCTTGTGTTGCTTAACACTATCCTTGCATTGTTGTGCATCCTCAACAATGTTATCATCATCAATCGTCATCAATCTTGATCAATCAGTCCTTGCATTGTGTATCCTCAACAATGTTATCATCATCAATCCCATCAAATCCTTGTGTTGCATAACACTATCATTGCATTGTTGTGTATCCTCAACAATGTTATCATCATCATCAATCCATCGATCTGATCAATCAACCTTAGCTTGGTTTTTAGCAAAAATCCTAAACAGAGCACTGATATCATCACACATATCCATATCGTCAAAATCATGCGAAAATCCAAAAACATCAGAAAATCAGAAAATCCAAAAAAATATTCAAAACATCAAAAAATCCAAAAACAAGTCAAAAAATAGAAAACATCAAAAACATTGAAATTTGAACTACGTCGTCTCTGAGCTTAAACGTAGGCAAGGCTAGTCCCTGATTGGCCCCTGAGACATCAAAATCCAAAAACATTTGAAAAACACAAAATACAAAAACATCGCAAAATTCAAAAAATCAAAAACATCGCAAAATCCAAAAAACCAAAAATAGCCTCAAAACATTTAAAAACGTCAAAAACATCCAAATATTTGAAAAATCCATCCACCTCATCTCGCTTTGCACCCGCAATAATCAATCATCCATAATAAACTGATCATCACCTTCATCCTTTGGCAACGCAAACAGAAACAATCATAGCAGTCAACAAAATCAAGCTTCAATCGTAAAATAAAATCGAAACAATGAACCATTGAAAACAAAATCAAACTCTTGATCAATCGCAAACATGTCAGTCGACCTTATATCAACAGCCTATCAATCAACTTATCAAACCATCATCATCCTGTACAATGCATGTCCTAGGATATATCGTTCCGAAAATGGGCATCATTTATGGATATCATCTTGGATTCTTATCCTATCAAAACACATCCCTTTACAGGTATATAAAGAACATTGGCTTGTTTGTGTAATTTGATCTTTTGATTTATCTTATTGGCCATCTCCAAGGACCTCGATGATATCCAAATGAAGGATTTAGAGAGATAGGAATGGGGCAAACATCATTATTATTTTGTCCTCTAAGGGCTTGTTGGACGCTCTTGTAAAATAACTTCGCTAATACTCTGCTTTGTTAGGCAATGCCTAGCAAGGTTTGTGATGTCAAGTGTGAACAAGAATTCTATCTGTTTGTCGAGTCAAAGTCCATCACACTAAGTACAACGCCATCCTATTCCTTCATACCTTGATGCATCATGCTTGTATGCAGTTATCAAACATATAAAGTAGTGACCCTTTGAAAATCCCTAAATCCTTGATAAGCAATCATCATTTATCGTCATCATCATCTATCATCATCATCTCTAATAAAGTCTCAACCAATCATGGACTTGTGGGATCCTCTTGTCATATCTGATTTCCACGATACCATCATGCATCTATCATGCATCTATCATGCATCCATCCTACATCCAGAAAACTATCAGCATACCACATATCATTCATATCCTACATCATAGGAAACATCGATCATTTCCACATACATTGCATAATCATCATCATAATATAGATCCGCGGTCTAAGCATTTCATAAATCATCCATTGCATAATCATAGAATATCACAGCATATCACATCATCAATCTCATCCCTCTCATATCATATCATCATTTAAGTTGTTTAGAATAATATAGATTTGTTATTCAAAGCATCTTGAAATCATCTTTGCATCGCCATCCATAACCACCCATTTTGAACCTCTTTATCGCCGAGATCGACCTCAAATCGAATCTTTCGCCGATCTCTCGAGGGGAAATGTACCAATGTATCTCTGTTGGGGCATCTAAAAAATCAGAAAATTTTTAATTTCGACTGCGGCAAGTTTATTCTTTGAACCAACGCAACAAGTACATTTATTCAAAGAGGGGCAAAATGTAGACATGCAAAATTAACATTATGCATTCGATCAAATTCACCAAATTAGATGTTGCATTAGATCCATTCATCACCTTCATCCATTTATTTAAATAACTTGCCTAAGGTTATTTATTTAAAAATCAAATACATATCATCAATATTTTGATAATAAATCGTCATTTAAATCAAATCCTAACTATATTCCATCATTTTCTCATTTAAATAAATCAATTATCAGCCCTTGAAAGTCAAATCATCTAATCAGCATTAAATCAGCATAATCATCACTAATCCTAATCTAATGCTAATCCCATCCCAATTTGCATTATCTAGATCTAGTCATTTCTGCACAATAAATCAATTTTATTGATTTATTAAAAACCTCATTTCCCTCAACATGACAAGTCAAACATGGCATTTATTGCTTTTTTCTTGTCCCCCTCTCAAAATTTATTGCAAATTTGAATTCAAATTCTCCCTCTCATGGGCACTCTTCCCAAATCTTGCACATACATCAACCAATCACCATTTGACAAGTGTCCTTCTTTCATTGGTCCAATCTTAGTCCCACATTGGTCCCTCTTCAACACTTAGCATTTTGAAAATCTTTAAATGAGAAGCTTCATCCTCAAGCAAATCCTCCACAATCACTCATGCAAAGTCACTCTCCATTGGAGAACTGATTTTGTTCATCATCACTCCACCATCTTCATAGCATTTTCATCTTAAGCTTTGATCAAGGATTGGGAAAGGGTCACTAGCACATGTGACACCAATCCACTATGGAATAAAGTTTTGACTATGCTTTTATATGCTTACATTTGATTATCTTTGTTTATCTAATTTGCATGTTTCATCATAGTCAAGTATTTCATAGGGATTTCAAATCTAATGTTTTGCAAAGGACTAACATGATGATGTTATGTTAAAATTGTTAACCATTTGCAGATTTGATGTCCACAAAATTCAAGGATGGAGATTTGTGCAGGTCCTTTCCCAAATGATCTAGTAGGTTGTATTGATGCTTTGGTTGTTGTTGATTGGGAGGAGCACCTTGTAAGGTCACCTTGGTTCTTCGTGTGTTAACTGCACATTCAAGTTGTTTCTTAATGGTAATGGTATTGACAGAATCGTTGGCGGCTCGAATGTGATTGAGTATAGAGGTATAGTCATTTTTGGCATTAGTGTAATTGGCTAAATTATTGATCTTATTACCCGAATTATATGCCTTTCCTTTTCCATGGTCATGTAATTGATTTGTAAAGACCTTATGATCAATGTTGGAAGTTTTTTATTGTCCATCGGCCCCTATGGTACCATTTTCAATAAGGTCTTGGATGATGTTTTTCAGTTGTCCACATGACAAAGTAGAATATCCTTTGGCATGGTGATAGTCACAAAAGGTGTTGTCATCCCACCATGAAGGTTTGAACTTCCCTAGAACATATGGTTTCACCTCAAGAAGTGTAATGACCCTAGACTGCAAGAGTTGTTTGAGGACAGATTCAATAGGCTCCCCTAAGGGAGTGTACTTGCATCTTGGAGGAAATTTTCCTTGAGGTCTTTGTCCTTGTGTGTTCTAAAGGGAATTTTCTATTTTTTGTGGTGGGTTTTTTGGTGTGTTAGGTCCTTTGAGTGTAAGTGTAGGACCGTTATAGATTGCTTTCACATCAAAAACTTTATCATTGGTGGCATTCTTGTTTCAAGCCCAATATTTGTTCTTATCATTTGAAGTGTTTTGGGTGGTTTGTGTTTTGGTGTAAGTTTTAATTTCTCCTTTGGAAATAAGAGATTTATCAAGGATGGTTCCTTTTTCTACAAGGTCTACAAATGTTGATCAATAATGGGTTTGCAGTGAATACTTTAAGTCTGTCATCGTATTTTCAACGAACATGACAATTTTTTGTTTTTCGGGAATGTCAATAGGACAATAGCTAGCCAAGCTCCTCCATCTCTAGAAGTATGTTATGAAGGATTCACCCTCTTCTTTTTTAGTATGACATAAGGTGGCGATAGTAATGTCATTTTCAATGTTGAAGGCGAAGTGGGTGATAAACTTGTTAGTTAGTTCGTCACATGATCAAATGCCTATCGGTAGATGGGCGAACCATTCTAGGGATTGTCCTGTGAGACTTCTAGGAAATAGTCTCATTAGGTATGTATGTTTGGAAGAAAGATCAATCAAGGTTGTGTGCAATTCTCTCACATGCTCAATGGGATTTCCTTTTCCTCTATACTTGGGTAATGTCGGCATGACATAATGAGGATGAAGAGGAGGCATGTATAATGACCTATCAAATGGGTATGGACATACCTCTTGGGTAGAGTAGGTCTTCTTGCTTGATAATGTCATGGTTTCTACTTGTTTTTGCAAAGCTAGCATTTGAGTGGCTAGGACATCATATGGTGTAGGTTTTGTATCCATTGCATTTGCAACAGTATTTTGGTAAGGACCAATGTTTGTATTTTGCAATCCAATGTTTGGGTTTGATGGTATGTTGGTGTTGACATGAGGTCTATGTGGTATATTTTGAGTGAAAGAGGGGATTTGGTTTTTAATATATATATGGAATGTAAGTTAAGGTTGAAATTTGAATTTGAGGAATGTGAGTAGTGTGAGTCAAAATGTGTGAGGTGTTGAATTGCATTTGGAAAGAATTGGAGGTATTTGGACCTTGTGTGAATTGGGTGTTGAATTGGAAGGAACCTTGAGTATTTTTTTGAGGGACACTTGTGTTAGGACTTTGGGTAGTATTAGTGTTGGTGTTGGTCCCACGAATATGGATTCTAGTCCTCTTATTTTTTCCAAAAGGATTGAAAGACGTAGTGTTCATGGCACTAGATGTTCCAAATGGGTTTTAAAATGTGGTGTTCATGGTACTAAATGGGTTTGATGATGTAGTGTTCATGGAACTAAATGTATTAGAGGTATGACCGAAAGGTTGTGACATAGATTGCATCATGGGTTGTGTGCCAAATAAAGATGTATGGATTGTGGTGGAAGATGGAGTTGGACCCCCTTGTGGCATAGAGACGTTTAATTGTGGGGTTGTAGAACCACTAGAGGTAGCCATATCTTTTCCTTGACTTTGTTTGTTTGGTGACAATTTTGGTCGAAGTGTATTTAAATCAAAGCTAGGGGGTAGTTTTTCTCCACTATTTAAAAGTTTGGCTAAATACCACTGAGGGTCTCAAGCTACTATTTCATCCACAAATTGAGCCACATTGGGGCCTTTGGAAGCAGCCTCTAATTGATGGACTCTTAGAGAGGGTTGTCATGGGTGTTGTAGTTGTCAAATGGAGTGTTTGATTTAGGCACTTCGTTTGAGGAGGAACCAAAGTTTAGGTTACTAGTGTGATTGTAGAGGTTGTCATCATTGTCATGTAAAAACTCCATTTCTTTTCTTTTTTTTTGTGACCTTATTTCAACCATAAAAGACTTGCTAGAGGGGGAATGTGTATGTGACAAGATGTCTAAGGTATGATAATGCAATGGTATGACCTAAGTCTAAGGTGTGAAACCTAAACTATGTTTTTGGATTTTTTTTGGATATAAGGATGCCTAATAATTATAATATCCAAGATTTAAATTTGAGAGTGACAATAACGAGATTAGGATATGACAATGTCACTATAACCAAAATCTAGGGTATGACCAAGTCTAAAAGTGTATGGAATGATTCTAATAACTAAGATTAAGGCCCAAGGTGACAATAGACAAGATTTGAGAGATGTTGATGTCACTATGTCCCAAAATATAAGGTATGATTAAGTCTAAGATGTGTAATGATGTCAATGGGATGATGAAAATTATGGTATGCAAATGAGATGGTTATGGTATGGATATCTAAAATTATGACTAGGCACCTTTTGTGAGACTAAGAAAAGAGTTACTAGCCAACCTAGGATAGTCCAATGTTTCCAAGTAAGATTGTCAATGACCTTAATGAGTAGATGACAAGTGACAAGTTTGACAAGGTGAGCTTTAAACTAGACTAATGAGTTTAAAGGTTACACCAAAATGACAAGGACTAATGTGGAAAATGACAAGGTCAATGGCAATGTTTCTTTGTAGCAACGGGCCTATGACAAGATATGGTAAGTTTCTCTATTCTAAAAAATTTCAAAAGGTATATGCAACCTAATGATTGAAGTCTATAATAGGTGAGGAAAATACGATGATGGCCTAAAATTTGTCTAAGCAATGTAAGGAGAATACCCTAAAGATTGTCTAAAATGTGATGGAAAGCTAAATGAATGTGATGGAATGGCAGAAATGAGGTGAGCAAGTTTGGTTTAAATTCTAGGCTCATTTTGGACATGTAAGTCTGGTTCATTCCTCAAAGGGAATTAATAGAAATTTATCAAAAATATGTCTCGGTTGTGGTATTTCTTCAAGATGTGTTTCCTGATAGACCTTGAACTACGATGTCTATGTTTGAAAAAGTGAAATGTTGATCTTCACTTAGGGATTTTGGTTTTGCAAGAGATCATGCAGAAATTTGTGTTGTTTGCCTTTGTGAGCAAGCTTTTGATATTTTCAAGGTCCAAGTGTGATGATTGATTGAGACTGAAAATGTTTGTTTTGGACACACACACAAAACACGACAGACATAATGTTTTGGTCTCAACAAATTTGAAAACACTTGTAAGCATGCACAATCTAGGCTAGAAAGAGGATACTACTTGTTGAGTCCCTAATTGGATTACTCCAAACACTGAGACAAAGTGAATAGCTAGAGATATTGGTGACACTAGCTCCCCCGCCACAGAAAGGGCACACCAAAATCTCTTACCCCGAAGATTTAGAGATCTTATAAACTGAGGTATTTTTTGTCTCCATAATGAATATTAAGTATAGGGTGGCTTCGAAGGTCTGACTTCCTACACCAACAAGTAAAAAAGGTTTTTCGCTTCTACAACAAGTGGTTTTTAATTGGCGTTTTGGGATAGTCTGGTGTCTATACATGCAGTGGTTCACTCATTTAAGAGGTCTCCTAGCCCTTAGAAAGGGTTTTTATGCATCTCATGGATATTGAGGAAGACTTTTGTCAGTATAGAACATATGCACTAGGTGATTGATGACTTTCGTCACAACCACAATTATTTGTATAGCGGACCGAAATGAAAGTATCGCTTGGGTTGTTCCCTCTCACAAATTAGGAGGAAATCCCTCTAAGGGTAAACAACAGCAAGACAAACACAATGCCTTCAAATCTCCAAGATCACACTAAGTGCGAGGAGAGAGAATAATGTGTTTAACTTACACTAGCATGGTGTTCATTTTAGCCTCAAAATAAAATGTTTGGTGTGAGAGTGCAATCATAAAAACGTGTTTTTGATTCCCAAGGTCACACTAGGCATGAGGGGAGAGCATACACACCCAATAACAAAGACACAATCACAAGACAATAAAGCACTGATTCTTTTTATCTCAAAGATACAATCTGAGAAAGTACACTAATGTAGTTTGTTTTTTCATTTTATCATGTATGAATGTATGATGCAAATTATTTTTAAATCCGAATGAGTGAAATATGCAGTTTGTTGTTCATTTTATCCTTTATGGGTGATATATGCAATTCGATGTTCATTTTATCCATATGAGTAATATATACAATTTTTTGTTCATTTTATTTTATCCTTTATGAGTGATATATGTAATTTTTTGTTCATTTTATCCATATGAGTGATATATGCAATTTGTTGTTCATTTTATCCTTTATGAGTGTAGATTTGTAACAAGCAAAATAAAATCTAAACTAGATAATCAAAGATGGGACAACAAAGTTTGTTTCAAAATAAACAGTTGTGTTTCAAAAGAAATAGTTTTTAGAACTCCTCCCAAGATTTATACCACATGTTGCAAAGCAAACATCAGTAACACAAAAAATCCCTATTATATTGAATATAAAGATAGAAATTGAAAACTTCCAAATCCAAGTGAACAAGAGACTAATGTGATTTGATTAGAGGGTTAGACTGAGAAATTCAAAACTAGAGAACATAAAATGCATAGAAAACCCAAGAAATCACTCAAACCCAAAAGATGTCATAGTCAGAAGCAATTGTGTCACTGCGAGCCATAGATGCGATGAACTGCTAAAAGTAGTTGCGTCATTTGAGGCAATAGTTCCATTGTTTTGTACATGTAACCTACAAAACTTAAAAAAAATTGTACAACAAAACTTGTCCTTTCACGTCATGTTCACCAATGTAATCAAGAAAATTTGAGGTTAAGATCATTAAACATAGTAATAAAACCTTAAATCCCTAATCTAGCAATGAAGAACATATAATCATAAACTAAGGAAATTTACCAAACATTCATACCACCAATGCATCACCTCCATTACCCTTCTCCATTTTTCTTTTAAATGATTAATGCACTCAGATTATAAATTAAAATAATAGCCTATGTTTATGCCAACAAAATTTTGAAGATAATTGTCTCAGCCTAATTTTGGATATATCAAAATGACCATGAAAGATTTTTTTTATAGAAGAGCCAGATTTGAATGAATGACCAAGATTGAAAAGGATTAATCAATGGTTGAAATTCAATGTGACAAGAGAGGATAAGAATGAGACTGGGAGAGGAATGAAGAAAATCATTTAGTTCAAACAGGCAAGTGAATAATTAAATAATGGCAACATTATTTAATTATAGAGGCAAAAAGGTAAATTGATTTTTTAAATTAAATACAATTTGATTCAAAAAGGTGGGAGAAAAAGGCAAGTCATTAATTAAATAAAATTTAATTAATTTATGGCAGAAAAGCTAAATGAATAATTAAATAATTAAAATAATTATTTAATTATAGAAGAAGAGGGAAAAAGCTAACTTTTTAAATAAAATAATTGGAAACAATTA
>VDFB02000017.1:128923732-129042877 GCA_007258455.2 Sequoia sempervirens
TAGATTGGATGCCACTTTCTCTCACAAACCTTCCTGCAAGCGAGTTAAACCAAAATATTTAATTTTAATGATCATTTTTGTATTCCCCAAATATCAAAAGTTGTTTATCTAGGACACTAAATTGAATTTTTGTGGACCTATGCACCTGTGTAAGTATTTGGTTTCGACTTATAGAAGAATTTATGATTGGGTTTGTATATATGGCACTGTATATGGCTTGATTCTAGTGCATTCATTGAGTTTAGTCCCATGGAAACTCATGACAGTCTTTATATTTTATTAAAAAAATAGAAGGGTTTATGTTATATTGAAAAATAGTTACGAAATAAGCAGAAACTAAGTCTACTGCCAGTAAGAAGTGTCTTAGAACACTAATTGCAATTACTAGATGAGAAAAAAAAGACACATGGCATTCCTAAACACCCTTCATTAGCTTATTTAGATTGTTCAATTATATCAGATTTCATTTAAGCTCATCTTTGACACTTCACATCGAAGTGATAGAATAACCATCATTTCAACAGAATGAGCTACACCTTGAAACCAGACTGGCTAAGCTTTTTTAGGCCCAAATCGTTTCTTACAAATGGCATGTCAGTAGAAAACAGTATTTAGTGTACAAAATTTGATAAGTGTATGCATTTCTTTCACTCGTGAACTAAACACAAACCCGTTGACCAAGATATGCCATTTAGGGAAAGTAATGTTGAACTTGGTAACCTTGAGATAGTATTTACTTAAGTTATCAACAGGCTTGTTTTTGTGGGTTGTGCAGTATTACTATGACCCTGTGACAAACAAAAGATTTGCTTCTACGACCAAGTGTTTGAATTTTTGGAATGGGTCAAACAGGAAAGGAAAAAAGCCCATTCCCGATGGCAATACTGTGGACTCATGTATACTTTCACTTAAACATCCTTTCAGTTGTCTTTTCTCTTTTTGCATAGTTTGTATTAATTCATTGATTTATATGCTGCCAAGTTTTCTGAAATTTCTTTTAGTGATATGCTGCATAGTTTGTATTAATTGATTGATTTATATGGTGAAGGATTACTACTAGCTCCATAAAGTCATATCTTGTTTTTTCTGTTTTGTTCACATTCAGATTTGTGCTACTAGCTACTTACATACTCTGATACTAGGTTGTCAATGTTAGAAAAAACAAAATAATTTCTAGGTGGTGGAGAAAGTTAGGGATAAACTTCAGTTTAGTTTTTGTTTTGCATAGAGTAGGTGCACGTGGAGGAGGAAATTAGGAAATGTCACTGTTGTCCAAACTTCTGTGAATAATTTTGCATGAGCTAAGTTATCTTTTATAAATTAGAAATTAGTTAGTTTCATCTACAGTTTTACATGTAGCTTTCTGCTGTTCGAATTGTCTAAAGACCTCTATTTAGACTTAAGAGAGGCTCATTGTAACCTATGGATGTAAAAAAGAAGTTGAATAAAATTTTATAATTACTGTAGCAATTTGGTATTATGTTTTTCTTTGTTTTAACTCTTGCCTTTCTAGCAATCAAGGCAATGGAAAAAGAATGAGAATTAATCCTTCAAAAGGCGGTAAAAGGAAACTCAGCTAGAAATTCCACGAAAAGGTATTATCATTGAAGATCCGACGGTCGGATTAAAAGTTATGGCTACCGGAAGTTGGTGCATATTTTAGAAATATGCTAATTTTCAACTGTGAATTTAAACTTGAATTTCAAATTGTAATTTTGGCGCCAAACCGTCAAAAAATCTTATCTCGAAGGTTGTTTTTGGTTCCAAACCGAAAGGGGCCTATTTAGGGGCTTGTTTCTGATTTTTGGGCAACTTTTTTTGGAAAAGAAGTTCGCATGCTGTGAAAGGGGATCTGGGTAATTTTCTGTAAGTTTGTAATTTGCATGTATCACAGAGCTCGAGGATTGGTGATCCTCTGCATGTAAGATTTTTCATTATTGAATAATAAGAAAGTTTGCTAGTTGTGTGCATTATTTATGTGTCTCGGGTTTGCTCCCTCGTCAAGATGCTTGTTTCAAAGCTCTCTGAAAGACAGATGGGGGAAAACACTCAAACAAACTATATGAGATTTTGGATCACGCATTGAGGTGATTTGAAATTCACCTCATTTTATGTGCTTGAACATCACAAACCATTGAAATGGACAAGTTTCGTAGGGGGTTTATCCATGGATCGAGCACTACTAGATTCCATGATCACAAAAGATAATTTTCCAATATTCCAAAATTCTTTAGATAGTGTCACTTCTTCGATCTTATGGTTTTTAGAAAAGATTAAAAATAGCCCCTTTTGTAGTAATCTACAAAATAAAATTTGTATGCCAGATTTTTATACTAGATTGTATGAAACTAGTCATCCAAGAATTTTCTCATTGACATCTTATATATGTCTAAAGTAGCAAGAAAAATAACAGTTTTATTTAGTCTAAATTCTTCATTAGAAATTGTAGACAACATATCTAGATTTTGTGAGAGAACCAATTTCCTAGGGTGACATGGAGAGCCCTTGCCTTCTCAATCTTCCCTTTCTTTTTCCTCAATAGACCAACCATTATTGCAATTGATGAAGACCATCGAGGAAGGTATTATTGACACTACTTCGCTAGCAACTATTTCCTTGTAAGATTGTTAGGGCTATTTGGGGGAGACATTAGAATTAGTTAAATCTAGCAATTTTTCATTAATGTCAAGTGGGTCACCAGATAAAAAAATATCAGTATCCATAAATACAAGTACCCACTTGAGTTTAACTCAAGCAAGATAATGATAGTGCAAGAAGCCAATAGAGGGAGCCAGACCACCACAATAAAATCCTAGCATGTGAGACATAAATGCAATGAAAGCATAGATCAAAGAAAAATAATAATGCAAGATACATAGGGTAAGAAACTCAAACCCTAATGGAAAAGAGCTATCGTGAGATTGCCTTTAGAGCCTTCTTCCCTCCTCACTTGGGTCTTGATTTTTCCATAATTCCCCATTTCATTTATCACCATTCAATTAAATAATTCATGTCATTTAGTTAATTAGGATAAATAATTTTCCACCTATTTCAAATAAATAAATAAATTTCCATCCATCTTCCACATATAATTAAAATTTTGTTATCCATTAATATTCCATTGCAACCATCATTCTCTTCTATTTTCAACCCATACATAAATTATTATCCAAAATAAAGAATTAAAAAGGATAATTATCCTCACCAATTTTAGAACCTACTAATGAGCTCACATAACTCTTCTTGAATCTTCTGTCTATGAGGCTTCTCTGCTTCTCTCATTTAATCTCACCTATCCATTTGAGATTGAATCCTCATTGTTCACATCCTTGTCCCAAAATCTATAAATAAACCCTTATTCTTTATCTTTTTGGATGCATGAATGATCAATCTATAGGTACATATTATTGATTCAAAGAGCAACCTACATGTTTGCATCAAACATCCAAAACTGTATCATATACATCTAAGGTTTGTATTTGGTAATAGTTTATTGATTTTGCCTTATCTTTACATTCCTCTTTGCTCTATCTAAGATACTTCTTTGATTTGGTATAGGGATCTTAGATATTTTTCTTTGTATTTGTTCCAAATTTACGGTATACACCACCCTCAAACAAGAAATTATTAAAAATCTCCATGATTCTCTAATTGAGGATCATTTAATATTTTTGAAGACATTATTGAATCAAGCAAGATTTCTTTTGGGAAGAGCTTAAAGGAAATGTTAAAATTTTTATGGTAGAATGTTCAATATGCCAAATAAATAAAGAGGAGATAGTGAAGACACTTGGTATCTTATAACCCTTTTTTATTCCTATCTAGTGTGGGAAGAGACCTCTCCATGTATTTCATCATAAGCCTTCAAAGATATAAAAGGTAAGAGTGTTATAATGGTAGTGGTGGATTTTCTCACCAAATGTGCCCATTTGATTGCATTATCCCATCATTTTATGTAGTGGCAATTTTTGTTTATGAACAATATACAAATGCTACATGTACCGCAAGGGTTATTTTTAGTTATTGTGATCCTATCTTTACTAGTAACTTTTAAAAATATTTGTTCTCATGTTTGCGGACTCAATTAACTTGCAACTCTTCATACCATCCTCAGTAAGATGGGAAAATTGAGGTCATCAATAAGTCATTGGAAGGGTATCTATGTTGTGTATCCTTAGATAAATAACCTCAATGGTTGGATTGATTGTCACTAATAGAATGGTGGTATAAAACTTCCTTCTATAGTTCTTCAAAAGTATTCCATTTTGTGGCATTATATGTAAATCATTTGGTCCCATAAATCACATCATGATTAAAGATGACACCAAGAGTTCAAGTTGTGAAAGACAACCTGAACCATCAATAATAAGTACTTGCAAGACTTAAGGAGAATCTAACCATGGCACAAAATAGAATGAAATAATAGACTATCCAACATTGTAGTGAAAGGAGTTTTGAATTAGTTGGTTGAGTTGTTGTGAGATTGCAACCTTATAGGAAAATATCCTTGAATACAAATAAAACATAACAATTTGTCACCAAAATATTATGGTGCCTACTAGATTATGTAGAATATGCGTAGTGTAGCCTACAATCTTGAGTTACTAACAAAGAAGATACATCTAGTTTTCCATATTTCTTAATTTAAAGAAGGTGATTGGTCAATAGATTCCTATGGATAATATTACTAAATCCAGACATGAAGAACGACAAATCATCTTAGATCCAAAGCTAATCCTCCAATCACATAAGGAATTTGCGGACTAGGACAATCACCAAGGATCTCATTTAGTAGAAGAAATTGTTGGTTGTAAATGCTACATGGAAAGAATATTTCATATAGAAGCATACACAATTGACTAGCATTGAGGACAATGTTGCTCGAAAGAGGAGGGGCATGTTATTATATTCTTATTTAGATATTTTGGTCATCCTAAGTGTCATCCAAGACATGAGCAATGTATATATAAGAACTACTAGGTAATTCATCATCATATTGCAATTTGTGCTCTTTTTAAAGACTTTTGAAAGTTTGTCCTCTTGAAGTATCTTATTATTCTCAAGTATTATCAAATATTTGTAATATATTTCCTCTTTTATGCTATTTGTTTTACCACAAACTCAAAACAAAATAAAAAATGACAAACCTCGAAACAAGAATCAAATTCATTAAAATATAGATTAATAATATAAAAAATTAAATATAAATAAAATATTAATAAAATCATATATATATGAATCAATTAAAAAGACGAAATTAACAATAAAATAGACCACAATTCACAATATAATCATATTATAACATTCACTCAAAATAAACCCAAAACTAAAAAATTTGAACATTACACATAAATAAACAGATTGTTCTATCAAATGTTAATACTCAAAGAGGAGATGGGTAAGGTATCGTCAAAATTTGTGATACCAGTTATAATGCTAGTGCTCCAGACGTCTTGGAGAGTAAATACGTAGCTTTGTGCTGTTAACGCCCGGTGCACGTTAAGAAGAATAGCATGCGTGTGAAGGAGCATTTTCACTTGCACAGACAGTAATCATTTTTCTGATAAAATTAGCACTGAGGACACCCATTGCTAGGACAGGGAAATGCTGAAATGACAGTATTTTAGTTACAAAAAAAAATATGCTTACTATATTTTGGCTGTCCATGTTCAGTTACCAAAAAATAGAGGAAAGCATTTAATTTTTCTGTGTAGATTGGCCGTTTTATGCTCTGATAATGATCAAATGGTAATGGAATGCTAAGAAAAGTATGGAAATACTGTAGATTTATTAAACACAGACAAACAGAAAAAAGAACAAAAATAGGGATCTTTTTAACAGATGAATCTTTTATTCATCTTCCCATGATCGATTACATTTTGTAGACTGTATTTTTATAGGCTGCATTTGACAATAGATTGAAGACTTACCCCCTGTCCCCATGCAGCTGCTTAAGTGCATTTTCTGCTTATATTTAAGCAGCAAGAGTGTTCCCATGCAAATTTAAAACTCTGAGAAAAGGATAATTTAGAATCTAATTAACAGAATATCATTAAATACTTAAAACAAAAACAATGACACCATTGATGTATAATTAAAAACATAGAAAATTAATAAGTTGTAACATCTATATCCACCCTTTTGAAGAATGATTATAAGTATCACTTGCATGGTTACAAAAAATCTTGAAAATTTTGTAATGGAAAATAATATTTTGCTTTTGCTTGTTCAATTGAAATGCAGATAAACAATTAACATAGTAGAAATTAAAGATGCAAAACAAACGATTTGAAAATACACACAACACCAAGATTACGTGGTTCATCTTAAAAGCTACATCCAAGGAAAGCAGGGACAAAACTCTGTTATTAATATCACTGTGTTTTTACACATACAACATCAAGCTTATTTCAACACATACAATAGAAATTTTCATTATTTTCATTAGTCAATCTAAATATACAAAGTCATTAGTCAATCTAAAATATACAAAGGATTGTTGAAAAGTTTTAAGATGTTGAATTGTAATTCAGCATCTACATCAGTTGTAACAGGTACTAAAATTAGCAAAGAAGACAATATTAGTTAGTTTCTCCTCTGTTGCATGTGTTTCATCTATTGGTCGAATTAACTGAAGACTTGTAACCGATGGAAGTCAAGTTGAATAAAACAAAGTGTTGGTATTGTTGTGGAAATTATTCTAGTCTGTTTATGTTTTTATTGTCTCTGCTCCAACAGTTTGGAGGCATCTAAGCCTGGCTATGAGATACCACAGTGATTGAATCTCCAGCTTGGCTGCCTAAAGGATGGATCACTGAGATTAAAACTCCAGTCACCAGTCACAGTGCTGGCACCAACGACAAGGCAAGTGTTCAGCAATCCTTATTACATACCCATTTTTTGTATTTCCCATTTTCATGTTATTCTTTGTGGATATGGTTTAGATCATGTTGGCTTTAAGAGCTATGTTTTGGTTTCTCATTTTGGTTAAGATTGTATCTTTTTCAATGTTAATTAATTAAGTATTGTGAGGTAATATGTGGTTCAGTCTGATCTTGACAACTTTGGCAGAATGGAAACAGAGCAGTTTCGTAGGTAAAAATAATTTGGTATAGTGTTCATTTGTTGCAGAAGATATGTCATTGCTTGCTAAGGAATTTTGAGTAGGGGAAAGGGGCCAGTAGTCGTGCAGGGTCATATTTATACTATATATTGTAAATAAATAGTTCAAATGTAAATAAAAAATTAACCAAATGTTGATCAAAAGTGGACGTAGACCCATACTTGAACACATGAGAACCTCTAATTGTTATATAAGAAAAACATAAATACATTCATGAAGAAGTGAAATAAGTAATTTTTTGTCCCAAATAAAATACTATCCACTATAGTGTATCATTTTGAAAAATAAAATGCTCATTTAATAAAATAAGACACTCATTTAAACAAGTATTGTTATCATAGTGAAAAAAATTTGTTCTTATGTGTACAACTATTGGAGTAGCAATGTACAAGCATTGGAGTATTTTATATTAATAGTTTGTCCTATCACAAATATAAAAGGTGAGCACAATAAATAACATGTATTTTTCAATTAAATGTGAAGGATTTTCAAAATGTTTTAGTGTTCAACTATTGGTCCATATGTGTTGAATATAAAAGATAGAGATATCAAAGATTTATGGCTATCAATAGGTATTTGGTCCATTTAGGTTGTATATTAATTTATTTTAAATAAAAATGTGATATTCTACAAGCAACAAATGATATTTTTTTGTACGACTATTGGGGGTTCCATGATTAAGTTTTGGTCAAACCTTTAAAAAGTCAAATTTTAAACACTTCTCAATAGATGTGCTAATGTGGCGAGTTGCATGATGAGTCACACCTCCAAACCTTAGCTATAGATAAATAAGAGGCCAGCCTATTATACGATATTCCAGTCAATTGCTACATGCTAACAAAGTTAGCCCGCACGACTACTGGCCCCTCTCCCCTACCACTATTTTCTCCCAACTGATTAGGAGACAAAGGAGGGAGATAACTCCCTTTTGTCTCAAAAATTAACTTACTTTTAATAAATTTAAATTTTATTTTCCTCTATCAATTAAAGGGAGTGATTAGTGCAAATAATTCTTCAATTTAATAATTTTAAATTTTAATTAATAATATTAGAAAAACAATTAGTGCAAATAATTCTTCAATTTAATAATTTTAAATTCTAATTAATAATATTAGAAAAAAAATCTATGAATAAAGGGTTTGGAAAAAGTGAAAGGTTAGTAGGTTCTATAGGAATTGAAGATTGGGTAGCAAGAATAAGTTGCAAAGAGAGGGATTATTTGTTCTATGATTCAAGTAGATTATGTATCTTTCTCTTTCTCTCCTATGTCAAATTTTAGAAGAAAAAAGTTAAAATAATTTCTTTCTCTCTTAATTTTATTCTTCAATATTGTAATCTAGATCTTATATTTTAAATTAATAATTGGTAAATAAGGAGACTTCCAACTCAAATTATCGTGGAAATATATTAAACTGCTTTATACTTATGCTAGTTGGAAATATCATTGTGGGTTAGAGGAATTCTTGCAATAAATACTAGTTGGAAATAATAGTGAGTTGTGAAGCTTTTGTCGAACAATGGAAGGATGCCTATTCTTGGCTTATGATATTTTATGTTTTCTATATTTTACAGTGTTCCACGGGGTTTCAAGGATGGTAGGGGATGTGTTTCAGAGATGTGAGACGAGGGGTATAAGTTTGGGGGTGGCGGGGGGGACGATGGCAGAGCAGCTACAGGGGAGTAGTGCACTGAAATACATATAGTATTTGAAAAATTAGTTATAAAAAGATGTATAACTATAGAAGTGTAAGGAATAAGTAAAGTTCAAAGTTTAAACACATTGCAATGACTTCATTGAACTAGTGAACTTTGAAAATCAAAATGAAAATATACTTAATATACATTGGAATGAGAACTAATGTTTCATAATTTGAATTTCATAATCATGATTCATAATTACAATCAACAATGTTCAAACTTCAAACTTTAAAAATAAAATACTAAATAGTAAATGGCTAATGGATTTGGACGGGTATGAACATCCAACAAAGCATAAACAAAAATGAAACAAAAAAAACCCTCATACTTGTAACTTTCAATCGCCCAAACGCAAACACACGTGCTCAGTCGTGTAAACACTTAAACAAAAAAATGAAAATAGAGGAAAAAGTCAAATGCATGGTCAATTTATCCTTTTAGGCTTTTAAGAATACTTTAAAATTTAAAATTTATAAATTTTACTTTTTTTTAAATCATTTTTTATTGCATTAAGGGGGACGCTTGGAAGTTTCTTGCACTTTGGGGGATGTCTGGAAGTTTCGGGGACGTCCAAAAGTCCCCTCAAAAGAGAGACGTCTAGGAGGCAGTAGAGAAATGAGGGGACAGTGAGGGCACGTTTCCCTGAAGTGTTCGAGTCTCAGAAACATCCCTATCTCAAAAATGATAAGATTTATGGGGGGACAAAATCGTTTCCTCAATTTCAATTGTTCAAGTTTTACTAATATTTTACTTTCAAGCATGTCCCTCTTTCTCTTTTCCTCTTTAGTTAGAGTTTTAGAATAGGCTAAAATATAATCCTCAATTTGGAGATTGGCTTGGTGGTCATTACTTGGCATATAGACCTCTCCATTGTTGGTGTTTCGCATGTGATGCATTTGTCCTCGAAATAGGAACCTTTGAAATGATTAATGGTTTTTAGAATGTTTGATGGGACTCTAAGACCTATGGAACCATCAATTCTTTCCTAGCTTAGAACCCTTTGTAGGTATGCCAAATCATTTATCTTGAGCTCCTTTTGTTATCAAAACCCTCTTCCCCTTTGTTTCTTGTGTTGGTGTCCATACACTAACACACCCATGACAATGTCCTCTACCAATTTGAATGTCTTTCATCGACCAAAATTGCAATCCTTGCAATACCAATTATCCTAATTGTTAGGTCATCTATGTCAATCCATAAAATCATCTCTAGCCCTCACTTGGAACACACCACTCTCTCACTATTGATCTTCATATTCTCTCTTGTTCTCTTATACACTTCTTGCAATCTCACTTTGTTTAGGTTTTCTCCCACATTCCTATAAGACTCCCATACTTATTTTTATGAAAAAATCATTTTCTAAACCAGTCAACCCAAGAACCTCCTCTTGGCATTCCTTGAGGTTTTGCATCATCCTTGTCCTCACTCCATGGCCATACACACACCACTATGTTCTTAACAAGTCTTCTAGGCTTTTTCCCTACACCAATTGTACATATCACTCTCACATTTACACTCTAGGAAGCACGTGCTTAAGCTATTACCATACTTGAGGTTGAAACATGCCAAAGTAGGGCTTGACTAAGGCAAGATCCTAAACACAAACCCTAATTTTTCTCCCCCTTAGTTTTTGGTAGGTTATTTTCACAATTGTTTAGTTCTACTAGCACCTCAACTAGGCCGTGTTATTGGCCAACAACTCCAAAAAGTTGCAGAGTCGCATAGTCATAGATCACCACCATTTTTAATAGGTCACCAGTGTGCCCAATAGGACACAAAGTGCTTGGCGGTTCACTAGCGCACCCATCAAGTCACTAATGTGCCCAGCAGGTCACTCATGCACTTGGAAGGTCATCTATCTGATGAACTTCTCAGAAACTCTACTTTGCTCTAGAATGTCTCCTAGTTGCCCCTCCGATTTTCTTCAGCCTTCTACCACCACCATATCATCATCAAACACCAAAACATACACACATCTTAATGCTTAAGCTCTTCCTTTCTAGTTTCATTTTGATTCCTAGCTCCAGTGCTTTATTTAACTTAGCATAGATCTGATTGTATACATATTGTCACTTAAAAGTAAAATCAGATTAAGAATAGCACACTAATAATTAAAAAAACAATACTTAAAAGCTAGGCAGTGTTTTAATTTACTAGTATTGGTTGATTTGACTCATTGCTATAAAAACATATTACAAGCAATGCCCAAATAGATTGGATGCCACTTTCTCTCACAAACCTTCCTGCAAGCGAGTTAAACCAAAATATTTAATTTTAATGATCATTTTTGTATTCCCCAAATATCAAAAGTTATTTATCTAGGACACTAAATTGAATTTATGATTGGGTTTGTATATATGGCACTGTATATGGCTTGATTCTAGTGCATTCATTGAGTTTAGTCCCATGGAAACTCATGACAGTCTTTATATTTTATTAAAAAAATAGAAGGGTTTATGTTATATTGAAAAATAGTTACGAAATAAGCAGAAACTAAGTCTACTGCCAGTAAGAAGTGTCTGAGAACACTAATTGCAATTACTAGATGAGAAAAAAAAGACACATGGCATTCCTAAACACCCTTCATTAGCTTATTTAGATTGTTCAATTATATCAGATTTCATTTAAGCTCATCTTTGACACTTCACATCGAAGTGATAGAATAACCATCATTTCAACAGAATGAGCTACACCTTGAAACCAGATTGGCTAAGCTTTTTTAGGCCCAAATCGTTTCTTACAAATGGCATGTCAGTAGAAAACAGTATTTAGTGTACAAAATTTGATAAGTGTATGCATTTCTTTCACTCGTGAACTAAACACAGACCCGTTGACCAAGATATGCCATTTAGGGAAAGTAATGTTGAACTTGGTAACCTTGAGATAGTATTTACTTAAGTTATCAACAGGCTTGTTTTTGTGGGTTGTGCAGTATTACTATGACCCTGTGACAAACAAAAGATTTGCTTCTACGACCAAGTGTTTGAATTTTTGGAATGGGTCAAATAGGAAAGGAAAAAAAGCCCATTCCCGATGGCAATACTGTGGACTCATGTATACTTTCACTTAAACATCCTTTCAGTTGTCTTTTCTCTTTTTGCATAGTTTGTATTAATTCGTTGATTTATATGCTGCCAAGTTTTCTGAAATTTACTTTAGTGATATGCTGCATAGTTTGTATTAATTGATTGATTTATATGGTGAAGGATTACTACTAGCTCCATAAGTCATATCTTGTTTTTTCTGTTTTGTTCACATTCAGATTTGTGCTACTAGCTACTTACATACTCTGATACTAGGTTGTCAATGTTAGAAAAAACAAAATAATTTCTAGGTGGTGGAGAAAGTTAGGGATAAACTTCAGTTTAGTTTTTGTTTTGCATAGAGTAGGTGCACGTGGAGGAGGAAATTAGGAAATGTCACTGTTGTCCAAACTTCTGTGAATAATTTTGCATGAGCTAAGTTATCTTTTATAAATTAGAAATCAGTTAGTTTCATCTACAGTTTTACATGTAGCTTTCTGCTGTTCGAATTGTCTAAAGACCTCTATTTAGACTTAAGAGAGGCTCATTGTAACCTATGGATGTAAAAAAGAAGTTGAATAAAATTTTATAATTACTGTAGCAATTTGGTATTATGTTTTTCTTTGTTTTTGCTCTGCCTTTCTAGCAATCAAGAGCAATGGGAAAAGGACGTGTCTGAGAATTCCAATCCTTCAAAAAAGACGGTAAAGGAAACTCAACTAGAAATTCACGAGAACAAATCAAACAAATTTTCACCAATTGAATCACCTTTTGGAGATTTCTGGCCAGACCATTGCTTAGAATTTTCTTTCAAACATTTGACAAGCGCAATTCCAACTTCTTTTGATGATAATTCGGCTTTTAGGAATGCCTTTCAGAATTATATATTATCTCAAGCAAAAGCAGATGAGAATCTATGGAGTAATTCAAGTCCATATGATCCAGTCCATAGATCCAGGAGTGTCTTCCTGCAATGAGTCTACTGAGCTACCTTCTTCAATCCAAAAGTGTGATATAGGGCTTATGAGGCAAAGGTAAAAACTTGGTTGCACTGTTAGCAATATTAAAGTTTACATTAATAAAGTCATTTTATATTAAGTGTCTGCTACAGGGCTTATGAGGCAAAGGTAAAAACTTGTTTGCACTGTTGGAATATTAAGGTTTACATTAATAAAGCTATTTTATATTAATGTAAACCTTAATATATTCCAACAGTTCAAACAAGTCACTTTATATTAATGCAAACCTTAATATTCCAACAGTCAATCAAGTCATTTTATATTAATGCAAGCCTTAATATTCCAATAGTTCAAGCAAGTTTTTGCTTTGATGCCTCACAAGATTATCCACTCTCATTCCTATATCAGGAAAGCTATTTGAAACTGAAAAAAAAATCATACTATCTTTACTTTCATCAAACTTATTCACCAGTGACCACTATGTTCGCTTGTTCAATTGAGGAAGGTAGCTCAGTAGGCTCATTGTAGGAAGACCCTCCTAGAAGACCCTTCTAGATTTTATGGATTTGAATTACTGCATAGATTTTCACCCACCTTTGCTTGATGTGATATATAATTTTGGGAGGCATCCCTAAGAGCTGAATTATACTTAATCAATAGAATTTCATAAGAATATTGGTTGATTATCTTATGATTGTTTGATTATGGATAAATGTGTTTTAAAATTAGATGTTATTTTTAAATGTTTGAAATAGAAATTTAAATAGAGATGAGATATTATGTGTGTGATGGTTTTATAGACTAGTTATGCTGAGAGGTGTTTATCAGTCACATAAGGGTGGAATGGACTTTTGTCAACAAAAATGAATGACGTTTAAAATGGCATTTTTCTACTTGTAATATTTGCGGTGCTGGTCTGTTGTGTTGGAGGTGGTGGTCTATTATCAGATGTTTGACCACTAGCTGGAGGTAGTGAGAAGGCATGCGTAACTGAAAGTAATGGCATATTAAATGCAAAGTAATGGAAAACGGTTCCATTACCTTGCATGTGAACTGTTTGAAAGCATTGTTGATAACAACATATAGATTTATATTTGCATTTTTGCTAAATAAGGTGATTGAGTAACATCCATAAAGCGCATTGATATTAAACCATACTCATACATTGATGCATTTCTATCATCTCCCATTTCTCAAATCCATAAATTTGTGAGCAACAATTATTCTGGACATGTGTAGTAGTGTTTAAAGTTTCTAGAGGTTGGAGCCATAATCCTTGCCAGTAGTAATGGTGGAGACCTGCGTAGTAAGAAGATTACAGTAAGAGGATTATAGGAACATTGGAGTGAGCCTCATAAGTCATGACTTCTTTGCACAAGTAATCCTTGCACTAGTTATGTTTGCACTGATTTGCTCTTATGTGATGCGTAGGCATGTTGTAATGGGAATATGGCTATGTGTTCACTTTATTATTCTGTAGGTCTGAAGCGATGTGGGAAGAGTAGCAGACTTCGTTGGTTGAACTATCTCCGTCTTGATGTTAAGTGGGGAAAAATTTCATCCGAGGAAGAAGAGCTTATCATTAGATTGCATTGAGTCCTTAGCAATAGGTGTTACCACAATCCTTAAACTAAATGATCAGTTTATAATTGTGTTGTGAGTATATGCAAATGTTTAAGATTGTGTTGTGTATATGCAGGTATTTTTAAAAATGTTGTGTGTTATCAATTTTTCGCTACAACTTAATTGGTGGAGCTATATTAAATATTGTTACATCTTAAGGTGGGAAAAATAGTTATTTCTACATATGCTTAAGTGTTGTTTGCACTGCATTTATCATTCATCAAGTGATAGTTATGCAGGTGTTTGAAGAAACTAAATTTCAGAAGTATTGCTAATGTTTTTTACAATCAAAGGGAATACAAAATTGAGTGTACAAATGATAAAGCATAACATAATGCTTTCATTTATTTCATATAGTGATTCATATTTACAATATTTCATTTGATTTCAAGAATTCAAATGATGATACAACTTTGCACTTTAATGCTTTTCTTTTAGAATGGGAATAAAAGAATGAAATTAAATATCCACACAAGTCGTGGTTTTAGCCGTTTCCATTCATGACAAGAAAAGAAATATACAACTGAAAGTGAAAAGAAAATAACATTAGACATATCCTTCATTGCCTGAATTGGTCTTCGATTGGTTCCTCAAAGTTGGCTCCATTCTGTTTTCGCTCCCGAATGTACTTGCAAAAGATTGAGAAGGGTGTCATTTAAGAGCTTGGGATATGAATAATACTACATGCCATACTAACAGAGATATATTTCAATCCTTGCAATGCATAGAACCAACTAAAGGAAGGAACAAAAGCATGAACTGAAAAGGGAAACATCATCACATATTGTTTATGCTAACATTGTTTGTTTCCTTGTGCAGGTATAGGAAAAGTCATGTAGCTGATTATCTTTTGAAGACCAAGCATGTGGGAAAAAATGGGCTCCCACAAGGGTTGAGCTCGGCATGCTGCCCCTTATACATTTTAGATGGTCCAACTAAAGGAATGCAATTATCATGTTCATTTGAACTATATAACTAAAAGAGTAAAGCATAGTTCATTTATCAAAGCCATCAAGCCAACTATTCACTCATAACAATCAAGTAGTATGCTTCCTGAAAGCTACAAGTGGAGAGTGGACTCAAATGGGCTCAATCAATTCAACTGAATACATCATTTTCATGATTGAAAATATCAAATATTGTTGTACAATTTGTATTTTTCTGCCATGGGTGTTGTTTTATGCATCTTGTTTCATGATATTACAATAATGTTCTATCTTTAAGTAATGATAGTGAACAGGCATACATAATGCCTCAACAAAGAGCACTGTTTCGGATTTTTCATTTGGGAAGAGAGCAAGGCATAAGAAAATTTTATTAAATGGAGCATAAAAGTGCATGAAGAGTGCCAGTTAGAAGAGCATAAACATGTAAGGGCAGTTGAGTATGAAGAGAGCTCCATATTCCCATTAGAATGAAGGATGGCAAGCATCAATATAGTGACCAGTATGTCTGATTAAGTGAAATAATGATTCGACAAAGACAACCAGTTTCATTTTGGCTGAGAGTGCAAATGTTACATTAAGTGGAGTTTATACATCACTGTATTTGAAAGGGAAACAATAAAAAATACACTATTTTGGAGACTTGTTCTGTCATTCAATTGTTCTATCATTCAAAGTGTATTTTCAAAGAATAATTTGCATGGGTTTAGGTAGACAAATATGGACAGATTGAACAAGAATTACAATATGTAGAAGTTGTTTCCAGAATGAGCAAATAATGACAAAGCATGGAGGAGCTACTACAAATATAGTAAATTGAAAATACAAGTGGAGCTACAGCCATGAAAATTTAAATCTAAGTTTAGTGCACAAAAATCAAGAGTATTTGTTATCAATTCAACATGCTCAATATAATCGAGGGTGAATGTTCTTAATGTGCTACATTTCAGAGACAAAATTTGCTATATATCTTGGCATGGAGTTTTCATCAAAATCCAGATTTCTTTCATTTTTCAGAATACCCGCATTGGGGTTTGAGATTTAAATACAGATACTACAATTTTTAGAGATACCCATGGGGTTTCAGGAATGCAGAATTAATACCATGTTGGGTTAATTTCAAATTTTGAATGTGTAACAAAATATATAGATTTCTCATTATTTCCAGCGTACCCACATAGGGTTTTCAATAGAAAAGCAAAGAAATGTATTTTCTTCAAAATATTATTTACCCATGTAGGGGTTTTAACGAAGATTTTGAAAGGAAGTGAGATATCATCATGGGTCGAGCTCCAAATAGATAAACATGGTTTCCTTTCAAGTTCCCGAATACCCATGTGGGATTTTGATAAAATACAAAAGACATTAAAATGCTTTCATGGGTCGAGCCCAAAAAGGTTCCCAAATGCCCAGTTTGAGCATGAGTGGCCACGGCCTGGAGGGAGCCCTTGGCTCATAAATGTTCATCAAATCACAAAAGATAAACCCTTTTGAGTTACCATCAGATCCTAAAGATCAACTAAATGTGAAGAAGGAGGGTTCTTTCATAAATGTCGTCAAGGAAGCATATCAAGCTCGCGGCCTGTCATAATGTTCTTGCATTTGTAAGCTTTGCTTGAATTAAAAACAATAGGTAAAAATAAAGGCTTACCAATAGTTGCCTGTAGAAGAACAAATAACCCTCAGTCGAGCTCTCAAAGGGCTTTCAAAACTCAAAGCTTGAACTCTCTCTTGGCGGCCAGTGAGAATGAGAATATAGAAATGACAAAGATGCATCAGAAATATGGTTACAGTCGTGATCTATGTGGCCATTTTATCATCAAAAGGAGCTGAAAAAAAAATAAGTAAATGACAGCTGAGCTTACCATTGAGTAGCAGAGATCGAATCTGGTGAAGATTCAACCACATAAAGCTCGAATGGAGTCTCAAAACTGAAACCCTAACCTTCCCATGGTGGCGTTGCTTGCAAAGTATTTTCCCCAAAAGTCACCAAATGAAAATGATTCAAATTTAGGGATTTCTTTAGGTTTTGTCTATCCTCATGCCCTAATTCAAAAATGGGCTTTCCATTTAAGATTATAATGTTTAGTTTTATCCTTTTATGTCTTATACATGCCCTAGGTTGAGCATTGTAGAGGCTTTTATGTCAGACCCTCGTTTTGGTGTTTCCACCTCCACAAATAGTCAGAAAGCAACATAGTAGAATAATATGATAAAGAAATTAGAAAGAAAGATTGCAATGAACACTACAAAACAATACTATGCTACTCTATCAAATCACAAGGGAGAGGAGTGAAGCGTTACAACCTCCACCCAAAAGATCACTAGCTAATGGAGGAGAATGCAAGGTATGGACTTGGAAAAGTAACCACAGCTACAACGGTGATGAAGGGAGGTCTCACAAGACTCCAAGCCCATAAATTCTACATGGCTTTCCTCACACTTGCAATGTGGAGTTGATGGAGCTTCAAAGTTGTTGTAATGCTCACAATGAATGTTGGAATGTTGCTTGAGAGAGTGGAGGAGCTATAGAAGATTGCTAGAAGATCGAATGTGAATGTCTAGAGAGTGAAATGAAGTGAGAATGGATGGTTTTGAAGGTGGGATTAGAAAGAATAAGGCATTTTCGGGTTAGTTGGTCGAAGAGGGACATTACAATTCAACCCAAATCAAGTGTGTAATGTCTCTACCAAATTTAGACGCAAGAATTTGTTAGGGACAAGAGTGTGAGGTGCATACATCCATGCATTGCAAATTCATCCCCGCCCAATATTCTCTCACCGACACAAAGGAAAAATGCCAAGTGGATAGAAGGCAGGTGGGTGATGTGTAATTTTTCCTTCGGATTTAATTTTCTAAGGTGAGGGTATGTGAAAGGGGAATTTGTACAAGGGGTACAAATTTGCTCCTATACAATATGTTAGAGTAGCAGTTTAGTATGATCACATTGTTCAGTTAATTAGGGAAGGTAGAGGCAATTATATCAACTATTCTACAATTGCATCCTCTAATCCTTTAAATTATATCCATGCTTAATGGTGATTAATGAATCAATCTTTATAGCCCCTCATTTGGTATCAGAGCCTCTGTGACTATGTTGAAGTTTATATAATGGAAAGAGATTGATAGCTTATGAAAATTGTTCTTGGGATAGATCTGTGGAAGGAATGAGTTGTGATGGTGAATAATTTCTTCTAAAATCCTATTGCCCTCTATGTTGGTCACTACTTGGTGAAATCATTAGGTTGTTGTAGGCTTTGTGAATAAAGTGCCACTAAAATTTGTGCTTGTGTAGTGTAGAAAAATGTATCCCTTTACATTTTCACACTTGTTTGAGCCCTCCTTGTTAAAATTAGGTTTTTTTATGCCCTAATTGGTTCTATTTTGCATCCACAAGCCTAATTAAATGCATGTTTCTAAGGATAATCCTGACATTTAACAAATGGAAAATCATAATATAATGCTTGAGGTTATGTGTTCCAAATCTAGGGATCTGGGACTCATACGCCCCTTTGGGAATATGGTCCCACCTAGGTCTCGATACCTAAATTTAAATATTACATTAAACAAGGAACTTCTTGGAGTATGTGTCCTAGGTTTAAGCCACTAGGACTCATACGCCCAACCTGGTGTATGAGTCCCACTTTAACCTGGACCTATTTTAAATCAAATGCTTGGCAAGATTTTATTATCCTAGATCTGATGTCATCTTGTAGTGTTGTAATTTTAGGAAATTAGGAATAAAAAAGTACAAATACAAGGTTATTTCATCAAATTTCTCCTAACAAGAAAAAGCTAGCAAGTTTTCAAGTCATCTAATATTTTCAAGAGAGCATTCCTAAGGAAAATTTATGAGATTAAGAGCATTCAAGAGAATTCAAGAGTTGATTATCAAGCATTTTGGAGCATCAATTCAAGATTCAAGCATCATGTCAAGGTCTTCATGCATCATGTGTGTTTGTAAGCTAACATGTTGATGTAGCATTTTTATCCAAGTTCAAGCATTGAAAGCCATATCTAGTTTCATGATCAAGGTCTACATCCATTGAAGCCAATTCATACAAGTTGCAGATCTACACTCCAAGGATTCAACAAGGTTCGATGAGTTGATACATTCATTTTTTCATTCATCATTCCTTCATGTTATTTCAATTCATTTCAAAGTTTAATTACTCAAAGGTCTAATTGAGGAAGACCCCCATCCACTAAGAAAACAATATTTTTATCTCTCTTGTGATGTGTATTTTACAAATTTAGGTGAATGGACTCATCCACCCAACCTCACGATTTAGTCCTTGATATAGCCTTTCGATGGCATTCACAACGTCGGATCTAGGTTCAAAAGACTTAAAAAGATACTTAGAAAAACCTAAAGTGGGACTCATATGCCCAACCTAGCATATTAGTCTCGTTACAATTTCTAATTACCATTCAATAGATCCTATTCAACTCTCAAAAGATTCCAGATTCTACCCAAAAACCCCAGACTAGAACTATATTTCCCAACTTAATGTATCAGTCCCAATGCACTTCAAAAGGTAGAGTTTTAGAGTTTCAGATCTTGCTTTGACTCCATCATTCATCTAGGTACTTTTTTGTTTCATTCTATTTATTAAATGAATTCCACGCCTTCAAGTTTCTAGGGTTTTGTGCATAAGTATTTGTATTTCTCCTTTGAAGCTTCATTTAATGGTGAACCTCTATCCAATTACAATAGGAACCCACTAGCCATTGCTCAATCGAGTCACTTGGTTGAAAGATCTAGTTTCCTAATGAAATAAAGTGTGAAATAGGTCCAATTCCATCTCATAAAAGGTGGACACCTATTTCCCTTTTGTCACTATGAATGAGGAAGTGTTTGGCATGTAGGTTTTTAAGATACTAGGGGAGAGAGTCTAGTAGTTGTGTAGGGTTCAATAGTCGTTCAACAAATTATGATTAGAAGACTCAATCTTATCACATATTTATACTATATATTGTAAATAAATAATCCACAAGTAAATTAAAAACAATCAAATATTGATCAAAATGGACCCATAATTGAACACACGAGAACCTCTAAATGTTATTATAAAAAAGATAAATACATTCATGAAGAAGTTAACTAAGTATTTTTTGTGTCAAATAGAATATCATAACTATCCACTATAAGTGTCATTTATAAAATAAAATGCTCATTTATTAAAATAAGACATTCATTTAAACAAGTGTTGTTATCATAGTGAAAAATATTGTTCTTATGTGTAGAACTATTGGGGTAGCAATGTACAAGCATTGGAGTATTTCATATTAATAGTTTTTCTTATCAAAAATATAAAAAGTGAGCACAATAAATACCATGTATTTTCTCAATAAATGTGAAGGATTTTCAAAAGCATTTAGTGTTCATCTATTGGTCCATTTTTGTTTGATATAAGTTGTATTTTAAATGATTATGTGTTGTTTTATAACAACAAATAATTTTTTGTTTTCAACTATTGGTCCATATGTGTTGAATATAAAAGCTAGAGATATCAAATATTTGTGGTTACCAATAGGCATTTGGTCCATTTATGTTGCATATAATTAGTTTTATTTTAAATAAATATATGATATTCTACAAGCAACAAGTGATATTTTATTGTTCAACTATTGAGGGTCCCATGATTAGGTTTTGAATGAATCTTGAAAAAGTCAAAATTTAGACACTTCTCAATAGATGTGCTAATGTGGCGAGTTGCATGATGAGTCACACCTCCAAACATTATAGTTATAGATAAATAAGAGGTTAGTCCATATTTCAAAAAAAGGAAGGTTCTACGATATTCCAGTTTGTCACTACATGTTGATAAAGTTAGCCTATACAAATATTGACCCCTCTCCCCTAGTTGTATTGGATGTCATGAGAATGAAGCATTGAAGGTAGGTGTGCCTCTACAATAATTTGATGTGGAAGCACCTTCATGCATTAGTTTTTGAGTGCGATGGACATATTTTTAAATCTATAAAATCTTAGATGAAACTAGGCGGTGGAAGAACATCTTGATAAATGTTTTCCCTTCTTATAGTATTGTTACCATTCAACAAGTGTTATAAGAGCATGTGTATAAAAGGAAGGTAAATATTTGTGTTCATTGAATCATTGTAAAAGTACAAGGTAATTATCTATTTCAAATTTGTGATGTTTGATTCATGAACTAAAGTTACAATAATTAAAAGGAGCATACAATTTCTATGCCCAAAGTTCGGAATGCATTTTTAAGAGATGTTAGTCACTCTATGTAGTTTTCATATGTCAATAGGTCTTGTTCATCTTATGGATGAATTTTGTGGAATTTTAAATTCAAACATGATTATGCCTCATAATAGTGTATTGATGATTTTGTAATTGGAGTGATAAGGTGGTATTAGTTTGCATTTTGTAAAATGGAAGTTTTATTAGAAAAATACTTTGAATTTAATTTTCATAGTTGGAAAATGAAAATTTAAATGCAACTCATGAATAAATATATATTAGGGATAGTAAGTGGTAAAGAAATCCCACCTACAAATGCAAATAAATTATTGGATTGGAATAGTAGAGATGATAAATCCAATTCTGTTATCAATCTTGCTCTTTCTGACTCTAAATTACATCACATGGATTTGGAGAAATCATCAAGGGAAATTTGGGATGATTTAAATAAATTGTTTGGAGCCAAAGAACTTTTAATGCAATTTTTTCCCTAAAAGGTCTCAATTATTTCAGTTCAAAATGGAAGATTAAATTACAATGTCAAATCACATAAGTAATTTGAGGTCTCTCATTAGGAAATTAGCAAAAGTCTAGTCTTCGGTAGATGATGATGATGCTAGAGCTATATTGTTAAATAGTTTGCCTTCAAACTATAATAATGTTATTTTTACACTTAGTCTAATAACTTCTTAAAACTTAGAAGATATGATTTTAGCTCTTTTAGAAGAAGAAAAGAGAACAAATACAAAAGATACAAAAGGGAATTTTCAACAAGAGAAAGCATTATACATATGAAGCAATAATAATAGTTCAGGTACAAACAAAGGGGAAATTGCATGTTTCTACTATAAGAAAAAGTGTCAATGGTACAGTCTTGTAGAATTTGAGTTAGTGATCTTAGAAGAAAACTCAAAAATCAATCAAATGAAGGTAACTTGGTTTGTATTGAGGATGAGGATGAGGATAGATCAAATGATGAGGATGAGAATCCACCAAATGATAGTTTTATTGATATTAGTAAGTATGAAATCTTAGTACTTTAAGCCATCACATTGGAGGCCAGTGACACCAAAGGATGGAGAAATTTCCATCATCTCAAGTCAGCATCTCACTTTGAGATGGTGTTTTGTATGAGAAGATTTTTTCTTTCTTTGTTGTTTTTCTTTGTTGATGTTGATGGATTTCAAGAATATACATTGTGAAGTTTTATTTCTACAGATAGGTAAGGGATTTGGTGT
Organism: Sequoia sempervirens; assembly: GCA_007258455.2. NCBI lineage: Eukaryota > Viridiplantae > Streptophyta > Pinopsida > Cupressales > Cupressaceae > Sequoia > Sequoia sempervirens. Next base: position 128,946,555 of record VDFB02000017.1, read on the forward strand.
TGAACTCAATATGGATTTTTTTCCACCAAGTTTACGAGACTGTGATCGATAATTATACCCTTACAAGGCTCATTATACAACTTGGTGGAGCCCTATGGTTGCAAAGATCAATATGGATTATTGTTGAATAATTTAGGAATTAGAGATTTGGTAGTTTAGGAAATGGTGATCCAAGAACTCGAGAATTTATCTCGAAGATACACCTTTACAAGGGTTTTAAGGTATCTTGATGGAGTTCCATTTGATTTAGGATTTGTTTCTTCAATGGAAGATATTCTCAAGAATGTATATTATTTTTTTAGGAAGTGTTGTTATGTAATCCTTAAGGGGGGTCCCTTAGCAATTTGAATTCTAAGGTTTTAGGGATTCATTTGTAAGAACAATGCAATAAGGGGGGAATATTACTATAGAAATTTAGTATTATAGTTTTTAGCTAATTAGGGAAGGTAGATGCCCAGTTATATCAACTATTCTACAACTACATGCTTTCATCCTTTAAATTGTATCCATTGTTAATGGTGATTAATAATCCAAGATTTACAATCCCTCATTATAGAAAACTTAGATTCGGTGTGTAACTTGAAGAATAATACTTTATGTACCCAATATTAATTAGTTTGTAGGTAAAAAAATATCTTTAGTGTTTGGAGATATACATAATATGGGAACAAAAAAAACAACAAACAACATTAAAAAATGGTAGTTAATGAAGACAGGTAATTTGAATTTTCCTATATTATATAACAAAAAATAGCCCAAAATATGTAAAGAAGAATATGATGGAGATTTCCTTCCCATATGCATACTCCTCTATAACATTTATTTTTCAATAAATGGTTTAAATGATATGCTACATCACCTTCTTGTTAATTGGGAGGGAAGGGAATGAAAACATAGACAAATGATTCAGATGGGCAAGTGAGACCCTTTGTGTTGAAAGATTCACCATTATTCTATGATAAAAAAATATTTTATAATTTTACATGAAAATTATGTTCGAAATGTAAATATTTCTTTTCTATATGTTGAAGGGGAGAGGTTTTTAATAGGTCTTAAGGAGGTTGTATTTTCAAGTGGTAGCACGAGTGCATTAGTTCAAGTTTGGGACCCTATAATGCTCTAAGGGATTTAAGGGCTAAAGAAGATATGACACATACTCCTATTAGGTTTGGAATCAAAAGGTTTTCTACTATATATGAAATTTATCAGACACTTAGTCTCACTATTCATTAGGTTAAAAACTATGGAAAATGAACCTGCTTTGGGAAAGAATACACGAGGGAATTGATATTAAGAACATTCAATGAGTAAATAACTAATTATGTTTATAAATTAGGGTATATATATAGTTGATGAGTGGGTCAGTGCAGGATCATGGGGGTCCAAAATAGGCCCTTAAGTGGCAATGAAAATTCGAAAGAATAGAGTTAGGAAGATTGACATAAAAATTTGAATAGGTTACTAACATAATTTTAAAAATATGTAACAACGTAATTTGTAGCAAATTGAATGTAATTTCTAAGGTATTAGTCCTTTTTTGAAAAGTACACCTATTTGGTGAAAATTTGAAATTTCAATGCAATAGTACTACATTTCCAGGAAATAAATAAATAGCAAGTGTATGTTTGACCAACCTAAGTACAAGCAAAAAATAATATATTTACTTGAAACTTTCAATATAAGTAGAGGACACATGCCTAGATGTGTTGTATTTTTTAAAAAACTTTTGCAAGTAAATAATTAGTTATAAATTTTTATTAGAATTGTTTTAAAATATTAAAAACTTGTTTCTCTAACCACCATAAATTGTTCAAAAATTTATGAAATTCAATTTTTTTTTTATCCTATAGTATGGGAAGCATAGAATGTGCTACATCTTTCATATTTAAAAAATATGAAACCGTTTGAAAATTATAGATGTTTTTCAATCAACTTATTAATCAAGAATTTAGTCATAATGCATGCAGAAAATCAATAATAATTATCTATTAAATTCAAAATAAGGTATATCTTATATTTTTGGAAAACTTATAATTTTCTAAATAAACCCTTTTTGTTTCATCAAATTTAGATAAAAATGCTTTTTTTGTCATATTGCCACTTTTTGGACCCCCATGATCCTACACTCACCAGAGTCTAGATTATGAATGCTCTACTGATTGTGGCGAGTAAAAGATAAATAAAATTTTAAAGGCTTCTCAGGAACCCTCTGAATATGAGCACCCAGGTTAGTTTTTAATTGATATTATTACCTATCACATAAATATGAGCATTGTTACCTCTAAAACTACCATAGCTCATCCTCTTTGTGTTGGGAGATGATTTTGGTCTTTTGAATCTTACATAAGTGGTCAAAAATTAGAATACATTCCTATTGCAACATTTTTATTTATCACGATTTAGAAAATCTAAAGGTTTTAACATTTAATAACATTATGAGCTATGGGTGTATGCAAGGGAAAAAGAAGATATATAGGAAATAATTATGATTGTAATATAGAATGACAAATATTTCACTGTGTGCTTGTAATACAAAATGATAAATATTGCATCTTTTCTAAAAATGGAGATGCAAAACCAATCTCCCTACAAATTTCACTTCAATCTATTCATAATAATTTAAATGTTTATATAAAACCAAATTAGATAATAAGATGTGATTTGATAATAATAGGTAATATTGTTGTTTCAATAGGTGTCTCTTTTTAGTGGTAGAGATATCTTTACCCAACTTTGTCATTTTCTTTCCCTAATCAGAGATTTGATTTCATCTAGCAATGATTGAAACCAATAAAATACTTTACAATTCAATGGAAACCTATAGTTGTTTGGCAACGTGAGACATATTTCTGATGGAAAGTTCACATATAGCCTATTGGATAATAAATGTTTTTATGATTTGGAAAGATAAGGAGAAAATAAATGCAGAATAAGAAATTTCATCAAATATGAGAAAATAAATAGACTTGGCTATTTTATTTTGAGTAGACTTGTAAGACTTTTTATGTAGACAAAGACAACCATCACTCATGTCATATAAGATACACACATAGAATAAATAATTTATGTAATTTATATAATTTTTTATGTAAAAAAAGTAGAGTAAATTATAGAATAAACAAGAGAAAAATTGTGTCACATTTATTGTAGAATATGTTATCAAATTGTACTATGCTAATTAAATGAAAGAAATATTGTTATTTATTGTTAAGGTGTGATTAGTTGAAAAATGGATGTTTTATGGTTTAGGACATAGAACATCACTTTTCTCCAACTAACATTCAAGGATGCCCTAGAGATCTCAACCCAAGAGTGGAATAGAGGCAAGAGATTTGCTAGAAGGGAATCCTAGGGTATGATTTCAAATTACAAGATGGGTTCACCCAAAGTTTAAACTTGGAAAAGATAATGAAATGCAAGATGCGACACTAAACCCTAGTATGATGCAAAATTGAACTAAATGACTTGAAAATGCAAGAAGAAAAAAATAGGAAGCTATAGATCAAAATGTGTGAACCTGGAAATGTGTTGAAGACTAGAAACAACTCTGAAAATGTTGAAATTGCTGACTTTTTGACCTAATGGGACTCATTTGCCATTCTAGGTGAATCAGTCCCAGTTCTGGACTTTTGCACATAAGCAACTTTTAGGAAAATGGGTATCCAAATATGTAAAGATCTTCGAAAACAGCTACGGTGGGACTCATTCACCACTTGTGGCGAATGACTCCATTTTGGATTTTCTAGAAATTCAAAGTCTGAATATGATCAATCTACTCCTCTAGGTTCTCAGATCTAAAACTCTAATTTCAGGGTTGTAGATGACCTTTTAGTGAAGATTATGACCTTAAAAATGGGGATACAAGCTTGAAACCTAATCTTCAACAATCTTCAAGTCTTCAAAGCACATAAATCTGAAATCACACAAAGAGAGAGAGAGAGAGAGAGTTGATTGTTAGGGAATAGAGATTTTCCTAGGTTAAACCCCTTTTAGGTAATTAAACCAAATGATGAAATAAGATAATGAAGCATGAACATGAAATAATGCAATTAGAACCTTTCCATGATGATGGATCTTGAATTACTACAACAATTGATGAAGAATATTCCCTTGAAAACACTTGAATGCCCTTGTGAATGCTTGAATGCTCTTGTAAACTCAATTTGCTATTATGAATGCTCTCACAAAATTCTTGGGTAAAAATGATTGAAAGTACCTTGTATTTATACTTAATTATGCAAGAATTCTTGAAATTACAACACTACAAGCCAACATCAAATCTAGGAGAATAAAATCTCGCCATAAATTTGAATTAATTTTGATTTTGGGCCACATGGGACTCATTCACCCAAGATGGTGAATTAGTCCCATCTGGCATAATGTATGGGTCCAAAAATCAAAAGTGCTTAGAAAGGTGTAAAAACAAGTTTGGGACCCAAAAATCTAGGTGGGACTCATTCGCCCAAGGTGGCGAATGAGTCCTAGATCCCTAAATCTAGGCCACACAAGCCAAGAACACTTGAATTATGATTGGTTACTAATTGGTGTTAGGATTATCCTCGAAAAGATGCAATAAACGAGGCTTGTGGATGCAAAATAGGGCCAATTAAAGCATAAGAAAGCCAAATTATTAATGACAAGCCTAGAGAAGTGTGAATGTGTGTTACAACACTTTACAACACTTGAAATAAGTCAAGATTAATGTTGATTTTGATTAAAAATAGGTTTATTATGTTTAATTATGTGATAAAACCCTAGGAAAGTGTGAAAGTGAGTTACAACACTTTACAACACTTTAGCAAGGCACCATTAGATTTCATTAGTTCGCAAGGGACCAAGACCTAATGTGAATGTGTCATCCACATTACAACACTAAATCAAGGCAAAATCAAGACAAAATCCACAAGGGGGACCCAAACAAGTGTGAAAATATATTTAAGGGATCCATTTTACTATGCTACATTTAGCCCCCACTTTAGTGAGAGGATGAACTTGCTTCAAACTCACACTAGAGTAGACATTCAAGAGGGGTCCAATCATACCAATGCAGATGGTCTAGGATAACAAAGATCAAGGAGGTAAAAAATCCTCAGGATCTGAAATCCTACATCAAACCAACATAAGCACAAAAGGACACACACAAGGTGTATGATATGTAGCAAAACATACACAATCATGAAATGTTAGTAACTAGAAGAAAGAAGAACAAAAATAAGAAAACATAAAAAGTGTGGATCAAGCTTCGACGGTTTTTCCAACGTGATTTGGATCAAATATAGGTTGTCTATCCAAAAAATGCATACTCACTTCGAGGCAATATAACTCTTGGCTTTCAATTGGGTGAGTAATCCAATAAGGTGAGACACACATGATTGATATGTGCTCACACACATGCGAGTAGCTATGGGGAAATTCATGCCTTGGTGGGGCTTCCCACTCAAACCATATCAAATTTATACCTACTAATAACTTTGATAAGGTGCCATGCAACAATGATCTTCGAGCTCCATGAGGCAAGCAAAACTTCAAATGCTTGAAACTCATAGACATTGTAAATGCAAAATGGTGTAAGGTTTTTTCAAAGGGATTTTTCTTAGTTCATGCAAGGTCTCTTGTTAGGGAACATCATGCTTAATGTCTCTAAGAAAGGACAAGTCAAAGAAATATCATGCTCTTGGAGGGAATCAAGCCCAATGACACCACCAAGAAAAGGACACATCGCAAGAAGAAAGAAATTGCACAATGAAACATGTTGAGTGTCAATGTATGCCCCCACTTTAAAGTGGTTTCTAACACCATTATTGTGAGCAATTGCTTTAAAGTAGAAGAATACATGAGAGCTTATTCAAAAATCCCTATGCCAAGTCATATGTTTTCAAATTGAACTACATCATGAATGAGTATGTCACATGCGAGCCAACTTAAGGCATGTCGTCCACATCCCAAGCTTTCTCTTATACGTACATGAAAGGTTATCAACTAGCCAAGAGAGGAAACGATAGGTGACATATGAGGACAAGGCTACCGAACCCCTTGTCCCCACTTAGTGTGGGACAAGGATGAGCCAAAATAAGTACCAGTTGGAGGAAATAGGTGCTTCAACACAAGGAAGAGCACTAAGATATTGAATTTTGTTATGCAAAGCCTTACATTCATTAGTAGAATGACCATGAACTCTATGATATGTATAAAATGAATTCTTGTAATAAATTTTCTTTCATGTTTTTGGAGGGAGAGATATCAAACGATCTTGGATTAGTCTCGCCAAGATACTCTCTTGATCAATAGAAAAAATTCCTTTATTTTGTGACAAAGACATCTCTTGCTTAGTACAAGATGTCATACTTACGCAAGACTCTTTAGATTGCAAGATTTTTTTCTCTCCTCTACAAGAGGGGATAAAATCTAACAAATTCAAATCATTAGTGTTTTGTGTGATGACATTGACATCAAGTGAATATTTCTTTGTTTTTTTTGTTTCTTGCAAAGGATAAAGACCACCAGTGTTTATCAATTCAGGATGCACTACTGTTAAAGTCAACTTAGAAGAATCTTTGGTAAGAGATTTATAATGTGAGTGAAGGGTTGTTTGATGGGTTGATTTCTATGAAAGGACAATAATCGAGACTATGAGTTGTTTCTTGTGTGTTAGGATCTTTAGGGACACAAATACCTAATTCTTTAGTACCACATCATTTTCCACTATATCCAAGTTGTTTAATAATCTCATAACCTTTTCCATAATTTTTTTTCATTTCTTTAGGATTTGATGGTTGTTGATAATCAGTGTTGTCAATTTTTTTTGTATAATTTATTTCATATTTAGTGGTTGAGGTGGATGCTTCTGAATTTTGTGTTGAAATTACCACTTTTTCCTTTCCCTTGTTTGAATCCTTTTTTATGATCTTTTATTCTCCTATGAATGTTGGTTCAAATTCAAAGGAACATCAATCATTGTCTAATAGCCTTGTGACTTATTCAATGTGTTTTTCTTCATCTTTCTATTATACAGGTTCCACTTGTGTAGTTGGTGTCAATGTTGCTAAAGGATTTTCCTTGCCTTTCTCAATGTTTAAACAACTATTTGGGTTGGGGTCAACTTTGAGTGTGTACACTTTGTTGTAAATATACTTCATTTTACTATGAAGAGTAGAAGGCACACCATTCATTGCATGAATCCACGGTCTGCCTAAAAGGAGATTAGAGGAGAGATCATGAGCCATAACATGGATCAGTGTTTCCAATTTTGCCTTTCCAGCTGTAATAGTTAAAGTGATCACACTGAGCGTTTTTTCCTACATTGTCAAATCCACAGATAGACAAGGAATCAGGTTCAACTTTTGAGTTTTCCACACGAAGCCTATCCAAAAGATTTACGCTGCACACATTAAGGGCCGAGCCATTTCCAAAAAGGGTTTGCTTTATCCCTATTCTTTTATATTGAACTAATACCATGAAAGCATCATTTTATTTTTGTACTTCCAAAGGGGGGAGTTTACTTTGGTGGAAAACAATGTCAACATTTATTCCTTGAATCATGGTTGCTATGCCATTCAGTTGTGCATTAGAAGGGATAGAAACTTGTTTTAAAGCACTTTGAATCATGTTATGGTAGTGAGGGGATGCTTGAATAAGGTCCCATAAGGATATCTTAGCAAGAGTGTTCTTTAGTTGTTCAACAAGATTTTACTCCTTTCTGCTTTTTGGAGATAATGAGGACTTGGTATGATGGGGTTAGGCAGTGGGAGGGATGTTGGAGGTGTTTCTCTTGATTGTAGATTGTTCCTAGTGTTAAATGTATGAACAACAATATTATGACTCAGCTACTGTGACACGTTATTCTTAGGTGGGTAAAGGATAAGTTCAGGTTTGTTTTGAGTTTGAGGTTTGTGTGAAGGTGGGTAAAGGATTATAGGATTCTTAGGATGTCCCATGGGATATGCAGGAGGTCTAATAGTCAAGGGGGATCTAATGCAAACTTGCGCTTTCATAACCTCATCAGTCTTGGTTTGATGTATCTTTAATAAAAGGCAATCTAGAATCACCTATTTTTCATCACCTAAGGAAGCCACCTTCCTATTATTGTCACTTTCTTGCACCATGATATTCTCCCTAGGAGGAGAAATTTTAGGAGAACTACAAACCAAATGTTCTTGACATTTAAGGATTAGTTCTTCCAAAATGACTTCATCGCAAGTAAAGGAGTTATCAATGGTTGGATTGTCTTGTTTATCAATAGTGGGGATATTAGGAGAAGGATCTATTTGATTGTCCTTTTTCTCTAAGGTCTCATTCTCTTTTGCCATATTATCTACCCTAGTAGGAGAGCTTGTAATATGTTCATCCTTGGTTAGATTTTGTAAAGCAGTTGCATCACAAGTAGGGAAGGACCACTATGATTTTCATGCTTACAAAATAGATCTTCCCATATGGTAGGAGTATTAGGGAAGGGAGGGACAAGATTCTCATGACTCTTAATAGGTATATCTTCTAACACCAACCTATATTCTTTGCAACCACCTTCCATGCTGAGAGCTTTTGTCAGGCGTGAATTGAGGCATGTATATTTACTACGGTGGAAGTCGTGAAACATGTTTTTGTTGATTTCTCTGTTGTAGACATTTGTTGGTGGCTACAATTAGAGAGTGGAGGGATTTTCCTTCATTTTGATTTGGAAGGGAATTTTGAGGAGGCGCGTTATTTTGTGAAGCCTGAATCAATTGTTGAGAAGGCATTTCAGTATGATTATTGGAATTTCTTTTTTCTAAGTCGTGAAACCTTGATTTGGTGGTGATTTTGGAGAGGAATAGTTTAAACAGTGAAAATTCAGATTTGTTGTTTGAAGATCGATTGATTAAGAGTGCCATTTTTTGTTGAGTGTGCCATTTTTTGCTGAAGGCATGTTTTTTCCTTAGCAGTCTGATTTTTCTCTTTGACGCACATTCTCTCCATTGGAAGTTGTTGTTGTTTGGGGATTGTTTGGTGCTTTTTAGAGGTGTGATTTGTCCATTAGGAGGCCATGTTGGATGTTTTCTAAGACTTGCGAGTATAAATTTTCCCATTGTTGGGCCACCGGTGTTTGAAAGGTGTGAAAATTTTCTCTATTGCAAGTCTTTTTTTTGGTGGTTGTAGAAGTTGGCAAGTTGGGTGCAATTTTATTGAAGCAATAATCTCTAATTGAATCTATTTTGTTGTTGAAGAGGGTGCGATTGGCAGATTAGCTTTTTTTTTCTCAAAGGTTTCCTATGACTTCTCTTGCTAGGAAAAATATTCTATTTAGGGTTTCCTTCCTCTTTTCTTGGTGTGCAAAGAAAAAGTTCATTTTTTTTAACTTGGCTGCACCACATTATCCCACATTGGTGAGAAATTGGTGAAAACTAGCCCTTTTATTGGCTCGCACCTTCATTGTTGAATGAGTTAAGGCCCATGAAGAGATATTGGTTCTCTCATTGGTGGAAGGATCAATTTGTTTTGTTTCTACAGACTTATAAGATTGCTTGGCCTCTTGGTGCTTGGTGCAGCTTGAGATTTTTTTTACCAAGGTACTTTTGAATATTTTATTTCCAATTGTGCCATTTTTTGTATTTTTGCAAAGTAATTTCTTAGAAAATTCGGTGGTTGGGATTTGAAAAAATCTATGTATCTATTCTGGGGAGTGTATAGAGTTTTTTTGTCCTTTGTGTGTTTCCTTGCAAATCATGTCGAAGCCAAGGATTGAACCACTCACCCCACACAACTATCACATGTGGAAACTTAAAATGACACAATTTTTGTAATCTTAGGGTCTTTGGAAAATGTTGGATGTCGAACAACCCGAGTTCACTAAGGAATTTGAGAAATTTATTCATAGAAATAAAATGGATGAGGCTAGTGGACTCATAGGTCTCCATGTGTGATAATTTTTTGTTTCACATTGTGGAGTGTACACAACCAAAGAGGTGTGGGATAAGCTTGCTAAGTTGTATGGAAAGGCTAACCAATTCAAAATCTTGCAATTTGAAGTCGATCTCACTCTCTCCCTAGATGCCTTTCCCACTGTTCAAGATTTTCTTGCACCTGGTTCAAGTTGATTTTGTCACAATCGAAAGGATCATGTCGTCATGCCAAAAATGATCAAGAGTGTATTTTCTTGATCTTGTCAAAACTAAGAGGTCCCTTTCAAGTGTTTTCCTCTACCATCTATTCTACTATGGATGCCATGGGAGAAGATCATAAGATGCCTTTATTTGAGGAGTTTTCTTATAGATTGACTAGGGTGTAGGCCAAGTTCATTCAGATAGATGCTCTTCCTAAGAGTCATGCCTTGATGGTTCAATCTTCAAGTGGAAAGACCAAGAAATAAAATAAGGATTCTAAGAATAATGAGAAAGTTAAGGATCTTATTCATAAGTCCTCCACCTCTTCAAAAGAGAATAAGCCTAAGAAGGAGAAGTTCAGTTGTGTGTGTTGCAAGAAGAAAGGGCATGATGAAAACCATTGTTATATGAAGAAGATTGATGAGCTTTCACATCTTCTTTAGAAAAACAATATTCCATTGCCCTCATATGTGAATCCTTCTTCTACAACCTCTCCATCTCCATAATCATCCAAACCTACACAATCAGGGAATGTAGGATTTGCATGTGGTAAAGAAGATAAACTCTACATGGGTAAAGGATATGCATTGGTAACTTTTGCAGTTCATTCTAGTCGTGATAGATGGTTTTTGGATTCAAGAGCATCTCACCACATGGGTTTTACTCCCTATCCTTTTTTGGGTCTTCATCCTACTGACACTTCTAAAATTTTGTTGGGAGATAGTAAGCTTTTGGATGTTGCAGGGATAGGAAATGTTGAGATTGGTGATGGTTGTTTTATAGATGTACTATGTAGTCCTCATTTGCACAAAAATCTACTATCCATCTATCAAATTACTCATGGTGAGGTACCTAATAATGTAGAGTTCACTACAGATTCTATTTTCATCAGAGAGGTTGATACTGGAAAAGTCATTGTTGTTGGTAAAGCTAATTGCGAGTCTTGTCTCTATGCATTTTCTCATTTTATTGATGATGATGATTATGATCCTCACACCCCTCTTGCTAGTGTTGATATCAAGTCCTTGAGATAGATTGGTCATTTGAACTTTGGAGTTCTTCAGACCTATGTTGATTCAACTCCTATTGCTTTAGAAGTTGGTTCTTCAACACAGGAGGATGTTTTTGACCATTCTTTGTGGGATAGTCACTTGACAGGTCTGGTGGAGTTGTTTTGTGAATCTCACATTTATGATTTGGGTGATGTATTTGAGGGAATATCCCTTCTCTTTGATGACAGTATCTGCACTGCTATCACACCATCTGGTGTTCTTGAGACTAGTGTTGAGATTCCTCCTCCTTCACCTCCTTCTTTAGATTTGATTTCTTCTCTTGAGTAGGTTGGTCATATTTTTTCAAATCTTGCTTTATTGGATGAGTATTTGGAAGGAATCTTAGATTTTTTTTTAGAGTCTCATCTTGTTGATTTAGGAGACATAGTTGAGGGGATTTCTCTCCTCTTTGATGATAGTTTCAACATGATTGTCGATACATCTAGTTCATCTTTGGAGATTGACATTGATGAGCCTTCACTTTCACTTGATTTGTTATATTTCTTTGTTGTTTTTTTATCATGATTATGTGGTGGATTATTCATGCTTGGAGACTCCTCCTCACTCTTCAGAGATTTCTATCTGGATTCTTCCTTCTTCTTTTTAGTTGGACATGGAGTGGCTTCATCATTTAGTGTAATTGTTTCTTCCTAAGGGGAGATGAGTTTTTTGTAGGCATTGGATCATCTTTTGTTTTCAGGCATATTTCATTGGCATTGGAGCTTCTTCATTATGGGGGGATACAATATCTTTCTTTTTCCTTCCTATGGGGGATCATTGATTATATATACATGATGTATGTAGTCCTTGGGGGGTACTGGTGAGTCCTTCATGCATCATTTTTGTTTTCTCTTCTCTCTTTTGGAGAGGGGATTTTCCCCACAAGATTTTTCTCCTTTTCTCCGATTGTGAGAGATTTTTTTGTATTGTAAATTGGTACCTAACATGGCCTTGTAGCTAGAACCCATATTGCATCTTCATTTTGCATAATAATTCTCCCGAAGTTTGTACTTAAGGGGGGGTGTTAGTGTGTTAAGTTTAACATAGGGTAAATTAGTTGGGTGGTTTTTTCCCGTATCGGTAGCTTTTCTCACCCCTCATATATTTCATGCCTTTAAAAAGGTTGTACATTATGTATTTTAATCATCACATTTCAATTCATTTTGTTTCCATTCCTAGTGAAATAGCTTCTCCTATTGCTTCTCTTGTTCGTGAAGGCTTGTTTTGGCTTGTAGTTGCTCCTAGGTGCTTTTCTCTAACATTTATTTGTAGTGGTTATTTATTAAAAAGAAATAAAAATTTAACAAGTAGATAATAATTGAAGGGTTTTTCTAATTTAAAAAAGTAGTTAATGTTACTGTCAAATATCTTGTACAAGTGGGTGTATGATCATCATCTTATGCATGCAATTGGAAATAAATAAATCACAAAATTCTTGGTATAAGTTATCTCACCATGTAATTGAATTTTGTAGATCTATATTTTGACATGTCCATTATGGTTATGAACAAACATTGTTATCTTATGATCATATTTGAATTTGAAAAACACATCATAAGGAAAGGATTATGTTCTCTCTAGGGTATTTTAATATTCTTTTCATCTTGTCTTTAAGTAGATAGGGGATCTAGAATTCTACTATTTTGATGAGCACTTTCTCTAGAAATAAACTATGATAGTTTGTTAGCTAAATATTTGGATTCAAAATATAACTACATCTTCAATTTTTTTTTTATTATGGATAACTACCATCTAATGTCTGGATTACTATTATAATGGGTGTCCATTATTAATATAAGTGTGTCTATTTATTTACATGATTATTCTTATTCCTATTCTCTAGCTATGGTTTGGATGATTGTTCCAATGGGTGATAAAGTATCCAAGATTGATTCAATATATTTTTGGATTGATTGATCTCTATAGAAAATGAAATGGCCATGATCCTCTAATTTGAATGTCATTTCAACTAGGCAAGGGCATTACTTTGAATCACTATGTGGCTAGGCCTTCAAAGTAGGTAAAATACACATGTTGAGAGTATATGTGTAGAGGATATGTATTATACTAAATGTCAGTGTTATTTTTTTTTATCTTTTTTAATGTTTTTGTACGTCCAATAGTGAAGCTATTTGGGAAGTCTAATGAAATTTTAGAGCCTACAAGTCTTCCATATGGATGCTAGCCACTTATTTACATATGCGTTAAATTGTGTAGACCTATTAACATTTCAATGTTATGTCCAAAGTTTGTATTAAATATAATTTATGTAGTGAATGGAAAGCTTTACACATTTAAGTATTTAAATATCTAGTTGTCGAGGTCTTTAAAAAGAATATTAATTTCACATGACTTGAAAGAGAAGGAATCGCTTATTAGAAATCAGGGTTTTACATATCATAAGTTGAGAACATATGTTGTTCATTAAGAAAACAATTTTATATTTGATCAAAGATTTAAAAGTTGTATACTAAAGTTGCATACATCAGAAAAATTCAAACTATTCACTATGATGATACAAATAATAATTTTATTTTATTAGCATAAATTTTCAATATGTAATCTTTATGTACAATGAATTTGATTATCTTATATCTCACCATAAATTAGACTTTGACGACTATTACTTGTATTTCTACTAATAAATGATGACTTGCATATATTTTTGTGAATTAATGACATATCAAATTAAAATAAAACTACTAATTAAATAATAATGATTGACATTTTATTTATATCTATTAATATTTTTTTATATTTAAATAATAAAACAATATATTTAATTAATATACCTTATTACAACAAATACCTTCCCAATGATTGATAAGGGCTCCCCTCATAAATACAAAATTAACCTTACAACGACCAATCCCAATGTTCTTATAAATATATATTTAAACAACACCCTTGCCCAAATTTCTTTAGGAAATAATAGTAAATGGTAGGAGTTTTGAAAAAGATTTGGTTCAAATTTCTGAATATGATTGTGGAAGACGCATGGAAAAAAGAGAGATTCGTGATGAGTAAGGACATACAAAATGCTGTCTATGTGGCACAATAAATAACAGTAAAATGGATTTCGTTCAGATTTCTGAAAATTATTACAGAAGACTAGGCCCACCACCCCAATTGATATTTTATTATATTTAATTAATATATTTTAATACAACAAATACCTTCCCAATGATTGATAAGGGCTCCCCTCATTAATACAAAATTAACCTCACAACTACCCCTCCCAATCTAATTATTACGCCAAACGCGTCCCCACGCTTAGGTTTTACAACCCCTTTTCATGCCCAGCGATGCAGATTGCCCGATAAGGAATGAACTACGATGAAACGAATCACATCGGTTCATAGGGTTTCATACGTTTTCTTGCTAGCTCTGCACAGTGTTTCTCATGAAGCAGCAACTTTAGGGAGATTGGTTTTAGTTTGTCTCACTTTATAGCGACTTTTGCTATTGTGTGCTTCTCCCTGTTTACTTGTTTCATAATTTTCATTTTTAACTATACTGTTATTGTGGTCTTCTACCTATTTACTATTTCCATAATTTTCACATGTACTGCGATGCTATTGCAGGCTTCTCTTCATTTACTTGTTTTGTGATTTTCATTAGTATCCACAATGCTACTGTCGGCTTCTCCCCATTTACTTGTTTCATAACTTTAATTTCTAATCTGGCTTATTTGTTTGCATTATAATTTTTATATCTACCCAAAGTGTATTTGTGGGCTTTCCCCCTTTGCTTGTTTCATATTTGGGAATTAACCATGAACTTAGTAGCAGATAGCTAGTGTATTGTTTGTATTGTTAAGCAATTTAAAGTTGTGAGGAATGGATTTTTAGTTTTCTATTTTTTTTTAGGATTTTAGGTTTATTTTTAGTATCTCAGAATGACCTGCATGAATAATGAGTAGTCATTATACCATTTATCTTTTTTCTCATTCACATTTGCAATCCTTACAAGACAAGGAGCACACTTAATACACAAGTACAATTTAATTTTAAGTGGTTGGTTAGTAGGGGAGAAGAAGTGAATGGGGCATGTCAACCTCTAGCCTCTTTCCTGTGAGCAAAGGTTTTTGAACATGTATCGCCCCACAAGCCATCATTGTCTCATATTTTATAAAATTCAACTACTCATTTATATTCAACCTTACCTTAAGACTATATTTAAGCTACAAATAATGGGAAAATTGATTTATATCCATTGTTAGCTAGCTTAATGTTTTAATTTTATTTAAGCTAGCGAGTCACATGTCCACTAGGGAAGTTGCAACTGCAACATCTGATAAAAATCTTGTATTCTCTATGCTTTGATGGATTTCTATACCATGTTCCAATGCTCCTATTTTGGCACAGGCAGGGAGAATGCTGGCAAAAGTTTGTGGAGTTTGGCTTTGCATCTGCTAATTGCATTTGCTTGAAAGTTTCTAAAGTATTTTAAAAAATCCATTTTGTTCATATCTTGTAATCATTGCATTCCATGAGATAACCTCTCTTTGAGGCATTATGTCAAACAGTTCACGTGCCTTTTCTATGCTAACACATTTTGCATACATGTCTACCAAAATCCTTCGTCCATGATGCTTTGATGGATGTCCATATGCAGTTCCAAAGCTGCCATTTTGGCACAGGCAGGGAGGATACTGGCCAAGGTTGTAGAATTTGGCTTTACACCTGCCAATTACATTTGCTTGAAAGTTTGTAAAGCCTTTTCAAAAAATCCATTATGCACATATCCAACAATCATAGATGACCAAAAAATCAGGCAAAATGACCAAGTTATCAATTCACTTCAAATCCATTTGTACAATATTTTAGGTATATACCTACTTCATTCTACATAGATGTTAACAATAATGTTTGGAACTAAACAACCAAAGTCAACAAAGAGGGAAGCAATAGTACAAAGGAGCAATTATGAACTCAATGGAAGAATATCAATACACCAACTCCTTTGTAACATTAAGAGAATCCTTATACTTGTAATGCCTCTGGAACCACAAAAATGTCTTGTGTGTTGGCTCTTTTTTACACGGTAACCAGGTTGGTCTTCTAATCTACCTATGGAATTGCCAATTCCAATCAAGGGCAGCTCGAAGGACCTGGACCAACTGAGGAGGACTTTAAGAAGCCTCCTACACTTCGAGCTTTGCAAGACCCAGGAGGGTGATCCCTTAATGTGTTTACAACCTCTGTACCATTATCATAAACAACATTAACAATAGCAAATAATTTCACTTAATAGCTCAACATGATAGGATAATATCGAAAAGAATCAGTTGTTCATCGATAATATCAACTATCTGGAGCATGAGATAACTACAACACAATCCATAGTATAAGATAGTCATTGATTTGAAATTTGTAGCAAGCTCTAGGCAAAGACAAACAAATACTGAATCATATGGGTAATAACAACTTAGATCAGTGCCATATATCCATTGGGCATGAGTCAAATTCATAAGCATCTAAGGGTATATGGTCCAAATTTAACACATAACATATGAGATCCTTGACGACATTACCTTGTAATCTCAACAATATGTATTCTAACTCAATACTACTTATCGAATTCTTATACAGAACATATCTGCCTATAATCCCATTCAAGCATTTTAATTGATTCTTTGAATCAAAGCCAAAATAGAATCATACACACCACAACAGTGAGATGAATGAAACAACCCTTAGTTATTTCATTCAAAGTTCAGATATGCATGTACAATGGAGAGACATGAGCTTGAATTTTTCATTTCAACTCAAATGCTAGTACTGCTATGTTAGTGTAATTAATTATTAATTACACATTTGCATAAGTTTACTTAGGCATTATTTATTTCCTAGGATATAGGATCTTATCTTTATCTTTCGAGCTATCTTGTTGCTCAAGATAAGATTAGGCATTCTCATCTTTGATTTTATAAAGCAAATAATCTCTTGTAATTAATTGATCTTTTCGAATATATCAAATTGCATGTTTTTATGCAATCTCTTGCTTTTTCGTTTTCCTCTTCTGTGGAAGGTATTTTCTGGTTTGCAATCAGATCTTGGCTATTCTATCATGGTATCAGAGCCTCGATTCGCAGCCCCTTCTCAGCATTTTTGGAGGATTTCGTTGAAGAGCTCGTTCGGAGTCCCTCAAGGGTTTCAATCCTTGAGCATCATTATGCAGCGTCTTGGATCAGATCGGGGTTTTCCGTTGGATTCAGAGCACTGGAAAAAGTCAGAAATGACTTTCTTTTTATTCATTTTCATCACCGATTGCCAGATCTGCGAGGGTTGTAAGATCGGTGATTTATCTATTAGATCTAGGGGTCGCCTGATTTTCAGAGCCCTTTGGGCCCAAACGGACCTCGCCGTTGGATTCGCAGCGCCCAAAAACCCCCATTTTCATATAAAACTTGTCCGATTTGGACACAGTCGTCCGGAGAAGCAAAATTTTTTTGCCCAAGGGCCGTACGGCCCCCAGGCACAGTTGTCGAGGCACAAATATCGAAAAAAAATCAAAAAACTATTAAAAAAATCAAAAAAATTGGTATTTTCTGGCACCGCCAGTTATAAAGGGATGAGCCACCCGGCGGCCGCCGGTGCACCACCGCCGCCGGTGGCTCCCCCATAAAACACAGCGCCGCCAGCCATTTCTCAGCCCCTGTGGGCTTATTTACTAAGCACATGGTCTTATGGGAGTTCTGGCCGCCCGATCTTAGCCCCTGCGCCAGTCCAGCCCCCTGCAGACGGTCATATGAGCGACCGAGGGCTTCGGCCTTAGTCCCAGCGCGCCAGCCCCTGGTCCTGCATACGACCAGGGGCCGAATATTTTTAGCCCCTGAGGGCTCTACATGGCTGAATCAGACCTTCTTGGAGCAGTTTCACGGAAACGATCATAACTTTCTCATACGGCGTCATTTTTTTACAAAAAAGATATCATCGGAAAGCTGTTTCCGAGCTCTACATAATGGTATTGGTTTGGTTTTCTGGTTTTTCCATTTTGATTTTTTTTCTGCCTCGGAAGTCAGATGTTGCTGTTTTCACTCCGGGACACATATCTTTTCACTCGCTTGTCCGATTTTCGCAATTTTTGCGGCGTTGGAAAGATGGTTTCGGCCTCTATGCAGATCTGAGGTCATTTCCAAAAAATTTGTAACTTATTTTAGGCATGCATTCATTTTTGTTTCGTGCTCTAGGTTTGCATTTTCACATATGTTTTTGTAGTTTTGCATTATCTCCTTATGCAATCATTGGGTATTGTAATAAATGAACTGATTTAAAGTTCCATTCAGGGGGGTTTCATGCATAATAATCTGATTAGAGTGTTTTTTTCACTTTGATCCCATATTCCATCTTGTTTTGATGGCAACTCACATGAGTCTATCTGGTCTCTTAGTTTCTTTTGGCCACAATTCTTGTCTTGCTTGACACATGTCGGATTCATTGGTTCACACTTCAGATTGAGAGCCTATGGTTAATGATCCACATTGGATCCATCTCAATTTGAGGGCCATGTTTTTATGGTTATTGTTCCAGAGTCTATTTTTGGTACTCCTTCCCATGGAAGAGTTTCAGTCACAGTTTGGCATCGGCATCGAGATACATGGTTTCTAGATTTTGTCATCATTATGGGTTCATCTTTTTCATCTACTATTGCTTACAGATTCCAGAGTTGTTCCTGTTTGGAGTTTTCCAGTGTTCCGTGGCATCGGGTTTTCTGTTGCTTTAATCATGATTCCTTGAGTCAATCAGTGACTCTTATCCGGTTTCAGTAGTATACAGAAGAATATTTCCTTGCTTTCCTATATCAAGTTCCAGTGTTACTCCACAGAGTTCTTCCAGTGATTCTTTGCAGCAGTTCATCTCACTGAGGGGGGTTTCTCTCTCTTTACATTTGTACATGAGTACCTCATCAGGCCTTGTTGCCGGGACTCATATTTGCATAATAATCTACTTCTCCCTAAGTTGCACTTATGGGGGGTGTTAGTGTAATTAATATTTAATTACGCTTGCATAAGTTTACTTAGGCATTATTTATTTCCTAGGATATAGGATCTTATCTTTATCTTTCGAGCTATCTTGTTGCTCAAGATAAGATTAGGCATTCTCATCTTTGATTTTATAAAGCAAATAATCTCCTGTAATTAATTGATCTTTTCGAATATATCAAATTGCATGTTTTTATGCAATCTCTTGCTTTTTCGTTTTCCTCTTCTGTGGAAGGTATTTTCTGGTTTGCAATCAGATCTTGGCTATTCTATGCATGTACAATGGAGAGACATGAGCTTGAATTTTTCATTTCAACTCAAATGCTAGTACTGCTATACAACATTAAATCCCCATGAACTCAAAACCTATTATAGAATGACTCAAAACCTAAAATTCATTTCTCTCTAAAACCATCAGACTTTACAAGTTGCTCTACAACTTCACCTATACTCGACAAAAAAATATTTAACTTGCTAGGTCCCTGTACTTTTGGCCTTGAAATCCTTCTTATAGAAAATGAAGGAGCAAACAAGCATCGGGCCAGAAAGTACACATGTCACCAGCTAATTGGAGCACCAAGAAAAGTTGGTGCAACAATAAAAGACCACAAGAAACCCGCACCAAGAATGCCATTAAAGCAAAACTGGAGACCACTGTAACCGCAACATCTAACTTATTTATTGAATCGTGCCAGTAAGCGCCTCATCCGCCATCAAAGCTCACCCACACGCTGCACGAACGACTCCAACCATATTTGACTCAGACTTAAATTCTAGCCATCGATCCTTCAATTGAATCAAATCATCGAACAATTGTCTTCAAAACAAGCTGACACAATCACCAACATGGCAAATAAGGGGCCCACCATACCATACACTGTGAAGGAAGTCCACGTGGCGGTCGCTTGTGATATCGCGATTAGTAAAGATCTTGCAACTTTGGATCACGTGATGGCGGACGACCATTGATCAAACGACAATTGATCAATGGTCACAAACTTTATCCCCCTTGGCCTTTCTAGATTGGACACATGGTGCCCGCTCGCGATATCGCGATCAACCAAAGCACCATGATGAGGCCATCACGGGATGGCGGGGAATGACTAGGATGTGGCTGGATTCAACTTCTAATCTCCACCGTAGTTCTTCTTTGACCTATTTTGGTGCCCTAATTTCTCTGTTTGGCGTTTGCTCATTTAATGAATTCCCCCTTGTACACATGGAAAAATCTCTTTATTTCGTGATGATTAAATAGTGAGCACCTTCTGTTGTGAAATAGCAGGCAAGGGCGATGATCAAACGACAGTTGATCAATGGTCGTGCGAACTTCATCCCCTAGAAAGGACACCTGGTGCCCGCCCATGATATCACGATCAATAAAGCTCTGGAAATTCCCGATCATGCGATGGTGGGCAACCGTTGATAACTAAAGGAAATTGATCAATAGTGGCACAAATTTGATCCCTCTGCAAAATAAAACATTTATTAAGAGGACCAGGGGGCATTACTAAGCGGATGAGACAATGACATAAATTGTTGTTAAATGATGAAACCCAGGGCAAACCAAGACTTAGGAAAATAAAAAATCCCATGGAGAAAATAAAATTAAAACAAAGGGACTTGGCCTAGACGAACCGATAGGACATAAGTCATTTTTAGACCCTTCAAAAAGTAACAGTGGAATAGATCCCAACCAAGGCGTAACAAAAATACAAGGGTTTTACATGAAAATAAGGCTAAAAACCCCAACACTCAGAAAATTCCAACACCATGGAAGACCAGTGACAAAAGGCAAGGCATGAATGGAACATAAGGAGCAAAATTTTTGAACTTCCAACACTGTGAATTCACTGCACCCAGTTGCACAATTATTTGCAAAATAAGAAGATACATGCCACATACATCAGTCACAACCACACACCTCCACCCACACATCATGTCTATATCTACAAAATTGAGTTGCAAGGTAGGGCATATGACATAATAGCAACCAATAAAAAATGAAAATGGATACCGTGTAGCCATTTGTATTTTGTTTTCCATTAAATTCCAACAGTTAATAGGCCCGCAAATATCTTCTCAACTTATTGACTGACACAACTAAACTAACTAAATCTTCCTGATCAAAAGTAGGCCAACCATATTGCCACACTGACTAATCATTCATGGGTGTCCTTTCAACACATTAGTTATCTAAGGCATCAATAGTAGAGAAAATTGTAGGGAACAAACATACATCAAGAATGGGAAATTCAAGATTCTTGGTATGCATTCCTTCTAATGCTCCTCAATTGTGATACTTTCATTATTGTTATGAATATCATAATATACCTTATAAGTTTATCATAAATGGCATACAAATTTCCTACTCATACCATTTGTGCCTCTTTTGCAACCACATGGGCACAAACCTAGGACTTGCAAAGACATAAAGTCTCATAAATATGTAGCATTTATTCATCATTTGAGATTCTAGCATTCCCTTTAATGCCCCTCAATTATGACACTTTCATTATTGTTATGAATATCATTACTTAAATCAAAATTTGTTTTCTTTTAAGACTGATATTTATGCTTCGCTTCAAGATAAAAAATATGCATAATGTTGCTTCAGTTTTTTCCTTTTCTGGCTTGGTAAATTCCACTTATTTTGGGTCCAACCTTTAGCTAAACCTCATTAGAGTACAAGAAACCTTGGATACTTGATGTGGTGTTTTACACAATTTGAAGAATTTATCATGCGTTCTGGGTTTTAATCTTGGGGCTTTGCTTTGAAATATGTTTTTCTTTTACAACTTGAGCTCATCCCATTGGATTTTAGTTTCGCATTTTAGGAACCATAATTTTCAAGATTGTTTTATGAGTTTTCAAATTATATATTAAAACAATGGTTTTTTAAAAAATAAAAACCTTCTCACAAATAGTTCATTATAATGAGATTGTTGTGATATCATGTTGCATTGTCCTACTATAGGGGTATCAAGTTAAAGGAACCTCGGGTGAGAAAAAGAGGTCAAGGAATAGGAAGAGAAGGCAATGCAAAGTAGTCCACTCTAGAGAGGCAACTATTTGATATTATGGACTTCCATTTTGTTACATTTTACTAAAACTTTGCCAGCTATCTGATATTATGGACTTACATATATGTAGTAGGTGGCTCTCGAGAGTTCATATTCTACATGGCATTCAAATATGCAAATAACCTACAATAGGTGTTCGTGTCTTATTGGTTTTCTACACCTGAAATTCCTTGCATATGTTTGCGAATATATAGTACAATAAAGTGAGAATGTGTCAATAATACATTATGCCTAATCTCAAGTTTTTCATTATCCTCTACTTGCACCAAGAACAAATCACATTTGTGCAACTCTGTTACTAATATGCAATAATTTTTTAAAAAGAAAAGACCACAAGATGGACAAATTGAATGAACAAATGACTTAGAGCATATTGCTTTTCCAAATCTTACAATGGATAATCAATTGCAACATCTTCAACCACTTTCCCATTTTTCCCCAAAGTGTAGACATCATAAACATAGTCAACTACACATAATATAATATTCTAAATTATCATTTTAAGCATTTTACTTATAACTGATGAATGTGATGACTCCTCGTTATGGAAAATATGAACTCTAGTGCCAAAATGAAACCCATTAATGTACCTTCATGCCATAAAAAGCATCCATTTAAAAGATCAATTAAAATAAACTATGACATTAGCAGATTTATTCACAATGTAGGTATGCAAATGAGCCTATTCCATCCACAAAATGACATACTTGTTTCACTAGCCTTTGACGAAGATAATTGAGCTTCAAACTCAGTTGCAGAATAAGGTAGATATTCTCTCATCAAAGGTAGATAATTGTACATAAAAATTGATCTTCATGTAATGTAGCTTCACTGCAACAAAATAAAAGTAAAATTAATAGTAGGCTTACTCATAAAGTGAGATTACTTTTACCCAAGGTCATGAGGGGCATGTTGGACATAAGAGTTGATGATCATATGATGCCAAAATGGAAAAAAGGACCACTATAACAATATTGACAAGCACCAATATACAAACAAACAAAATTTTGATTTTATCAACTCTTAATTTATAAAATTCAAAAGTAAAGAACCCTTAAGCATCTGCTTCAACAATGACTATGAGAATCAACTGGAAATGAAAGAAACAATCAAAGAGTTGAATAGCTAAGTATTTATTATAGATTGAAGATATAAGATATCTTCTTGATTGTGCTTTCTCAACTAATTTTTTTGTGATTGAGTAAATTGGTATCTTTGATCAGGAGTGCATTCTTCCCTTAATACTGTTAGCAAATATTGCATGCAAACCCAGAATCTTAAATCATTTCCCACATAACCCAAGAGAGATTAACATGCATACAAGTTTTTCAAATGCATAGATCAAATAAACAAGCCACAAGATAAAACAAGATTTACCCTAGGAAAACCCTCAAGAGGGAAAAATCCAGCCTCCAAAAGCATCCATACTCCATCATATTAATCAGCCAAAATCAAATACAAAAGTTACAATGAATACCTCTGAAGCATCAAGCCCTCCAATGCACTTTCATGTGTCCAAGCATGAATCCACACATCCCATGCCATGCTTCATAAATGCACTCTTCAGAAAGACTCAATAATCACAACCAACCTATTCACCCCAACCCAAAACCACTACATTGTGTTTGCTTTTATAGACACAAGCTCACACAAATACAACTAGTGGTAAGGTAAAACCATGTACCACAAAACCATGTGAATACAAAACCACTGACCCCTTTTCTAATATTGGGTACTAAGTTGTTACAATGTTTAATTCCCCAATATTAAATTACTACCACATGTCTCCTACAAATAGTAATACAATGTTACAATACAATCATTACGTGGGACCAAATAATTACCTAGTGTGATTATCCACACCACCAAGGTGCATCACAACTAAATAATTATTTAATTACAATAATAGATAAAATATTTTTATGCAATGGTGTACAACACCATATCCCAACATTCTCCCACTTGTTGTATACATTGCATAAGGGATCAATGCATGATATACATCATCATAGCCATCCATGAAACCACATGAATCTGTCACATGCTCTCGTGCTCCAACAAGATACCTGCAATAAGAACAAAGTGATCACCATCTCAAGCAAGAAATCCTCTCATCCTCCAACGTGCCACCTATGGAAGAAAAGGAACATGTCAAGGTGAAGATGCACCAATCCATGAGCACAAGCATCAAATCCAAGTGATAACAAAGGCTTTTCCAAGTTGTTGTCATGAAGAAAAAACCCACATGATCGGAAATAACATCCAAAACACATGCTAATACATCCAACCATCCATACCTACAAGGTATCAATACATCAGTAAACTCATGCCAAGAACATATACAACCTGTAAACTACAACCAAGCTCCCTATATAAAACCTGTCAGTGAAATACATACATATCTAAGAACTCCCATTGCATAGGTAATGTCAAAGAATATCAAGTATACCAATACACACTATACATCAAGATGTGATAAGTAAATCAAAGCATGAAGTACTAAGAACAATTAAAATGATTCACACATGAAACCCATGAGTTGCATAATCTCTCACAACATGTTGCCACCATCCTCCCAAAACATGAACATCCAGGAAGGAACCATGATGAAGAGAAACCTGTAAACCATAATGTCCTTCTACCAACACCTCAAAAAGTGTACTGTTGTGTCAAGTATGATCTCCTAAACAACCCCAACTAAAAAGCCTTAACAACATCCACAACACCCAATCTCATAGATCAAGTACAACATATAAATCAATGTAACAATGCCAACATGGATGTAAGCCTCTCAAAAACAAGAAGATCAAACTCATAGGTAACCATCCCCATAATTGGAAATCAGCCCATAAACCATCTCCTAACAATCCTCATCAAAGAATGATATCATAAACTCAAATGCTCAAGGAGATAACCATGCCATAACATCCCTCAAAATTAATCCTCCAGAACTAACTAACATAGCTCAAGATCCATATCTATGAAAGATAAAGCATAAAAAATATGCTAAACCATCCTCAAATGAGTATCCATAATCAACCACCATGAATCAACTCAATCCTATGAGAAACTAAAGCACGAAGCATAACACATATGAAAGATATAATGGGAAAATACCTCTCAAATCATAAGCTGCCGAGTAGACCAAGAGTGGTGAATGAGAATACTCCTCCAGGATAACCAAGCCATCATGACTCACTCCAAGAATAATCTCCTCTATTAGTCCATCATGAACTCGCATCCATATCCAAGTGAAGGCTCCCTCAGTCTCCCTGCTGAAACCTCCAAAGAGTAGTTGTCTCAGGAAAATGTCTCTAATAATAAGAGAACTCCAGCCATCACCTACATCTCTAAGTATCCACGAGCACCTGTAACCAATCAATCCATTCCAAACTCCAAATGCAACATAGCACCATCATGAAGTAATCAAGCAAATGATCAATGTACTCAATACAAAGAGAATCAAACATGATCATTGCCAAAGCTCCAACTACAAAATCAAGAACCCATCATGACAATATGATCTAACCATCTCCTCCTAGGAGATCACATGCACCATAATATATATACATCCTAGTCTCAAGAGAATATGCCAAAATCTAATCTAGAATCAAGAGTATACCATGACATCATAACAAATACTCTAAGCCAAGAAAACATATCTCCAATCACATGAAGATAATCATACCAATGATGCATCCACGTCACTACCAACAACTCCCACTGAACCATGATACGAGCTACACATGGCATCATGAGTACCATCCTCTCCATGAAGATCATCCAGGCCTACAGACACTCAACTGCAATGTCATTACACATACAAGTAAACCAAGATCTCCAAGCCAAGAAGATACATACAATCACCAACAAACCATCACAAACCAATCCAACTCCTCCAAGTCATCACTGTCAAAAGCTCCCACTGAAAGTGTATAACCAATGGATGTAACAAGCTATCATGACATCGTGATCAAAACCACATGCTACAAGTCCCATGAATCAACTAATCAAGTACTCAAATCATCCATCCTCTCAATCCCAAAGCAACTTACCAATGCACAAATGACCACAAACAAGGCCAACTAATGAAATCTACAACATCAATAAATCAAATTTGGTGGATATAGACGGTCCACATCCGAGTCATCTCACTATAATCAATAAGTTGTGCACACCTACCAACCACATAACTCATAGATCCAATCACTGAAACATGCAAACTCATTATCACATTAGTAACCACAAACTGAGATATCAAAGAAGATAACCATGTAGACATCAAGACTCAAACACCAAATCAACCACTGATCTAATTTTCCAACCATGTCCACAAAAGAGTAATCATAGTCAAGGAATCAAATAAGCATCAAGAAGATAATACGAATCTCCTAACATCAAACCATATCACCACCAAACACCACATACATGATCATGTCGTGCCAATGCATCAAATGTACTTGCATATCCATGACACCATAACCATAGCCATCACTGTACCTGCACTCAACTATCACCCATATAAGACTCCAAGTCTCAAATCATGTCCAACCATGCCCTCAAAACCGGAGACAACCTGTGTATCTATCACCATCAAAGTCATAACTCTGAAAATCACCTATAAACCTATACTAGAAAGCACCAATTTGATAATCAACTATAACATCATAAATAACATATAAAAATATGTACTCCCTCAAGTTTCTGCCTCTTGACTCATCTGGATGCTCACACAATCACACCCCGAATTTTAGGCTCCTACAAGCAATCAAACAAGTACCAAACATTCCTTGCACCACAAACTGATAAAAAAATCTTAACCACTATGTAGTACACTATAAATGCTCTCCAACGCATCTTTGAAATCAAAAATATGATTCTGTATGCAAAAGATATGACAAAAAATGTGCAAACGAGAACATCTAACTTCCAGGCTCCAAAAACATGTCAAAATGACAAAATCAGAAAACCAAACTTATACCACAACGTTGTGTTTGGAACCAGCTTTCCAACAACTATAAGAAGTTGAAAATATGACATACTGGGCAAAAGTTATACAAATTTGAAAAAAAACTGCTATATTTTGTCCCCCTGGTGGCTCTCCGGTGGTGCTTGGGTGGCGTGCTGGTGGTGGGTGGGTGGCAGATTTCAAAATCCATTTAAATCCAATTTAATTTTCCATTTAAAAAATTTCCTCCATCCCCTGCGTATGGACCCGACGCAATATTCAATATGGTTTTGAAATTGTTTTGAGTTTCGACGGATTTTTATGGTAGATATATATTTTTTTGTTTTAAAAGACTTTTTTTTAAAAAGTCTTCTGGCAGTTTTTGTGGGTGTCGACGGACCAACTGCCAACCGGTACCCTACTGTCAACGTGTCACTATCGGTACCTAGCGACAGTGGTAGTACCCACTAGTACGAGCGGTGGCGGGGAGTTTGTGGACCCCCAAACAATCAATTTTTTTTTTTTGATTTTTTTGATTTATTTTCGATATGTTTCTAACATTTTTTTCATTTCTATTTTGTAGAATTTTTAAAGATTTTTTCAACAAATCCCCTACAGCAAATTTTTCCGCAATTTTTTTTGAAATTTTTCAAGAACAGTTTTTTTAATTTTCAGCACATGCAAAATGGATTTTTATTGAATTTTTTTTTCCTTTTTTTCAACTTTTCCAAAGTAGGTCAAATTTTATGTTAAAATTCGTCTCTCAGCCAGCCTGAATCCAGCCATGAGGTTCATTTTGTTCCAGGAGGTTATTTGTGAAATTTCCCCTACAAAACTCTCACATGCAAACTCAAACTAAGAAACCCTTTTTCACCCAACATTGGAAAACTTGAGATCTGCAATAAACCCAACAAATCTTGACAACCCAAAAACCCAAATCTGCATAAAAACACCTGCAATATGTGTTTCATATCTTGTAATGCCTCAGACCCTACATGCATGTCCATGGCTTCAACTTTGCAAAAAACTCTCAAACCAAGGTTATAACAAAAAAATTTCAACCATGAAAGCTCTGATACCACTTGTTAGGAAATATTGCATGGAAACCCAAAATCTTAAATCATTTCCCACATAACCCAAGAGAGATTAACATGCATATAAGTTTTCCAAATGCATAGATCAAATAAACAAGCCACAAGATAACACAAGATTTACCTTGGGAAAACCCTCAAGAGGGAAAAACCCAACCTCCAAAAGCCAACCTACTCAACTTGTTCACCCCAACCCAAAACCACTACATTGTGTTTGCTTTTATAGACACAAGCTCACACAAATACAACTAGTGGTAAGGTAAAACCATGTACCACAAAACCATGTGAATACAAAACCACTGACCCCTTTTCTAATATTGGGTACTAAGTTGTTACAATGTTTAATTCCCCAATATTAAATTACTACCACATGTCTCCTACAAATAGTAATACAATGTTACAATACAATCATTTCGTGGGACCAAATAATTACCTAGTGTGATTATCTACACCACCAAGGTGCATCACAACTAAATAATTATTTAATTACTATATAATAGAATAAAACATTTTATGCAATGGTGTACAACACCATATCCCAACAAATACTCCAACAAAATTTGTCATAAGGCTGATACTATCCTAGAGACTTGGTCATCAAAACAACTATAATTTCATGAGCATACTAACAACATACCTCCACTATCACAAGGCATCTAAACACATAATACCGCAGTCAATGGGGCTTTGAAAATGTCCCCTAAATCCTAATCAAGGTGAAGGTATCCAATGGAATCCAACTCCCTATTTTTTTTGGGCATTTTAGTCTATGACTGCCCTATGCAGTAGGGGTAGAAATTGATTAAATATGAGTGTAATAAGGGTGATATTTATGACCACACAACTATGGACCATACACTACATGCACAATGTCCATGGTGGGATCCTAACTACAAATATAATTTAGTTTTGAATAGCTCTCTAAATATGGAAAGGTTAAATAAAGCCTCTCTTAGTGGACACACTATAAAGACAATATATTGGAATGGACATTTTATAAGATAATAAAGTAAAAAGCCAACAAAGGAAAACCTATCGGGAAACATATGAATAGCCATCTCAACCCTAAAAATTGAGTTCTAAAATAGCCAACATCACTAGCCATGATTGGCGATGTTTAAAACAATAAGGAAAATTGTCCATTATCGTCTATGGATGATGATGCCAATTAGACAAATTTCATGCTTAGAAATGCAAATAAGGATTTCTCAATTTCAAGGGGTTGAAATTAGAACAATATGAATAAGTCTATGGGACAAGTGTCAAGCTATAATGAGGGGAAAAGGGGGAAATCCTAAGAGGAAGGTGACTAAGGCTATATCAATGACATGCAATACCTCTTGACAATCACTTCAGCTGATCCATCTCAACCCCAAATATGGTAGTTAATAAAACCACAAATCTTGATGAAGCAAAATGTTTGAAGGTTATTTTCAGTTGTATACATATGTCCCTCAAAGGCTCATTGCTTGTCACATAGTCTAACAAGTAATGGTGCCTTGTGAAAACAAATGCTAAACATAAATCAAAATGATTAAAATGAATTTGGAAAGAAATGTAGACAAGAATGAAATATATGTACCTTCACTCACCTAGCTGATAGAAATATTGCCTTGTTTAGTAGATTCTGCTAAGTTCAATTGGGTACAATATGTTGAAAAAGTAGCCATTTTTTTTTTAAATATTTGGAAAAAAAGAAGCCCTTGGTACCATAATATAAAAAATGGAGTATGCACTAAACTGGTGACTACTCAAAGAGTTAAAACAAAAAACAAGAAAACTACCCATTAACACACCTAGCCAAGTTTTTGGCAAATTTTTGGTAGGTTTACCAAGTTTTGAGTTAATCAACTTAAGTTTTTTTTAAATTTTATTTGTTGAGTTTTGTTGATTTTTTGTTGAGTCATCGAGTCAAAATTGGATCTACCAAGTTTTTTGAGTTTACCAAGTTTTCTCAATTGTAAGTTATATTGATTTTGATGAATAAAGAGTTTGGTTTTGGGGATAAATGTTGTATTTTGAATGTCTTTGTATGATTTACTATGTCCTTCGTACTTACGGTTTTTCCATAAAAGTAATTGTGTTTTTAAGGTCATTGCAGACATCAGTTATATTAGTTGGTTTGTTCATGATGCTGGTATATTGTTCCACTAGTGTTTTTTCATTCTGTATTGGAATATTTGGATTAAAAATCTATGTAGTCTTCTGGAATGAAGGATACTACACTGATTTAATTTTCCTTTTTGATTTAGGCATGCATTGTTGCATTGAATGCACAACATTTCTTGAAAAATGGAGGGAATATTGTAATATCTATCAAGGTATGCTTTACTCCCATCTTTTCAATTTGTTTAATGTATCAAAGAGAATTTGGATGACGTTTTCTGTTGTGGGTTTAATGCTTACATGATTTTGTAGGCAAATTGCATTCACTCAACTATTCCAGCAGAGGTATTGTTTGCTCAAGAAGTCAAGAAGTAGCAGAAGGAGTAGTTCAAACCATCTGAGCAGATGACACTAGAACCTTTTGAAAGAGATCATGCTTGTGTTGTAGGAGGATATAGGGTGCCGAAGAAGAAAAAAGCAACTGTTGTTGCTTAAAATTGTTTGATTACAAATTGGTGTGGATGCCTTATAAGAATGTTTTGGTTGTATTACTGGCAATTGTGTAAGACTTTACGGGTTTGCATTATATACCAGTTTGTCATAATATTGATTTTGAGAGTCAATTTTTGCTATGATTTTCAAAATTTGTGCAACCAAGTTCAATTTAGAAATTTTTATCAGTCGTAAGTTTTAAAATAATCTGAAAATACATTTCTTAGTTTTATGATCTTTTGTCGATTGTTGCCATTTTATTGATTGTCTCATCTACATTAATTTTATGTACTCATGTGACTATTTTATCATATGTTCTTCATCTAACAATTCAAGAATAATGTACATAAATGGCTCTGAAATTTATAGGTTTCAATCATTGCTGCATTGCCCTAATGGATAATTATAATTACCACAACGAGTTGCAGAGACGTCCTTGCAATATGGAGTAATGGTTTTTCCCAGTCCACTTTTTGATAGACTATAATAACCACACTACTATGGTAATTGTTTGCTTTCCTTTAAGGTGGGCTTGTTTTCTAACTTCCAATGTTTGTTCAGAACAAATATTGGGTAGTGTTGTGTGCAATATACAAAGTTAGCATTTAAAAATATTTAAATGGGAAACGACAGAAGAGAAACATTTGAAAGTATTTTATTGGAAATGACACAAGAGATTGGCATTCCACATAGGCAACAGGTGCTTCAGAATAAGCACCAACCTCTCCCTAATTCCATTTGCCTGTCATACTTCAAATGATCCTACACTGCAAATATAAAAAAAGAGGAACTGGCCTTCTGCTATTACCTTGGAATGGATTGGAAACATGATCACGGGGATTTCAAAGCGCTAACATGCAATTTTTTAATAATATTTGGAAACTTTAATGCTTTCTCCTGTATTGACAGCTTCAACTAAAAGGATTTGTAGTTTACGGCTCTCACTCACTTTTCCCATTTAAAAATAAACCAAATCAACACAAAATTACCTAATATGTCTTCGGTGTACCCATTGCACACAAAGGTGCGATTGCTAGTAAATATATATTTAAATAACACCCTTGCCCAAATTTCTTTAGTACATAATAGTAAATGGTAGCAGTTTCTAAAGGTATTTGGTTCAAATTGTGGAAAAAAGAGAGATCTGTTATGAGGAAGGAGATACGAAATGTTGTTTGTGTGGCAATCTACGCTAAGTCAATGATTTTACGGTAAAAGGGCTTTGGTTTAGATTTCTGAAAATGATTATAGAAGACTTCGAACATACGGCACAATCAACGTCTTAAGAAGTTAGTATTGATCATTGAACAAAATAAAGTTGAATATTGACATTTCTCACTTGTCTCAAAAGTCCCCCACTTGCTTTTTCATTCCTTTGAAAAGTTCCAAAATTATTGTGAGATCTGTGTAAGCGTCAAAAGTCTTTTTACTACCATGAAATGCATCCCAGCGGTTCCCGGCTGTTTTCCCCTCTCCTCTAAACTCTGCCTCGCTGGTATTGACCTTTCGCTGTGAGATGGTCGAGCATTTACCAGGTCTTGGGGTTTATTGTTTCCAATTGTTGAGCGGTAATTAGAGTTTATTAAATATCTTCCGCGACAACATCAAAGCATTTGAATTCTGTGTTTCTAGCGCTTGTTGAAAAGGATTTTTCATTTTACTCTACAAGATTTGTATCAAATGGTGTGCACAAAGTAGACAGCAAGGAGGTTGACAGGAGGGAAGGCCCCTCACAAGCAGCTAACAACCAAGGCGGTGAGAAAGAGTGCCCCTGCTACAAGTGGAGTGAAGAAGCCTCATCGCTTCAGTCCCGACACTGTTGCTCTTCACACCACCATTTACTAGGTTTTTGTTGGTTGCCTTTCTTCTCACTTTCTTAGGGTTTCTTCTTTAAACAAATGGGGGGAAATGGAATTATCCGATTTTAACAAGCGCAAAAATGTACATAATGTGTTTTCTTAGAGAAGAGTGCTTTTAATGGTTTAATGTTTGATGATTTATATAAACTAAGATAGTAGAAAGTCCTTTGTTTTTAGTTATTTACCAACTCTACTTATACTTACCCCTTTGGATTTGGTGCCATTAAGTTTTCTTTTCCATTGCTACAATATTTTTAGTCGTAACCTGTTAGTGTGAGTTGAACATTAAATTTCCTTTAGATTGGTAGGCTTTGATTTCTTCGGGTTGAAGAATAGAGGAACAATGATTCAGGATGGGTTTGAACGGAATCCTTAATTTGTAATTTTGAAGAATCTTTGGTCCTTCCTCCCATTCCTGAGCTTATGCTATCAAGGCAGGAAGGGGCATATATATTATAAATGTCTATCTCGTAATACTCCGCATAGATGGAATTCATAGCTCTGCTGTAATCATCTAGAATCGAGTTGTAATCTTTGAAATTGCAGTCTTTTAATCAACTTATGAGGCTCAGACATGATAGCATGGCGCCAAGCATAATTTGTTATTCCCTCGTAGTCATATGAGTCATCTGTTTCAGGATTTCCCACCTATAGTAAAATCATAGTCAAAATACAAAAGAAACAATTTGGGTTACTTAGAGTAGAAGGAAGCCTCTATTTTAGCACTGACAATGAAGCCTCATAGATTGATAGGCTGTTTGGAAAAGCTTCCACTGCGGTCATACACAAGCTCTACAAGCTGAGGTACATAATGCCCTGCAAATCAAGCAACTAGACAGACCATCAGTCAAAAAGTTACAAGCACATGCTGTTTTTGAGCTATCAATCAACAAAGTGCAACAGGCATTTATGTAGAACTTGCCTACATAGCTTTGCCCTGCTATATAGAAGTCATGGGATTTATACTCTAGAAATCTTTCCAACCATCTCACGAGGAACTTATATGAATCCTCAGCTGCAAACCCACAATCTTCAATTCAATCCCAAATTGAAAGAAAAATGAAAAAAAGTTATGTGTAAGCCACTAACTTACCAGTGAATTTGTCATCTATGGCAAGGAAATCAAAAGTAGTGTTGGTATATGAAAACCAAACACCTACTGGGAATTCCACAAACAATAAATTGGCTACTATATGGAGTGCTCCATACCATGGAAGAAGAAAACAATATTAGTATATTAGATTTTTTTTCTCTCCACCATCATAGAGTTTGACCCAAAACATCCAACAAAAAATGTGCACAATCAAATCTAAACAATGCATACTCAACTGTGGAAATTATACTCTGCTACTAATCTCCTTTCATATCTACCCTTGGTCTAGGAATACTTGTTCAATAATTGAAATAAGCATATTTTCATACCTACTCTGGCTCCAGTAACATTTGTTCAAGTAATTGAAACTATTGTACTTCTACCTATCTTTGTTCCACGAATATTCATTCAAGTAAAGGCACATTCCATTTTTTTAACGTGAAATGGGCCCAATTCAATGGAAGCTCCATAACCAATGGAAGAACATCCAGGCCCTGCAACAGCCACATCCATTAATAGCATATTAAATGCTTGGTGTCTGACAAAAAGGGTATTGAAAATCTAGATTTAAAATACCTCAATTAAGCCAGAGAACCAAGGGCTTTGTGGAGGGCTCATCTTCTGCTTGAAAAAACCAGTAAAACAGAGCCTTGCCATGGGATTCATTTACAATAATGTAGCCCGCATAATGGGAAAAATTTACATCCGGTTGGCCAAGAATATCAAACACGCTCTCACCATTCTTATTTCCATCTCCATCTCCATTCACAAGGACAAGGGCAAGCAAGCAAATATTAACCACTGCATATGTTACTCTTGCACTCCTTTCAATCTCCATTTCTGTTCACCCACTCATTGCAGTGACACAACACTCGACTGTAAAGAATAAATCATTCAATTGAAAGGTTCCAGTGGGGGCCACCAATGAACGATTAGAGGATTCAGCTTATCTTTATCTTCTGGCAGCTTCACAGGTCCTGCCAAAAATATGTGTTATATTAGTTTATAGGGATTCGTAGGACTTCCCTAGAAACCTATTGTCTATCCTGCATACTGGATGTACATTTGACCATTGAACATAAGGATGCCTAGTCCTCCACTTTAATCGAATGATAAGACA
The DNA here is from genome assembly GCA_007258455.2 of Sequoia sempervirens. Classification (NCBI taxonomy): domain Eukaryota; kingdom Viridiplantae; phylum Streptophyta; class Pinopsida; order Cupressales; family Cupressaceae; genus Sequoia; species Sequoia sempervirens. The sequence continues at coordinate 128,981,459 of VDFB02000017.1, forward strand.
AAGTTTCCACTTTGAGCTCTATCCTGTACTATTGGTTGCATTTGCTTAGCTGTCTTATTGTAAAATCTCAGTCGGGTCTATGTGTTTCTGTTTGTTTTAGTGTTTCTTTTGTTTTCAAATTTTTTGTTGTACTGATATTTATTCTATTTGTATTCTGTCTTTCAACTTTATTCAATATGAAAAAAAATTCATAGATGTAACACAACAATAAATGACTACAGAATTCATCAGATGAAAATCATGTTTCTTTAATGAACTATAATTTTAGGTGAGCACAATATTGTGATGGGGTAAAATGATGACATAATTTCATCAGATGAAAATCACATTTCTTTAATAGACTATAATTTTAGGTGAGCACAATGTTGTGATGGGGTGAGCATAATATTGTGATGGTTATAAGAATGAAATATCAGATATTTTTAAAGGTTATTCATTTTAATACTATTGTAAAGATAAAATTAAAATTTTATAAAGTACCAAAATTCGTAGTGATCAATTTCAAAGATAAAGTATTAAATTTTTTCAAAAGATCATTTATTATGTGTTTCTGTTTACTCTCAGTTAATCGTTCAATTAACATTACAGAGTGTAAACAATGTTCTCAACTTAAATTTTGATTTATCTTCAAGTTCATAAATTTAGTATTTAGTATTTACACTTGACTACTGAAGCTATTGAGAAAAGTAAGCAACCAAGGCCACTTGAACTCAGATATTTCACAGAGTTTTATAGCTAGGAGATGTGAAACCAGGCTATTTCCTACACAAATGTTGATAAAGCAATTGAGAAATTCAGAAATTACAAGCTCATGGAGGATGCAATGTTTGGAGCCTATTGGATTTGAACACAAGGATACTAGCGGGTCTCAAGTTGATAAAGTTTGAGCACAAAAGACATCTAATAAGTGCTTATGTGGATGTGGTTCTGCATGCTTGAAAAACATTTTCATTTAAAATATTTGTAGTATTTTATTAGGGGCAGTTACAGTAGTTTTTAACATCATGACTCTCTCAAATATTATATATAGATCCTCAGGTGAAAGATACAAGATTTTTACCCCTTTGAAGATGATACAACTTACATGAACTTTTTGTCTCAAATATAAGCTTTCATTTGCTTGTGATTATTTTCATACTTTTGAACTATATAGGATGTCAGATGTCTTTTCAATTTTGTTTTTGCATGATTGATCAAATTTTTATGTTTAGTTTGAAAGACATAGAATTTCTTTCTTTTATTTAAGTTTTAAGTAGAAAATTTCAAATTGTTAAATTCCTCTTGTAATTTATGTAATTTGTGAATGTTGTTAACTTTTTTCTTTTTGCTTTGTATATTGAATGAAGGGAAGCCTCCCATAGATGGTATGAGAAATATTTTGTTTTAGGTGTTGCAAAATCACTTGCTGACCTTGACAATTTTATTTGCCACAAGGAAAAGCATTAAGCATTCAGTCTTAATCTAAGTATGGCCCATGATGTTCATATAGTTAATGCTGTTGTGAACCTGAACATGAAAATGTTAACTGCAACCAATACACAAATATGTACGACAATAAAGAACTGAAATATAAATTTGTAAATATTTTTTCCTTACAAGAGTACCTATAAAAAGAATAGAAATAAAATTTGTTCTAGTATCACTGACACATAGAAAAACCTAAGTTCTTCAATGAGACGCCCTCATGTGGAGAAACCACCAACTCTTCCCTTACAATTCTAGTTGAAAGCTTCTTTATTCCAAAAGATCCTTTATAAATGATTATACAACTTATTGTTATGGGGAAGAGTAGGGGATAGAAGAGGAAGTTTGCTGGTAGTAATCTTCCCTGACTGAGCTGTCATCCTTAATCTATGACTGAGTAATCACCCTTAATCTATGACTGATTGATCAATCATCCTTAATCTATATATATAATTTTGTGCAACACATCCTAACTTTACATCTAACTAGGTGCTAACTGTCCTTTGTTTTAGGAACTCCTAACTATGTGCAAATTGCCCCTTTATTTTAAGAATTCAATTTGTTTATTTAACTATGTATACAGATCCTAACTGAACTTCTAATTCAATAAAAAATGTCCTTGAATTTAGGGAAATGAAGCTGATTAACTGTTGACTAGATTTGACTGACTGTTGGTTCATGTCAAGTCCACCTCATTGAATTTGATTGGTCCCTAATCATATACCGTAATCTAGGGTGCTTCAAATATCAGGCCTTCAAAAAAAAATTTCATTTGAAACTTGTATGCTTAGGTTCCTTAAAGATCTATATAGGTACACATATGCAGCGTTGATCCTTAATACTCTTTATAGTCTTCAAGGTGGAACACACAAATCTCTCTACTCTATGGCTAGAGATCCCAAGCAGTCTCCCTTATTAGGCTTTCTGTTTTACAATGATTGTTGATTACACTACTTCTATATAGGTAATATAATCATGACACATTTTAACACACACATTATTATTCAAGTGACACATCTACCATTTTATTATCTTATCGATAGGGTTTTACTAATTGGATAGGTTTAAAGCCTTGTCATCTTCATAACATACATGATCTTTATCACATACACTATTGTTATGGCCTTGTGCATCACCCTGATTTGCAAGCTCCTATACATTGCTTAAAGGACCATATTTTCCTTACAATTGGTACATAATATCAACTTAGTCCTCCGAAGAAGGATGGGCTAGATCTTGGTAATAAGCTGTCATAGATGTATATTCTTATTAAATATTGGCAATCTGGTGTTACTAATATTGGCTGCTCAATATTGAGTTGATATCTGGAAGTTTCATTTGCTCAAAAACTATGCCATAAGTGGTGAATTTTTTCTGTAGTGCATTCAATGGGCCCATTTGAATATACACGCATGGTTAACAGTAACAAAGATGTTTTTAAGATTTTACAACCATTAGATTATCACATTGAAAAAGAACTCTCTGCAGAATGAAATATGCTTGTGTTTATAAACTTTGTGCTGAAAAGGTTGATCTTGATAGTTATGCAGCTTTAAAGGAGGGCCTACAAATCAAATGTGGTAAGCGAGGGAGAGATTGGATACTCGAAATACAAAGATCTGTGTAAGCAATCAAGAATATAGTCATTGAAAGAGAAAGGACTAAGTAATTAGTGATATACCTGTACGTTTTTCTTTCACTGAAAAAAGTTGAGCATTTCAAATAAATATGTACAATCAAGCTTCCTCACTGATCCTATGTGCAATATGTACAAATAAATATGTAGTTTTCCACCTTTGTACAATATGTGCTAGCGCTTGTTGAAGTGGATTTTACTTTGCAAGATTTGTATTAGGGTCTTTTTTTGCATTCATCAAATGGTAGGCTCATTATCAAATGATATTGTTTGTGTGAAAAAGGTCTCAATGTATCGTGAAGATTTCTATTTTTGTTTTTTCAAGTTTGTATAAATGTTTGAAAGGATTTTTTTTTTTGGTACAAATAATGGCCAACAAAAGTAGAAAATTTTAAAACATTTTAGATCATTGAAGAAACCTGCAATATTCAACGAAAAAATGCACTCTATGATGGATGCTAAAGGTGCATTAATGCCACCTAGACAATTTCCTTCCAAGGTGGGAACACAAAAAAAAACACCAATTGCATAGATTATCTGATCCAAGAATAGAAATGAGTATGATAGGATCTGGATTTGATAGGCCTATTATTCAGGGGAACGGTTCTTTACAACATGGTGTGGACAATGTATTAATGACAAATGGTGTGGAGAGAAATAAGAAAAAGGCTCCTTCTAGATGTTTATTTTCCTTAAATGCAGTAAAAATAATGACTGGAATTTGCTTACCTTAACAATGTTTCTAAATATTTAGCTATTCCATTCATTAGTAGCACTCATTATGTCCAGTTTGGGCATAGGTTTTTAATGAAAATGTGCCTATCCTAAGTGAACATGCTGCCTTTTTAACTAAAGTAAGATCAACATTTTAGAGGAATGTGAAGAAAATCAGGACTGATTTTTTAATGAAAATGTGCCTATACTAATCCAACTCTTTAAAAAATCCATGTTTACTTTTTCATTAAAAAACAGGGCAGTACAATAGAAACATATCCCCGTCAATTTCTCCACCAAACTAACACTATAGTTTAATTCTTGATTCGGTGAACTGCTAGCTTACTTGGCTAATCAGAATTGCACGTGACAGAAGCCCTTGAATCTACTGTACCAAGGATTGAAGTGTTAAACATGCTCTCTCCCAAAATCTTATAAGCTGTCAACATGTTCATGATTTACAAATCTAGATGTTAGCAGTTGGTTGCAATTCTCTGTGAAATGGTTATAATTTTTAATTTAAATGGATTTGTTGATACCAGAGTATCTATATTATTCCATGGAACTACAATATAAACAAAAAAATGAAAGTGAAGGAGAGAAGGAATCTTCTCTCATCTAAATGCATCAAAACCCTGCAGCAAGGAGACCCCCAGTTACACATAGGGAATACTCTAACATGAATTCGTATGATTTATAGTAACAAAAAGTTTAGTCCCCCACTATTGGAAAATGCTAGTTCAAGTATCCAATAGTCATAATTTTATGAACTAAATCTATTCTTCCAAGTACCCATTGCTAATTCATAATTCATGTGCTTGCTTTGCCTCTTCACAATATGGATGTATTTAATATTTAAAATAATAATATTTCAAGTATGCTTACCCATTGAGCAAATAAGATTACGGAAAGTACTTAAGTTTCAGTAATGTTAGTAAATATTTTCCATTCTTAATATTATGCTTTCCCTCTATAATAAACTCTCTAAGACATTTTATTGAATAATTCATGTGCTTGCTCTGCCTCTATATTTTAACATTTTACAATTGAATTTCAAACAATGCTTTCTCAATTTGAAGTTTTTTTTTGTTTGACATCCACATGAATATGATTATTCAATAGAATTATGAAATATTTTAACATTTTACAATTGAAACTTCATACCTTTAATGCTTTCTTAGTTTTTAAGGACTTCATACTTGCTTACCTTTCTCGGTTATGGAGTGAAGAAGCCTCATTGCTTCAGGCCCGACACTGTTCCTCTTTGGGAGATTCGTCACTATCAGAAGAGCACAAAGTTTCTCATAAGGAAGCTGCCATTCTAGAGGCTCATCTGAGAGATTGCACAGGATTTTAAAATGGATTTGCACTTCCAGAGCTCAGCCATGTTTTTCATTTGTCATTTTTCTGACAGTATGTAATAGGTTGCAATGATTTTGTTCTCTGCTTTGGGATTTATGTTTCTAAACTTAAATCATATGAATGGTTGTATGTTCACGACCAAAGTATATGATTCTCAAAGTCTCAAGATTTTAATTTTTTAGGTAAAAAATGTGCCACAATAAAGCACTAAGCATGTGGACTCATTAGGCCTCCTATTGTCTACGACACATAACATAGTTTGTCGGCACCAAGAGAAAACTAAGATAACATTGACAATTGTAGACTTAAGATTCACTTTGAACAATGTAATATGGAAAACATTTAATAAATTGTAATAAATTATTGTGCATAAAGTTAATCATTAAATGAGGAGAGGCAAACGATATGGGAGGCATTTTTGGGTTGGTGTGGACATTGTTGGTGGGCCTTCTTTTAATTTATATCTTATTTCCTTATTGTGAAGAGATTCTGAATCCAATCAAACATTTCTAGAAATAGGATCATATCCTCAACTATACTATTTTCAACAAAGTTGTGATTTCATAGATAGTGGCGTGCTTGTTTTTCTCTATTTCAGGGGTTACAACACATGCTCTTGTTGCAGTAGAGTAAATGGTTGCCCTCCCATAGAGTTTCTTCTACTCATACCCCTACATCATCAACCAAAAAGTACTTCACTAACTGATTTTATTTTATTTTGTCTTGTTACAGATCACTTTAAGGACACCATTGTTTTTGAAACAGTTTTGCAGTCCCCAAATCTCAAGGTAACTATTGAGAGAATGTGGGATAAGACAATTTGCGGTCATAGACCTGATTTTCAAACTGTTCAAGATGCCCATATGCAGTTCCAACAAAGGCTTAGCCAAATGAATTCTCAAACAACTTTGGTTGTATTGGATGATGTCTGGAGAAAGTGTCACCTTGAAAAATTGTTGTTTAAAGTAGAAGGATACAAGATTGTGATCACAACTAGAGATAGCCTTGTTGATGCTAATTGCCAGTATGACTTGCAATTATTAAGAGAATTAGATGCTCTATCCCTTTTCTACTTTTGGGCATTTGGACAACAAATAGTTCCAGAAACAGTTGATCAAAATATAATCAGTTAGGTATTTTTCTTTCCCATATCAACATGCATACAACACACTAGAAATTTAAATTCCATATTGTGTATAATCGAGGATTACACTATATAAATGTTATGGTCATAGAGATGCTCAACAAGTGCCAATAGTTGGAGATTACCACTTGCTCTTAAGGGGATTGGAAGCTCTCTGCGTGATAAGCCTCCTACAGTGTGGAGGGATGCGAGAAACAAGATTTCTCAAGCAAAAGCAATATCAAATTATCACAAAGATGGGCTTCTCAATTGTATATTGGAAAAAGATGTCCTAGAATGCTTTTTAGATTTGGGGGTATTTCTAGAGGAATATATTGGACTTGTGGGTTTATGTTCATTAGTCGAAATCTATTGAGCCTTGTGAACTCATTCCTTGCTTCCTTGCTTATGGTTCATTCTTATTAATTGTTTGGATTTTAGTTGGATGCAAACCAAGGTGTCACGTGCAACTCATATGTTCAACAAACATGGTTGAATCATTGTTTTGAATAGATTTACAATATATTATTAAGTTGCTTCTTGGCTATCTATTATAAAAAGCATTTCTGCCACTCCAATTCTATTTTTAATTAATGTTTCTTTATTAAAGGGGTTTAATTTTTACTTGCTCTACTCAACTCACAGGGCTTCAACTTTGTAAGAAATTAAGTAAAAAATGATATATCTACTTTACGGCTCTAAATCAATTTTCCCATTTATTAATAAACAAATTTAAGATAAAGTTCACTATATTGTCTTCGGCGTACCCATTGTGTAACGCTCCGCTTCTAAATTACACTTGTAATCAAAATCTTAAGAGAAAAGTTTTTCTGAAACAATTGACATGCAAAATCTGCTAAATACTACTGCTGTGAAAGTTCTTCCCGTGAATGTCAATTGCCAATCCCCAAAAGATATTCATTCATGCAAATAACTTTCAATCATAAAACTTAACTGAAAGACCATTTTTTGCATTGTAAATAGATCAAACAGTTCAGCTTATACTTTAAAATATCAAAACAGATCTTTAACTGCCAATCAAGATTCATAACATGCTAAAAATATCTTTTCATAAAAATATCTATTTCTCATAATTCAAGTTTGCACACACACAAATCAGCATTATTAATATTTTAAATAAAACATTACAAAGAAATGACTTTCACATTTATATTCTATAACTTAATTAATTTCATTTAATAAATTAAAACACATACATTTATAAACACATTTACAAACATTTGTTAAACTTAAACATTAATTCACAAACACACAACAATACTAACGAACACGACAGAATAAACTGGACAACAAAATGGGATAACACTTAGATACTCATTCGAAAACGAACGATGGTTCAAAAGGACCTGTCAATACCTCCAACAACATATTTATATTGAATTAGGGTATGCTCAGACCTGACAAGCAGGTGGAGCCGTTACTCAGTACCTGTGTCTGTAGGAAAACATCAAGGTTAAAACATATATATATATATTTATTTATTTATACTCATGTTAGAAAACACACCGTGAATAAGAATTGCAGCGTAGCAGGGTACTCACGAATGAGTAATGCTACACTATCTTATTCACCGACACAAACAAGTAAGATCAATCATAAACAATCATAACAACATGATAAACATAAGCAATAGTCATAAGAAAGAAACCATATCATGTAAGAATCTATCTCAGTATCATTAAACTAATCACAATCCAGATAATCAGGATGTCAATGTATCATCCACAAAGTACAAAACAATATAATATCAAAATCACCTCTGAACAAGATCAACATAGTATCCAAATAAACTAAAACATTTAACAGGAAGAATCAAACCGAAAACAAACTAAAACAGGATGTCACAACGAGAGGGTCACTACATCCTCCCCCCCTAGGATAAGGCTTACTCCTGGAAGCCGCAAACTAGGTACAACAAATATAGCATAAAAAATATCATATGCTCAACACAACTAAATGAGTTTCAGCCTATCAAGACAACAAGAAAGAAAAGTACTACATTCATCTTCTTCTACTATCAAATTACTCGTTATCGGATAGAGGGCACTCCTCAGGGTCCTCATCTGAATCCATAATTGTGTTCATGGAAGTGGAAGACTGTATGCGATGGCTTTCCTTCTCTTCCTTAGAGAGAATAGGTGCGTTAGGTCCACACCCAAATGGCCAATTCCAAACTACAGATGGTTTCATCACTTTAACTAGATGTCCCGATTCTACGGTCTTTTTCCCTTTTTCCATCTTGACACGAGAGAGAGCTTGAGCCAAGGTCTCATCATCAAATTCACAAAGTGGAGATGTTGGTGTGGATTTTTCTTCAATGACCACACCTTTATGATCATCTCAAGTATCTAGCTGCTCCACACACTCATTTTCATGAGAACTCAAAAGGGAAGTAATCTGGTGGTTAACCCCATGACCACCACCTCATCCTCGACAACGACCTCTACCTCGACATCTAGGCATGATCCTACACAACACCACATAGAACAAATCTCAGATATAGGGAAAGAATAAGGAAAGGGAAGGAACAAATCTCAAGAATCTAAGTACTATATCCATGACTAACATAAACATCCTTCATATACGCCTACCCTATAGTTCCCTAGGTCTACTTCCTCATATACACTCTCCAAGTCAGTATCCTACATCCTTGGAGAAAAATCATAATACAACATATGGCCGACATTGAAAATGACAAAGATAAAATCATTTAGCCACTAAAGTCATAAATAAACCTTAAAATAAATTCAATTTCAACATTAAATTAAGAAATGTGCACAATGTCAACATTAAATCAAGTGTAACCACAAGGATTACAAATAAATAAAATCATAAAGTGTGGCTAAACCATCACAACCAAATATAAACAAGGTGTCGACCTTCGCAATCAACATATATTCATCAATAATTATAAAGAAAGTCCACAAACTTCAAAATAGTACAATACATCACTGCGTGACTATACACTAGCCACCTAACAAGGAAGAAGACAACTTTTCAGGCTATAACAATAGTAGTCTTCTAGTGGTGTGGAGTGATCTCCGACATGTCTTAGTTACATGACATAAATGGAAATAGGATAATATGAACTATAGAGTCTAACACCTAGGACAACATAATGGGCTTACTAATATCTAGAGTACCTAGTGTTAGAACCTAGTGCTCTGATACCATCTGTAACGCCCCGCCTTGGTTACCGGAAAAATAAAGTGTAAAGAATGAAATTAACCGAACAATTTTTTTTTTAAAGATATTTAATTTACACAATTGCCATAAGGTTTCCAAGACGACGTTACTTAAACCTAATAAATAAACTCAACACATTATCATAATCATAAACCAACTTAATGCCATGAATGGTTTAGTTTACAAAACTTAATACAATCGAATATCCACAAGATTATATTACAACAAGAGAGATTTCAATAAATCTCAATACATCAGAATGATGGTACAATAGAGTACGCTCTTATACAAGAGGTAAAAATACAAAGCAGGCAGTGATCATATCGCAACTGACATCCATATCCATGAACATTCTTCACATCCATAGTCACAAACAATGAAGTAACTAGAACCTGCTGCAAGCATAGGATCATCTGCAAGAAAATACCAGGAAGGTGTAGCATGGTTTCCTCCCGACCACGTGGAACCCAAAGGTCCACTCCCTCCATGCTAGGAGATAATGATAGGTCCACAAGCAATGAAGACAGAACATTACATTTACGTGGTTTACAATTCACATCACGACATAACGATAACAAATCAGAACGGATAAAAACTCAGTAACAAATCACAACCAACATAATTCTGAACACAAGGATCACCATCATGGTATAGACTAAGTGTGTCATCACATTGTCGGGATAGGCTACCCTGGTGAATCTTCCTAGACTACCGGCCCTCTCCAAGAGTTACCCTAGTAGCCTCTACCGATTCTCGGCTCCTATGCAAACCAATGTGGAATCACTTCATCTTTCAAGAAGACAAGATGATGACTAGCCATTCCAGGCCTTATCACTTCACTTCATCTTTCAAGAAAACAAATCTCATTTTATTTATTTTTGTTTGTAATATAAATATATTATTAGATTATATTATATATTACAATATTTTATCATATAATTATCTTTATATTTTTAGTATGTTTTTGGGTTTGCTATTCTATTTTTGGTTGTTTCATATCAATTGATTGTGCTTTTATATATTCTTAACTTGCTTCTTATCCCAATTTTATTTTATTTCTTTTAGTATTTGAGTGGTTTCCTCTTATTTGCTCTTTTGCTATTCTACATCTAGTTGTTTCAATTAAATTGTTTATGTTTTTATATATTTGTGACTTGCATCTTATCTCATTGTTTTTTAGTATTTGAATGGTTTCCTCTTATTTGATCTTTTTGTTTTATGCTTTTTATAGCAATTCCCTTGTGTTGCGCGCCTCACCCTAACCCCCTCATCTTTCCTCCTTCCCCTCTCTTTTATACAAGCTTGGTTTGCAACTTATCTCTTCTCATCTTTTTCAACTCTCTATACTGATGATGGCTCACTGAGTGTGATCCGAAACGTTGATGAAAAAAGAGTCCACACAATCAAATCCAGAAGCAATTAGATTTAAAAGAAAAAAATATTTCAGTGTCCAATTTGGCCAAAAAGTGTAAACCAGTATTGTGGGATCACCCACATCTTATTTTGAATATTCAATGTTATTCCAACATTAGATAACCCTTACACAAAATTACAATCACTTATTCTAGTACTCCATCATGTGCTCTCTACTTTTGTTCTAAAGAATAATGTTCCTTAAAAAGATCACCAAGATCATCACCTTCATCACTATCCCCATCATCAAATGGCCCTTTTTGAAATAGTGAGACTTTACTTCAAAGAATAATTTCCATGATTTGGTTTGTCAATGTAATCATTTGTATACAATGTTTGGTAAAAAAAATCTACTACTAAAAATGAAGCTTATCTTCTTCAAAGAATTGTATACTAGTTGGGATTGTAAGGAAGCTAATAAAATATCAACTATTAGTTCTAAGACATAATGATGAACAGTCCAAATTTACAATAATAAAATATAAATAAAATTTAGGTTTTGAGAGCGCTACCCATGAGCCCCACTGGGGTGCACTGCCCCCAAACCCCCAACTGAGGGGACGATCCCCCCATACCCCTCGTGGGGGGAGACCCCCACCCCACTAGCACCCCATGTCATCGTTGGATGAACAATACCCTATGTATCAAAAATAACTTATGTAATTGCAAGGTTGAGACACATTTTCCCAAAAAATATCCCACTTATCGAACACCTTGCAAAGAAATGGGAGCATAAATAAGCATCATCTCTTAATTGCTAGGGGTTTAAAGGCCCATAATCTCTAAACACCATTTGAAATTCTATGTGCTCATGGGTTTAGTTAAAGAATCAACAAAGTTCATCAAAGTCTCTACCTTAACCAACTTTACCCTACCATCTTCAACCATATCTCTAACAAAATGATATTGTACATCAATGTTCTTATTCCTGGCATGAAATGTCAGGTTCCTAACTACACATATCACACTCTGACTATCACAATAAATTCTCACTACACCTTATTTTATTCCAATATTTGAGCATGGTCTCTTAAGCCAATTGACTTCTTTACAAGCATTATTAGCTACCATATATACTTTGCTTTAGTAGTGGACAAAGCAACCACAACCTGTCTCTTACTCATCCAATTAATTGTACCACCAAATAAAGTAAAAACATTCACATTGGTGGATCTTATACTATCAACATTACCTACTTAGTCTGAATCCACATAACCATGAATATCAAGGGAAATCTCATCTTTAGTCATATTACTATAATAATACAAGGAATAATTTGAGGTGCTGCACAAATATCTAAAAAAAATTAACTGCATCCCAATGAACTCCACTAGGATTAGACATATGTCTGGAAAGAACTTCCATTGCTTGGGCAATGTTCAGTTTATTACAAACCATAACATACATCAAACTTCCAACTACACTCTAGTAAGGCACTCTTCTCATGTCTTCCATCTTCGATGGGGATGTTAGACAATTTGAAATAGATAAATTTGTTCTAGATGAAACAAGGACACAAAATGGTCTATAATCTTGCATATCAAACCTCTATAAAATTGAATTGACATACTTACTTTGGCCAATCCATAGCTTTCTATTTACTCTATCTCTTCTAATTTCTATCTCAAGAATGGCATGTCATAGGCTAGCACGTGGTTGCAATGTGAAGAATGGTTATTCAAAGGTTTTTGAAAAAGAACCAAAGGAAAATATGTTGGCATGAGGATTTACAAACGAAAAATTCTGTGTTAAGAAGATTACTTTTAATAGCTTTTTGGTGTCTACCACATTTAATGTGTTTTTGGGTAAGTTTGATGGTGTATAAGATGAAGTTTTCAAGTCTTTTCGGTTAAATCATGCTTTTGAAGAGCTTGAATAGAAGCCTAGATTTTTTTTTGAGTGAGCTTGAAGCATTTCTTAAAGAACTTCAAAGAGATTATATTAGATAATCTGGAAACTTTTTTTGTTTAAAAAGGAAGAAGAAATTTGAAAAGGTCTTCACTCAAACTTTGAGAAAGCATAGAAATGGATGAAGGATCAAGTGATGTTATCCCTCTAAAATTGAAAGGTGTTGAATTAGAAGAGTATGATCATAAGAAAATGAAAGGAATTGAACTAGGGTTGAGAGAAATTGAATTAAAAAACATAAAAAACCTAGGGATGTATTTATGGAGTGAATTTATGTGGCTTATAGATAAAGGCTTTATTTTGTTCTTGTTGAAATGTTTCAAGGATGGAAGCATTGTTTTGGACAAACCCTATTTGATCTCGAAGGAAGCAAGCAAAGCGATCACTAGATTATGCAGCATTGGAGAGCTCCTTGGAAAGAAAACTGTGAATTATACAGATGTGGAAGAGATGACTAGCATTAGTAAAGATCTTCAAGCACTATTGATTGATACACTCGCTAATTTGGCCATTAGGTATGTTGCGTATGGTATTTCATACAAAATTTATTTCAAAAACTGTGAAAGTTCAACTTTGGCTATTGTCGTACACATTACTCACATGATGGTTAAGGAGAACAAATAGTTTGATTTATGTAGCTTGTTACTTGAAAATTTGCTTGAAAATGCTCGAATTTCATTGGTTGAGAATTATCCCTTTCGTTTCAGATCCTTGCTGGTGTGTCTAGTGTTTTACTTTATGAATTCTCTATTGAGAAAAGATAATGTGAAATGGGAATCTAGTATCCCTATTGGAAAGAAAATTTACAAATATCTAGAGTCTTTGGAAGATAATGTAAACATGTGCAAATAATATTTCTCATCTTTGAAAGAAATCCCTTGCTCCAGTACATTTGCATCGAGTCGATTTGAAGTGGGCTCTTCCTCTGGAAAAAGAGAATTGGAGGTTGTTATCAGTGATTCTCCTATGGAATTAAAAAAGATAAAAGAGATAACTAAGGATATCATTGACGTTTTGGATGAGAAGGAGAAAGAATCCCTGACTGGAACTAAATCCCCTGATCCTAATGACATCCAATCTATGATAGTTAAAGGAAAAATGAAGAAGATTGGCGATCTATGGAATGTTGCCTTGCCTATTCACAAACTGAAAATTGATGATGCTCTGGTAGAATATCTACTTCAGAAAGGTATTGAAGTATTTTCTATTTTTTATTCCTTGCCAAAAAATCTAGTGCAAATCATTGAAGAAAGGATGTTGCTTGAAGGTCTAGAAGGACGTAAGATGGGAATATTGGTTGAAAGGAGATGTGAAAAAGCTAAGCAGAGACTTTTTGGATTGATTATGGAAACACAAAAATGTATTAAAGAAATTTCAGATGTTTACAAGTATTTTCTTCAATGGCTTGCAGCTATAGATAATTTTAGAAGCAGAATTGAAGCAATTGAAGTTGAAGTGAACAACATTGGAAAGAATTTTGATATATTTGAAGATAAAGAAGGGAAGCAAAGAACAAGAGTTGGTGAACTACAGGCTGAACTAATCATTTTACAAAGACAAAGAGATGATGTAACAAAAACCTTATGGATTTTTAAAGAAATTGTTGAAGTCTAATTAGAGCATCTTTTCAAAATTCTTATTGATGTAGAAGATGTTGAGAAACAATGATTTGTTACAGATTGGTCATCTTCTTTTACTTTGTTGGGTTTATTGGAAATTACATGCACAAGAATGGAGTTTGTTTCCAGTTCTGAAGGAAAGGTATAAGAAGGTATTTCAGGTGAAGAATGTCATCTTCACTTAATTTCTGTATGCTCAAAAGTTTTGGATGGTTGGATTTTTTTGAAGTTTTTGGAATGTTTTTTGAAATTTTGATGTCACCATGTTTACACTATTTTTTGGCACCCTTTTCCATTGATGTCAAAGGGAGGGAGTTGGAGATAATGTGAGAGAGTTATAGAAAGTTGAAATAATAGGAGAAGGAGAGAATTTTTTTACATATTTCCATCAATGACAAAGGGGGAGATTGTTGGAAGAATGAGAAGGCTATCTATATGTTGTCATTGATGTCACCATCTTGGTAGCTTGGTCCAAAACTCTAAATTGTTGCGTATAACAAACTTATCTTCTTTGGTGGTGAATCTGATATTTTTGGTGCACTCTTCGGTATTCTAGTCCACATTTCTCCGTAGTTGATAGTTTTTGTTTGTGATTTTGGGAAATTTATTATGAGTGTTAAAGGCATGCATGATCAAGTTATTTTGTGTTCAGGTGCTCATATGACGAAGTGACATTATTCTGTTGGTTGCGTTGAAGTCTATTTTTGGCCGACTTGTTAAGTTAATTTTGATAAGATATGAAAACGTATGTGTGATCTATTTCTTGGTTCGAGACAACATAATGTAATGTGCTAAAGGTTGAATTACATGTTTGGAAATATTTTGTGAACTATTGGAGCCAACAGTTGATATCTTTTATAAATGAGAATTGCATCTAATTAGGTTGACCTAATTGATGCTTGCGATGGAGATTGGATATATATATATATGGTGAACAATTTTTTAAAGAGATAGAGTGTGAAAGAGAAGAGATAGAAGAAAAAGTGAGTGAGTAATGAATGTGAAGGAGTAATCAGTAAGGCAACAACATATGTGAAAGTGAGCGAAGATGAAGGGTGTAAAGTCTAAATACTGAGCATCTCCAGAACTGTATCAACACATGATAGGTGCATCTTTCAGTTCATTTTTTGGCTATAAAACCTTCTTCTATTCTATAAATCCTTGTGTAGGAAATGAGCCCCCTTGTTGGAAACTGAGTCCCTTTTGTAGGTAGTGAGCCTTTGTACTTGGACAGTGAGCCTTTTTGAAAATACTATATAGTGTAAGTTAACCCTCACCGTGGTTTTTCCTTTATTGGGTTTTCCACGTAAAAATCTGGTGTTCATTGTGTTGATTTACTTTTTGTTATTTTTGTTTGATGCTCATATTTAATAACAAAACAGTGTGATTGTAGAATTGATAAGTATTGAAGTTTTAAGTTTGAATTGTGTGACAATTGATTCACCCCCCTCTTAGTTGTCTTGCGCCTGTTTAACACATCATAATTTCCTAAGTTTTCTTCATCTCTCTTGATATAGCATTTGATTCCAAATACTCTAAAGTACTTGATAGTATGAATCCTTCCATACCACAACTCACAGGGAGACTTTGTGTTGTTAACTTTAACTTGAAATCTATTAAGTATGTAAACAATAGTATGAATTGCTTCTCTCTAGTAGGCTTTTGGTACATATTCTTCTTTCATCATAGTCCTAGTGGCTTCTTCAATAGTCTAGTTTTTCCTTTCAACCACTCCATTATGCTGAGTTATAGGGGAAAACAAGTGCCTATTTATTTCATGAACTTCACAAAACATGTTAAACTCATTAGAGGTGAATTTTCCACCTCTGTCAGAACTAAAAAAAAAATTACTTTTAGATCTATTTCATTCTCAACCATAGCTTTAAATGCCTTGAATTTATCTAATGCATCAGATTTCTCTCTAAGAAAAGTAACTCATGTCATCCTATAATAATCATCAATCAAAAGCATGAAATACCTGTCACCTTGAATAATTTCACCCTTGTAGGACCACAAAGATCTGTATGTATCAATTGTAGTAGTTTGGTACTAAAGCAAATTGTTCCTTTCCTTTGAAACTACTCCTTGCTTGTTTTCCAAACTAACAATTTCTGCAAACAACATTGATAGGATTTTTAATTCTTGGTAAGTCTCTTACTACATGAATTGAACTAATTGATTCTCACCAAATTATCAAAATTCATGTGACACATCCTCAAGTTTCGTAATCAACTGTCATTGATCTAAGACATAAAGTAATGACCATCAACACCCTTAAGTTGATAGATGTTTCCACAATCCTTTTACCAACATCAATCATAGTTCTAGACCCTTTTCTAATCTCAAATGTTTCATCCTTAAACAAAAAATTATATCCTTTGCTACACATTTTTCCAATACTCAAAAGGTTATGCCTTAAACCCTTAACATAGTAAACATCTTCAGTATTATAGTTGCCATTAAAACTTATTGAGCCTATTCCACAAATCTTAGCTCCTGAATCATCTTCGTATTTAACTAATCCACCAACATACTTTTCAAGTTTAGAAAAAATACTTTTATCTCCAATAATGTGATTGGAGCAACCACTTTCAACAACCCAGTAATTATTATCTTTTTTAACATGAAAAGAAGATACCAAAGAACCTTCAACCTTATCCTTCTTCTCCGGAACACTTTCCTTCACACAACTTTCAGATTTAGCAAAACTAGATTCTTTTTTTATTGTAAAGAAAAACCATTCATGAATTGTCATCAAAATCTCCATAACCAAATTCATCATCAGAAATACCAACATCTTCTTTGACATAGTAAGCTCTTTTAACCATCTTTCCTTTATTCTCCTTACTCTTATTGTTCACGGATCTATTTGGACATCTTGAAGCATAATGACCTACATTTCCACAACTAAAACATTTGAAAGGCAGTTTATCTTTGTACTTATTTGTGCCCTTTCTCATCCTTCTTACAAACTTAGCTTCCACATCATCAAGATCATCTCCATCTAAATCTTTAATCTTTTTTGATTTTCTAGCCTTAAAAGTAGTCTCCATTTTTGTACCATTTTCAAACCAAGCTTTCTTATTTCAAATGAAGTTAGTGTACCAATCAACTAATCTCTAGAGTAAGTATTAAAATTTGCAACTTCCTTAATAGTAGATACCTTTTCACTATAAACATCAAGAATCATTTTGAGAACTTTCTTTACTACTATAAGTTCTTTGACTTGTGCACCAAGACCTCTCATAGCACTTACCAATTCATCAACTATTTGCATGTAGGTTGAAATTGTTTCATCTTCAGAAATTCACATAGTCTCAAATTGTCCCTTCAGATTTTGCAACTTTGCTTGTTTGACCTTGTCATCTCCTTCATAAATACTTTCAAACTTATGCCAAACATCTTTAGTAGTCTTAAGATTCATAACTTTAACCAATTCATAATTTGAAATTTTGTTCATCAGTCTTAAGATTGATAACTTTAACCAATTCAGAATTTGAAATGTTGTTCATCAGAATAAATATTGCCTTACCATTTATTTCATGTGTCTTGATCTTATTACTTATTATTGGACCATTTAGAGGTGCAACATACTAATTATTTATTGCTTTTTCAATTTCAAAGCCATGAGCTACTAGATATCCTTCCATCTTTGTCTTCCAAAATGCATAGTCTATTCCATCAAATTTAGGGAAGTCAATTTTCCTCGCCATCTCGGATCTGCCTTAAGAAGTTAAGCTCTTCTCCAAGGAACCTTTATTTGATACCGATTGTTGAATGAACAAGACAACCAAGAGGGGGGTGAATTATTTGTAGAAAATTAAAACATCAAACCCTCAACAGTAATCAGATCCAAATGCATTCAATAAACCCTTATTCTATTAAAGTAATTAATCATGAAATATAGATAACAAAAACTGAAATAACAACACCACACACAAGAGAACAAAAAATTTGTGTAAAATCCAGTGAGGAAAAACTATGGTAAGGATTAGGTCACAATATAAGTAATTACAAAATCGATACGAGGGCTCACTGCCAAAATAGGACACATTGTCCAAAAAGGCTCATAACTAGGGCTCACTGCCACAAAAATAATTACAAGAAGATAGAAGAGAAATTTTATATAGAGAACAACTTCTCAATGCAACAAGGAATCCAACACAAATGATCCAACACTTTCGTAGCCTTGCATGAAAGATTTTAGACACCTTCAGCTCACCGCCTTTAGGAATCCAACACTTTTAATTTTGCATTACTATGCTCAAATTCAAATCACACACACCACTCGCATCGATCTTTCTTCTCTCTTACATCTCACAATAGAAACACTCTTATTTATATCAACCTCAACCTCATAAACCTTCTCCAAGGTCGAAAACTATCTGTTACACTTACAAATTAAAATTAGGTTGGCACCTAAACATTCCTGCGGTGGATAGAAATGAAAGAGACCCATATAAATCCTTAATTAGGAACCAAATAGATCCTAATACACCTCAATATGCTTCCACAAGCCTCACATGTAGTATTAACACAAGGTCAGCCAATCCTGTGCTAAACACCATAAACATTAAGTACACACTTCCTTATATCAATCTGAAACTTCTAGATAGAAAAACTAACTTGAACACAATCTAGAACAATCCTTGAATCCCCTGAGATCCATCAAACACTTCATCCAAACTCGTAACATAGAAATACTTCAATCTAGAACATCTGGTAAACATTATTCACACACCGACACATAAAATACACATTGTATTATACCAAATCAAGTGAAACCTTGAATTCAAAATGATTAAAACATTATAAGAAACTTCCCAAATCTGCACAACCTGAAGCCAAATTATGGAGAAATGTAGAGCAAATACATTTCTCCCAGGCCACATAAAACATCACTGAAAACGGGTTCACACACTAGTGAAAATATATCACTCTATACAACTATCGAGAAACTCAAATTTTGAATGAAGCAACCTATAACAACCTTGAATAACATATGAGATCCACACAGGCATAGCATCAATGTAGAAGAAACATGGAGCACATCCCGAAACACATTCTGAACACTTGTGCAACATTATTTTCTTTGTTTATCAAATTTTCTCAAAAGTACTTGGAAACCAAGTACCAGAGACATCATCTCAACTCATTACTTCATTCCAACTCATCTTTAGAAACTATAACAAAAAGATAGCTCTGAGTATTAACAACATTTCCTCAATATCTCAACTACATATGCACAACCTGTTTTCCTCTCAATATCCTCAACATTCTTATCATGCAACACCCTTAGCATATAGTTGATATCAATGACAACATCAGCCTATAGGCATCCTATTGACAATGATGATAACACCTTCATACTTGCAACACTAATAAAATTAATATTTTTTTGGGAACTATATACAAGATTCGGTAGTTTTTTACACCTTTTCTTGGGGGGTTTGTTGGAAAAACACTTGATTGATTTATTCATCACTATACAAGCACATTTATACAAGAAAGAAGAAGTTGGAATGAGCAGTTGCATGGTTGGAATGAGGCAGTTATAGAAACATCCAAAACCCCATACAATGTAATATAATCATATTAATAATAATGTTAACATCCCCCCCTTATTACTTTATTCCCAAAACCATAAAATCACATTGCCAAGGGAACCCCCCTTAATAAGCCTTACATAACAAAACTTGTTGATTACAAAATATGTATACATTATTGAGAAGATTTTTGTTTTGAAGAAACAAATCCTAAATTAGGTGGAACTCCTTCAAGTTGCCTCGTAACCCTCAAAAAGGTGTAGCTTGGAGCTGAATTCTTGAGTTCATCCTCCCATAAACTCCTGAATCACATACTGTAATTATTGGACAACAATCCTCCAAGTTTTCTCGTCAACCCTCGTAAAGGTATAATCCTCAATCATAGTCTCATGAACTCTTTGGGAAACAATCCATACTGAGTTCTTCAC
Source organism: Sequoia sempervirens (assembly GCA_007258455.2). Taxonomy (NCBI): domain Eukaryota; kingdom Viridiplantae; phylum Streptophyta; class Pinopsida; order Cupressales; family Cupressaceae; genus Sequoia; species Sequoia sempervirens. The sequence continues at coordinate 129,001,879 of VDFB02000017.1, forward strand.
CAAAACCCCTTACCTATCTCCAAAAATCAAACTTCACAATTGATATATGTATTCTTCGAATATGTCAGCAACAACAGGAAAAAATAAGAAATGAAATCAAAAAATAAGCATCATCTCAAATTAAGAAGCTGAATTGAGATGATGGAAATTCCTCCATCCTCTAGTGCCACCAGCCTCCAATCATGAAGGCTCAAAATACAAAATTATGAGGCTTCATTCTTGATCTTAGATAAAATATAGCTTTCAAGTAATGCATCAAATCTAGAATAATTTTTTCCAACTTGAATACTTGTTCAACTAGTGCCTTCATTTCAAAATACTTATAATCATATCTTCTTACATCAACCCCAATCACATCAATCTTTGTGAAAGTGGTAATCACATAAACCTAATTAAATGAATAAAGCAATTGAGCATTAAGGATCAAGGAGAGCTCTTAGCAAGTACTCAAATAGTGATAAGCTCAAAAATATTATTTTGAAAGAGAAAAAATAGCTAAGAGAAGTTGAGATCAAGGGAAAGAAAAAAAGGATGTCTCAATGAAAAAATCTAAAACCTTGAAACTTGAAAAAACTAAGGAAAATGGACCAAATAATTTTCACAAAGAAAATATTATCAAAATTATATGAGACAAGGGTCTGAATAATTGATAGATGCATAAAGAGAGGAAGTAAGACATCATCAAGGGAATAAAATGATATAGAAAAACATGTTAAACCTAGGGTAGAAATGATAGTTGAATAGATCAAAGAAAAATGAGACAATGTATGATGAGATGATAACAAATAATCTACAAAAATTTTAGAGGAGAAATATTGACTAATGGAAATATTATAAATAAATATATATTTAGATCAACTCACTAAGACAATAAGATAACTACAAGAATTCAACTATGAATTAGTTCAAAGACATCATCAATTTCATGTTAATAATCTAGTTCATTCTAAAGAGATGTATTCTATTTTTTGGGAAATGTGTCTCAAACTTACTCCTAATGTTCATATTATAAAAGGTGAAGTTATTTCTAGGCTATAAGCTTAAATTTTGGCCAAAATAAAAAGTTTGGTTGCTCGATACAACCTACAATGGTGTCTATTATGTAGATCTCTTCAAGTACTTCATTTAAAAAAAAAGTGAACCTAATCAACGAATTGAATAAAAGTTTGACTCTCAAAAGTTTTCTTAGGAAATGTAAAAAATTGTTGGATGCATAAAAGATTTGTAGAGGTGAGTTACATTTGTTGACCAACTTACGATATATATTATGACACATCATGTCATATTTGATTAGGAGATAATTTGGGTGACATTTTTGGGTGATTTTATTTCATGGGTTTCTAATTACCATTTGATAGTTTTAGGTTTTGTATCTCCTATACATTAGGTGCTTGCGATAGAGGTTGTGAGTAGAGTTTTATAGACACTATAAAGTTTTAATATTTCCTTAAGATCTATAGTTGGTGATACTCCTATGAAGGCTTTCTCTACAAGTGTATTGTAATCATGGTTTATTGAATAATATATTGAGCTTCTTTGGAATGTCCAAGGTCTTTCTTTTAAAAGGGTTTTTCCATGTACATCTATATTATGGTATTTATTATTTATTTTCTATTTAAATGTGTTTTCTATTTTTTTGTAATTGTTAGACCAAAATTTGTATAACACTTTCATTTGAATATTAGTGTGGGAAATGTTTCTACATACCTTTTTTCTTTCACTATTACAATAGATAGTGTGCTACAAATGCTATATATATAGTTTAGAATGCAATGAATGTTGATACTGAAAATGATGTAGAAAACAACATTTTACAAGAGGAGTTAACATCCCAACTAAGAAGGCATAGATTAAAGAGAAGGACAAAAAATAAAAGAAATAAACATACACTTAATCACAATACAAATGTTGAGATTGATTTGAAAACTTCACAAATAGTATTGACATGGACTAGATAAACTTTCTTTAATGATCAAGTGTTGTATTTTTCAAGAAAGTTGTCCTACAATGAAGGTTCCTTGATCACCTAAATGCCTTATTTGCAACAAATGTCAAAAAAAGAAAAGAAAAAAAAGAATTAGCACCATTTTTTAGCATTAAACAACATGAATCCTAGTCCAAAACTACCAAAACTTGTAAATTTGATACTAATTGAAGAAATGTTGATAGCCCATGTCAAACCAATACTTCAAGTTACACATGCAGTTGGAGACCTTAATATATAAATATAAAAGATATTTATGAGTTTTCCACAAGAAAGAAAACAAATAGCTAACATTTTTGTCATATCAAATGAAGGATTAATAAATTTCTATTTTTTGAAGAAAGGATCAATATGTAACACATTATAACCTATGGTTAATGAAGGGGTATACAAAGAACTCATATACAAAATAGAATTAGGAAAGTTCTATAGAGATGTCCAGATCGATGGCAATACTCTAAGTTAACTTACATTCAATTTTGATAAAAAAATATTTCTATCAATTGAACTTGAAAACATTTTTGATCAATTAAAACTTTGTCCATATGAAATTTGATTTTGATGTAAATGAATACATATTTAGATAAATATTTATAAAATATCTACACTAATTAAAATTTTATTTTTATTAAAACTAATCATACTAACACATTATATTAAGAATCATTATCATCTACTTAAAAACTAAAACATAACTGACATATACTTTTAAGAAACTAAAACTATAAAATAATTTTTAAGAAAATAAAATAATTAAATAAAATAAAAAATAAAATCAATAATATAAATAAATTAAAAAATATATATATTTAAAATATCAATAATAATCTTAAATAATAATAAATATAAAATTATTATGTCTATGTATGATACAAACTCAAGTACATTCTATTTCATGATAATTAGGAAATGAGCCGCTTACTTTGAATAAAAAATGTGTTATTCACACTGCACGCTAACTCTCCTATGCCACTCATGTTTAGACTAAATTAAAAACAATTTTTTTTTTAGGACGCATTACAACAATATATATTAACCAGTAAAAATATGAGTCAGAAGATAAATCTTAGGTACACACCTAAAATATTGGAAACAAAGGCTATGAGCATCATTTGTTGTAGCTTTAGGGATTCAAAAGTTTAAAAAGATGTGTACACATTGATCCTAGACCTGCACAAACATGAGAAACAAACACACAATTAGATCATTATGCAAGTTAAATCAACATTCCCCATCAAATTCATTTGAAATGCACAAGATAAGTGTATACATTAAAAACGACCATCACATTTAATTAGTTAAATACTAGTTATTTAATTAATATTCGACTATATATAAATAAATTCTTAATTTATTTATTTTGTTCATCCTTCTCTAATTCTCCAAATATAAAACCATATTCTTCTAAATTAATTAAATAAATAAAGTTCCACAAGCTTGTTTTATTTAATTGATCTTCACTAATCTCGATTAGGAATTAAAGCACATGTCTACAACTTTTTGTGCCACCTCACTAAGGTCACATGAAAATAAATAATTCTAATTTATAATTAGAATTATCCTCAACCAATTTTGAAAAGCACATGGATTATTCCTCACACACTTCCACCAATTTTGGAGCACATGGTCTTTCCTTCACACACTTGGGTCTTCCATCCATTTGGCATGTTGCTCATTGGTCAAGAGATTCTTCCATCCAAATGGCATGTTGTATTTGGTCAAGGGAACAACATCTTGATTCTCTCCATCTCTATTGTCCATCCTTCTTATTCAAATTTGGACCGTTAATCTTTTTCAACTCAAAAAATGCTTGAGAAAATCCTATAAATACAACCCTTTTCCATTGCATTTATGATCCACTTTTGAATAGAGTTATTAGGTAGGTTTTTCATTGGAGCTTTGGAGAATTTTGGAGTCTTATATTTAGATTTAACATCATGTTTAGCTTTGCTTTCTCATCTTAGATTCACATATTGCTTCACAGTTGCATTTTATATACCATCTCGCATCATAGTTGCATTTTAGATTAGTTCATTTTAAGTTTGCATTTGAGCATATGTAGAATCATGCATAAATAATTCTAGTTCAATACCATAGTATCCACCTCCACTTGTTCATTTATCACACTCTCCACTATCATTTCCATCACATAGTTTCATATAGAAATCATCTTCACTTGCATATTAATCATCAAATCTCATTTTCTAAGTTGTCATTTTAACAACCATTGTGCACATAGAAATCTAAGGGAAAATGGTTTAATAAATCCTTAGAAATAGAGGATAATGAGACGTTCTTGAAAAATTTGTTTAACTTACAAAATAGAGTAGTTTACCTACTTGCAAATCTTTGATATAAATCGTTTCATTAAGTTTTGTGTTGATACTAACTTTGCACATTTGACACACACACAATAAGAAATGGAAATGAAGAACACAAATGAAAACTATCAAATCCTATCTAATGCAAGAAAACTCTCAATCCCATGGGGGAATTGGTGGCATTTTGATGTGGAAAATGGCCCTTTCCCAACTCCTTTGCAAGCTTGATGATGATTTGATGAAGATTGATCCACTTGATGGTGATGAACAATGAAATCCTTGATGAAATCTACAATAACCTAGCTAATATGATGGAAAATGCTATGAAAATGGATAAAATTAGGTCTCAATGTGAAGAGAGTAACTTTTCTCTAAATTGTGGATTTAAAACAAATTCAAAATTTGAAGATATTTTCTTTGCCTCCAATTGTAGATCCAAAATAAGAAGAAGAGCCTTCTATTTATTGAAGAAAAAGATGGAAGAATAGACAAAATGGAGGAATGTGGGATCATTCAACATCCAATGGGAAAGTGCCACTTGTCAAGATGTGAATGGAGGAAGCTTGAGCACATTTTGATGAATGTGCCAATAAATGATATTAGGTGGAATTTGAAATTCATTAAATGACAAGTTGGAGGGAGAAAAGAATGTCTTTAATGCCACTTGGCTCAATGCACAAGGACATGTAAGAGGCATTGAATGCCTTGTTGGAAGGACACATCCCTTTGGAGGGATTTTCAAATTTGGAGGAATATTCCCTACTTTATGCCAAGTTGAGGGAAATTAGAGATTTAATAAATCAAAAGAAATGAAATTTATTGTGCAAGTTGCAATATCTAGAGGATTGGACATGGATTAAGATTAACATTAATCAGGATTTGATTAATTAAGAGGAGGTTAGTTTGATTTGACAATTTTGACTTAGATTTAGGATTTAAATAAATCAAAGTTGGGAGGAATAATGATTTAGACTAAATTAAATAAAGATTTTGATTTATTTAATAAAAAAGCGATGATGATAGACAAAATCAAATAAATGTTAATTTATTTAATTAAATAGAATGACTTTAGAGGTTTAAATAAATAAAGTGAATTATTTAATTAAAAGAGGGACTATATAATTAATTAAATAAAATGATTTATTTAATTAATGAGAAATGATGACTTAATCAAATAAATTTGATTTATTCAATTAAGAGAGAAATTTAATGAATTTAATCAAATAAAGGTTATTTGATTAAATATTTAGAAAAGGGGATGATTCAGGACGAAGGGATGTTGGTGAAATTAGGATCAGGTGTATAGCATCAATCAATACATTTTATGTGTCTACATTTTCCCTCTCTTTGAAGTGATGCACTTGTTGCATTGATTCAAAGAATAAACCTGTCTTAATCAAAAGCCAAAAAAATTATGATTTCAAAATGCCCTAATGCTGCCCCAGTGGATGAATTATGATGGTATACTACCCCCTCAAGAGATTAGACAAAAATTTGGATTTTTGGGTGATCTTGTGAAAAAAAGAGGACAAGGTGCCCAATAGGTCCCGAAAGGCTTTGGGAGGCCAAAGATGTACCAAAACATGACAAAACAATGCAAAACGGGCCTTGATTGGAAAAAAAAAAGGATCGGGGGTCCAAAACCCTAACTAGATGACCAAACGGTGTAAGAAAACCCTAACTTTCAAGCTTAAATAGGCCTCGGGGGCAACTTCCAGCTCATTTTCACATTTAGCCTTTAGAGATTCTACCAAAGTGAGTTTTGACCCCTTCAAGAGATGGCATGATGACCACTTCCACAACATGTCTTGGAGCGAGTGCGAGTGTACCAACGACTTTTTGGCATAGGACCACTGATGAGTCAATTTGACTCGACTTCATTTTTTTATTTTGAGTGCATTTATTAGCTTAGGAAGTCAATTTTAGGTCAAGCAGTCCTGTTTGGCACCACTACAAACTTTATTTTGGCACCGCATGGCGCTAAACTATGCTACGACTGAGAAAAGTGATGTGGCGACATAGTTTGGACTTTGGGTTAAAACTACAAACCGAATCACATGTGAATACAAAAACATGGCGGTGCACTTTGGAATTTATGGTTTAGGGGCTAAACAACGACTCGCTCAAACTGCGCCATGACAGTAGAGTTTGGGGGTCAAAAGCTTCTAGCAACGCAATTTGGAACTTTCCAAACTATGCCGTATTTGCAAACAACGACGCAATTTGGAACTTTCCAAACTGTGCCACATTTGTGAACAACGACGCATATTCTGTTTCAAATTTGAAAAATTTGACCAAAATCATGATTTTTTATGAAACTTGACTTCGTGACTTTGCTGATGTAGGAGGAAGCTGAGATACTTCATTCATGTGAGCACAGATCCCCGATTATTTTTGGCATACTAGAGGGTATGCACGAGCGGCTATAGAAGCACCTAGGGGCGATTGGAATTTGGTACATTGCATTTGCATGCCTCGTTAGAACACACCTGGGGATGATGACCATGTTGGCAAAGCGATGCCATAGTGAGATGTCATTATTTCACTTTCTGACAAGCGAGGATACAGTGACCCTAGAGGATGTCTGGCATATTTTGTGATTACCAATCCATAGAGAGTGAGTGATCTATGATGTGGATGGCAAGCGAGATGCATGCCATGACGTGATGGGCCTAGAGGAGATCATCTTTTCAGAGGCCCAGATCAAGCTGGAGCGGTATAGGTTCTTTATCTCACCATTATGATTGATTGTAGCATCGATCATATCATGACTTGTGGCACCAGATTGACGTGGATGATACTTTAGCATTGGATGGGGGCTCACCTGAGAGTAGATGGTCAAAAAAGAAGTATGCTATGCTTGGGGGCCAGTACTACTAGCCTCACTATACAAAAATCTTCACGAGGTTGCATATTGTGACAATAGATCCATTGGGGCTGGGGTCACACTCCTACACATCTGGGCCTAGGAGCACATCATAGTTTTTAGTCCATGAGTGGTACCTAATGACATGGATCCCGATGATCTAGTCATCTAGAGATATTGAGGAGTTTCATTTTCCCACACTGGATAGCACGAGATCCCTCATTGTAGGAGGTTCATAGACGATATGCGAGAGTTCACCTGGTGACCATATCTTGGGTGGCTAGCCTAATATGATGATGTTTAGTAACTATTTTTCACCCGACATGACTGACTTATGCAGGGCAGGGAGCATACTATAGTCGAGAGATACCTGTCTGGCCAAGTTTTGAGACAGTTTGGCAAGCTGTAGGATCATCCCGATGACCAATACATGGTGATATTTATGCGTACTATGAGGGAGCACTCATGGGGCTATTATATTCCCACATATGAGGTGGTTTAGAGTTTTTGATAGCTAGTGGGCAGGTCGTGGCCATATGTTCAAGGCCAGGTCGATGCAGGCACCACATAGGTATATAGGGATTGGTTTCGGCCACCTCTTAGACTGACAGTGCCAGGAGCGGTGGTGGCACGACATAGACTCAAGGGAAAAGCAGGCAGACAGGGTGGGGATGGAGACTGAGGAGATGGGGATGGGGGCCAGGGAGGATGAGGACCTCCACCACACTAGCTTGACTAGCAACCTGACCAACATAGAGTACAACAGGATGCCCCTAGAGATGGGGATCAAGACTAGGGTAGGCAGGACTAGGATAAAGATCAGGATAGGTGGGGGGACCAGCCACCCTAGAGGGATCAGGATCAGTAGAGAGATCAAGGTCCCCCACGAGATCAGGGACCTCCACTACCACCACCTAATTAGAGGGATGCCCTTATACAACAGTTGTAGGCATAGGTCCAGGGCTTACAAGGTCAGATCACAACATTGATTGTAGAGCGAAATCAGCTATGGATTGAGTGGGACTAGGCTACTCATCGGAGATAGGCTACGGAGCTCAGGGCAACACAGGAGTTGGGTCATCGCCAGCAACTAGAGAACATGGCCGCCTCCTCATCCCAGAGCACAATGTCATTGAGAGAATATAGGGACATGGTCAAAGAGGCTGATTATTACCGAGTGCATTATCATCAAGTTGTGCCCTGAGTAGCCAGGGTCCCAGATTTTTCATAGCAAACAGATTACAGGGCCCTAGAGGATCACAGAGAGAGACAGGTTGGTGAGGAGAGCAACCAACTGGGCTAGCCCACTTTTTATCAGAGACATATGATTATTTTTTCATTTCACGAGATCTTTTTTGACAACTCTATGGGTGATTGTACTATATATTGATATACGCATGTATTGGTCCTGATTCATGTACCATGACAGTTGTACATTATTTGATGATATATATGATATGAGATGTGTGATGTGATGTTCTATTTTATTTATGCATATATGGATGATGCTATTTACTTTTCTTTATGCTCTATATGCGATGTGATGGATGCATTTCTATATGATGTGATGCAATGATTATGCAAATGTTTATGGATGCATTTATTTTTCAGTATCTTTCTGTGCACTTTTTATGATGATGTATATGGATGCAATATGGATGCAAATGTTTATGATATGCAAATGATCTTAATATTCTTAGAATAAAAAATCTATATTATGTCCTATATGATGATACAAATGTGAGGATGACCTATAATAGTTTATGATGTATCATGATTATGCGATACAATGAGATGTTATGATATATTCCTTCTGTTTTTCAGTATGTTTTTCATGTATGATGCAAATTTATGAATGATGATTATGATATGATAATGATACCAATGACGCTATGATGATTCCTATGTGATTTATGATGATGCAATGGACGTTATGATAGTGTATCAATGATGATATATGATAATGTAATGATGTGATATGATAATGTATTAACGATGCAATATGATGATGCAATGATGCTTATGATAGTGTATGATAATGTAATGATGTATTAATGATGCAATACGATGATGCAATGATGCTTATGTATGGTTTATGAGACACAATAGAATAACCAATCTATATTATGAAAATGATGGAAATGAAATGCATGTGATATGATTTATTGCTTCCTATATGATATGATATGCATTATGCTAATGGTTTGTGGATGCAAGATGGATGCATTAGCGATGTTTTTTATTTAACTGTCATGGTACCCTGTTAGTGTGAAAAGAAGATAGAAGAAAAAGAGAGATGAAGACGAGAGGATCCAAAAATTCCATGATCTGAGAAGACCTTATTGGAGATGAAGATGATACAGATGATGTTCACTTGTCGAGAGTTGGGATTTTCAAAGGGCCATTTACCTTATGTTTGATCACACATGCATTACGATGCATCAAGGTATACAGAACCAGGATGGCGTTACACCTAATGTGATGGAATTTGACTCGACAATCAGATAGGAGTACTCTTGTCAACCCTGACATACATAACCCTATTCAGAGTGTAGTTCAAATATCTCAAACATCTCAGACCAAAACATAGAAAGGAAAGCCTTCCTATGTGGTCAACAAGATTCTTGAAATACCCTCCCCACAAGCCAAACAAAGCATGCATGACCAAGGTTATATTACAAGGATATCCAACAAACACAGTAGACAAAAGTTAATGATCGTTTCCCCATTCCTATCTCTCAAAATATTTTGTTTAGACATCATCGAGAGGTCCTTGGAATGAGTGCAATAAGATAAATCCAACAAGATAAAATCAAGTAAACAAACAAGCTAATGTTCTTCATACTGCTAGCCAAGACTAAACTACAATGATGCCTGATGTTGATGTCCATTGTAGGAAGGATGCATCCTAGGACATGAGGATATTAGACGATGATGAGATTGATTGGATGATAAGCTATTGACATGAAAATTGACCAACTTGTTTACTTACTGATTTAGGCTCGAGACTTTGATGCTTGAGTTTTCACTTTTGACTACTAGACTTGTTTCCAATTGTTTCACCAAAGGTTGGGGGTGATGATTTATTTATCATGATCAGATGTTTAATTAGAGTGAAAGTGAGATGGGGATGGATGGATTTTTTGGGTTTTTTGAATGTTTTTGATCTTTTTGAAATGTTATCTGTTTTTGGTATTTTTGAGATTTTCCAATGTTTTTATTTTTAGGCCTTCTGATTTTTAGGTGTTTTCTAAGATTTTGACCAAGACCTATCCTAAGGGCCTCAGGGGCTGATCAATAGATTAGCCTTGTCTACGTTATACATGTAGAGATCACATAGTTTTCCAAGATGATAGACTTGTTTATTGATGAGATATGCACAAATGGATTGCCAGTTTATTGTGATGGACTCCTAGAAGATTGACCTAGGTGTCTCAGGGGATGATCAAATATCAAACTTTCCTATGTTCAAAGCTCAAAGATGACGTAGTTTGACAAATGACTCAATTTTTTTGAATTTTTGACTATTTTGGATTTTGATATGATTTGGATGTTTTTGGTTTTTTTATGTTTTGATGTTTTTGGATTTTTGGATTTTCTGATGTTTTTGATTTTTTTTTTCTATTATTTTTGGATTTTTTGATTTAAAGACCTCGAGGATGTACATGAATCCAATTTGATGCAGGACATGCCCCCAACATGATGCGATAGACTAATCCGATATAGGCAAGACAAACTGACCTTTGGAATGGGCCAAGTAGTACTAGGAGGGATCATGACATGGACACAGAACCAAGCTATGATGTCGATGTGGATGGGTGATGGCAGGACGCGATGGGATATGATGGATGGATGAGTGATGCAGAGCAAGTCATGGAGACCAAGGTGGATGGAGAGTGCTTATTTACACATGGCTCCTATTTGCTAGGTTTTCACCAAGGTACATGCCCAAAGCAACACCGAAGTAGTTTTCACTAGAGAACAATTTTTCTTTTTACTATTTTTAATCCTTTTTTGGATTTTTTATTTTTTTATTTTTTTGTTGTCACCCAGATGCCTATTTTCTAGGTTTTCATCAAGGTGACCTTTTTTTAGGACATTTTCCCATGTTTTTGGTATTTTTGGTTCTATACAGGTTGCAAGATTAGGCATAAATCTTTTTGAGATGGGAGCTATTCATGGGCTCCTACAGAGGTTTCCCTTTGGGCATTGATAACTGATATGCCCCTGACTGGTAGCTTGTTGTGATGATAAAAGGACCCAACCAATTGGGTTCAAATTTTCCTTTGTTTTTCAGATTAGGTACGTTCTTTTGATTTTCCTTTAGCACAAGTTCTTTGACTTGGAAGGTCCTACTCCTGATCTTCTTGTTGTAGTTCCGCTTGAGGTAGTTTTGATAGACCTGTAGATGGTTCAAGGCATTCAAGCACCGCTCGTCTAGCAACTCTAGCTCATTTAGTCGTGAGACCCAGTATTCTTCATTTGTGATGTGATTTTGTAGTGAGATTCTTAGGGACGAGAGCTTGACCTCGATAGGGAGTATGGCTTTTGATCTATAGACCGGGGAAAATGGGGTGGCACGTGTGGGTGTGTAGATGCTTGTTCGATAGGCCCAAAGGGCATGATTTAGCTACAAATGCCAGTCACCACTGGCTTCATTGACTATCTTTTTCAGGATTTTAAGAATGGTCTTGTTTGTAGCCTTAGCTTGGTCGTTTCCTTGGAGATAATACAGAGTGGAAAAGTGATGTTGGATTTTGAATTTGTAGCATAAATCTTGAACATCTTGATTCTTGAATGGTGTCCCATTATTTGAGATAATGGCTTGTGGGACACCATAGCAGCATATTAGGTAGTTTAGGATGAACTTTGATATCTTCTTTTTGGTTATGTAGGTCATAGGTATGGCTTCCACCCACTTTGTAAAGTATTCAGTGGCGGTAATGATAAACTTGTGGCCACTGGATGAGGTGGGGGTTATTTTTTTGATGAGATCAATCCCCCACTACAAAAAGGGCCATGGTGTGATGATAGGATGAAGCTCTTGAGCTGGTGCATGAATGAGATCTCTATGTTGTTGACACTACAAGAATTTTTTGACATAGTCAGGTGCTCTTTCTATCGTGGGCCAATAGTACCACGTTCTCAACAACTTCTTGGCCAAGGTCATACCGCTTGAATGGGAGCCACAAATGTCATTGTGCACTTCGATTAGAGTGGTTAAAGCCTCCCTAGTATTCAAACACCATAAAAAAGTTCCATCTATGCTCCTATAGTATAGGGTGTCTCTTAGGATCACAAACTGGGAAGAATTTTTGACAAAGGTCCTTTTTAGGCTTGAGGATAAGTCAGCAAGTAGGACTCCTATTCACAAGTAGGTATATATATCGTGATACCAGGGATCACCGGGACCAACAATTTCACACACAAATTCTGACTTTGGTACCTTGAATGTGGGTACGAGAAATTGCTCTACTAGGAATTCATATACTTTGGGACATTGTGAGGGATGTCCAATAAGGATCCAATTGTTTCCATGGTGTCCACTACTCTATTGTTTTCTCTAGGAATCTACTCGAATGTGATATCAATAAAGGACTCCTTGAGACTTTCTATCAAATTTTTGTATGGAGTTAGTTTATCATCCTTCATTTGGTATTCATCATTCACTTGATTGATTATCAACTATGAGTCTCCATATACCTTAAGAGCCATGATATGCCATTTTATTGCTATTATGAGTCCTATGGTTAGAGCCTCATATTATACAATGTTGTTAGTGCAAGGAAATGCCAATTTGTAGGATGTTGATATCAGTCTCCCTGTGGAGTGATGAAAAAGACCTCGAATCCCAATTTGTGTTATTTGTAGGAACCATCAAAGTAAAGTTTCTAGTGGCTGACTATGTTTAGGTTGAAGATGGATTCATTGGGGAACTTTGATATTAAGGGGTTCTCTAAATACATCGGTGCCTCTACAAGCTGATATGTGATCACTTGGCCCTTGATTTCCTTCTATTCGACATACTTGATGTCATATTCAAAAAAGATCATGCCCTCTTGGCCATCCCTCCTATAAGAATTTCCTTGGAGAGTAGACACTTGAGGGGGTCGATCTTGGCGATGAGTTTAATTTTATGTACTAACATGTAGTGTCTAAACTTTTGCGAGGAAAACACTACTGCTAGATAGGATTTTTTGATGAATGACTAGTTTAACTCATGCCCTACCATTGTTCGGCTAATGTAGTAGATGGACCTCTCTATCCTATTTCATTGTGTTGAGCTAGGAGCACACCGAGAGCTACCGCTATTGCTGATATGTAGAGAATTAGAGGCTTGCCTAGGATTGGTGGCATAAGCACTAGAGGTGTGAGTAAATACTCTTTGATCTTATTGAATGCTTGATCACATTTCTCATCCCATTTTTACGCTACCCCCTTGTGGATTAGGTGAGAGTATGGGATTGTCCTATCTACTAATTGGGCTATGAACTGACAGATTGAATGGAGCCTACCTTGGAGGCCTCTTAACTATTTCAATGTCCTAGGTGCCTCCATCTCGAGGATTGCCTTTAATTTATCAGGATCTATCTCAATCCCTCTCATGGACACGATGCATCCCAATAGCTTCCCTGATTATACGCCAAAGACACACTTCTTTGGATTAAGGCAAACCTTGTATTCGTCCAATCGGTCGAAGATGGCACTCAACGCCGCTATGTGGTCCCTCTTCTTTCTAGATTTTTCCAATATTTCATTCACATAATCTTCCATATTTTTATGGATCATATCATGAAAGATTAATGCCATGGCCCTCTGATAAGTTGCTCTTGCATTCTTTAGGCCAAATGACATCATATTCCAGTAGTATGTCCCCCATGGACAAGTAAAAGTCATTTTATGCAGGTCTTCCTTGGCTATCATGATTTGGTTATACCCAAAGAATCCTTCCATCAGTGAAATCATCTCATGTCTCGTAGTCATGTCTACAATCATATCAATATTGGGTAGTAGGAAGTCATCTTTGGGACATACCTTGTTTAGGTCTCTGAAATCCATACAGATACGGATACCTCCAGTGGGTTTTGAAACAGGTACTAGATTTGATACCCACTCTAGATAGTTGATCAGCCATATGAATCCTACATCAAGCAACTTCTTCAATTCCATTTTGACCAACAATGAAATTTGGGGATGCATTTTCCTTAGCTTATGTTTCACCAACTTTGCTTCAGAGTAAACTGCTAAATGGTGGACCACTATCTCTAGATCAAGCCCAGGCATGCCGACATAAGTCCATGTAAAGTTGACCTTCCTTTCTCTTAAGAAAGAATCCAAGAGCTCCTATTCCTCTGTCATCAATGATTCTACATAAAATGTGATATGCAGGGTGTCCTCTATTCCCAAGTTGACTGGGTTGCACTTCTTGGCTAGAACTGCTGACTTATGATGTAGAGCACTAAGAGAAAGATTGAATCCCCCATCCTCGAGCAGCTTAGAGAGGTTTTCACTGTTGGATGCATCCTTTATTTTTACTATTTTCAAGTCTAAGAGTGCTAGGGTGTGGTTTTCAATCAGAGACCTAGAGATTATTCTCAGTTTTTCACTTTTGTGACTGAGGGATTCAATTGTCTTCCCATAATATGCATGTGTTTCTATCTAAATGACAAACCTTGCTTTGTGATCCCCACATGGAATGTTATCCCACAGTCCCAAAAATTCTGAGAGCACTTCATTGTTTTCAAATGTGTCTGGAATTGGCGGTCCTCGTTGGCCATAAGCGATGAGCTGGGGATAGACTAATTTTATCTCATTGGCTTGGTTTTTAGACTCAAAGGATAGGTTACTAATCATAAAGAGGCCAGATTCTTCTAACAACATAGGTAGATCTGTAATAAGGTCATCGTCCTCACTGGTACACACAATGGTTACGTCAAAGGTAAATTTATCTAAGGGAAACCCTGTGGATATTGGTAATCGAAGTTCGACTGCTAATAACTGAGGAGATGCTCTTGGTTGGGGAGAGGATATTTTTAACTAAGGAGGGGATATCTATGGCTGAGGAGTTTTGAACCTTCTAACCGGGGCAAGTCTACCATGTATGGTTACCTTCAGAGTAGCACATCCAAGACCAATATTTTTCAAACGTTTCTCAACCGCAAGGGGCTCTAGAAGTCTGTTATCATTTTTCCCAATCTTTTGGTTCTTGTTATAGCCCATGGCGAGTAACATTTGTAACCCTTTGCTGCTGTCATACATGGGAAGATCAGTTGTAGGCCTATTGTTTTGATATAGTAAACTAGATGGGTCATCTTCTATCACTTCTCAGCCTAGGTATCCCCAACTCCTAAAGCTGGAGGGGCCTGTTGTGGATATTTTTGATGACGAGGCATTATTGGACTGTGGTCACCCTCATGACCTAGGAGATTATGACAATTCTCCCACCACAAAAGCATTCTTTGGAATTGTGTAATCCCCACACCCATTGTCTTGGATTATGACCTTGATGTCAGAGATGGAGGGAATGTTAGGTGTCTTTGTGGTAGAAGTGGAGGCGAGAGTAGCTGGGTCTATATATGGGGTTGAAGGGCCTTCATTGTTCTTGGGAACTTGTGGGATTTTGTAATATTTTTCTTCCAGATTTTTGCAGTAATAGAATGGTTCAAGATCACCATGGACAGTGACTTCTTGGCCTTGGTAGGGGAATTTGACACACTGGTGGAAGGTGGAAGCAACAACTTGCATTCCATGAATCCAGGGATGCCCCAGAAGGATATTATAAGGTAATTCCAGGTTGAGAACTTGACATGTTTCCATAATGGTTGGCCCTACTTGAATAGGGAGTTGGATGGTGCCCTAAGACACTCTTTCTTGAACATCGTAGGCTCTGATGGTTATTCCTTTTCCTTTCTCTACAACATCTTCAAAGATGCCTAAGCTTTTGATTTACTTAAGGGTGCATATGTTCAACCCTACACCTCCATCCACCAAGATTGTTTTGATTTTGTTCTTATGGACATAAACCTCAAGATGAAGTGAACAATTGTGAGATGGTTGTGATGGAAGATCTTGCTCTAAAAATTTTAGAAGGTGAGGTGTAGTAAGGTGTGTGACAATATCTTGGAAATGATCCACATCAAGATCATTGGGGATGAAAGATAAAGCTAAAGCTTCTTTGAGAATTTTTTTGTGGGCTAGTGAGATTTTTAACAACTCCATGATGGAGATTTTTGTTAGGGTTTTCTTTAACTAGTCTAGGACATTGTAGCCACTAGGAACAGACCTTGGATTGGAAGTGGATGCTTTGGTTGGATGAGATGGCCCTGTGATGGTGACTTTTCCACCTCTTGTGGTGACTCCACAATCGACTTGAGCTCCTTTGTGGTGATAACGATGCAATACTTATCTAGTGATGCAACGACATGGTCGTATACATGGTTTACACTTTTGAATGCCCCCTTTCCTTTATCATTGTTATTATTGTTATTTCCCTTGTTATTATTGGGCATCAAATTCATGTAAATCTTGATATTTTGATTTCTAGTTGGTTGTTCCACTTCTATGATTTTGTCACCAATGAGGTCTTGGATCAAGTTTTTGAGCCTCATGCAGTTAGCACTTGTGTGTTCCTTGATTTTGTGAAAATCACAAAGGTGATTTTCATCATACCATGGTGGTTTTACCAAGGGCTCTTGATAGTTTTCATAGGTGGGAATTGTGATGAGTTTTTCCTACACCAATCTCTTCATGATAGATTCAACCGATCCCCAAGGGGTGTATACTTTCACTTGGGAGAATTTTTGTTTCGTTGGGTTGGTCCCCTTTGATTCTTCATGTTGTTGACTATTTGGTTGTTTGGCTATTGAGTTATAGTGTTGATTTATCAATTGTTTTGATTATTGGCTACTGTTTGTTGAGGTGCTTGTGTGTTTTGTCAAGGAGCATTGATGACAACTTTGGTGTCGACAACACCATCATTGGTAAAAAAATTTTGCCCATGTGTGAGGTATATCATTATTATAGCTAGTGGATGGGAAAATTTCTTGATAAGAAGGGGCTCCCCTTTTGAGACATGGGCTCATTCAATATTGAGCGCCTTGGGGATCAACTGATCATAGGTTTAGATGTATTGCATCTTGAGATGAAAGGACAAGAATCCATCAAGGTTTGCAATGATGGTGCACACTTGTTGTTCGTTAGGCATGGTCCATTTGCTTCTGTTGGATTTGGATCTCCATCATTGCAAGAATGAAGAAAATGTCTCTCCCTTAGATTATTTCATAGTTGATAGTTCTTCTAGGCTCACATCCATAGCTATGTTGAAGGCATAGTTCTGCACAAATGCCTCCATGATTTCTTGGAATTTTTTGATTCCTGAGAGACGAGAGAACTAGTCAATGGTAGGACCTGCCAAGCTCTAAGGGAACAGTCACATCAGATAATTTTCGTCATATGCGACCTTCATGCAATTTACTTGGAACTCCCTAATGTGGTCTTCAGGATTTTTAGTTCCATGATACTTGTCAAACTTTGGGATCTCAAATCCCTTTGGGAATGGTTTCATGATGATGCTCCTATCAAATGGGTAGGGGCATAAGTTCTTTTGGGAATTTGTGGTTTTCCCTGATTGAAAGTCCAACACCTATTGTGAAAGAAATTTGATTTGTGTTGATACATCATCTTCAAGATTGAGAGGTGGGATGAAGGTGTTTTGAGATGGTTCAATTATCGGAGCGATGGGTGGATTGATTGGTGTGTTCGTGGAAGGTGTTTGCAAGATTTGTTGTGCCATGTATGTTTGTAGTTGTTGTTGTACCAACAATGCATGTTGTTGGTCTTGTTGTTGTTGTGCTAACAATGCCTGTTGTTGAGCCACCAACGCTTGTTGTTGTGCCTGCTGCTGTTGTTGTACCAACACCGCTTGTTGTTGGGCTACCTCTTGCTGCTCTTGATATTGATGTAAATATAATTGATATGCTTATTGTTGGTTTGCTTGCTACTATGTGAGGTATTGTTCTTGCACCTGTGCTTTCTATGCCTAATATTGGGCTTGAGCCTATGCTTGATGTGCTTGGTATTGGGCTTGAGTTTTCTAGGCAACTTGTGCAGCTTGGGCAACTTGAGTAGCTTGATCAGCTTGTTGGGCTTCTTGTTGTTGCAACAATGCTTGGGCTTGTTCCTGGGTGGCTTTTTGCACGTTTTGCACTTGTGTTGCTTTTTGGGCTTTTTGTTGTTGCAACGACGCTTGGGCTTGTGCTTGGGTGGCTTGTTGCGCTTGTTGAGCTTGTGCTACTTGTTGGGCTTGTTGTTTTTGCAACAATGCTTGGGATTGTGCCTAGGCGGCTTGCTGTTCTTGTTGAGCGGCTTGCACTTGTTGTGCAATCAATGTCGTTTTTTGAATTTGGTATTGTTGCAATGCCTTCCGGTAGGCTTGCTAAGCTTTCAACACTATACTGTATTGACTTGTTGTGTTTGGATTTGGTGGTGGTGGTGGAGGATTCGAGATGGTGTTGGATGAAGTGATGAGGTGTTGAGATGCAGTTGGAGCGATCATGGTGGTTGGTATGATTGAGGTGTTGGGTTCTTGGGATATCAGTGGTATATTCAGAGGATTTTATGTAATGACTTGATTGATGGATGGAGGATTGTTTTGGGTTGACTGATTTGGGATTGGCTGTAAAGGGGGAAGTCCTAAACTAAGAATGGATGTAGATGTTGGTAGCAGTGGTGATGTGGGAAGTGGTGAGATTGGAGGCATAAATAATGGTAGACTTGCTGGAGCAGATGAAGATGAAGCCTCAAAGTATCCCTCCTATCCAAATAGACCTGTTTGCACTAATGGGAGGGAAACTTGCATGTCAATGGGATATGTCGGTGTTGCATGGAAAGAAGATGGATTATTAGTGTCATGGAAGGTGAGGGGAACATATGGATGCTTGGGATCAATAGGGACAATACTTGATCTACCCAAGATATCATTTATGTCCAAATTTTGATTTTTGACAAGAGGGTGTGTTTGGAGAGCATGGAGCAATGAACTCCCCTTGTTAACAATAGGTTGCATTATGGCAATGGACGATATGGATTGTGGAATGGGTTGGATGATGCTTTGAATGGGTGAGGTAAATGATACCAGCAACATATTTTCTAAAGGGGTTCTTGACAATAGTTCCTATATCGTAATCAGAAGGGAGTTTTGCTCCTTCCTTTGCCAATTCAAGCATGTATTGTGAGGGGTGTAGTCTTATCATGGCCTTGACAATTTTGTGGCTGTTGGGGTTCTGAAGCATTTCAATAATCTCATCTTGGGTCATCCCCGAGGTATCATTGGTGATGTCTTCCACGTGGCCTTCCTCTCGATGATCTTGTGATATTGGAGGAAAATTGAGTAGGGGATTGCTTGCTCTAATAGGATTGATCTCAGGCACGGTTTGAATTAGGTCGCTTGAAGTTGGTGTTTCTTTGGTATTCTCCATGTTCTTCTTGTGTTGCGATCTCATTTGAACCATAAAAGAGAAAATATAGGATGATTGAGGATCAAAGTGTGATGATGAGATAAGTGGATGATGGGTGATATGGATGATTGAACTCTTCGGAAAATCTTGAGGGGGATGCTAAACTTTTGGGACTTTTTGGATTCTTGGATTCTTAGATTGATTGGTTTGATTTTGATTTTGGTTTGGCCTTGACTCAGGTTTGGATTCTGATTCTTGGATTCTTGGATTGATTTGGATAATGAACAAATGGATCCCAAGGTGTTGGATGTTATCTATGGGATAGATTTTCTCACAAGATGATAATTTGACTAAGTGTAGGGAGAAGGATACATCTACCCACACCTAACCAAACAAGATGATTTGATGATAATTCAACTAAGCATATGGAGAAGGCTTCATCTACAGATAGCTAGTTGAACAAGATGTTTTGATGTTTGATTCAAGGATTTTGATTCATGGATTTACCGAAAAGTCTAGCATAAAGGATAGTTTCAAGATTCTCTAGAGTTGTCGATGAGATGATTTTGATTGATGTTTGGAAGGATGCACGTGAAGGTTGATTTTGATCCTATGTGTACCTAAAAAAAATCTTGTTTACAAGACCTCGGTTTTGAAGGACACACTTTACTCTAAATAAGATGTTCAAATGTTTGAAAGAGACCCAAATTTTGTTGATAATAAAACTCATAAAAATTAGGGTTGTTCCTTGAAGCTCTCTGGTAGAAGTTGAAGACCAAAATCTCTCTAAACTTGTGGAGTGTTGAGAGATGCTTTTTATGAGCTTTTGGACTAAGAGATTTGAACTTAGGTTTCTAGATTTTGATCTTTTTTGAAATCATTTGATGAAGCTCATGTGTGGGGTTCAATTGTTCTTAGCTTTGCTTAATGACTTCTTTTTCTCACAAACACACTCTTGATTAGCTTTTGAAACTAGATGTCTAATGTCCTAACTTCTTCTCATCCAACAAAATGTATTATGTGGAAATCGAGGAAATTAGAGCAAAGGTTACCTAATGTTGAATTTAGTAGGGGAAAATTGAGATGAAACCCAAATGCTTAGAAGCCTCTAAGGATGAGAATCCCAAGGGAAAGCAATAGCATGTGAATTTTTAAATGGTATTTTCCCTTCCTAAAGGGTTTGAAATTTGATGCTCATGTTGAATGTTTATTTTTCCAATGTTTTGAATCAAGCAAAGTGTTTTGTTCCCAAAGTTATGCACAATCCTATGGATGAAAAGATAGTATTTGTTGGGTTCCCACTTTGATTAAATCTAGTTGCGCTTATTCAAAGCAGATGACTAGATGCTTGACCACACAGGCTCCCCCTTACAGTGCACTCTCTTCTTAGGTCAGCCAAGCATTAGTACCCATGAATCTCCCATGGCATACTTCTCATATCTACTAGGAACCATGAAAAATGTGGGGCAGCTTCAGAGGTCTGACCTCTTGCACCAACAAATAGATTAAGGATTTTGGTCTTTATACAAAGATTCTAGTAGGGAATTCCATTTGTGGGGGATCATCCATATGACAAGAGACCATTTTTTCCTTTCTTGTTGAAACAATCCTCGTGATACTTGAACTTTCCTTAAGTACCCACACTTATATCCTGGGTGGAAGTCACTTGTATTTAGTGTGTTCCTGGTTGGGTTGTTGCCTTGGGTTATTACTTTTTCCCACAAGGTAGGCCCTCTAGGGTTAAACAAAAGCCAACAAACACATTAGTAGTTCGATCGATCTTCGTTTAGAAACAAAGAGAGAACACATGTGATATATTCCACTCACACTCACATGGTTTGTTCGATTTTAAGAATCCAAATTGAAGTATGGAGGTAATTACTTATGCAACTTAATATCACCAAAAGCCTTTTGATTTTCAAGATCGCTGTGAGGCATGGGAGAAGCTCATACATCTTTTAGATGATATTATTTTGGATAAGTAATTACAAAACATAAAAGCACTTATTCATTTTAAATCCTTCAAAGCAAGAATTTGATTATTTTTAAGCACCAAAGAAAGTGTGAGATTTGATTGTTCAATTTGTTAAGTACCCAAAACAAAATCTAGTAAATTGCCTATGGCTCTTTTTAAGCCCTTTGTCTTGTTCTTTTTAAACCCAAACAAAAATTAGTGAGTCCTAAGAGCATGAAAGTGACAAAATCCTTAGAAAGGGATTACAAGTTCTCCCAAAGAGTTTAAAAACACTTAATACAATGAAAACATGATGTCATAATGGAAGAATTCTCCTTGTCCCCTCCTTACCTCAACCTGCAAAAACTTATTATAACCAAGAAATATAGAGACGACAAACATGTTATCACTCAAAATGACCAAAAACAAAAAGCACATGTCAAAATAAGGTGAATTCTAGCTTTTTACTCCACCCTAGTGGCATAGTCCATGGGTGTGGCAGAGTTTGAAAAGGTCAGCGACGTTGTATGGCGTTGCTTGACTGACAAGCAATGGACTGTAGCAAAAATTGAGAGCATGATTGCGGCATTTTTTTAATCAACGAGATAGTTTGGAGTTTGGAAATTCAACGATAACAAATTGGCCCAGCATCGTAGTTTGAAATTTTGAATAGCAGCATAGTTTGGAGTTTGAAGCGTCACTGTATGGAACTACTACACTACTAGCGACACTGTATGGAATCGCTAGACTAATAGCGACATAGTTTCATGTAGGCACACAAAACATCAAGAAAACCATGGAATTTCTCAAAAAAGTGTGTTGAAAATTTATGATTCACCCTCCTTCTAGCGCCAAAATGTGAACGTCAATCCTAGACCTACACAAACATGAGAAATAAACACACAATTAGATCATTATGCAAGTTAAATCAACATTGCTCATCAAATTCATTTGAAATGCACAAGATAAGAAATGGAAATGAAGAATACAAATGAAAACTATCAAATCCTATCTAATGCAAGCAAACTCTCAATCCCATGGGGGAATTGGTGGCATTTTGATGTGGAAAATGGCCCTTTCCCAACTCCTTTGCAAGCTTAATGATGATTTGATGAAGATCGATCCACTTGATGGTGATGAACAATGAACTCCTTGATGAAATCTTCAATAACCTAGCTAATATGATGGAAAATGCTATGAAAATAGATAAAATTAGCTCTCAATGTGAAGAGAGTAACTTTGCTCTAAGTTGTGGATTTGAAACAAATTCAAAATCTAAAGATAATGTCTTTACTTCCAATTGTGGATCCAAAATAAGAAGAACCTTTTATTTATAGAAAAACAAGATGGAAGAATAGACAAAAGGGAGGAATGTGGGATCAGTCAACATCCAATGGGCAAGTTCCACTTGTCAAGATGTGAATGGAGGAAGCTTGAGCACATTTTGATGAATGTGCCAATAAATGACATTAGGTGGAATTTGAAATTCATGAAATGACAAGTTGGAGGGAGAAAAGAATGTCTTAAATGCCACTTGGATCAATGCACAAGGACATGTAAGAGGCATTGAATGCCTTGTTGGAAGGACACATCCCTTTGGAGGGATTTTCAAATTTGGAGGAATATTCCCTACTTTATGCTAAGTTGAGGGAAATTAGAGATTTAATAAATCAAAAGAAATGAAATTTATTGTGCAAGTTGCAATATCTAGAGGATTGGACATGGATTAAGATTAACATTAATTGAAATTTGATTAATTAAGAGGAGGTTAGTTTGATTTGACAATTTTGACTTAGATTTAGGATTTAAATAAATCAAAGTGGAGAGGAATAATGATTTAGACTGAATTAAATAAAGATTTTGATTTATTTAATAAAAAGGGGATGATGTTAGACAAAATCAAATAAATGTTACTTTATTTAATTTAATAAAATGACTTTAGTGGTTTAATTAAATAAAGTGAATTATTTAATTAAAAGAGGGACTATAGAATTAATTAAATAAAATGATTTATTTAATTAATGAGAAATGATGACAATCAGATAAATTTGATTTATTCAATTAAGAGAGGAATTTAATGAATTTAATCAAGTAAAGGTTATTTGAAAAAATATTTAGAAAAAGGGGATGATTCAGGATGAAGCGATGTTAGTGAAATTAGGATCAAGTTTATAGCATCAATTAGTACATTTTACGTGTGTACAAGATGATAGAATAAATTATCCATCAAATTAAAGCATATACATCTCCATTTTATGTGGAAGCACAACATTGTAATCACAGTAGAAAATCCCACTCCATAATATAATCCTACTCCCACTGCCCACCATCTGTTCATTACATCTGCATCATTACCTATTGTCTTATTCCATTTTGTCTGATTCACTCTATTATCCAAACCAAAACTCAGTGTCCAGTTTTCAAGTTGAGGCCCATGAAGATTAGGATTTCCAAAAAAGAAGATGCCTCAAAGGTTGAAAACTGCTTCCCCTATGGTATTAACCCTGACAGCATGTTGTCTGAAAGATTCAACGCAACAAGGAATGTTAGATTTGAGAGTTGGAAAGGAATTTTTCCTGACAACTTGTTTTGTGAAAGATCCAGAGACTCCAAGTGAGCCATGGCCCCCAAGGATTTAGGGATTGAACCGTTGAGATTATTATTTGATATGTTGAGAGAAATTAAACCCTAGAGGAGTCCCAATTCTTGAGGAATATTACCAGACAGGCTGTTACACGAGAGATCCATGAACTTTTCTGCATTGATTATCTTCTTGTATGTTTGAACCCTTCCTTTTATCCAAACTATTACTTCATCCTCATATTTTGATTCATATAAAGAGTTCACATAGTGAGGTACTACCAATGCACTATAAGAGGTAAGTGTTACACCAATAATTTGAGATTGATTGATCATAGTTTATAACTTGCTTAGATTTTGAGGAATACTTTCTGATAAATGGTTACCAGATAAATCTAAAATTTGAAGATTTTGTAGCCTCATAAGCTGGGGTGGAATTCTATCTTTAAGCTTATTAGAAGCTAAGTTGAGAACTTTCAAATCTTTCAACTTTTCAATCCAAGCAGGAATTCTACCTTCAAATTTGTTATTTCCCAAATCAAATACTCGGAGACCCGTGCAATTTGAAATGAATGAAGGAATAATACTTTGCAACCTATTGGCATTGAGATTTAGACTATGCACATTTCCCAACTCTTCTGGAATCTCCCCTTGCAAAACATTTTGAGCCAGTTTTAAATCACTGCCCTATATTTGCAGGAATCATACCTATCAACTTGTTATTTGACAAGTCCAAAAGCCCCAATTTATTTGAATCTGCACATATAAAACTTGGAATTTCTCCAGAGAGATTATTCCCTGACAATGATAAAGAGAATGATAGCTCATATCTAATAAGGCCAATTCTAGGAATAGAGGGCCCATTAAACTCATTATCTGAAAAATCTAATATAAATGAACCAAAATCAAGAGCAGGAAGTGAGCCATATAATCTATTCCCATGCAAATCCACCACATAAAACTTATGGGATATCTATCGGGGTAGAGAACCTTCCATTTAGTTGTATGAAAGATTAAGCATATAAAGATAAGGAAGATCCCATAGCCACGAAGGAAGATTTCCCACAATGTGGTTACTCGAAAGATCTAGCTGTATCAATCGATATTGTTGGGACAAAAATGGAGGAAAATCACCTTCTATATTGCAAGACCTCAATGCCAAAGATTCCAGTTGACCAAACTATGGAATCCAACTTGTAGATGTTGAGAATTGTGTCTCAACCTTGCAAGCCTTTTTTCAGAAAATTTTAGAATTTGTTTGTGGTAGTTCTCCACATGTTTATGTGTTGGAAAAGGGTGTATGAGTTGTTAAAAATGTGCCTTGTCCCTATTAGAATATAGGAGGGTTGTTTTTAGAGTATAAACAACTCATTGTATGAATTTAATGGGGGTCTAAACTACAGGACAAAATTATGGACAAAAATGCTATTTTAACTTGGTTGGTTTCCCATCTTGGAAGTTACAAGTGACAAGTGGGTAACATGTGGCATGGTTGTTTTGCCCATGGTTTTGTAAAACCACAAATGGTTTCCAGGTTGTAAATCACTATAAAAGGAGGGCTTGGGGAGGTGTTTGAATCATTGAGTTCAGTTTGCAAGACTGAGTGCTAGAAGGAGTCTCTCCGAGTCTGAGTTTGAGTTGTGGTGATGCACTCCTGTAAGAACTTGCATTGCAAGTGTATTGTAATCTTTTGATTTGATAATACATTGTGCGAGTTTTGGAGGGTGGGGTTTTTCTCTCGGAAGGGTTTCCCCATGATAATTACTGTGTTATGTGTTTATTGTGATATTTCATTTATGCATGTTTATTTGTCCATTAAAATCTCTGTAATAGTTAGTTGAATTTGCATAATTGTCCTCTCAAGATTAGCGTAGGAAGTGATTCCACGCACCTTTTCTTCCTTACAAGTGGTATCAGAGCCTGGCCAGTTCTGGTTCTATTTGTTGGGTACAGGGTTTTTTGAGCTAATCAAGGTTTGAGTGGGAGCTTGTGCAAAGTATTTTATTTTTTGTATTGCAAGATTGTAAAGATGGCAAGCACGTTGGGGAGAATTGATGTAGAGAAGTTTTCTGGCACCAACTTTGAGATGTGGAAGCTGAAGATGGAAGATCTGTTAATTGATCGAGATCTATGGGATGCAGTGGATGAGAATACCCTGAGGCCCGCAGATCCAACTTTAGCTGCACAATATGATGTAATGGATAGAAAAGCGAAAGGTCTCATAAGATTGTGTCTTGCATATTCAATTTTGATTAATGTCCATGAAGAATCTACTACAAAGAAGCTTTGGAAGAAGCTAAGTGAGATCTATCAAGCGAAATCACTTGTGAACAAGATTTTCTCGAGGAAGAAGTTGTATTCCTTGAGAATGGAAGAAGGTGGACGAATTTCTAAGCATCTGGAAAGCTTTAATATGTTGATGACTCAGTTGACCTCAGTTGGGGTGAAAATGGATGAAGAAGAAAGGTGCCAAATCTTGCTATGTTCGTTGCCAGACTCATGGGATAGCCTCGTCATGGCTATAGGGAGCACTTCAGTTGTCTTGAAGATGGAGGACGTTGTTGGTTCTCTACTTTCTGAGGAGATGAGAAGGAAGGTCTCTCTGAATGCTAAAGAGGCTTTGAGTGTTCGAGGAAGACCAAAAGAAAGAGGCAAGAATGAAAAGCAGCATGGTCGTTCTAAGTCCAAGAATAAGGGGAGATCAAAATCTCCTGGTAAGTCCAAGGCAATCTGCTGGAATTGTGGCAAACCTAGACACTTCCAAAAGGACTGCAAAGAGGAGAAGAAGAAGAAGAAGAAGAATCAAGATTCTGATTTTGAGTCCGAGAAGGAAGATGGAGATTCTTTCATCACAGCCTTGGCCACTCATGCAGGTGACAATGCATGGTTGATAGACTCAGGTGCATCTTTCCACATGACTCCTAATAGAAACTGGTTTAGTAAGTATGAAAATTTTGATGGTGGTAAGGTGTATTTGGGTGATAACTCTGTTCTTGATATTGTTGGCCGTGGAAGTATTCGTGTGAAATTTTTTGATGGTAGAATTAGAAGATTTGATGGTGTCTTGCATATCCCAAGACTAGCAAGAAATTTGTTATTTGTTAGCAAACTAATAGATGTGGGTGTGCATGTACAGTTTTTTGAAGCAGGTGTGAAAATGGTGAGAGTGCTATGGTAATAGCAAGAGGAAGAAGATTGGGTACATTGTACCAGCTTGATGCGTGCATGGTTGAGTGCAATAGTACTTCTGATAAGATTGTGAAAAGGACTACTTTGTTGAAGAAGGAGAGGTTTTCTCTTTCAATAGATGATCATGGTGTTTGGGTACCCAAGGGTGCTCTATCTACCAAATCAAAGTTGCCTGTAGAGAAGACCATGTTATGGCACCAAAGACTCGGCCACATAGGTGAGAAGGGTCTACAGACCTTGCAAAATAAAAACCTTGTTGATGGGTTGAATGACTGCAATCTTGAGTTCAATTTTTGTGAGCATTGTATCTATGGTAAACAAAATCGTATTCAGTTTTACTCGAGTTCTCATAAGTCTTCATGTATTTTGGATCTTATCCATTTAGATGTATTTGGTCCAGTTGATGTTTCTTCTATTGGTAGATCAGTTTATTATGTTTCTTTCATTGATGATTTTAGTAGAAGAACATGGGTTTATTTTCTTAGGAGTAAAGCTAAAGCTTTCAGTCGTTTCAAAGAATTTGAAGCAATGGTTGAGTTACAGACTGGAAAGAAGATAAAGTGTTTGAGAACTAATAATGGTGGTGAATATTGCTCTAATGATTTTGACACATTTTGTAAAGATTGTGGTATTAAAAGAGAGAAGACGACTCCGTATTCTCCACAGCAGAATGGAGTTGCAGAAAGAATGAACAGGACCTTGATAGAGAAGGCTAGGAGTATGCTGAGTGGAGTTGGGCTGGAACAAAAGTTCTGAGCTGAAGCTGTTGCCACTGCCTGCTACCTGATAAACAGGTCTCCTACATCAGCTCTTGTTGATAAGATGCCAATGGAAGCGTGGTCAGGCCACAAGCCTTCACTTAGACATCTGAGAGTGTTTGGTTGTGAGGCATATGCTCATGTGCCAAAGGAGAAGCAAACAAAATTGGACAACAAAGCTGTCAAATGTATCTTCATCGGATATAGTTATGGTGTGAAAGGATACAAGCTTTGGGATCCTGTTGCACAAAAGGTATTTTATTCTAGAAGTGTTATTTTTAGAGAAACTAAGCCTTCTTCTGTTATAGTGCAGCCAGAACAGATGGAAGAAAAGAAAGATGTGATTCAACTACCTATTAC
Source organism: Sequoia sempervirens (assembly GCA_007258455.2). Lineage (NCBI taxonomy): Eukaryota > Viridiplantae > Streptophyta > Pinopsida > Cupressales > Cupressaceae > Sequoia > Sequoia sempervirens. Next base: position 129,030,346 of record VDFB02000017.1, read on the forward strand.
ACCTAAGAAAGTTGAATCAAGGCCCTTAGAAAGACAAGAAGTCGAGGAAAGTTCTACGAGTTCTGAATCATCAGAGGAAGAGGGAGAACCTAAACCTGAACCAGATCTTGTTCGAAGGTCTAGTAGACAGAGGAAAGCACTAGAAAGGAATGAATATTCTCCTGATGATTGGAGGTGTATATTTGCTTTGAATGCTAATATTGATGAACCAAAATCTGTAGAAGAGGCTCTTGGTATGAATGATTCAGAGTCCTGGGAAATAGCCATGGATGAAGAGATGGCAGCTCTTAAGCAGAATGACGCATGGGACCTTGTACCATTGCCTAAAGGATGGAAGCCTGTTGGTTGTAGATGGGTTCAGATGGAAGCATTGAGAAGTATAAAGCACGTTTGGTTGCAAAATGTTACTCCCAAGTTGCAGGAGTTGATTATGGTGAAATTTTTTCTCTTGTAGCAAAAATGACATCCATTCGATTTTTACTTTCTATTGCAGCTGCTTATGATCTAGAGGTTGAGCAGATGGATGTGAAAACAACTTTCCTTCATGGAGATTTGGAGGAAAAAATTTATATGACACAATCAGAGCACTTTGTGGTGAAAGGTAAAAGTCATTTGGTCTGTAAGTTGAAGAAATCCTTGTATGGTTTAAAACAAAGTCCTAGGATGTGGTACCAGAAGTTTGATACATATGTTTTGAGTTTGGGATTTGTGTGATCTAAATCTTATCATTGTATATATTACAAGTCTGATGGTGATTATTTCATGGTTATTGCCTTATATGTTGATGACATGTTGTTTATTAGCAAAGGAAAAGGTTTGATTGCAGAATTAAAATCTTAGTTCTCAGCAAAGTTTAAAATGAAAGATCTTGGTGCAGCAAGGCATATTCTGGGAATGGAGATTATAAGAGATAGGAAAAACAAAAAGCTTTGGCTAGGCCAGAGTAAGTATGTTTGTACTATTCTGAGAAGATTCAATATGCAGGATTCCAGACCATTGAGTGTTCCTGTTACTATGGGAACAAAGCTTTCTAGCTCATAGTGTCCTACATCCCCATTGGAGATGGAAGAGATGAGTCGAGTACCCTATCAGAGTGTTGTTGGAAGTTTGATGTATGCTATGGTCTGTACAATACAAGACATTGCCCAAGCAGTGGGAGTACTTTCTCATTACATGTCTAATCTAGGAAGAGTACATTGGGATGCAGTAAAAAGAGTTTTCAAATACTTACGGGGTACCTTAGAGTACTATATATGTTTCCATGGAATAGGAAACGAGCATTCCTTGGATATTCGAGGCTACGTGGATTCAGACTGGGCCAATGATGTTGATAGAAGAAGATCCACCAGTACATATGTGTTTACATTATTCGGTGGTGCAATCAGTTGGATGAGCAAGCGACAAGCTGTGGTCACTTTGTCCACTACAGAGGCAGAGTATATGGCAGCTACTCATGCCTGCAAGGAAGCCATCTGGCTAAAGAGATTGTGTTTAGATATAGAGTTCAAACAGGGGTGCAATGACAATTTATAGTGACAGTCAGAGTGCAATCTGCCTAGCAAAGAACCCGACATTTCATGCCAGGACCAAGCACATTGATGTACAATATCATTTTGTGAGAGATATGGTTGAGGACGGCAAGGTGAAGCTGGAGAAGGTGGAGACTTTGGTGAATGTTGCTGATGCATTAACTAAGCCCGCGAGCACAAAGAAATTCAGATGGTGTTTAGAGTCTATGGGGCTCTTGGCCCCTAGCAATTAAGTCCATGACACTTTGGATCCCCTGACTCTTGCAAGGTGTTCGACAAGTGGGAGAATGTTGAGAATTGTGTCTCAAACTTACAAGCCTTTTTTCAGAAAATTTTAGAATTTGTTTGTGGTAGTTCTCCACATGTTTATGTGTTGGAAAAAGGTGTATGAGTTGTTAAAAATGTGCCTTGTCCCTATTAGAATATAGGAGGGTTGTTTTTAGAGTATAAACAACTCATTGTATGAATTTAATGGGGGTCTAAACTAGAGGACAAAATTATGGACGAAAATGCTATTTTAACTTGGTTTCCCATCTTGGAAGTTACAAGTGACAAGTGGGCAACATGTGGCATGGTTGTTTTGCCCATGGTTTTGTAAAACCACAAATGGTTTCCAGGTTGTAAACCACTATAAAAGGAGGGCTTGGGGAGGTGTTTGAATCATTGAGTTCAGTTTGCAAGATTGAGTGCTAGAAGGAGTCTCTTTGAGTCCGAGTTTGAGTTGTGGTGATGCGCTCCTGTAAGAACTTGCATTGCAAGTGTATTGTAATCTTTTGATTTGATAATACATTGTGCAAGTTTTGGAGGGTGGGGTTTTTCTCTCAGAAGGGTTTCCCCACGGTAATTATTGTGTTATGTGTTTATTGTGATATTTCATTTATGCATGTTTATTTGTCCATTAAAATCTCTGTAATAGTTAGTTGAATTTGCATAATCGTCCTCTCAAGATTAGCGTAAGAAGCGATTCCGCACACCTTTGCTTCCTTACAGTAGAAATGGCAATTGTAAACTGATTTTCAGAAAGGTCTAGTCTGTGTAGGTGAGTTAGATCATCGAGCATCTGAAGTGAAAAGTTGCCTCTTAATCTGTTGGAAGGAAGTGACAATGCTTCTAAACTAGCCATCTTTGAAATGGAATCTGGAATTGTTCTTGACAGCTGGTTATAGCCTAGATGGAGTTCACTTAATACCGAAAGCTCACATAGAGATGGACGAATCTGACCAATTAGTTGGTTGTTACTAAGGTTCATAGTTGCAAGGGATGAAAGATAGTCAAAAGAGGACAATATATCGCCTTGGAAACTGTTATAGGAGAGATCCAAAGTCTCAAGTTTTGAAAAGTCTGCAATGGAAGAGGGAATCTCTCCTAAATTGCAACCAGCAAGAAATAGTACAACAAGGGAGGAAGAGTGGTTCAAAATAAAAGAAAGGTTTCCTTTCAAGTCATAATTAGAACTAAGCACAAGATTGCTCAATTTTGAATGGGACATGAAATTGGAAGAAATGGAACCAGTTAGATTATAACCTTTGAGATTAAGTGAAACCCAATGATGACACATTCTCAAACCAGAGGGGCAGTTCAAATGAGAAGGAATTATAGCCAATATGCAGATGTGATAAAGAGGTGAGGTTTGAGAGATCTGGAATATTACCGGAGAGCCCACAGTCAAATAGGTGAATCTGGGTAAGATTGACAAGACTACTAAGGGCCTCACCCCACTGCTTCGAGGCCATTGTCAGGTGCACTCCATCCATTTGTAAAAATTCCAAGCTTCTTAGATTTCTAACCCATACATCAAACTTACTACTATTCAAAAAGTCATTATTAGAAATATCCAAATAACCCAAGCACGACATATTTCCCAACTCGAGAGGGAATTCACCATAAAATCCAGCATCTGACAAGCTAAAAAATGTAAGTCTCTGCAGTTTTGACAAGTGGGGAGGAATAGAAATACCTTTAAAGTCATTCCAGCTGTGATCCAAGTGTTGTAGATGCTGCAGATTAAACAGCGATGGATGAACTTCACCTCCCAACTTAGGTTTCCTTACAGAAAACTCACCAATCTTCTCCTCGTATCCTTCAGCACTTAGATAAAGGCGAATGACATGGGATGTATGATAATTGCAACCAACCCCCACCCACTGGCAACAATTGAATCCCCACCAAGAGGATAATCGAACCGAGGAAAGATTAAGACCGGCCTTGAAATCTAATAGAGAAATTCGTTCATATTGTAAACATGTTGAAATTGGAAAAACACTTTGCAGCGTTACTATCCATAACAGTAAAAACCCATAGCCCACAGACATTTTAAACGTAAGGGGAAACATTGTGTTCCTATTATGCCAACTGTCGAATTTTAATTTACTCAGAGCTGTGTGTATTTTACAAGTCTTTCCCGGTCTAGCTATAAATAAGTAAACAATTAGACTTGGTGGTTACAACGTTGCTTCTTTCGTCTCCTTTTGACTTGACTTGATCGTAGCTTGAAAAGCATTTTTCCACAACACATTTGACCTTTTTTTAAGCACACGCATGGAAAATATATTAGGGGAGAGGATCCATTAGTTGAGCATGTTTCAATAGTTGTGATAGTAGTTGTTTATATAATGTCCAAAACGTTGGCAACACAAGGGCAGATAACTGAGAGGGGGTGAATCAGTTGTCACATAAATTTAAACTTGTTTAACTTATTAACCTTATTCTCAGATTTGATCAATAACCATTAAAGTATAAACCATCAACACATTAGGAACACACATTAACACTAAGATTTTTTACGTGGAAACCCTGTTAGGGGAAAAACCATGGTGGAGGTTAATCCACAAGATTATACCCTATTAAAAGTATAAAGAAGAATAAATGAGGAATGCACATGCATTCATGCACATTGCCTAGAGCTCACCGCTCAAATACAACAAGGCTTACTACCCAAGGAAGACACACTGTCTTACAGAAACATTCAGATTACATCCACAAGATTTTGAACTGAGAAAATAGCATCTGCTAATGCTATTATTCTCAACATTAATGACATTTTCAATCTAAGCATAAATTTAGTTGATATGATAATTATAAACTAAGTACTCTAGTCTTGATGAGAAAGTGAAATGAATCCTAAAAACTATTATTGATATTAAGATAAAATTTATCTAGGTGTTTTATTTTTCATAATTATATTCAATACAATTTTATTACTTCTATTCAAATGATGTATTCTTGTTATATTTATGATAAAAATTAATTGTAATTTATTATTGAAGTTACATGATATGAACATAGGGTTCATTACATCTCCTATTTTATATGACCATTTCAAAGGAATTGCTACCATGTATCACATGAAACTTAGGTAAAATGTGTAGGTCAAGTTCCTCTTTAAACACGTATTAAAATCTATCTATTTATTTATCTGATTGTTCCAAATATTACTATTATATAATGTGTTTTTGAGCTATCGAGTTTCAAAATAAAATTAATTATTTTTAGTTTAATTGTCTAATATAATATTTGTGTATAACCTCTTTAAAATCATATTTCATGCAATTGACAAAAAAATTATTTTAACTCAACTCATTTTTCTAGATATGTTTTTGGGTGGATTCAAAATGTACCCACATATCTAAATGAATGTTGTTATGGATAACTACCATCAAATATTTGGATGGTTGTTCCAATGAATGCCATTTTTTAGCATAAATGCACCTATATCTGTAGGTGATTGTTTCTATTCCTACCCTTCAACTATGGTTTGGATGATTGCTCCAATGGATTATAAAATGCCCAAGCTCTCTATGAATCTTTGTATTAAGTTATGCATGAATGCATTTGAACAAGTTTATGCAAATATATTTCAATATATTTTAGATAGATTGACATCTATAGAAAAAATCAATAAATAGCATGACACCCGTGATCTAGGCCCACATGCTCTATTATTCTTCTACTTTTGCACGTTATCTAACAAAAAGTGTTTTTTTACATTGTTGGGGAAAGCACATGCATTTTTTAAGCATTCCACCACCTTTGCAAACCTTTTTTATTGTTTTCCAACTTAGGAAAGAGGAAATAACAAAGTTTTTACATCAAATTTGATTATATGAACTCAAATTTTCATGTTTGTAGTGTTGCAATGTTAATTATTATTTTATTGTTATAATTTCATATTATAGATTGGTTAATTCTATAGTTTTTAGTAATTCTATTAGAGTTATATAAAATTGAACGTTGAAAAGGAAAAAACTTCATGAAAAGCTCAAATCCTTGAGGAGTTTGATGCAAGAAGAAAAACATACACATAATTGAGTAGTTTTCAAATCAAATCTCGAATTTTAAGGTATGTCAAGTCTTTATACATGTTATTTACATTTTCCTCCACTCTCTTATGTTTCTTTATCACTTCTTATCATGCATGCTTAATATAATGCTTTGATTTTGTTATCATGTTGATTTTGGGAATAGATTTTGCTAAGTATTTAAAATTATAAGTGCTCAACATACATACCCTTAATCAAATGAACTTGTTTTTGCTAAGGGAGTAGATTAGATTTTGTTAATATAATCAAATGCAACATATTTATCATCCTTATCTTTATAGTAATCAACATACCTTTCCATAGAAGATAAATTTTCATCCTGGGTTATTGAGAGGAATTTTCATATTCAAATGAAACAAATTTAGACAAAATAAACTCAATGTATATTTTATTTTATTGTATATTAACTCTAATCAATTCAAATGTTTATAAAATATATTGTTGGTTAGTGTGCCAAAATCACCACATCAAATTGCTTCTTTCTTGTCAAATTGACTATGTGACGCCATCCCACATTCAATTTGCAAGGAGCATACCGTACTTATTAGAATATATCAACATTATATAAATTCTACATGATTTCATGCTTGCATCATGGGTCATGGGGGTCAAATTGGTTCCAACTCAAGTTCCTTATGTTTCATTATTATATCTACATCAACGTTGTATAGTGTCATGATTGCATATGCCGTGTCACACTAGCTCCAATTCCATGATGCATTATATTCTATACCAAGTTTATATGGTGTCATGTGTGCACATGTTGGGCCACACAAGTACTAACACATTAATTTCCTTATGTCTCATGATTCCATCTATATCAACATTATAAGGTGGTCATGCATACACATTGCGGGAGCTACACTAGTTCCATATACATGATTCCTATGCATGTCATAATCTCTTTTACAACACTTACCATGTGTACACTTTGTCGGGGCTGCACTATTTCAAACTACAAAATGCCCTATACATCATGGCACACATCACATCACTATTTTGTCTGCATGAAAAAGATTGTTATAATTCATACTCCCATATTCAATTAGTTTTTTTACATCAAAATATGTAGGTCTTCATTCGAAGGTTACCTTCAGACAAAGATATTTTTTTTCTTTTTTTGACAATAGAATATTACGTTTGAATGAAGGTAGCCCTTTGTTCAAAGGTCTTCATGATAGAATATTCCATTTGAAGTTGAGGGGACCTTGACAACAACATATTGAACATCACCTCAATAATTCAGTAGCAAATGGAGATAAGCAACTTCTAGTGCAATATCATTCACCTGAACTTGATCTTGCATAAACACATTAAAACATATCATAACTACAAAATAAAAAATTATGATTAATTAAATATTCCAAAAAAAAAAACAAAACAAAAACAACATTTCTATTTTTTCAAATATTAAAAAAAAACTGGACCCTAGAACAATATCATAATCCTTTCAATAAAAATAATGTTATAAACACAATCTTCAAACAATATTATAATCTTTTCAATAAAGACAACGGGATAAACACAATCTTCAAATACTATAATCGGTTATCAAAAACTTAGGAACCATTCATGTGCCTTCACTTTTCACTGAGATTTTGATTATCGTCAAGAGGATTCGAGGAATCACAAGCATAATTAATTTACATAAACGATTTCTTGTGAGGACTGTAGAGTGTTTGCACCCAAATTTGTATTTATCGAAAATCCCCTGAAACCCACAAACAGCCCCATCAATTAATTGTGCCTAAAATGACGAAGACAATCCAATTTCACTATGTTCTAATGGCATAGCCACTTACCAAGATGATCTTTTCCCCACGGAATGGATCTCCGAAGATAGCCTGAGGGCTAAACATATCAAAGAAAAACAGAGCATGCTTATATCCAGTACTAGATCCATTATAATTCCTCTTTGGGAGATCTTTTGGATCAGAAACAGGCCCGGATAAGGTCTGAAAATGGAACCCAAAGCAGACATTAAGACACATTAAGGCTGACAAAACTTGATTCTTGATTTTCTTTTTGAATAAACGAATCCTTTCTGAACCCCAAGGATGATAATTAATTCTATGACACAAAATTACTTAAAACGACTGACTACAAATAATGCCTTATTAATGGAAGCAAGCACTAATTTGAACGTGGATCATCAAGGCAGCAAGCACTCCAACTTGCAACTTCATCACAGCCAGATGAACTAAACCTTGGAGCGCTTATACATTGCAGTAATGGACTTATCCTAGAGTTTTTACCATGGACTTACCGTGTATGTGTTTCTGCAGACTGAACAAAAATATCTGTTGCTGCATTTTCCTAAGAGAAAACATGATCTGTCTTCTCAGAAATTCTCCTCATTTATCTTGCCATCCTTCCCAGAAAAGGCACTTTACTGTAGATACTGTAGATTTCCTCTTGCAGACATAACAGGACTAATACAAGCTCTGACTTATCTAGAAAGAACATTTCCATCCCATTCAAGGCCTTAAACTCAGTTATGACATGGGAGTCCCGTTAATAAGTGTCACACATAATGTAAGCCCCGGCATAATTTAGAGGGGATGATTTCCTGGCACAAAACCCATTCAAATTTTCACTAATATAAGCATTAACTAAATCTAGATCTAATGATTTTGACGATGCAGGAAAAATCAAGCTAAAACTAATCTGTCTTCTAATCTTCCTTCCGCGTTCTCTTCTTTGAACAAGCAAGTCGACCTTCTTATTGTGTTCAGCCACCAGACGATAAAGCCTTGAGGTCCAAGTAACACAAAGACACACTTGTACAGTTGTCAATGAACAGAGACTCTAAAAAGGACATAGGTTGCACAGATTCAACAAGCACAAACAAAAATGTTGAGAAATAGTACTCACCATATATAAGAGAAACTTGAAGAGATTAGAGAACCAACAAGCTAAATGCTATGATAAAATTCCTTCTTTTTGAAGAGTATAAGCAATTTACTTATATTTGTTGTATGGAACAAATTTTATGAAATACTCATATGATCATTTAGGCATCCTTTGCAAACACAAATCTAACATAAATACCATAAGACAAGTTGTTACTTCTTTTACCCAAATGCTTAATATAGACTTTACATATTTCAAACATTCAAATAAGAGAAAGAATCGCCTTTGAATAGTTATTAATTGCATGAAAGAAATAAAAACCCCCAAATTGGGTTTTAATATTGGAGCTTTGTTGTGTATACCCAAAAATGTCAAAGGTAATCTCTCAACAATATTTTCATCAACTACTTTAAAAACTAATAATAGCAAAGCTTCGAGATATTTTTCAATTGATGACAATTGTTTGTAACCAAACGAAAATAATGACAATACCACCATATATTTTTATCAAAATATATTCTTTTAAAAGCTTTGCATCAAAAATTATCTAATATAATCTTTAAAGAAATAAAAGGAACTCAAGCTAAGTTTTAATATTGGAGCTTTGTTGTGTATACTCAAATATGTCAAAGGCAATGGCTCAACAATATTTTCATCAACTACTTTAAAAACTAATAATAGCAAAGCTTCAAGATAATTTGTAAGTGATGACAATTGTTTGCAGCCAAAAGAAAATAATGACAATACCACCATATATTATTTTTAAAGCTTTGCATCAAAACTTGTCTAATCTAATCTTTAAAGAAATAGCTCAAATGAAAAATATAAGATTTATCAAATAATATGATCTTAAAAAATATGACTCAAATGAAAAATATAAGATTTATCAATAACTTGAAGTAATTTAATGGTAGTTTTTACAGATATAGAAAACAACCTATATTCAAAATATCAAATAAGAAATATAACATTATCAACATGTGTGGAATCATTGTCATTCATGGATCTGCAAAACACACAGATATAAAAAATAAAAGTAAAAAATATATTATTTTAAATGATAAATTGAATGAACTTCTAAAAACTATAATATTTTTATATTGACTCACCTCAACAAAAGAAATATAATTTCACAACATCAAATTGCAAAGCAATGGGAAGACCAAATCAACTCTCTTGAAGTATTTATGTCCCCACTTTTTTCTAATACAATAAATGCTACCACTACTGCAAAACCAACTCCATATGCCTGTCCCACTCCAATCTCATGCCACACACTTTCCTCGCTTTGCTCTTCTAATGTGTAGAATCATTGTAATTCTAGGATCTGCAAAACACACAAATATGAAGAAAACAATTTAAATATATATTTTTTTAAATGATAAATTTAATGAGCTTCTAAAAAGTATAATATTTTTGTTATTCACTCACCTCAACAAAAAAACATAATTTCACAATGTCAAATTGCGAAGCCATGGGAACATAAATTTCAAGATCAAATCAACTCCCTTGAAGTATTTATGTCCCTGCTTCTTTCTTAATACAATATATAGTACCACTGTTGCAAAACCTACTCCATATGACAGTCCCACTCCAATCTCATACCACACACTTTCCTCACTTTGCTCTTCTTCATTGATAGATGCAGAAACATGAGGAGGCACAGGTGCAAATTCTGGCCAAGGGCATTTCTTTGGAAGCGGACATCCCCATAAATTTGGATTCCCTAAATAAGATGATTTATTAAATGTTGTCATGTGTCCTCCCTGTGGTATACTACCTGAAAGGTGGTTGTTGGAAAAGTTCAGAGCTCCCAAATAGCTCAAAGAACCAAGCTCTGTAGGAATTGATCCAGAAAAATGATTTGTAGAAAGATCTAATGTTTCCAACCAAATCATTTGTTCAATACTTTTTGGAATAGTGCCATTGAGATTATTCATGGAAAGGTTGAGCAACTTTAACCCTTTCAACTTTCCCAAATCGGAAGGAATATCCCCATTCAATTGATTGTTTGAAAGCTCTATGGACACCATGTTGGGGAAAATATATGTGTAGTGCTCATCTCTGCCTTTGGAATCCATATTCAACCCAATCTGATACATGTACCATAACAACTCATGTTCCCCAGATGGCGGAGCAGTTCTTGATATCGGAGGAAGAAGAAAATCATTTAATTGAAATTGAGTCTTGCTAAATTCCTTGTGTGGCTCAGACAACATTGCTTGTAAATTGAAAATGCTACGTGGTATATACCCTGATAGGCGATTCGAAGAAAGGTCCAAGATCTGGAGCTCTGTCAGCTGCCCAATTTCTATAGGAATACTACCTTCAAAATTATTCTTCCTCATTGCTAACACTTTCAACTTCGAAAGGTTTCCAATTGACTTTGGAATGTGGCCTTTCAATAAGTTTTGCCCAACATCTAGAAAATATAATTTTGTGCAACTTGATATGGAAGGAGGGAATAATCCGTTTAGCTGGTTATTCTTTATCACTAGTGACTGCAGATTACTTAGCCAACCAAACTCATACGGAATCATTCCCCCCAAATTATTATCCCCCAAATTCAACATTTTCAACAAAGAACAGTTGGCTAAGCTTGGAGGGATCATTCCATTCAAATGATTATTTGCCAAATCTAACATCGTTAGTGGAGAGCCAAACTGCAAGCTTGGAGGAATATTTCCTGTTAGGAAATTGTGGTTGAGAAACAATAGTCGTATCCTAGGAGGCCAAATTGATGGTAATTGTCCACATAAAGTATTGTGAGACACATCAAAGACCACCAAGTAATTCAGAGCTGTAGTGTTTAGCAGAAGGCGACCTTGCAGATGATTTGCTGTAAGATTGATGTATTTTAGACTCATATCCATTAGCCAAGAGGGAATTTCTCCAAAAAGATCGTTGCCAGCTAATTGCAACTCTTCAAGTGAGAATTGAGTCGAAATCCACGATGGGATTTGACTATTCATCTTGCATGATGTCATATATAATTTATATAATTGGAATGAAGGAATCCAAGTAGTGCTGATGTTGAGTTCACAATCGGATAGGGACAGGTCCACTAATTTGCTAAGGTTGTGAAAGAAAGCCTCTAAAATTAGCTGATGGTTGTTAAATGTAAGATGGAGAATTTTAAGTGAAGAGGGTAGTGCTGAGGAAGCAATACTCTGCTTGAATGCATTCCCCATACCATCCAGGTAGATTAGGGAGGAAAGCCTTGAAAATGAGATGGGAAAAGTTCCATTTAGCTGGTTGTAAGACAGATCTAAGTAATTAAGTGAAGAGAGACAACCCAAGGAATCTGGGACACGACCACTTAGAGCATTATAAGAAACATCAAAATATTCAAGCGAAGACATCTTGCCTAGGGAATATGGGATATTTCCACTCAAGTGATTGTTAGAAAGATATAGATCAGTTAGAGAAGAGAGACTACCCAAACAAGATGGTAAGCTTCCATTCAGTTGGTTGTAGCTAAGATCAACTTCCCTAAGGCTCGTGAGCATACAAATAGTAGTGAGGACGGTTTCACCTCCCAAATTGTTGTTATTTAACCGAAGGACATCAAGACGAGACATGTTTGCAAATGACAACAAAATGTTCCCACTCAACATATTATAGCTTAAGTCCAGGTATGTGAGAGAAGACATATTTTCAAAGACCAATGAAATGTCCCCACTCAACCTATTATAGCTTAAATCCAGGAATGTGAGAGAAGATATGTTTCCAAACAACAATGAAATGTTCCCACTCAACCTATTATAGCTTAAATCCAGGAATGTGAGAGAAGATATGTTTCCAAACAACAATGAAATGTTCCCACTCAAC
>VDFB02000017.1:129050269-129262219 GCA_007258455.2 Sequoia sempervirens
CTATCATTTGCAGAATTTTTGGAATTGTATAGCAAACTATAGTATGTTGATATTTCTAAAAGGGACAAACCAAAGCAGTGTTGATGTTATGTGAAAGGGATAAACTTAACTACTATCAATGTTGAAGGTAAGAGAAAAAGTAAATGCAACACATTGATATGGTTTGCTTCAGATTCACATTGATCTTTACGAAAGTGAAAATAGGAGATGATCTTGAAGTCACCTGCGGCCATGTCAATTCCAAGACCCGACCCAATTAATGAATTGGAAAGTGGCATTATAGTTGCAACAATGGACAACCACGAGAGTTTGCAGAGATCATATTATCTTCATATGTTAACTTATTATTTCTTCACAAACCTTCCCACCACCAGAAGGTACCAGGGAAGTAAAGCATTGATTAAAAGGACAGAGATTGGAGTGGCAAAATGATTAAAATTTAGAAGATTGTGTTGATAAGTGACAAACAACTTGATTTTTCAGATGGATACATCCTCTCACATGGTCAGTTACTTGGTCAGAGTAATACAATTAGGTATCAACATGTTTTTGATATTATTACATTTTTTTTGAAACTACATTTCTATGTTACTTCAACGAAAATAAAGGTGTTACATTTGACTAATCATCTCCCCACTGAAAATAATATTTTAAACATGTGTTTTATTTTGATGTTACAATTATAAAATACAATCGGCATAATCATTGCACCTTCTTTCGGTGCAAGTGCTAGTGATAGATAATGGTTTTTCCACATTATTTCGATTTGATATCAAACTACAGAGCAAGGGGAGTTCTGCTAAAGGGTACTTATAGGGGATTGTTTTTTACTCTATCTACTTCTTTTCCCATTAATACTTATCTATATTCTTGGGAAGTATCTCATAATACAGTGGAAGTAGTGTTCGATCTTCCCACATAGAGCTATAAAACATGAAGATAGAAGGTGAAAAGCATGGAAAATTAAATTCACTGATTTGACTAAAGTGTTGGTGATCTTTTTAATCCAAACTCCTATGACTTTTTTTATTTAAGTATTTTGATAAATATACATATCTTAATTGAATAAAACAAGTATGGTATCACTATTATTATTTTTATAGAGGTTATATTATTATTTAAAAATAGTATTAAATATATTTTTAAAATAGAAGTGGAAAGTCACATTTTGAACGTTCAAATAGGGCTACAGTTCAAAATAGAACACTACACAATTACAAAATTTGTTATGCAATGAGAGCAAGAGTAAAGGGAGGAGGTAGATCTTGGTCATCTAGTTTGCTCTATACAGCAGTGGGGCACAAAGTGTCCACAAGGAGTTCAAACCATTATTACCATCTTGTTTATCTTCAGTAGCAACTCAAATGGGAGAAAAACCAAGAGCCAGCCAAAAGAAATTGCCAAAATCTGGCCAGCCAACATTCCCACCACCAAAAGTCAGGGGAGAATCACACAAATAGTAGGTGAACTACAACCATCCTCCCTGAGCATGATCTCTTCTCAGGAGATAAAGAGGCCTATGAATAAGCATCCTAATTGCCATGAGCAGATTGGCTACATCCTTGACAATTCACATGAGACAGAGACCCATCTCTCTATTATTTGAACTTAAGATTGTTCTTGCATTAACACATTAAAACATATCATGACTTTAAAATAAAATAAGAAATTATGATTACCAGAATATTCACAAAAATTAACTGCATTTCTATCTTTTTAAATATTAAAAAAAAATCTGGACCCTAGAACAATATCATAATCTTTCCAATAAAAAATGGTATAAACACAATCTTCAAACAATATTATAATCTTTCCAATAAAGACAACGGTATAAACACAATCTTCAAATACTGTAAACGGTTATCAAAAACTCAGGTTATCAAAAACTCAGGAACCATTCATGCACCTTCGCTTTTCATTGAGATTCTGATTATATTCATGTATCTCTTGCTCATGAGTAGCAGGATTCTGGCTATAAGTTTTGAGCTTTATTCACAGAGGATTCGAGGAATCGCAAGCACAATTAATTTACATAAACGATTTCGGGGTGATTTCAGTTTCTACATCTGTTTTTAGGGCCTTGGCTACTGTAGAGTGTTTGCACCCAAATTTGTATCTATCGAAAATCCCCTGTAACCCACAAACAGCCCCATCAATTAATGGTGCCTAAAAATGACGAAGACAATCCAATTTCACTATGTTCTAATGGCATAGCCACTTACCAAGATATTCTTTTCTCCACGGAATGGATCTCCGAAGATAGCCTGAGGGCTGAACATATCAAAGAAAAACAGAGCATGCTTATATTTCCTCACAGGCTGATCCCTGAACAATATCAATTTTGAATTATAGGTATAAGGAACATACTACAAAATGACTTCACTGTCCTTTTCAAGCACCTGTCCAGTACTAGATCCATCATAATTCCTCTTTGGGAGATCTTTTGGATCAGAAACAGGCCCAGATAAGGTCTGAAAATGGAACACAAAGCAGACGTTAAGACGCATTAAGGCTGACAAAACTTGATTTTTTATTTTCTTTTTGAATAAACGAATCCTTTCTGAACCCCAAGGATGATAATTAATTCCATGACACAAAATTACTGAAAACGACTGACTACAAATAATGCCTTATTACTGGAAGCAAGCACTAATTTGAACGTGGATCATCAAGGCAGTAAACACTCCAACTTTCAACTTCATCACAACCAGATGAACTAAACCTTGCAGCGTTTATACATTGCAGTAATGGACTTATCCTAGAGTTTTTACCATGGACTAACCATGTATGTGTTTCTGCAGACTGAACAAAAATATCTTCACACTGAATTCCCTTCACACTTTATTCAACCACCTTTGCTGCATTTTCCTAAAAGAAAACATAAACTGTCTTCTCAGAAATTCTCCTCATTTATCTTGCCATCCTTCCCAGAAAAGCCACTTTACTGTAGATACTGTAGATTTCCTCTTGCAGACATAACAGGACTAATACAAGCTCTGACTTAATCTAGAAAGAACATTTCCATCCCATTCAAGGCCTTAAACTCAGTTATGACATGGGAGTCCCGTTAATAAGTGTCACACATAATGTAAGCCCCGGCATAATTTAGAGGGGATGCTTTCCTGGCACAAAACCCATTCAAATTTTCACTTATATAAGCATTAACTAAATCTAGATCTAATGATTTTGACGATGCAGGAAAAATCAAGCTAAAACTAATCTGTCTTCTAATCTTCCTTCCGCGTTCTCTTCTTTGAACAAGCAAGTCTACCTTCTTATTGTGTTCAGCCACCAGACGATAAAGCCTTGAGGTCCAAGTAACACAAAGACACACTTGTACAGCTGTCAATGAACAAGACTCTAAAAAGGACATAGATTGCACAGATTCAACAAGCACAAACAAAAATGTTGAGAAATACTACTCACCATATATAAGAGAAACTTGAAGAGATTAGAGAACCAACAAGCTAAATGCTATGATAACATTCCTTCTTTTTCCATTCAAATTAAGAATATAAGCAATTTACTTATGTTTGTTGTATGGAACAAATTTTATGAAATACTCATATGATCATTTAGGCATCCTTCACAAACACAAATCTAACATAAATACCATAAGACAAGTTGTTACTTCTTTTACCCAAATGCTTAATATAGACTTTACATATTTCAAACATTCAAAGAAGAGAAAGAATCGCCTTTGAATAGTTATTAATTGCATGAAAGAAATAAAAACCCCCAAATTGGGTTTTAATATTGGAGCTTTGTTGTGTATACCCAAAAATGTCAAAGGTAATCTCTCAACAATATTTTCATCAACTACTTTAAAAACTAATAATAGCAAAGCTTCGAGATATTTTTCAATTGATGACAATTGTTTGTAACCAAACGAAAATAATGACAATACCACCATATATTTTTATCAAAATATATTCTTTTAAAAGCTTTGCATCAAAAATTATATAATATAATCTTTAAAAAAATAAAAGGAACTCAAGCTAAGTTTTAATATTGGAGCTTTGTTGTTTATACTCAAATATGTCAAAGGCAATGGCTCAACAATATTTTCATCAACTACTTTAAAAACTAATAATAGCAAAGCTTCAAGATAATTTGTAAGTGATGACAATTGTTTGCAGCCAAAAGAAAATAATGACAATACCACCATATATTATTTTTAAAGCTTTGCATCAAAACTTGTCTAATCTAATCTTTAAAGAAATAGCTCAAATGAAAAATATAAGATTTATCAAATAATATGATCTTAAAAAATATGACTCAAATGAAAAATATAAGATTTATCAATAACTTGAAGTAATTTAATGGTAGTTTTTACAGATATAGAAAACAACCTATATTCAAAATATCAAATAAGAAATATAACATTATCAACATGTGTGGAATCATTGTCATTCATGGATCTGCAAAACACACAGATATAAAAAATAAAAGTAAAAAATATATTATTTTAAATGATAAATTGAATGAACTTCTAAAAACTATAATATTTTTATATTGACTCACCTCAACAAAAGAAATATAATTTCACAACATCAAATTGCAAAGCAATGGGAAGACCAAATCAACTCTCTTGAAGTATTTATGTCCCCACTTTTTTCTAATACAATAAATGCTACCACTACTGCAAAACCAACTCCATATGCCTGTCCCACTCCAATCTCATGCCACACACTTTCCTCGCTTTGCTCTTCTAATGTGTAGAATCATTGTAATTCTAGGATCTGCAAAACACACAAATATGAAGAAAACAATTTAAATATATATTTTTTTAAATGATAAATTTAATGAGCTTCTAAAAAGTATAATATTTTTGTTATTCACTCACCTCAACAAAAAAACATAATTTCACAATGTCAAATTGCGAAGCCATGGGAACATAAATTTCAAGATCAAATCAACTCCCTTGAAGTATTTATGTCCCTGCTTCTTTCTTAATACAATATATAGTACCACTGTTGCAAAACCTACTCCATATGACAGTCCCACTCCAATCTCATACCACACACTTTCCTCACTTTGCTCTTCTTCATTGATAGATGCAGAAACATGAGGAGGCACAGGTGCAAATTCTGGCCAAGGGCATTTCTTTGGAAGCGGACATCCCCATAAATTTGGATTCCCTAAATAAGATGATTTATTAAATGTTGTCATGTGTCCTCCCTGTGGTATACTACCTGAAAGGTGGTTGTTGGAAAAGTTCAGAGCTCCCAAATAGCTCAAAGAACCAAGCTCTGTAGGAATTGATCCAGAAAAATGATTTGTAGAAAGATCTAATGTTTCCAACCAAATCATTTGTTCAATACTTTTTGGAATAGTGCCATTGAGATTATTCATGGAAAGGTTGAGCAACTTTAACCCTTTCAACTTTCCCAAATCGGAAGGAATATCCCCATTCAATTGATTGTTTGAAAGCTCTATGGACACCATGTTGGGGAAAATATATGTGTAGTGCTCATCTCTGCCTTTGGAATCCATATTCAACCCAATCTGATACATGTACCATAACAACTCATGTTCCCCAGATGGCGGAGCAGTTCTTGATATCGGAGGAAGAAGAAAATCATTTAATTGAAATTGAGTCTTGCTAAATTCCTTGTGTGGCTCAGACAACATTGCTTGTAAATTGAAAATGCTACGTGGTATATACCCTGATAGGCGATTCGAAGAAAGGTCCAAGATCTGGAGCTCTGTCAGCTGCCCAATTTCTACAGGAATACTACCTTCAAAATTATTCTTCCTCATTGCTAACACTTTCAACTTTGAAAGGTTTCCAATTGACTTTGGAATGTGGCCTTTCAATAAGTTTTGCCCAACATCTAGAAAATATAATTTTGTGCAACTTGATATGGAAGGAGGGAATAATCCGTTTAGCTGGTTATTCTTTATCACTAGTGACTGCAGATTACTTAGCCAACCAAACTCATACGGAATCATTCCCCCCAAATTATTATCCCCCAAATTCAACATTTTCAACAAAGAACAGTTGGCTAAGCTTGGAGGGATCATTCCATTCAAATGATTATTTGCCAAATCTAACATCGTTAGTGGAGAGCCAAACTGCAAGCTTGGAGGAATATTTCCTGTTAGGAAATTGTGGTTGAGAAACAATAGTCGTATCCTAGGAGGCCAAATTGATGGTAATTGTCCACATAAAGTATTGTGAGACACATCAAAGACCACCAAGTAATTCAGAGCTGTAGTGTTTAGCAGAAGGCGACCTTGCAGATGATTTGCTGTAAGATTGATGTATTTTAGACTCATATCCATTAGCCAAGAGGGAATTTCTCCAAAAAGATCGTTGCCAGCTAATTGCAACTCTTCAAGTGAGAATTGAGTCGAAATCCACGATGGGATTTGACTATTCATCTTGCATGATGTCATATATAATTTATATAATTGGAATGAAGGAATCCAAGTAGTGCTGATGTTGAGTTCACAATCGGATAGGGACAGGTCCACTAATTTGCTAAGGTTGTGAAAGAAAGCCTCTAAAATTAGCTGATGGTTGTTAAATGTAAGATGGAGAATTTTAAGTGAAGAGGGTAGTGCTGAGGAAGCAATACTCTGCTTGAATGCATTCCCCATACCATCCAGGTAGATTAGGGAGGAAAGCCTTGAAAATGAGATGGGAAAAGTTCCATTTAGCTGGTTGTAAGACAGATCTAAGTAATTAAGTGAAGAGAGACACCCCAAGGAATCTGGGACACGACCACTTAGAGCATTATAAGAAACATCAAAATATTCAAGCGAAGACATCTTGCCTAGGGAATATGGGATATTTCCACTCAAGTGATTGTTAGAAAGATATAGATCAGTTAGAGAAGAGAGACTACCCAAACAAGATGGTAAGCTTCCATTCAGTTGGTTGTAGCTAAGATCAACTTCCCTAAGGCTCGTGAGCATACAAATAGTAGTGAGGACGGTTTCACCTCCCAAATTGTTGTTATTTAACCGAAGGACATCAAGACGAGACATGTTTGCAAATGACAACAAAATGTTCCCACTCAACATATTATAGCTTAAGTCCAGGTATGTGAGAGAAGACATATTTTCAAAGACCAATGAAATGTCCCCACTCAACCTATTATAGCTTAAATCCAGGAATGTGAGAGAAGATATGTTTCCAAACAACAATGAAATGTTCCCACTCAACCTATTATAGCTTAAATCCAGGAATGTGAGAGAAGATATGTTTCCAAACAACAATGAAATGTTCCCACTCAACCTATTATAGCTTAAATCCAGGAATGTGAGAGAAGGCATGCTTGGAATGTTCCCACTCAACCTATTATAGCTTAAATCCAGGTGTTTGAGAGAAGACAGATTGCTCAAGCATGGAGGAAAAGTACCTGATATTATATTGCTAGAGAGGTCTATGGTTTCAACAAAAGTGAGGTTGCACAAGCTCTGCCATAAGCTGGCTGCTTCCACCAAACGCCCCCCATAATAAAGTTCGAACAGGTCAACACTCTCTACATGATGCGTGGTGTTATTGCAGGATATGCCGTCCCAGTCGCAACAATCTGTTCCCTTCTTCCACGGTTTCACATAGGGAGAGGGATAAGAAGAGTCCTCTAAGGTGGCTCTAAGGTGAAGAAGAGCTTCCCGTTCCCTGTCAATACATCCGTAGCAGAAGTGGAGAAGAAACAGGGGAATAACAGTGAACAAAAATAACTTCGTCATCGGCGCCATGGAAAGTTTTGATTTGGCATGGTAACAGAAGAGGGCAACTACGTATTATAAAGAAGAAGCGGTTGACTGGGGTCAACAGAGTGAACAAAGACTATATTGTATTGACTTGACTTACCGTGTAAACAAATGCTGAGCAAGCAATTTCTATGCAACTTGCCATTTAAAACAAAACACTTGGGACAAAAGTGTAGAATAAATAAGAGGAAGTGAAGGCGCTGCGAAACATCGTGAATAAAGAAAAGATGCCCGTGCATACACTTTCCCGGAAATAAATATCAAGAGATATCTGACTAGACTTGCCAGATTTGCCGTGTAAACAAAGGCAGCCGTGAGACATACGTTATAAAGGTCTAGAATAAATGCAGACTAAGCAATTTCTAGAATAAATATTAATTTCTTATTTTTTAAGTTGCTTAATAATTTAATGTTATAAAATAATATAATATGTATAAGTAAGCATAGTTATGTTAAAAAATCAAAAGTATAACTTTAGTTAGTTAAATTGTAGTTTGTTATAAGCAATTAGTTGTGTATCGTCTTGTTCAAGGTAATTGTAGAAAAAATCAATGTTGTGGTATTGTAATTGATGAAGATATCAAATACTATCAAAATACAGTGAGACTATTATTCACAATTTTCAACATGTAATGTTAACATTTTTTACATCATGATTTGTCTAACGTGCTTTCATTTTTTTGCCATCACTACTCATCTTGTTGACCAAATCCATCATATTCTCAGTTAATATTATACTTTGTTGATGGGGATGATAGCTCTCCACAAGCACTATTATAAAGGATAATCTGAGCTTAAATTGATAGATTTTCTTTAACTACATACAAACTTGGGATTTCATAGTTTGTATGTAGAAGCTAAAGGATGGCGTAACATCAAGCATCTTAAACTTCACACTAAATCTAGACTATGGATTACATGAACAACATTCTTTTATAGAGACCAATCAATTACCATGCTCTTGTTCTCCCTCTAGAAATTGCATGAAGCACATTCTAAGCTAACAATCCAAAGCACACCTATCCATGAGAACTGTTGGTCTAAATGTGATCTTCCAAATGCATTTAGCAATGTAAAGGTCGTGAATTTATTGGCATAGAGCATTTGACCATTTGAAATTTTTGATATCTATATCAAAGTTCAAAAATTCAATTCAAGGCTCATCCACACCTTCAATTGATATTGAAAATTAAACTAGTTTGTAGTGTTCAAGACATCTCCCATCAATTGATGGATCACATGTGTTTGTATTTGGTCAACCATTTTTTTCGCAAGCTAATAGGGAAGACCCAACTCCTCTATATGGAGGGAAATATTGCAAGGAAGTTGGCCATGATATCTAGACAAGCAATTGTAAACTAATTCATTTGTACCTACAAATTTTTTATGTTGTATCTTATATGAAACACATAATACATATCATTTAATACACACTAGAAAAAAGTTGGTTTTTATAATGCTATCAAAACAAGTTTGTCGTTTGAATAGCAACAACAAAGTTATGAAGGTAGAAGGGATTGTATCATGTTCAAGTTGAAGTAAATATTGAAGCCATTTTTTTACACAAAAGAAATGTGTAATCAAAATTAAATAATCTCCCAATTACAAATTATAAAGATATTATATGGTTGTTTAATTGATAAAAAAATTAAATCATAGGCAGGTTTAATTGCAACCATGTCAATCATGGAGTTAGTTGTAATTTTTTGTAATGGACATTCATAATTATTGTTGTGATGCAACAAGATCCAACATGACAATTAAAGAATAGATAATAAAAGATAAACGACAGATGAAAAATTAGTATAGTATTAGTATATAAGAGTAGTAGCTAGTGGTCAGTGGTATAACAACCCTATAAATTGGACTTGGTGTTTTCTTTTTCTTAACCGATGGTTTTAAAATCATTTATGGTTTCTAAGAGAAAAATATGAATTTATATCTATTTTGAGGCTAGTGGAAGCACTAGAAAAAGGCAAAAAGGCATGAAGGTTTAGAAGGGTTAGAGTATTATAAGACAAACTAAAAATATAGTAGCTTTGAGTTTGTAGAGGGATCATGGATTTCTAAATTTGTTAGTATCTAATAGTAGTGCTTGTAGTTGTTTGAGATTATTCATTAGGAGTAATAAATGTCTATTCTTGAACATTGACTATGAAATAATATTATATTTTCTATCACATTTTAGTCTTCTTTGAAGATATAAATATTTGACAAGGAAATCTAAACTCTATTCTTCAATAGGTTTGTATGTTAATTTCAGTTATGTTCTAAGAATTTTTGGGCTAATTGGTATATAATTTGATTTTTGTGTGCATAACAAAGATAAGAGGCAATTTGAGAAGATTAAAGTCTTATTTGAATGTGCCTATGTTTGTAGTTTCTAAATGATGATATTTTGTTGATTATAAAATTTATGTTGACTTCTTGGATTGCTTTCCCTTCAATGGGTAGATGTTCCTTTACTGCATCAATTGGTATTAATTGAGGTTGTTTACTAGAAAGAAGTGTTGAGGAATTGGTGTTGATATGATTGCGGAAATGGATATAAAAAGAATGTGTAATATGTTGGATGTCATCCAATAAGAAAAGTGTTGGGTAGAAGATGTGATAACATACTCCATTGTGTGGAAGTGCATAGAGGGTGTTTAGAGATTATGCATCTTATAGAAACAATGTTGGGTAGAAAGTAGTTGTTGAATGTGAGTTATTTTGTTGTAGATAGTTGAGAGTGGAGATGTATTCAAAAAAGAGGATGAAGATTTCCTTAAAGATTTTAGTTGAGTGGGTAGATATGAAATAGTATTAAAGGAAAAAAACCCTCAAGATGATGATGGACATACATTTGAGATTGGATAGTTGGAGGCTATGCAACATGGTGAAGTTGTAGCAAAAGTGATCAAGAATGATGAAGAAATCAATCTAGATAAGGAGGAAGGTAAAGATTGAAAGTCCTCATACTAGAGGGGGTCATCCCACAATAATGGGTTACACTTTTTGGCCAAACTTGACATTGAAATCAACATTTTCAGAGAAAACTTCACTTTCTAACACTTATAGTGGGTAAACTATTAGGAATTTGAAAATGATGTAAACTAGTGATTTGTGAGATTTTTTCTGTAGATTTTAAATGTTTTTTTTTTAAATTGAAATTAAATTATAATTTTTTTTGTCTCCTTTGATAACTAGTTTTTAATAGTAAAGAACATTTTAAAAAGTGGTGTGTACTTCGGCTCGCATAACTTTTTTTCTATAAAGGATAAAATTTTGATTCTTTTGAATTTAGGTTGGTAACACAAGTATCTAGTGCTTTCATTTTGTTTCATAGAATTTTGTTGAATATTTTTCTTTTAATTAAGTTTTGAAGTCAAAACATTTATAATTTAGACATAGGTGCACTTCGGCTCACATAACTTTATTGGTATGTATTGAAATTCAAATTTTCTTTTTTTGTTGGAACAAGGACATCAATACCTAGTTTGTATATATTTTTCAAAAAAGATTCCTCAAATTTACTATTTTTCCACAATGATTTTTCATTGAACTTGATGTTCAGTGAAAAACCTATGTACAATAAAACTAAAAACTAAAATAAAAAATAAAAAAAAATATATTAAATTTATAGTTGTTGGAAAGCACGTTTCGATCACTACAATCATCCAACTTGGTTTATCAAGTTGACTCCATTTGCACCTCCTTCCCAAACTTCGATAGTCAAAAAATGCATAAATTTTGAAATGGTGGAGGGGAAGGTGAAAAAAGGAGAAAATGAAAGAAGCAAAGGAGAAAATCTTTTGAGGTGTTTGGTTTAATTATAAAGCTTTTTGTAGAGAGTACAATTTTATTGGCTTAATTTTGTGAACTATGGTGACAAACTTCTTAGTTGTCAAGTCTAATGCAAGAGCATCCAAAATGAAATTTAAAGAATAAATAATAAAAGATAATGGATGACTGATTGTTTAATATATTATTAGTACATGGAAGATCAGTAGTTGGTGGTTAATGGTCCAAAAACCATCTAAAATACTAGACTTGGTGTTTTCTTTTTCTTGATTGATGGTCAATACTTTATGGTTTTTTAGGAGAAAAATATACATTTCTATTTATTTTGAGGATAATTGAAGTGCTAGAAAAAGGAAAAAGGCATGAAGGTTTAAAAGGTTTAGAGTATTAGAATAAAACGAGAAAATGTATTAGCATTGAATTTGCAGAGGGGTTGTAGATTTATGAATTTGTTAGTATCTGATAGAAACGCTTGTAGTTGTTTGAGATTATACATTAGGATTTGTAAAAGTCTATTTTTAAAGGTTGAATATGAAAGAGTATTATAGTTTTTTCAAAGTTTAGAATTTTTAGAAGATATACAATATCCAAAAAGGAAATTTTAATTTTGTTATTTTGTAGTTTTGTATGTTAATTTTAATTTTGTTATGAGCATTGTTGGATTGACTAATATATAAGCCAATTGTTGTATTTATAACAAAGATAAGAGTTAATTTGAGAAGATTAAAGTTTTATTTGGATGTGTTTATATTTGTAGTTTTTTATTGATGCTATTTTTATCATTATAAAATTCATGTTGACTTCTTGGATTGGTTATCCTCCAATGGGTAGTTAGTTCTTGACTACATCACATGTGTTGATATATAGGCACCCATTTCTAACCATCACCCGATGTTGTATCTTAGAACCTATTGTCATAGAAGTGTGCACCCTTTCTAAGTTGATACAATCATTCAATCATCTCATATTTACATGGGATGATCTCCTTGATTATGGGATCAGATAATGGAGATCAATCTCCAGAGAGGGTTGGTTCCCTTTGGGACTTCACCTAATTTAACTTGTACTTCTATTATTGCATGCTTGAGAAAAGAGTTGAAGAAAAACATAGATTAAATCCTAAAATCTAAGGTGATGCACCAAATTAATGTGATCTATGTTGCTATTTTGACACAAAATTTCCTAATTATCTAGCTAATGTTCATAAAATTCAAATGTTTCACATGCTCATACATCAATATTTAATAAGAAAATTGAAATGTTTACAAATTTAGGAGAAATGCAAACACCTATGCACTACACCTTAGAAACTTGAGAACATGAAAACAAATTACCAAAGAGGAATGAAATAGAAAGGTACCTAGAAAAATGATGGAATCCAAACAAGGTCTACAAGTTTGAAAACCTACCTTTTTAAGTGCACTGGGACTCATATGCTAAGCTGGGTGATTTAGTCTTGCTATAAGAATCTAGGAAAAATTTGGAATCTTCTAGTGATTTCTCAGGATCTACAGAAAATTGGAAAAAGGATTGTACTAGGACTCATACGCCTAGAGGGGAAATTTAGTCCCAGTATTAGAGTTTGATTAATATTTCTATAGCCTCTAGTGATCTTTTGTAGCTTTCGTCTTGTATGATTCTTCAAGTCTGAAAGTCTAAATTATGGCCTGTAGGTGAGTTTCCATGAAGATGACAATTTCTTGACAACTTTGACAACCTTTGCAACTTTTTCTTCAAAGGATCTTCAAGCTCCAATTCACCTAGATCTGCAAATACACATCAAGAGAGAAAAAAATTGTTTTGTTAGGGAATAGGGATTTGCCTTGGTCAAACCCTATTTTGGTAATTAAATGAAATACCATGAAGGAATGATGAATGAACAAATGAAATGTTGCAACTCACCAAAACCTTGAAATGAAGGCTACAAATTTGTGTGAAATGGCTTGCATGAATGCGGATCTTGACTATTGATTTAATACTTGAAAGTTTATCTTGAATGATTGCTTGAATCATGAAACCTACATCACAAATGTTAGCTCACAAACACACATGATGCATGAAGAATTTGACATGATTCTTGAATATTGAATGTAGCTCCAAATGCTTGATGATTTTCTCTTGAATTGTAGTGCCCCTCCATGATTCACCCTTTTATGATGTTTATGTTCTAGATACTTGTGGATACATTTTATGTCTTAGGTACCCTTTGCTTGTGGTTAAAACATTTTATAATGACATTTTTATAGGATGTGTGTGAACCCCAATCCTAGTACTTGCAAAACAACAAGAATAAACAAGTTAAACAAGAGATTGCAAGCCAAAACAAGGATTCCCCATGAAATCCATTTATAAAATCTAAATTAGGAAAATAAACAATGAAGAAGACAATGAAAACAACAAAATAACTTGAATCCTAATTTAAATGTGCAAACTCATGATCCCATGGGGGAATTGGTGCCAATTTGATGTGAAAATTGGCCCTTTCCCAATTCCTATGATGCAAGATTGATATGTTGAAGATGTGTTGATGATTGATCCACTTTGTTGTTGAAGGATGAATGCTTCCAAGCTAAAAACCTGCAAAACCTAGCTATGATTCAATGGCGATGGAGGGTAATGGCTAAATATTTTAGCATGGTAACTTTGCATAATTTGTGGATGATGAAATGAGGATATGAGCTCTTTATTTATAGAATGCCAAGATGGGTGAATGTCCAAAATTGAGCAATGTGGGACTAACATTCATCCAATGGCATGATGCCACTTGTCAATCTATGAGCGGATGAAGGATGTGCAAGATTTGGGGATTGTTCCAATAAAGCCTATTTTTGAATTTTAAATTTGTTGAAATAACTTGCAAAGGGAAGGGAAAATGCAATAAATGCCACTTGGCTCAAGGAAAAAGGACATGTAAGATGAAGTTATTGCCTTGTTGGATGTACATGTTGACTTAGAATTTTTGAATTCAAATTTAGAGAATATTCCAAAAGATGCCTTGTGAGGAAAATTGAGATTTAATAAATGCATTAAATCTATTTTCATGTGTAACTTGCAAAATATAGAGGATGGGACATGATTAGAGATTATATTAATCAAGGGTCAATTAATTTAATAGGAGAGATTAGATGATGTGACCTATTTGACTCAAATTTATGGATTTATTTAAATCAAATAAGAGAGGGATATGATAAGATACTAATTAAATAAGGATTTTGATTTATTTAGTTAAAAGATATGATGTTAGATTAAATCAAATAAGGTTTTAATTTATTTAATTTAATGGATAGAATTTAGAGATTTAATCAAATAAAATTAATTAATTATTTAATTAAATAGGGATAATTAGATCAGATGAATTGATTTAATTATCAAAAGAGGTGACTTAATTAAATAACTGGTTTATTTAATTAAGAGAGGGAAATTGATAAATTTAATCAAATAAGGGGATTTGATTAAATGGTTAGACTGAGGGATGATTCAAGATGAAACAATGTTAGTAGTCAAGATCAAGTGCACAATGTCAATCGGTATATTTTATATGTCTACATTTTCCCCCTCTTTGAAGCAATGCACTTATTACGTTGGTTCAAAGAATGCACGATCTCAATCGAAGCCAAAATTTTTTGCTATTTAAAAATATTGCCCCACTACTGTCCGATGAGAGAAAACATGCCATTATAATGCCCCCTTGAGAGATTGGATGAAAATTTTGATTTTTGGGTGATCTCGCGAAAAAAGAGGACAAAGTGCCCAAAAGGTCCAAAAATGCTCCAAGAGGCTAAAAATGTGTCTGAACACAATAAAACGATGTAAAACAGGCCTCAACTAGACAAAAACAAGTTCGGGGGTCCAAAACTCTAGCAGGACAGCCAATTAGAGTGAAAAAAACCCTAATTTTCAGGCTTAAAAGGGGCCCGAGGGGTCACTTTCAAGTCATTTTCAAACACCTCCAATAGTAACCTTGAGATTTGAGCTCTAACCTCCTGATGATATGGTGCAACGACAGCTTCCCCTGCACATTTCTGATCGGGTTCGAACGTACTAGCAGCCACCTGGCATCGGAGCACCGGTAAGTGGTCCTTACCTGAGCTTCATTTTTCATTTATTGCCTCATTTAATGCTTTAAAAGGTCAATTTGTCTACAACGGTGCTATATAGTGCCACTCAGGAATCAAATTGTGCCGCTTGGTGTTAAATAGCAGTGTAGTTTGGAGTTTAAAAAATTTGATGCTGAGCTCAGGGCTGGTGGTGGGGTTTTGAAATGTACGACACAGCGGTCCCAATTCTATCCAAAGTGTCATTGAAGGGGAAAGTGCACCATGGTGGTGCAATTTTTCATTTTTTAGGCCCTAGCATCAAAGTTTGATTAGAAATCAAACTACGATACCATTACAGGTTGCACCGTTGGAGAAGATTTTTGAATGCTTGATGAAGAATTTTTCAAATTTTTTAACATGGTGATCTTCCTTGATGCAGGATGCGGTGAGGGAGCTCTACTCCTGAGAGCACATGTTGCAAGATTTGGCTGGCTACTTATGGGACCTGAGTGACAGGGACCAGGATTGACTCTGGATTGCGGGTTATGGTACATTGCTTATGCGGCGTCCATCTGTACTCACCTAGGGATGCTATTGGTGCTAGTCGAGAGATGGCACAACGAGACGTCTTCGTTCCATCTTCCCACTGGTGAGGCCACCGTCACCTTGGAGGACATTTGGCATATTTTGAGATTGTTGATTCATGGTCATCGGGAAATTTTTGACATGGACGAGGGGCACGAGGCCTGCTACAGAGTCCTCACCACAGATGAGATTATTTTCTGCGAGGGGCAGATAAAGCTTGAGCGGCACAAGATCCTAGCACCTCCCTACCACTAGGTGATTGCAACCATCATTTCAGGTCTTGTTGCCCCTGATAGGTGAGGTCAATACTTCAGTCCCGGTTGGGGATATTGCAAGGAGCAGATGGTTCGAGACAGGCCGGCTCATTTTGCATGGGGACCTATTCTTCTAGCTTCATTATACAAAGATTTCCATGAGTATGTCTACATGGATGGCAGAGCACTTCGAGTCGGGGTGACTCTTCTTCACATCTAGGCATGGGAGCACATTGTTGTGCTATGACCACACATTGTTTCAGTTCTAATGCTTCTAGATGATCCCCTCATGTGGCAATACAGAGGTGGTGTGTCCTTCACACACATTGGTGAGCACAAGATCCCCTACTAGAAGAGGGTCTTGGATGAGATGCAGGTTTTCACCTGGCGACCCTACCTTGGTCAGCCTAGATGGGCTGATGATGTCGATCAGTTGTTCTATTGCCCCCAGGACTATTTTATGCAGTGGAGGGAGCACACCATCATTGAGAGATACTTGGCCGAGCACATGCAATGTCAGTTTGGTGAGTTGCAAGATCGCCTTGATGACGATTATGTAGTCGTCTTTGCTCGCTTCATGACACAGGTTTCATGGGGGCAATACATTCTTGCTTCAGAGGCAGTCGAAAGTTTTAGGCAATTGGTGGCTCAACCGTGGGCCTATGATCAAGAGATCATAGATCCAAGCACTACTCAAGCCTAAAAGGATTGGTTCTGGCCTCTGCTTTGATTGACGATTCTAGGTGTCATCCCTGATCAACAGATAGTTAGAGGTAGAGTTGGAGGATGAGGCCGGAGGGGTGATGCATGATAGGATTAGCCAGTTGTACCTCCAGTCTAGCAAGGGCAGGGGGACATACCTATGTCGGATCAACAGTAGGTACCATTAGGTGCGTCTCCACTGGGTGAGGATTAGCCTCGGGTGCAGCTATAGGTATAGCCAGTAGGACAGGAAGACACTTGGGATATGCTAATTACAAAATTACAAGCTCAGGTCCAGGCCGTGACAACTAAGAGAGATCAGGAGAGGGCTAAGAGAGAAGCTTAGGGCTGAGAGGGATCAGGCTATACAACAAAGATAGTCCATAGAGTTGTAGGCGGCCACAGAGCTAGGCAGGAGACAACAACTAGAGAGCATGGCAACCTCCTCCTCGTAGGGTATAGTGTCAGTTCGATCTTATAGGGATGTCATCTGAGAGGTTGAGTACTATCAGAGATACTATCACGAGGCTGTACCTAGAGTAGAGCAGGTCCCAGAGCACTTAGAGTAGGCCAGCCACAAACCAACAGAGGGTCACGGTGACAGGGGTGAGGGTAGCATTCACAAGGATAGAGCTTGATCGAGATGATACGATACTTTTTTGTGCCTTATGGGCTCATTTTTGATAGCTAGATGAGCCTTTTGTATTGATTGACATACATGTATAGTGATCTGATTTATTTTTGTACTATGATAGTTATTTGATGATATATATATGAATCGATGATGATTTTGATGTGATGCGATGTGTACCTTTTATTTATGAATGGATGATTTTACTTCTATATGCTTGTGCAATAATGTTATATGATGCTTTTATGGATGTATTTATTTCTGATGATATTATGCGATGATTATGACTAACAGATCTATCTTATGTTAACCTATGATATGAAAATGTGATGTGCAATGATGTTGGCTATATGTTTATTTGTTTATGTTGATGTGAATGATGTTGTGATATGTGATATAGATTGTAATATGCAAAATGATATGGAATATACGTGAAATGTTATGTGACCAAAAATTTGTGGTCTTTCTGCAACCAAGTAATCCAATACAGATGTAGGTGCCTTTCCCTCTATAGCTTCAACTTTGTGACCATCTCCTCTGACACCAGATTATTAGTACTCCCACCGTCAATAATAACATCACAACATTTTCCTTCACACTTGCACCTTGTGCAAAATAGATTCTTCCTCTGTTCTGGTTCCTTTTCCTCAGTCACTAGGGCTCTCCTAATCACTAGGGTTTCTCCCCTTTCACCATCATCTGAATGTTCAGATTGGACCTCCTCATCTGCATGCGCAACCCTTCCACGACCTTCTGGCCTTTTGTCTACCCTTCCGTGGTGTTGTGGACATTCATAGGCTCGATGCCCTTCATCACCACACTGGAAACATGTTCCTTTGAAACCACCTCTTCTAGATCCTTGTCCTCTACCTCTTTGATCACCACTGTTTTGATCACAAGGGTGGTAGAAGTTGTCATTCCTCTGGCTCCGACTGGTACCCACATTTTCACTTTTCTTTTCATCATCATTTCAGCTTTCTGAAGGTCTGCCATTGCCCCTTCCGCTTTGACCTCCTCGTCCTTTTTGCTTGCCATCAAATCTTTTGCTTAGCTTCTCTTCCACCTTTAGAGAAAACTGATACATATCCTCAATGGTGGTCATTCTGACTAGGCTTAACTTCTCCTGAATGCTCGGTCATAACCCATTAAGATATCGGGCTACCTTCTCCTTATTGGCCTCTGTGTGACCCATTCTAATGATTATCTTGTGAAAATATTCAGTATATTCTTTCATAGATCTGCTTCCTTGCTCCAACCCTTGTAATTTCTTCAATAGATCTAACTCGTAGTCCACTGGTATGAACTGCTTCTTCAGTTTCTCTACCATGCGATCCCATCTATTGATCTTGCCTTTTCCTCTTCGATTTCTTTCCAACTAGACCTCTTTCCACCAAATACTGGCATGGCCCTTCAGCATCATTTTCGCAAACTTAACTCGATCTGGGTCCTTTATTTCCTCATACTCAAAATATTCTTCTAGCTCATTGATCCAGTCGATCAACTCTTCCGACTTCAGACTTGCGAAATAACTAGGGACTTCTACTCTGGGTCTATTCCTGATCTTCGAAATGGCCCTTATTAGCTACATTTGCTCTTGATCAATTGTTTCTTCTTCCTCTTCTACATCTGAACCTTCTTCCTCTCCTTCATCCTCACTTTCCTCCCTCGGGTTTAACCCTCTTCTCAACTGCTCTTGTAACGCATCAATCTGTCTCTAGAGGGCTACCAGTGCATCTCTTCCACAAGAATTTCTGCCTCCTCGACCACCTTTGGCACCACCATGCCTACCAGACATCACTCTTGGAGGCATCTTTCTTGACCTCGACTCACAACCATGGTCCTGGTGCGAACTGCCTCATGATCGGCGATCTATCCACACGCTCAAGAAAACCTTTCTTTGATACCACTTGATGAGGGCACAACCTTAGACACAAAAAATAACCCACAAATAAGAGAATAATTTTATTATTCAAAAAATAGAGCTTCTTACATGCAGAGGATATCAATCCCCAAGTTCTACAACACATGCAAGTTATAGAAAGCTACAAAATAACCCTTTCGCAATATGTGAGGTTGTCCCCAAAAAGTTACCCAAAAATTAGAAACCTGTCCATAAATAGAGCTCCTCATTAGTTTGGAGCCAAAACAACATTCAAATTTGAATTTAGGTGGTTTGGCACCAAAAATTACAACATGAAGTTCAAATTCAAAAGAGCATTTGCAATTGTATTTTCTAGAAAGTGCGCCAACTTCCCCAGGCCATAACTTTTGATCCGGGACTCTGATTCGCAAACCGTTTCAACCGTTGGAAAGGTCTCGAAGTCAAAATAATGCATTTGAAATTGGCATAGTCGATTTCAGCAAGTTTTGGGGCTGTTCTGAGAACTCTAAGTGCCTCAAATCTAACTTAGAAGATTTTCAAGTGCAAATCTAGGAAACTAAAACTGCAATATCTTTCCACCCAGAAATAGAAAATAAAAACCATAAATTGGGAATTTCATTATGACAAAAAGGGTATCAAAAAAGGTAAAAACATCTAAAAACCGAGAAACTTGAAATTTAACTATTTTTGGGTGATGCAAGATTGCCCTTACACCACTGGATGCTCCTGCATCAGACACCCAGGGTAAATTGAGAAGCGACCCCATCACATCTCAGATGGTTGAGGAAAACCCAACTAGTCAACCGCTAACTTAGATAGCCAGGATGAATCTTCCACAGGCCTGCCTCTCCATTTCACCAGATATTCTTCATACTGCCTGTTTCTAGTACTCCTTCCCACACGACTATCCAAGATTGCTTCAATCTCCTCCCTTTCGGAAGTAAGCGCTGGAATGCCATACTGCCCTATTGTTGGTGCTTCCTTTGTTCCACCTTCATGATACTCTGTCAAATCTGAAATGTTGAACACAGGGGAAATGTTGATTCCATCAGGCAACTCTACTTCATATGCATTCCCTGAATCATGTTTCTTCAAAATCTTACAGGGACCGAATTTCTTCATCTTCAATTTGTTATAGGTTCCCATGGGAAACCTTTCTTTCCTCAAGTGGACCATTATTTCATCGCCAATCTGAAACTCCTTATTCCTTCTTTTCTGATCTGCCTTAGCCTTATATTGCATATTCATCTTATTAATGTGTTCTCGTACCTTCTCATGTATATTCTTGATGTGCTCTACAAAATCTTCGGCTTCAACACTTATTTTCTGCTCTTGGTCCATCTTTCTCAATTCTGGAGCTATTTTGGGGCTACCTCCATACACAATCTGGAATGGTGATCTACCAGTGCTTTTGTTAACAGAATTGTTGTAAGAAAATTCTTCCTGGGGTAAGATGAAGTCCCATCCCTTGGGTTTATCTCCTACCAAACATCTCAGTAGGTTACCCAGACTCCTGTTAACAACCTCTATCTGCCCATGTGTTTGTGGATAGTACACAGAACTGAACTTCAACTATGTCTTCAACTTCTTCCATAAGGTCCTCCAAAAGTACCCCAAAAATTTGGTGTCACGATCTGAAACAATACTCTTTGGCAGACCATGTAGCCTCACCACCTCTTTGAAGAACAAGTCATCAATGTGGACTACATCATGGGCCTTCTGACATGGAATGAAATGTGCCATCTTCGAAAACCTATCAACCACCACAAAGACTGTATCATCCCCTTGTTGTGTCCTTGACAAACTAAGAACAAAGTCCATACTTATATCCTCCCATGGCCTCTCTGGTACAGGCAAGGGCTGATATAAGCCTATATTCTGGCTCACTCCTTTAGCCATCTGACATACCCTGCAACTTTGTACAAACTTCTTCACATCCTGTGACAACTGAGGCCAATAATAATGCTCACTGATAATGGCAATGGTCTTATCCTGACCAAAATGTCTTGCCATCCCTCCACTATGCTTCTCCTTTATCAGGTCTCCCTCATGGAACTCCTCAGGATACATAATTGACTTCCCTTAAATAACATGTCATCCTAGATTATGAAATCCAACCACCTTGTTATGTCCATTGTAATAGGTTCCTTGCAAGCTTTCCAAGCCTCTGCAAAATTAGGATTTTCTACATACAGTGTCTTAAGTTCATTGAACCCAACCACTTCAATCAGCATCTTTGTCATCAATGTATGCCTCCTACTTAAGGCATCTGCAACCCTATTTGACTTCCCACTCCTATGTTTCAAAACAAAGGTATAACTCTTCAAAAACTCTACCCATTTCATATGCCTCTGATTTAATTTTCCTTGACTATTTAGGTACTGCAAGGCCGATGATCAGTATATAGAACAAATTCCTTTGGCAACAAATAATGTCTCCATTTCTTTAATGCTTGAACTATTGCATAAAATTCCTGATCATATACAAAATACTTTCTCTTGGCATCATTTAACTTTTCACTGAAATAGGCAATGGGTTTACCTTCTTGGCTCAACACTGCTCCAATGGCACCACCACTGGCATCACAATCCACCTGAAACACCTTGTTGAAATCTAGGGGGGCAAGAACAGGTTGCTCTATCACCTTCTGCTTCAACAGTTCAAAACATTTTTCCGCTCCAGTGCTCCACTTGAATTTTTTTCTATCCCCTCTCATTGTTTCAGTCAGGGGTCCACAAATACTACTAAAGTTTTTAATGAACTTTCTATAAAAACTAGCCAAACCATGGAAAGATCTCACCACGGTAGCAGTTCTTAGGGTAGGCCATTCCAGAATAACCTTCACCTTCTCTGGGTCCAACTTGAGACCTTTTGCTGAGACAAAAAACCCCAAGTACACTAACTCCCTCTTCACAAAACTGCACTTCTTCAGATTAATCAATAGTTTCTCTTCTCTTAACTTCTCAAAGGCTCTCCGAATATGCATCAGATGCTCATCCAACGTCTTACTGAAAATCAAAATATCATCTAAATACACAATAACAAAACTTCCCAGAAATTATTTTAGTATCTCGTTCATAAGCCGCATGAAAGTGCTTGGTGCATTGGTTAGCCCAAAAGGCATGACGAACCACTCATACAGGCTCTCTTTGGTCTTGAAGGCAGTCTTCCATTCATCTCCCTCTCGAATCTGAATCTGGTGATATCCACTCTTCAGATCAATCTTTGTGAAGTACTGAGCTCCACTCAAACAGTCCATTAGGTCATCCATCCTTGGCAGGAAAAATCTATACTTGATTGTTATCTTGTTTATGGCTCGAGAATCTGTACATATCCTCCACTCCCCATCCTTCTTTGGTGCTAGTATTATAGGTACTGCACATGGACTCAAACTCTCCCGTATCAAACCCTTTCTCAACAACTCTTGAATTTGTCTGTTCAACTCCTCATTTTCTACTGGATTCATTCTATGAGCTGCCTTATTTGGCAAACTAGCTCTAGGAATCAAGTCAATCTGATAACTGATCTTCCTTATTGATGGTAAACCCTCAGGTACATTATCAGAAACAATATCCTAAAACTCATCCAACATCCCAGAAACTTCTTATGGAACCTTCTCACTATTCTCCTTACTCTAGGAATCAATGCATAACACACACGCTCATGCTTCATACCTTCTAAATTTTTTCTTCCATCTACATAACAAATTCTAGCACTATTGCATACCTTTTCTTCAATTTCTTTCAGAGGTTTCAACTTGTGACAAACCCCATCCTTTGTCAAAGAATAAGTGTTTGCATGACCATCATTTATAGCTCGCCTATCGAACTGCCACGACCTCTCCAACAACATGTGACATGCATCCATGGGGATGATATCACAAAGTACCTCATCATGGTAGTTCCCGATCTTGAACTTTACTAGACACTGCTTATTGACCAAAATTTTGTGGTCTTTCTGCAACCAAGCAATCTGATACGGATGCAGGTGTCTTTCCCTCTTTAGCTTCAACTTTGTGACCATCTCCTCTGATACCAGATTATCAGTGCTCCCACTGTCAATAATGACATCACAACATTTTCCTTCACACTTGCACTTTGTGCGAAACAGATTCTTCCTCTATTCTGGTTCCTCTTTCTCAGTCACTAGAGCTCTCCTAATCACTAGGTTTTCTCCCCTTTTAGCATCATCTGAATGATCAGATTTGGCCTCCTCATCTGCATGCGCAACCCTTCTGTGACCTTCTGGCCTTTTGTCTACCCTTCTTTGGTGTTGTGGACATTCATAGGCTCTATGCCCTTCTTCACCACACTGGAAACATGTTCCTCTGAAACCACCTCTTTCAGATCCTTGTCCATATCTCCCTCATCCTCTACCTCTTTGATCACCACTGTTTTGATCACGAGGGAAGTAGAAGTTGTCATTCCTTTGGCTTCAGCTGGTACCCACATCTTCACTTTTCTTTTCATCATCATTTTGGCTTCCTGAAGGTCTGCCATTGCCTCTTGCGATTTGACCTCCTCGTCCTTTTTACTTGCCATCAAATCTTTTATTTAGCTTCTATTCCACCTTTAGAGCAAATTGATACACATCCCCAATGGTGGTCATTCTGACTAGGCTTAACTCCTCCTGAATGCTCTGTTGTAACCCATTAAGATATCGGGCTACCTTCTCCTTAGTGGCCTTTGTGTCACCCATTCTAATGATTATCTTGTGAACATCTTCAGTATATTCTTTCACAAATCTGCTTCCTTGCTTCAACCCTTACAATTTCTTCAACAAATCTAAGTCATAGTCCATTGGTATGAACTACTTCTTCAGTTTCTCTACCATGTGATCCCATGTGGTGATCTTTCCTTTTCCTCTTTCCACCAAATACTGGCATGGCCCTTCAGCTTCATTTTCACAAACTTAACTCGATCTGGGTCTTCTATTTCCTCATACTCAAAATATTCTTCTAGCTCATTGATCCAGTCGATCAACTCTTCCGTGTTCAGACTTTTGGAATAACTAGGGACTTCTTCTCTGGGTCTTTTTCTGATCTTCGAAATGACCCTTATTAGCTGCATTTGGTCTTGATCAATTGCTTCTTCTCCTCTTCTACATCTAAACCTTCTTCTTCTCCTTCATCCTCACTTTCCTCCCTCGGGTTTAACCCTCTTCTCAACTACTCTTGTAACACATCAATCTGTCTCTGAAGGGCTACCAGTGCATCTCTTCCACTAGCATTTCTGCCACCTCAACCACCTTTGGCACCACCATGCCTACCAGGCATCACTCTTGGAGGCATCTTTCTTGACCTCGATCCACCACTACAGTCCTGGTGCGAACAGCCTCACGATCGGTGATCTGTCCACATGCTCAAGAAAACCTTACTCTAATACCACTTGATGAGGGCACAACCTGAGACACAAAAAATAACCCACAAATAAGAGAATAATTTTATTATTTAGAAAATGGAGCTTCTTAAATGCAGAGGATCTCAATCTCCAAGTTCTACAACACATGCAAGTTACAAAAAGCTATAGAATAACCCTTTCACAATATGCGAGCTTGTCCCCAAAAAGTTACCCAAAAATTAGAAACATGCCCATAAATAGAGCTCCTCATTAGTTTGGAGCCAAAACGACATTCAAATTTGAGTTTATGTGGTTTGGCGCCGAAAATTACAACATGAAGTTCAAATTTCAAAAGAGCATTTGAAATTGTATCTTCTAGAAAGTGCGCCAACTTCCCGGGGCCATAACTTTTGATCCGGGACTCCGATTCACGAACCGTTTGAACCGTTGGAAAGGTCTCGAAGTAAATAACGTAATTGTAATTGGCTATGCCAATTTTGGAAATTTTTGGGTCCGTTCCAGAAAGTCTAAGTGCCTCAAATCTAACTCAGAAGATTTTCAGCTGTAAATCTAGGAAACTAAAACTGCAATATCTTTCCACCCAGGAATAGAAAATAAAAACCGTAAATTGGGAATTTCATTATGACGAAAAGGGTATCCAAAAATGTAAAAATATCTAAAAATTAAGAAATTTAACATTTAACTATTTTTGGGTGATGCAAGATTGCCCTTACACCACTGTATGCTCTTGTATCAGACACCCAGGGTAATTTGAGAAGTGACCCCATCACATCTCAGATGGTTAAGAAAAACCCAACCGGTCAACTGATGCCTTAGATAGCCAAGATGAATCTTCCACAGGCCTGCCTCTCCATTTGACCAGATATTCTTCATACTGCCTGTTTCTAGTACTCCTTCCTACACAACTATCTAAGATTGCTTCAATCTCTTCCCTTTCTGAAGTAGGTGTTGGAATGCTATACTACCCTATTGTTGGTGCTTCCTCTGTTCCACCTTTATGATACTCTGTCAAATATGAAATGTTGAATATAGGGGAAATGTTGATTCCATCAGGCAACTCTACCTCATATGCATTCCCTAAATCATGCTTCTTCAAAATCTTACAGGGACCAAATTTCTTCATCTTCAATTTGTTATAGGTTCCCACGGGAAACCTTTCTTTCCTCAAGTGGACCATTACTTCATTACTAATCTGAAACTCCTTATTCCTCCTTTTCTGATCTGCCTTAGTCTTATATTGCATATTCATCTTATTAATGTGTTCTCGTACCTTCTCATGTATATTCTTGATGTGCTCTACAAAATCTTTGGCTTCAGCACTTATTTTCTACTCTTAGTCTATCTTCTTTAATTCTAGGGCTATTTTGAGGCTACCTCCATACACAATCTGGAACGGTGATCTACCGGTGCTTCTGTTGATAGAATTGTTGTAAGAAAATTCTGCCTAGGGTAAGATGAAGTCCCATCCCTTGGGTTTATCTCCTACCAAAAATCTTAGTAGGTTACCCAAACTCTTGTTAAAAACCTCTGTCTGCCCATCTGTTTGTGGATGGTGTGCAGAACTGAACTTCAACTCTGTCTTCAACTTCTTCCACAAGATCCTCCAAAAGTACCCCACAAATTTGGTGTCATGATCTGAAAAAACTCTTTGGTAGACCATGTAGCCTCACCACCTCTTTGAAGAACAATTCAAGAATGTGGACTACATCATGGGTCTTCTGACATGGAATGAAATGTGCCATCTTTGAAAACCTATCAACCACCATAAAGACTGAATCATTCCCTCGTTGTGTCATTGGCAAACCAAGAACAAAGTCCATACTTATATCTTCCCATGGCCTCTCTGGTACAGGTAAGAGCTGATATAAGCCTGTATTCTGGCTCACTCCTTTAGCCATCTGACATACCCTGTAGCTTTGTACAAACTTCACATCATGTGACAACTGAGGCCAATAATAATGCTCACTGATAATGGAAATGGTCTTATCTCAACCAAAATGTCTTGCCATCCCTCCACTATGCTTCTCCTTTATCAGGTGTTCCCTCATGGAACTCCTTGGGATAAATAATTGACTTCCCTTAAATAACATGCCATCCTAGATTATGAAATCTAGCCACCTTATCCTTTCCACTGTAACAGGTTCTTTGCAAGCTTTCCAAGCCTCTGTAAAATCAAGATTTTCTACATACAGTGTCTTGAGTTCATTGAACCCAACCACTTCAATCAACATCTTTGTCATCAATGTATGCTTCCTACTTAAGGCATCTGCAACCCTATTTGACTTCCCACTCCTATGTTTCAAAACAAAGGTATAACTCTTCAAAAACTCTACCCATTTCATATGCCTCTGATTTAATTTTCCTTGACTATTTAGGTACTGGAAGGCCTGATGATCAGTATATTGAACAAATTCCTTCAGCAACAAATAATGTCTCCATTTCTTTAATGCTTGAACTATTGCATAGAATTTCTGATCATATACAAAATACTTTCTCTTGGCATCATTTAACTTTTCACTGAAATAGGCAATGGGCTTACCTTCTTGGCTCAACACTGCTCCAATGGCACAACCACTGGCATCACAATCCACCTGAAATACATTGTTGAAATCTGGGAGGGCTAGAACAGGTTGCTCTGTCACCTTCTACTTCAACAATTCAAAAATTTTTGCCGCTCCAATGCTCCACTTGAATTTTTTTCTATCCCCTCTCATTGTTTCAGTCAAGGGTCCACAAATACTACTGAAGTTTTAATGAACTTTCTATAAAAACTAGCCAAACCATGGAAAGATCTCACCTCGGTAGCAGTTCTTGGGGTAGGCCATTCCAGAATAGCCTTCACCTTCTCTGGGTCCATCTTGAGACCTTCTGCTGAGACAACAAACCCCAAGTACACTAACTCCCTCTTCACAAAACTGCACTTCTTCAGATTAATCAACAGTTTCTCTTCTCTTAACTTCTCAAAGGCTCTCCGAATATGCATCATATGCTCATCCAACGTCTTACTGAAAATCAAAATATCATCTAAATACACAATAACAAAACTTCCCAGAAATTCTTTTAGTACCTCGTTCATGAGTTGCATGAATGTGCTCGGTGCATTGGTTAGCCCAAAAAGTATGACTAACCACTTGTACATGCCCTCTTTGGTCTTGAAGGTAGTCTTCCATTCATCTCCCTCTCGAATCCAGATCTGGTGATATCCACTCTTTAGATCAATCTTTGTGAAGTACTGAGCTCCACTCAAACAGTCCATCAAGTCATCCATCATTGGCAGGGGAAATTTGTACTTGATTGTTATCTTGTTTATGGCTCGGAATCTGTTCGCATCCTCCACTCCCCATCCTTCTTTGGTGCTAGTACTGCAGGTACTGCACATGGACTCAAACTCTCCCGTATCAAACCCTTTCTCAACAACTTTTGAACTTGTCTATTCAACTCCTTCTTTTCTGCTGGAGTCATTCTATGAGCTACCTTATTTGGCAAACTGGCTCCACAAATCAAGTCAATATGATGACTGATCTTCCTTATTGGTGGTAAACCCTTAGGTACATTATCAGAAACAATATCCTGAAACTCATCCAATATCCCAGAAACTTCTTCTGGAATCTTCTCACTATCCTCCTTACTCACTCTAGGAATCAATGCATAACACACAAGCTCATGCTTCATACCTTCTAAAATTTTTCTTCCATCTACATAACAAATTCTAGCACTACTGCATACCTTTTATTCGATCTCCTTCAGGGGTTTCAACTTGTGACGAACCCCATCCTTTATCAAGGAATAAGTGTTTGCATGACCATCATGTATAACTTGCCTATCAAACTGCCACGGCCTCCCCAACAACATGTGACATGCATCCATGGGGATGATATCATAGAGTACCTCATCATGGTAGGTCCCGATCTTGAACTTTACTAGGTACTGCTCATTGATCAAAACTTTGTGGTCTTTCTGCAACCAAGCGATCTGATACAGATGCGGGTGCCTTTCCCTCTTTAGTTTCAACTTTGTGACCATTTCCTCTAACACTAGATTATTAGTGCTCCCACCGTCAATAATGACATCACAACATTTTCCTTCACACTTGCACCTTGTGCAAAATAGATTCTTCCTCTGTTCTTGTTCCTTTTCCTCAATCATTAGGGCTCTCCTAATCACTAGTGTTTCTCCCCTTTCAGCATCATCTGAATGTTCAAATTGGGCCTCCTCATCTGCATGCACAACCCTTCCATGACCTTCTGACCTTTTGTTTGCCCTTCCTTGGTGTTGTGGACATTCATAGGCTCTATGCCCTTATTCACCACACTGGAAACATGTTCCTCTGAAACCACCTCTTCTAGATCCTTGTCCATATTTCCCTCGTGCTCTACCTCTTTGATCACCACTGTTTTGATCATGAGGGTAGTAGAAGTTGTCATTCCTTTGGCTTCGGCTGGTACCCACATCTTCACTTTTATTTTTGTCATTATTTCAGCTTCCTGAACGTCTGCCATTGCCCCTTCTGCTTTGACCTCCTTGTCCTTTTTGCCTTCCATGAAATCTTTTGTTTAGCTTCTCTTCCACCTTTAGAGCAAACTGATACACATCCTCAATGGTGGTCATTCTGACTAGGCTTAACTCCTCCTGAATGCTCGGTCATAACCCATTAAGATATTAGGCTACTTTCTCCTTATTGGCCTCTATGTGACCCGTTCTAATGATTATCTTGTGAAAATCTTCAATATATATTCTTTCACAGATCTGCTTCCTTGCTTCAACCCTTGCTATTTCTTCAACAAAACTAACTCGTAGTCCACTGGTATGAACTACTTCAGTTTCTCTACCATGCGATCCCATTTGGTAATCTTGCCTTTTCCTCTTCGATTTCTTTCCAACTGGACCTCTTTCCACCAAATACTGGCATGGCCCTTCAGCTTCATTTTCACAAACTTAACCCAATCTGGGTCCTCTATTTGCTTATACTCAAAATATTCTTCTAGCTCGTTGATCCAGTCGATGAACTCTTCCGAGTTCAAACTTCCGGAATAACTGGGGATTTCTGCTCTGAGTCTTTTCTCGATCTTTGAAATGGCCCTTATTAGGCACATTTGGTCTTGATCAATTATTTCTTCTTCCCTTTCTACATCTGAATCTTCTTCCTGTTCTTCATCCTCACTTTCCTCCCTCAGGTTTAACCCTCTTCTCAACTGCTCTTGTAACGCATCAATATGTCTCTAGAGGGTTTCCAGAGCATTTCTTCCACCAGCATTTCTACCACCTTGACCACCTCTGGCACCACCATGCCTACCAGGCATCATTTTTGACCTCGACCCACAACCACGGTCCTGGTGCGACCTGCCTCACGATCGGCGATTTGTCCACACACTCAAGAAAACCTTGCTCTGATACCACTTGATGAGGGCACAAGCCGAGACAAAAAATAACCGACAAACAAGAGAATAATTTTATTATTCTAAAAATCAAGCGTCTTACATGCAGAGGATCTCAATCCTCAAGTTGTACAACACATGCAAGTTATAGAAAGCTACAAAATAACCCTTTCGCAAAATGCGAGCTTGTCCCCAAAAAGTTACTCAAAAATTAGAAACCTACCCATAAATAGAGCTCCTCATTAGTTTGGAGCCAAAACAACATTCAAATTTGAGTTTAGGCGGTTTGGCGCCAAAAATTACAACATGAAGTTTAAATTTCAAAAGAGCATTTGCAATTGTATCTTCTAGAAAGTGTGCCAACTTCCTGGGGCCATAACTTTTGATCCGGGACTCTGATTTGTGAACCGTTTGAACCGTTGGAAAGGTCTCGAAGTCAATAACGCACTTGAAATTGGCATAGTCAATTTCGGAAAGTTTTGGGGCCGTTCCAGGAACTCTAAGTGCCTCAAATCTAACTCAAAAGATTTTTAGGTGCAAATCCGGGAAACTAAAACTGCAATATCTTTCCACCCAGGAATAGAAAACAAAAATCATAAAATGGGAATTTCATTATGATGAAAAGGGTATCAAATAATATAAAAACATCTAAAAATTGAAAAATTTAAAATTTAACTATTTTTGGGTGATGCAAGATTGCCCTTACACCACTGGATGCTCCTGCATCAGAAATGCAATGAAATGAATGCATCTATCTATGAAGAATTCCTATAATAACCTATTTATGTGATGATTGTAATGCATGTGTTTCCTATATGATATGTTGATGCAATATTCCAATGGCTTGTGGATGCAAGATCAATGACAATGATGATGATGATTAACTATCATAGTACCTTGTTAGCGCAATAAGCCAGAAGAAAAGAAGTCATTTCAAAGAGACACAAGATGATGGAAATTCAAATGATGATCATGATGATTATTTGCCGAGGAATTGGGATTTTCAAAGGGCCAAATTTCTCATCTTTGATAACACACATGGTACGATGCATCAAGGTATTAGCAAACTAGGATGGCGTTGTACTTAATGTGATGGAATTTAACTTGATAAACAGATAGGAGCATTCTTGTTCATACCTGACATACGAAAACCTTGCTAGGATGCATTTTAGAAGTTTCAAACACCTTAGACCAAAACACAGAAAGGTAAACCTTTCAATGCAATAGTCAACAAGTTGTCCACAACCTCCTCCATACATACCTAACAAAGCAAGTATTCACCAATGTTATATTACAAGAACATCCAACAAACATAGCAAATAAAAAGATAATGATTGTTGCCCCATTCCTATCTCTCTAAATCCTTCGTTTAGATATCATCAAGAGGTCCTTGGACTGAGCGTAATAAGATAAGTCAAAAGAAAAAAATAAATC
Organism: Sequoia sempervirens; assembly: GCA_007258455.2. Taxonomy (NCBI): domain Eukaryota; kingdom Viridiplantae; phylum Streptophyta; class Pinopsida; order Cupressales; family Cupressaceae; genus Sequoia; species Sequoia sempervirens. The sequence continues at coordinate 129,082,041 of VDFB02000017.1, forward strand.
ACACAAAAAAGTTGATGTTCTTCAATACCGCTAACCAAAAGGGAATGCGTTTTTAAGGATAAGAATCGAAACTATTGCCAGAAGATAATGCCCATTGTAGGAAGGATACATCCTAGGACATGTTAGTGGATGGCGACACATCATTTCGTTTATCCAAAGTGTTCTTTTTGATAAATAATGCCCATTTTAGGGAGGATTCATCCTAGGACATGATGTTATTGGATGATTGATATGAGACCAGTTGGATGATGAGCTATCGACACAAATAGTTGACCAACTTGTTTATGCATTTACTTAGACCTACGACTTGACATTTTTGAGTTTTACTTTTAACTTGCTAGACTTGTTTCTGACTATTTCACCAAAGGTTGAGGATGATGATTAGTTTATTATGGATGGTGTTATTGTGGGTGCAAGCAAGGTGAGGTGGATGGTTTTTTTCAAATATTTGGATGTTTTTGGAGTTTTTGAGATGTTTTGAGGCTGTTTTTGGTATTTTTTGATTTTACAAATGTTTTGATTTTCCATTTTTCAATGTTTTTGGGGTTTTTTTAAGATTTTGACCAAGAGACTAACCTAAAGACCTACCCTAGGGGCCTCGAGGGTTGATCATTAGATTAGCCCTGCCTACGTTATATACCCAGAGACCATGTAGTTCAACTAATGACTTGACCGATTTACAAATGAAGATATACATGATGAAATGTTTGTCTATTATGACATGCTCCTAAAGGACTGACCTAAGTGTCTCGGGGGATGATCAAAGATCAACCTTTCCTACGTTCAAGGTCAGAGATGATGTAGTTTGACAAGATGACCCTATTTTTGGCTTTCGATGGTTTTTTAATATTTTTGGGATTTTGTATGTTTTGATTTTTTTGGATTTTCTAATTTGAGGATTTTAAGGATATACACGAATCCATTCCGATGAGAACATGCCCCCAGAGTGATGCAATAGACTACTTCGATAAAGACAGGACAAAATAACCTTGAGGATGAGCTAAGTAGTACTAGGAGGAATCATGATGTGAACACAGGACCAAGCTATGATGTAGTTGCAGGTGGATGAGTGATGGATGGGGACCTGAATGTGATGGATGGTAGAAGCCTAATGGATGGATGATGTAGAACAAGTTGTAAAGATCATGGATGGAAAGTGATTATTTATGCAAGGTGCTTGTTTGCCAGGTTTTCACCAAGGTACTTGTCCAAAGTGCCACCGAAGTGGTTTTCACTAGAGGACGATTTTTTTTCTTTACTATTTTTGATCATTTTTTTTATTTTTTTGGATTTTTTGCTTTTTTGATTTTTTTTTTGTCACCAAGATGCCTGTTTGCCAGGTTTTCACCAAAGTAGCCATTTTTTCAAAACATTTTCTAATTTTTTGGTTCTATACCTTGAAAGATTTAGGCATAAATTTTTTTGAGATGAGAGCTATTCACGGGATTTTGCAGAGGCTCCCCTTCGGGTGTTGATAACTGATATGCCCCTAACTTATAACTTGATGTGATGATGAATGGCCCCGACTAATTGGGCTCAAAATTTTCATTGCTGCTTGGGTTTGGGACATTATTCTAATTTTCTTTTAAGACCAGTTTCTGACTTGGAACGTCCTACTTCTGATTTTCTTATTATAGCTCCATTTGAGTCTATTCTGATAGACTTGGAAATGATTCAAAGCATCTATACGTTGCTCATCTAGTAGCTCCTACTCATTTAGTCTTGACATTCTGTATTCTTCATTTGTGATGAGGTTTTGTAGTGATATTCTGAGGGATGGAAGCTTGGTCTCTATGGGGGGTATTGCTTCTAATCCATAGACCAAGGAAAAAGGGGTGGTGTTGGTGGGTGTGTGGATACTAGTTCGATAGGCCCAAAGGGTGGGATTAAGCTATAAATGTCAGTCAAGACCTGCGTCATTGACTATCTTCTTGAAGATTTTTAGAATGGCTTTGTTTATAGCTTCTGCTTGGCCATTTCCCTAGGGATAGTATGGGGTGAAGTGATGTTGAATTTTGATTTTTTTGCATAAGTCACGAACCTCTTAATTTTTGAATGGTGTCCCATTATGTGAGATAATGGCTTGTGGAACACTATATCGACAAATGAAATAATTCAGGATGAACTTAGAGATCTTCTTCCCAGTTATATACATCGTGGGTATGGATTCCACCCACTTAGTAAAGTACTCCATTGCGGTTATGATGAATTTTTGGCCATTAGCTGAGGTGGGTGTGATTTTTCAATGAGGTCAAGTCCCCACTGCAAAAAGGGGCCATGGTGTGACTATAGGATGAAGCTCTTGAGCTGGAGCATGGATGAGGTCCCCATGCTGCTGATATTGTAGACACCTTCTGGCATAGTCATGTGCTTCGCATTCCATTGTGGGCCAATAATACCCCATCCTTAGCAATTTCTTAGCTATGGTCATTCCACTTGAGTGTGACCCACAAAGACTGTTATGTATTTTAGTTAGAGTAGTCAATGCCTCTTCAACATTTAAGCAACGTAGTAGGGTTCCTTCTATGCTCCTACAATATAGGGTATCTCCTAGGATGAGAAATATGGATGCCTTTTTAACAAAGGTTCATTTTACATTTGAGGGTAGGTCGGTAGGTATGACTCCTATACGAAGGTATGTTTAAATGTTGTGATACCACGGATCACCCGGACCAATGATTTTGCACACATATTCTGATTCAAGTGCCTCGAATGTAGGCATGAGAAGCTCCTCAATCAAGAATTCATACTTTGGAATGTTGTGGGGGATGTCGAGCAAGGATCCAATTATTGCCATGGCATTTGCTGCTTTGTTGTTGGTTCAAGGAATCTGTTCAAATGTTATTTCAATGAAGGATTCTTGGAGAGTCTCCACCAATTTCTTGTATGGAGTGAGCTTGTTATCCTTGGTCTTGTATTCATCATTCACTTGATTTATGATCAATTGGGAATCTCTGTACACTTTGAGAACTATGATGTTCCATTGTACTACTATTCTGAGACCTATAGTCAAAGGCTCATATTTTGCGATATTATTAGTACAAGGAAATGCCAGTTTGTAGGACCTTGGTATGCAATATCCTTGTGGGGTGATGAAGAAGACACCAGCTCTTGATCCATGTTGCATGTATGATCCATCAAAGTATAGTTTCTAGTGGTTAGCTACATTTATATTAAAAATGGATTCATCTAGAAAATATGAGATGAGAGGGTTCTCTGAATAGATTGGTGCTTCTGCCAGTTGGTCTGTGATGACTTGGCCCTTGATTTCTTTTCACTCGACATATTTGATGTCGTATTCTAATAGTATCATTTGTAACACCCCTCTATTTTGGCTCTTTGTTCGGCAGTGTTCTCCTTGTAATGCTTTGTTATGTTATGATGTGAATTTGGAGCTTGGTTACTTCTGATTGCAATAATTAAACGATGTGAAGCTATATTTTGATGTGATTTTATTTTGATGCCATCTTTACGACATGTTTTGGAGTAACTTAGAAGATATTTGATTAAATGACGTTTTATGCTATTCATCATATCTTTGATGTTGGATGCGTCAATTAGTGATACTGTATTGGTGAAGGGGACGTGATTGTATCACTCGCTTGCGAGTGCCCTTTGATTATGATATTTCCTCTTCACAGTGTGTTTGATCATATTATGTATATATGCACGTTCAACATGCTCTTTGTTGTAGGTTGGCAGGTACATGACATCGACTCCACCTGGTTTCCAAGTCTGAGCATGTCCCTTGTTCAATGGAAATCGATTGGGAGATAGTAGCTAGGTTTTTCTGTGTCAAGCCACTACCCTAGTCTCAGTGTGTCGTCGGGTTGTAGTCGGGTTGGTTGTTATGTTGCCTTGTCTCCGTGTTCTTATTTAAATTCAAGTTAAATGGTTTATGTTGCTTAGCTGTTGATTAAATGTTTTGGTTTTAATGCTAGGAATATTAATTACTGTATTAATTAATTTAATTTAATTAATAAAATAATCTAATATTGGATTAGATTTATTTTATTGGTTAATTAAATTAATTGTGTGAATTAATTAAGTTATTCCTTGAATTAAAAGTGTTAAAAAGATTTAAATTAGTTTGTGTGAAAAGAAGGTTTTAAAATATGTTGAATGCTATTTAGAAAATTGAAAATTGTTTAAGTTATTCAAAATTCCAAATATCTTCAATGCAATGACTTTGGGGTAGAAAAGATATTTTCTGAAATAGTTGACTATTTTGGGGAAAGATATTTGTGAAGAGTTGAATTTGAAATTGAATTTAGTTTGAATTTGAATTTAATGTTTAAAATTGAATTTGAAATTGAAATTGGAAATTGAATTAAAATTGGATTTGAATTTGAATTTGCAATTTAATTTGTATTGAATTTTAATGTGAATTTGAAGTGGATTTGAATTTGAATTTGGAAAATTTGGAAAAGAATATATTTTCATTTTAGGGTTTTCTTTCAAATGGGAAAATTGGTTGGGGGGGCTTTTGGATTTTTTTGGTATGGATTCTTGGTTTGATTTTGGTGGAGAGGCTTGGAGGAGGCTAAGATTGTGGAGTTGAAAGAGTGCTTGAAAATCTCCATTGTTGAAGCTTGCAAATCTTGGAGAAAACACAAGGTTCCATCTTTTCTCCCTTCATCTTCTTGCTCATTTTGAAGGATTGAAAATATAGTTTTAGATTCAATGAAAATTCATGGAAAAACTTTCAAATTTGCAAAATTGTAGATAGATTTGGAAATAGAAACAAAATCAAAGAAAACTCTATTTTAGAACTAGATTTTGAAAACCCATTTTGTTGTTTTTGAAAATAAGTTCTAATATTGAAATGGGTTTGGATTATTTTCACAATTTGAGTTTGTAATCTAAATATGGGTTTATATATATTTATTGTGTTTGAAAATTTGGATTTTGGGATAAACCCAGAAAATCCCCTGTATTTTCGCCATGTTTACACGTAGGGATTTTATTTAAAAAAAATAATAATAATATAATTTTTTTTGTTATTGCTGTGGGGTGGGAGGTCAAACCCCACCGCCACCACGCAGGCCGTGGCTAAGGGCCACGGACTGTGTGAGGAACAGACAGACCATGGCCGAATAGACCGTGGGCTGTGTGAAGCCCACACAGACCATGGCCATAAGGCCACGGACTATGTGAAGCCCACATAGGCCGTAATCGGAATGGACACGGACTGTGTGGAGCTCACACAGTCTGCGCGGCCATTTAGGGCATCGCGGGATTTCTGCCAAATAACTCAGATTTCGTTTCATTGCATTTTATATTATATGTAACTTTGGATATTTATTATTTAATAATATATTAATATTAATATATATAATAATATATGATATATATTATATATATAATATTAATATAATATTTAAATAATAATTTAGTTGAATATTTAAATATATATGCAAAGTATATATACACGTATAATTTTTTTGTGTGGTTTTAAAAATATTTTGTAAGTTCAATTTAAATCGTTATGGGAAGTTGTGTTTTAAAAATGAGTAGATTTACATCATGATTTGTTTACATTTAAAATATATGTTTTTTCGGAAAATTATATTGTATATAATTAAGGTATTTTAGTAGAAAGAGTATTTTTAATTAATGGCTTTAAGATGAGATAAGTTTAACGGATTCAAAATAAATGTTTTAATATATATTAAATGTTTTGTTCTGGAATTAATGGTAAACTTAGATTAAGTAAATTTTTTTAAATGTTAGTTGAATGACTTTATTATTTAAGTGTCGTGATTATGGTTATTGTTGAGAAATTTGAATAATGGATTTATTTATAAGATCTATTTTTTTCTTAATCATCGAGTATGATAGGGCAAATCGAATTTAACTATTGAGTTTTAAAATTCCTCACGTGATTGATTGACCTCTAATTATGTGCAAATAATGGTATTTATTTAAATTGACTTCATGCAATGTGTCATCGCGTGGCTTGGATTTAAGAAATCCTAATATTAGCCTATTTAATTGCTTAGAATGTTTTTTAGTGGTGTTTTCATTTATTCTCAGTATGGGCAATATTGACTTTGATCAATTTATTTAGTCTATGATGAAATATGGATTAAATGATTTAATTTAAATGTTATTTATTAAAATATCTTGATGTTGAACATAATAGTGAAACTTAGAGATAATGGATGATTTAGTTCAATCAAATGGTTTTAATCATTAAATTTTGATTATGGAACATAACTGAAGAACTTAGGGTCAACGAAGGATTTATTTTAATCAGAGGACTTTATTTGTCAAAAGTTTGATTTATTTATAATTTGATTTTGATTATTATGGATAACTGAGGCATATGAAATTAAATAGACAAATTTAAAATATAGATCATCTTAGGATGAAATTGTTACATAATCGAAGCAAAAGTAGATTCTATATTCAGAAGAACTATTTAGAACGTTGAATTTTTTTTAATAGTCAAAAGATGTATTGGAAAAAGGGAGATTTTAAATAATCAAATGATTATACTTCAAAGGTTGATTTTATTAAGATATGTGATTGAGAAATGAAATATAATTATTGGCTTAACTCCTTAAGTGGCCAACATGCTTAACTCACTATTAGGTATATTCATTTTGGAATATAATTGAATTCAAGTAGAGGTAAGATTTAGTTGATTTATTTAATGCTAAGTTGAAATCAAGACTGAATTATTTAATCTAAATGTTTATTTTTCAAGATGTTTAATTATAGAATATGATTGTAGAACTGAGAGTAAAGGATGAACTTATTAATTAACCTAAATGATTTATTAATCAAGTGATTTATCTATAGTATGTGATCATGAAACTTAGAGAGAACAGTTGATTTAAATTTTAACCAAATAGCTACATTATTTAAGTGTTTTGATTATGAATATGGTTATGAAATTTAGAGTAAATGATTTGTTCTTTAAATATTTCAATGTCGTGAAAAGAAATGGGATCAATTGATTGGATAAATGCAAGTCATGAAAACTGTGTTTGACTAGATTTAGGAAATCCAAACCTTAGCTTATTTAATTGTCTGAAATGATTTTAGTGTTTGATTGTTCATCTTCGATGTTGTGGAATTAGAGTGAATGTTATGTAAGTCTTCCAGTGTGTTATCTTGAAACGATGTTGTGCATCATGTGTTTGTTATTGTTTTAATCGAGAAGTGCTTGAGTTATGTTTCAGTGGAAACCTGGTTACCATGACAGGTTGTGTGACCTTATGGCTTAAGGTAAAGTCGTGTTTCAGTTTGTTATGTGGCATGTCATCATGTTAGTCAACCTTGTGTTAGCCTTGGGGCGTGCACACTTTGTTTTCAGTTTTGGACATCCGTAGTGGTGTTACCTATTGAGGTGTTTGATTATTTGTGATAAGTGTCAGTGCATTGTCTACCCTTGGCACGTGGTTGAGTTATGTGTTGTCGATTGGGGAGTGGCTTTCAATGAGCACCGGGCCCAAAGTGGTTCCAGGATAACTCGTGTGAGAGTCAGTTAATTAAGTGAAAATTAAAATAACTTATACTAGGGATAGAGTAGCTTTGAACATTAATAAGATGATTTAGCCTCGCTCATTAGCTCAAGGGCTTGTACAAGACTTGAGATGAGTCGGGAAGGCCTGGAATGGCAAGATTGTTATCTTGTCTTTTTGAGAGATAATCGATTCCGCTTTGGTGTGCATGTGGGGCCAAGAGTCAGTTGAGGTTTCCAGGATATCCTTAGAGAGGGGTCGGGACCTAGGAAGACTTGCCAGGAGATCCCATGCAACTTTTGTGATGACACTCCTCCTATGACAGCAGTCGGTATAGTGTTGTACTGTTGGTTTTTTTTGTACAGTGATTGTACTCAATTTTGTACTCTGGAAGCATTGTAACTATTGTGTTAAGTGATGTGGGTTTTGTCCTTGATTCAGTTTAGTTTATGTGTTAGCCTTTGTCTAGTGGTAGATGGTCTTGTCTAGGAAATTCTTGTTACTATCTCCTAGCACGGGGGTGAGCCTTTTGGTTTCACTTGGTTGGGTGGAACGTGCGCCTTCCTCTGTTGGTTTTTGCTCTTGCTCATGTGGATGAGACTTTCATTTTGGAGAGCTCGTTGGATCCAGATGCTATTCTGGCTTCGTTCTTTTCAGTTGATCCTTATTCTTTTACCCCTTATTTGTCATCGAGGTGGAATTTGTAAATTGTAATCAATATTATTGGATTTACCTCATTTGGGGAATGAGTGTTTTAATCATATTGTTTAAATGTTGTTAATTGGAATCTTGAGGTATTTATTATCCTTGTTGTAATTTATCTTGTATGGGATGTATGTAATCTCAGTTCTATAAGTGAATAATATTTTGGTTTCAATTGATGTTAATTGTTGTTTGGGTTTTAAAGTAATCTTTGTCTCGTGGCCTTAGAGGTTGTTGGAAATGTGTATTCATCTTACATGTTATTTGTACTCAAACAAAAAAAAAATTGGTACGTTTAAGAAGGGAATTGCAACTTCCTCTAGGGTTGTGTGGCGGGGCATTACATCATCACCCATTTTTTCCATTCTTCCTATGAGCATTGCCTTTGATAGTAGATAATTTAGAGTATCAATTTTTGCGATGAGTTTTATTTTATGTGCCAAAATGTAATGTCTAAATTTCTGTGATGCAAACACTACTGCAAGGCATGCTTTCTTGATGAACCATTGTCATGCTAATGTAATATATAGCCCTTTCTGTTCCATTTTCGTCATGTTGAGCTAAGAGAGCTCCAAGGGCTGCTGCTATTGCTGACACACATAAAATCAATGGTTTCTTTGGTATGGGTGGCATTAAGATTGGTGGTGTTAGTAGATATTCCTCGATTTTTTTAAATGCCTCTTCACACTTTCTATCCCATTTGTATGTTATTCCTTTGTGGAGTAAATGAGAGTATGGGTTCTGTTTGTTCGCTAGTTGTGCTATGAATCTACGAATGGATTGGAGTCTGCCTTGGAGGCCTCTTAATTGTTTTAATGTATTTGGTGCTTCCATTCGAGAATTGGTTTTAACTTTCCTCGATCCACCTCGATGCCCCTCATTGACACTATGTATCTTAGTAGTTTATCTGATTGTACACCGAAGACACACTTCTTTAGGTTTAGTCCGATCTTGTACTCCTCAAGCCTGTCAAAGATGGCACTAAGGGTTGCTATGTGATCTTTTCTCTTTCTGGACTTGGCTAGAATGTCATCAACATAGTCTTTGACTGTCTTATGGATCATGTCGTGGAATATCAATGTCATGGCCCTTTGGTATGTTGCTCCTGCATTCTTTAAGCCGAATGGCATCATATTTCAACAATACGTCCCCCATGCACTAGTGAAAGTTGTTTTATGTTGGTCCTCTTTAGCTATCATGATCTAATTGTACCCTGAGAATCCATCCATTAGTGACAACATTTCATGTCCAGCTATCATGTCTACTATCATATCGATGTTGGGAAGCAGGAAGTCATCCTTTGGACATGCCTTATTCAAGTCTCTGAAGTCTGTGCAGATTTTCATGTTCCCATCAGGTTTTGAAATAGGTACCAAGTTGGATACCCATTCTAGATGGTCTATCAGTCGAATGAATCGTGCATCTAGTAGCTTTTTTGGCTCCATTTTGACTAGCAGGGCGATCTAAGGGTGCATTTTTTGAAGCTTTTGTTTAACAAGCTTTGCTTATGGATACACTGCTAAGTGGTGAACCACAGTCTCTGAATCAAGTCCTGGCATATCAGCATAACTCCATGCTAAGTTTATCAATCTTTCTTTTAGAAATGCCGCTATGAGATCTTGCTCTTCTGATAGTAGTGATTCTGCATAGAATGTGATATGTTGGGTCTCCTTTGTTCCTAGGTTGACCGGATTGAATTTTTCTACCAGGACTACTGAATTTTCTTGATGAATAGCTCTTAAAGGAAGATTGAATCCCCTATCCTTGGGCACTTCAGAGAGGTTTTCACCATTGGATGCATCCTTTCTTTTTACTTTTTCTCTGGTTAGAGAGTGCCACAATGTGGTTTTCACTCAAGTACTTGGATATTATTCTTAATTTATCACTTTTGCAATTGAAGGATTCAATCGTTTCCCCATAATAGGCATGTGTGTCCAACTCTATTATGAACCCTACTTTATGGTCCTCATTTTGAATGTTATCTCACAATTCCATGAATTTCGAGAGTGTCTCATTATTTTCCAATGTATTAAGAACTGGTGGGCCTCGTTGGTCATAGTTGATGAGTTGGGGATATACTAAGTGGATCTCATGATTTTGATGGTTTGTTTCAAAAGACAGGGTGATAATCATGCAAAGAGTGGTATCCTCAAATAGCCTAGGTAATTTAGTCGTGGGGTCCTCGTCATCGCTACTACTACAAACATCAATTATATCAAATGTAAAGTTATCTATGACTCTACCTGTAGACACTGGTAAGCGTAGTTCTACTGGGGTTGGTTGAGGAGGATTATTAACCGTTCTAACTGGAGGAATTTAGCTTCATATGGTTATACTCAGAGGGGTACATCCAAGGCCAAGATTTGTTATCAATCACGTCTCCAGAATGATAGGTGTTATAAGCCCATTGTCATTTTCTCGAAGTCTTTGGTTTTTGTCATAGCCCATTGCGATCATCATTTGTAGGCCCTTGCTTCTGTCATCCATTGGTAAATTAACTATTGGTCTCTCATCTTGGTATAACATATGAGATGAATCAGCCTCAATAACTTCTCATCCAAGATCCCCCCAAATTGTAAATTTGGGATAGTCTACAGGAGATGTTTGGGATGTGGAGGCTTCATTTATTTGTGAATGTCCCCTTGATCTAGGATATTGTGGTAAATCTCCTACCACAAAATAATTATTAGGGAGCTTGTAGTTTCGACAACCATTATCTTGGATGATGACCTTGATGTTAGAGATGGTGGGAATGGTGGGAGTGGCAGGTGTCTCTATTGCAGAAGTGGATGCAAGAGTGGTAGGATCGATGTATGGTGTAGATGGGCCCTCATCATTTTTTGGTACTTGGGGGATTTTGTAATACTTTGCTTCAAGGATTTTGTAGTAGGATAAGGGTTCAAAATCTCCATGGATGGTGAATTCTTGTCCTTCATGTACAAATTTCACACATTGCTGGAAAGTTGATGCTACTGCCTTCATTGCATGAATCCATGGGCATCCTAGGAGGATATTATATGGCAAGTCAAGGTCTAGAACCTAACAAGTGGTTTCCATGATGGCAAGCCCTAATTGAATAGGGAGTCTGATCGTGCCTTGAGACACTCTTTCTTGATCATCATATGCTCTTATTGTAATACCCTTGCCTTTGTCGATAGAATATTCTATTATCTTCAATTGCTTGATGAGGCTGAAAGAACAAATGTTCAAGCCCACACCTCCATCTACCAAGACCCTTTTGACCTTGCTCTTATGTACTATAGCTTCCAAGTGGAGTGCATGGTTGAGAGATGGTTGGGCAGGGAAATCTTGGTCAGATAATTTTAGGAGATTAGGGATAATGATGTTTCCGACCATAGCTTGGAATTGCTCCGCATCAAGATTTGCGAGGACAGTGGATGAGGCCAACGCTCTTCAAGGATTTTTCTACGGGAAGATGAAATTTTTAGCAACTCCATGATGGAGATTTGCGCTGGCATTCTCTTGAGTTGGTCTAGGACATTGTAGCCATTAGGGACATATCTAGATGTAGGGACTCTGTTTGGCTAGGATGATCCTGCTATGGTAACTTTTCTACCTCTTATGGTGACTCCGCAATCTTTTGCATGGGCGCCTTTGATGGTAATGACCATGCAATTTTCATCTAGGGAGACAACGACTATTTCATATACATGATTTATGTTTGAGTGGGTTCCTTTCCCTTTATCCTTGTTATTCCCTTTATTTCCATGATTCGACATTGGATTCACATATATCTTAAGATCCTGATTTCCTATAGGTTGTTCCACGTTTATAATTCTTTTATCAATGAGATCTTGAACAATGTTTTTTAATCTCATACAACTGCTTGTGGTATGGCCTTTGATTTTATGGAACTCACAGAGTTGATTCTCGTTATAGCAAGGAGGTTTCACATCCAGTTCTTGGTAATTCTCAAATGTAGGAGGCTTGATGAGTATTTCATCTATCAATTTTTTCATTATGTCTTCAAGTGGTTCCCCTAAAGTGGTGTATTTTTAGTTGGGATAACTCTTGTTGCGTTGTGGTGGTCCCCTTTGATCATTAATATTTTTGATTGTTGGATTGTTGTTTGGTTGTTGTGTTGCATGATAATTGTTTTGGTGTTGGATTTGGATTTGTGGTGCGGGCGTATTTTGGTGAGGGGCACTAATGACCACCTTGGCATTGATGACACCATCATTAGTAATGTTTTTGTTCCTTTCCCACATGCACGCTTTATCATTATAAGTTGAAGGTGGGAGGTTGTTTTGTTGTTCAGGATATGAGGTTTATCCCATTGGTTGAGTCATGAGGGCTCGTTCGATGCTAAGCACCTTGGGGATCAATTGGTCATATGTGGTGATTCCTTGAACCTTGAGATGAAATGCCAAGAGGCCTTAAAGGTTGGCTATGATGGTGCAAACTTGTTGTTCCTTAGGAATGTTCCACTTGCTCTGATTGGCCTTGGATCACCATCATTGTAGGAATGAAGCAAAATATTCACCCTTGTTTTAGAGCTGAGAGTTCTTCTAGACTAACATCCATTGCAATGTTGCATGTGTAGTTCTTAATGAATGCATCTATAATTTCTTGAAATGTTGTAATTCCTGAAGGTAGGCGAGAGAACCATTCCATAGTGTGGTCTGCCAAACTCCTAGGGAATAGCTACATAAGATAAGTATCGTTGTATGTGACTTCCATGTAGTGAACCTAGAATTCCTTGATGTGATCTTTAGGGTTTCCCGTCCCTTGATATTTGTCAAATTTTGGGATCTCAAATCCCTTGGGAAATGGTTTCATTATTAGTCTCCTATCAAATGGATAGGGACATAAGTTTCTTGGTGTTTTGGTTGTTTTCCCTAATTGAAGATTGAGAACTTGTTGTGAGAGCAACCTGATTTATGTCGTTACGTCATTTTGCAAATTAGGGGGTGGGATGAAGGTGTTTTGACAGTTTTCAATTGTTGGTTGGATGGGTTGGTTGGCTGGTGTGTTGTTTGATGGGATGTGCACATTATTCTGAGCTAGGTATGCCTACACTTGCTACTATATGAACAATGCTTGTTGTTGTTCTTGTTGTTGCTATTCCAAATTTTCCTGTTATTGTGCTTGTTGTTGTTGAGCTGCTAGAATTTGTTGTTGTTGTGTTTGTTTTTGTTCCAATAACACTTGTTGTTGAGCTACTAATTCAACTACTTCTTGTTGCTCTTGGTATTGTTTTAATGCCTGCTGATATGCTTTGAATTGCGTTGCTTGTTGTTTTGCAAGAAGTTGTGCTTGATATTGGGCTTGTTGTGCTTGATATTGAGCTTGCGCTTGAGGTTGAGGTTGTGCTTGTGCTTGTGCTGCTTGAGCAGCTTGTTGTGTTTTTTTTTGCAATAAAGCTTGGGCTTGTGTGGCTTGTTGTGTTTGCAGTGTGGCTTGGGTTGCTTGAGTAGCTTGCATGGCTTGTTGAGTAGCTAGGTGTACGGATTTTTGTTTTTTCACTTGTTGGAATCCCCTTTGAAAAGAAGCTTGTAATGCTACATTGTATTGGCTTGATGTGGTGGAATTTGGTGGTGGTGGGGGTGGTGGTGGATTCAGAATGGTGTTTGTGGTGAGTGATAATGTCGTGTTGGTGTTCTGAGTGATGTATGGTGTTGTTGATGTGGTTGGTCCTTGGGAGACCATGCTTTGCGATGTTAGGGGGTGGTTGATGATGTTGTCATTTCTTGTGCATTTTTCATCTATTGTTGAGATGTCGATGACACGTTTTGAGCATTTGGCATAATGCTTAGATTGGTATTTGGGATGTTGTTTTGATTGATACTTGGTAAAGTGGGAAGCCCTGAGCCAAGGAGTGGTGTGGATGATGATGGAAATGGTGGAAGAGGTGGAAATGTGAGGGGTGTGGGTCCTTAAGAAAATGTTGTGATGCCAAAAATACCCCTAGTTCCAAACATGTCTCCTTCCTCTTGCGAATTTGTGAGGAGAGGTGTTCGAGGTGTTGCGTAAAAAAATGATGATGATGGATCATGATGGAAAGTGAAAGGAACATTCTTGTGTAATGGATTTTGGGGTATGTTTTTTTCCAATATGGTTTTTATGTCCAAGTTTTGATAATTAACAAGGGGGTGTGTTTTGATAGCATTAGAAAATGCATTTCCCTTATTAACATTGGGTTGGGTTGGAGCAAAAGATGTGATTTGAGGAATTTTTTGCATGATGCTTTGGGATGGGGGTGTAGATGATATGGGAATGGTGGATGAGATTGGAAAAAATGTCTCCACTATGGTACTCACATTGAAATCTGAAGGTAATTTGGCCCCTTGTTTTTCTAGTTCAAGCATGTACAATGAAGGGTTAAGCCTCATCATAATGTTGATGATTTTATGGTTTTCAGGATTTTGAAGCATTTCAGTCATTTTGTCATGAGACATCCCAAAGGTAAGATCCTCTCCTTGGTTTTCCTCTTGCAGATTTTGAGATGATGAGATAGCCACAAAATTACTTGATTCAACAATATTCATTTCAACATTTGTTTGGATTAGATCACTTGAAGCGGGTGTTTCTTTGTTGGCTTCCATGTTCTTCTTGTGTTGGGATCTGGTTTGAACCATAAAACAAGGATCAATTTTTTCAAGAATAGGGGAGATGAATCTCTTAGCTCCTTGGATTGATCTTCACTTTATGTCCAAAGTAGAAAATTCTAGGATATCTTGGGGATCGAAAAGTGATATGATGATGATCCAAAAGATGGATGATGTGGATGTTATGATCTTTTTGATAAATCTTGAAGGAGATGCTAGGCTTTTGGGACTTTTGGCTATGTTTCGGATTTTTGATTTTGATTTGATTTTGGTCTTTGGATTTATCCTTGATTTTGTTGCTTTGATTTTGAACAAGCGGACCCTAAGATGTTGGATGATTATCTAAAGGGTAGATTTTCTCAAAGGATGACAATTTGAATATGTGTAGGGAGAAGGATGCATCTAGCCAAACCTATTCAAACAAGATGATAGTTTATCCAAGCATATGAAGAAGGATGCATCTAAATATACCAAGCTAAACAAGTTGATTTTGATGACTTTGACTAAGCATGTGCAAAAGGATGCATCTAGACATACCTAGCCAAAGGTGAAAAGTTTTCAATGATCTTATCTCAAGGGTTTGATGATTTTTTTTATTTTTCCAAAAATCCTAGCATTAAGGATGATTTCAAGATTTTCCAAAAGGTGATAGTGAGATGATGTTTGTTTTGATGTTTGAAAAAAATGGGTGAAAAAGATTTTGAGTTTGCTTTTGATCCTAAGGTGAACCTAAAAAAGACACTTTGTTTGTCTAGACCTAGGAATTGAAGAACATGCAATGCTTTCTAGAGACCTTTATAACCAAAGAATGATTCAATTTGGACATACATTTTTGGATTTCCAACCAATGATTTTCGCTTTGGGATTTGAACTTCTTGAGAATCGTGAGGCTTCAACACACATGAAAGTTCATTTTTTCTTAGCTTTTCTTAATGTCTTTATTTTACCACAAACACTTTCTTTGATTAGGTTTTCCAAACTAAGTGTCTAATGTCTTGATTTATTTGTATCCCATAAAGTATGTTATGTGTAATTTTGATGAAATCAAGGCAAGGGTTTACCTATTGTTTACTTTATTAGAAAAATCAAGATACAATCCAATGTTTAGAAACCTCTAAGGATGTGAATCCCAAGGGAAAGCAATAACATGTGGATTGAGTCAATTATATTTTCCTCCTAGAGGGTTTGAAATTTTGGATGATGATGTTAAGTGTTTGTTTTCAATATGTTTTCGATCAAGAAATGCATTTTGTAACCCAAGAATAAGTACAACCCTATGGATGTGAAATACAATATTTGTTGGATTCCCACTTGGACAAGTCCAACTATGCTTATCTTTAGCGAATGGTTAGATGCTTGATCCCATTGGCTCCCCTCCACAACACTCACTTATACGGGGAAGCCAAGCATCAAAACCCATGAAACTCCCATGGAAAGCTTTTCATTTCTACTAAAAGACTGTAAAAGTGTGGGGTAGCTTCAGAACGACCATTCTTGCACCAACAAATATATTTAAGGATTTTTAGGAATTCTAGAACAGGGGTTTTAGTAAGGAATTTCCATTCATGGAGATTGACCCATACGACAAGAGTCCCCTTTCGAATCCATCTTGTTGGAATCAACCACGTGATATTGGCATTTACTCCAATACCCACATTTATATCCCGATTGGAAATACTCTTGGATGTAGAGTGCTACCAGTTGAGTCATTCCCTTGGGTGAGTACTTTTTCCCCAAGGCAGGCCCTCTAGGATAAACAAAAGCGAATAAAGAACAATATTCATAACTCAATCAATCTTTGTTGGCAACAAAGAGAGAGAATATATGCAATAATCCCCCCACTCACACTCACAAAATATTTTGTTAAATTTTGAACCCAAATCGAAGTGTGGGGGTGATTGCTTTATCTCACCATAAATTCATGAAAAAGGCCTTTTGATTCTCAATATTGCTATAAAGTGCAAGAGAGGCGCATACGTCCTTTTTCAATGAATTTAGTTTAAGTAAGCCTTCACGAAAATAAAGTTGTACTTGTTCTTTTTAAATCTACAAAGCAAAATGTGAGTTCCTTTTAAGCACCAAAATACAAGTGAGATATCTTGTTCAATTTGTTATCCAAAAAAAAAAATCTAATATGTTGTGATCCTAATGTTTGTTTTAGCCTTTGCAAGAAGTGAAAAGATTATTTTTAAACCCATATGAAATTAGTGCCGTAAGAAAGAAGTGAAAATATTATTTTTAAACCCAAATGAAATTAGTGCCCTAAGAAAGAAGTGATAACAATTTTTTTTAAAAGTGTTAAAAAAACACTAAAGTGTTTAAAAAAAATTTGATTTGATGAAATATCCTCATCATGTTTCTCCTTCCTTCATTTTTCAATTTCCAACCTATAAGGGAGAAAAAACAGTTAGATATTGGAAAATACAGAGCTTAAAAAGAAGAAAACAAAATATAAATTGATCATAAATCAAAAAGCACGTGCTAAAATTTCATTTCCACTTTTTAATCCCTACATGCGGTGCAACTCATGACTGCATTAGAGTTTGATTTCACAATAGTGCCCTCATAGCATCACTTACCAGTCAGCGTCGCTCTATGTCAGGGCAGTGAGCTCAACTGCATCGCAGTTTTTCCCAGAGTCGCAATTTGGTTTTTTTGAAATTTCCTATCAGTCAAACAGTCAAGTGGTAGAGTTAAAAATTCAATTTTTTTAGGCGCAAAGAGTCCAGCGTCACACTTTGAGTTTCTAGTGGTGCTATATAGCGATGTTGAAGGGTCAGTAGTGCCAAAATAGCAACGCTGAGCTCTCAGCGTTGGAATTTCCCTGTTTATGAACAAAACAAAGAAATTTGTGAGAAAAGTGATAAAGAATGATATCTAGCCCTCCCTCTCATGCCAAATGTGCAAACCCCAATCCTAGTACTTGCAAAAAACAAGAATAAACAAGTTAAACAAGAGATTGCAAGCCAAAACAAGGATTCCCCAAGAAATCCATTTACAAAACCCAAATTAGGAAAATAAACAATGAAGAACATAATGAAAACAACAAAATAACTTGAATCCTAATTTAAATGTGCAAACTCATGATCCCATGGGGGAATTGGTGCCAATTTGATGTGAAAATTGGCCATTTCCCAATTCCTATGATGCAAGATTGATATGTTGAAGATGTGTTGATGATTGACCCACTTTGTTGTTGAAGGATGAATTCTTCCAAGCTAAAAACCTGCAAAACCTAGCTATGATTAAATGGTGATGGAGGGTAATGGCTAAATATTTTAGCATGGTAACTTTGCATAATTTGTGGATGATGAAATGAGGATATGAGTTCTTTATTTATAGAATGCCAAGATGGATGAATGTCCAAAATTGAGCAATGTGGGACTAACATTCATCCAATGGCATGATGCCACTTGTCAATCTATGAGTGGATGAAGGATGTGCAAGATTTGGGGATTGTGCCAATAAATGCCTATTTTTTATTTTCAAATATGTTGAAATAACTTGCAAGAGGGAAGGGAAAATGCAATAAATGCCACTTGGCTCAAGGAAAAAGGACATGTAAGATGAAGTTATTGCCTTGTTGGATGTACATGTTGACTTAGAATTTTTGAATTCAAATTTAGAGAATATTCCAAAAGATGCCTTGTGAGGAAAATAGAGATTTAATAAATGAATTAAATCTATTTTCATGTGAAACTTTCAAAATATAGAGGATGGGACATGATTAGATATTAAATTAATCAAGGGTAAATTAATTTAATAGGAGAGATTAGATGATGTGACCTATTTGACTCAAATTTATGGATTTATTTAAATCAAATAAGAGAGGGATATGATAAGAGAATAATTAAATAAGGATTTTGATTTATTTAATTAAAAGAGATGAGGTTAGATTAAATCAAATAAGGTTTTGATTTATTTAATTTAATGGATAGAATTTAGAGATTTAATCAAATAAAATTAATTAATTATTTAATTAAATAGGGATACTTAGATCAGATGGATTGATTTAATTAGCAAAAGAGGTGAATTAATTAAATAACTGGTTTATTTAATTAAGAGAGGGAAATTGATGAATTTAATCAAATAAGGGGATTTGATTAAATAGTTAAACCGAGGGATGATTCATGATTCATGATGTCAGCAGTTAGGATCAAGTGCACAATGTCAATTGGTATATTTTATGTGTCTACAGTATGTTACTATGTTAGATGATGTAATACTCAAGACTTGTTAATATGTTAGGATTATATAAGTTATGTTTATTTTTTATGTTTACTATGAGACTAAGAGCTATTTCTTTATGATTATATGTTGATGATGTATTAGGATATTAGCATACTAACCCTTGTTGATGACTTTATGTGTAAATGATCTAAGGGGTGTTAATGCTTTATGTTTATGATAACCCTTGTTTAATGATTTTATTAAGGATATTTGAATAAGGACTAACCTTTAGTAATGATATGCTAATTAGATCATTGTCATGACTGTTAACACTGAAGTTTGCACCCTTACTGAGTTGTAAGAACTCAATCACTTAGTGAAACATTGGAAGACCTCTAATATTATGGGACTGCGAATAATCAGAGGTCAACCTCTAGAGAAATCCGACTTCCTAACTGGTTATCACCTATTCTAATGATTCTTTTTGAGGGAAAAGGGAGAAAGACTGTTTAAAAAAAATGAAATGCTAAAATAAACTATTGGGTGATACACTAAACTGTAAAGATTATGAAACTCAAGACTTGCATAACAATCAATTTGCAATGATATAAAAAGAAATTTGCATTACTTACTTCTGTATGTTCTCTGCATAAATATTTCAAAAAATGGTATTAAAGCTCAGACTTCAAGAAGGAGGATAAACTCACAGCTTAGAAGTCAATTTGCATTATCATGAAACAATTTGTAACTTGCATTAACATAACTATGCATAGATGCATCAAAAACATGAGACAAGATTAAGAGGAGATGAAGAGTCTCTCACTGTTAATCTGACCAATCATAGGAAATACACAAGCATGCATTGAGTAGGAAGGAATTTTTTTTTAAAACATCAAAGCGTCAAAGGATTTCACTAAATTTCATGTCTCAATTGAGTTACAAAGCAAATGCCAAATTGTCACAAAGGACTGTAAAAGTCACTCCAAGTCAAAAATCTGCATAATTCAAAACTGAGTCCAATTATGAGTAGCAAATGTGACTAAGTATCCAACACTCAATTTGTTCCACAAAACAAGGCTTTATAAAGCCTTGGGTCAGATGCAACCATCATGCCTAAAATCTAGGCCCCAAATACACTGAAAAAGAGCTCCAAATGTGAGAAAAATTCAAAACATGACTTTCTCTTTTCAAGGTGACTCATAAAACTGTCCTCAAAAGATGCTCAAGAGTAATAAAAACCTCCTAGATACTCTCTCAATTTTTGCAACAACCTCATAACCTCCCTAGATGTTCTCTCAAACATAAATGGAAGCATATATTCATTCTCTCATGACTTAGTCATACAAAAATAACATACCCCACTCTCCTCTTTTGTATTAATAAATAATGACTTAAATCAAATGATTTATAAATCAACATTTGATTTAATCATTTTACATAAAAATTGCTCAATGTATCAATACAAATCCCTAAGTAATAGGGATTACTAAGTCAAAAATGACTTAGATATTCCCAAATTAAAATTCACTAGGCTACAACCATAATTAATTTTGATCTTTCAAAAGTAAGAAAAAGTAAAAAATTCCTAATTCATCGACCATCACAAAAATAGGGTTTCAACCCTAAATGAAAGAGAAACCAAAGAAAGTCATTCATTTGTAAGAAAATTCTAGATGAAGCTCAACCACCGCTAGTGGTAGGGTTTGAAACTTTGTGGAAGCCATGAACTCATAGCCTGTAGTCAAGACTTTTATGCAAAACTTGTTGATTCTGCCATGCCACCATGGTTGAGAATTGATGTTAAAGGTTCTACTAAACTCCTCATGAATTTGCGGGCTGGATTACGTAAGACTTCTTTTTTTTAGTATGCTTGCACCATTTTTCAGTCATCATCTGAAAGTAAATTACTATGTCGACATTTCCCATGTTGAGAATGATGAAAACATTTCAATTTTTCTGTACACTTTCTAGCTTCTCTTATACAGAATCTGAAAATTTCAAAGAAAAATCTAGACCGTGGGTTTTATTATTGCATTTTCATGGCTGTCATAAGATCTTGTACCTTGAATTTGTAGATGTATCTTTTGTAGATTACTTTGAATCATATGTAATAAACCCAAGCTGCCATGTAAAAATTTTATTGCAGACACAAGAAACATCATTCTCTTGAATGGTTGAACCTTCAAAAAAATGAAGTGCAATTATATTTGGTTGGTAAAACCCATGACCTTGCCTCTATTTTTTATATGGCTGTGTGCCTATTTTGTAGAAATTATGAATGAATGAGATTTTTATGAAAGCGAAGGTGGCCAACTTCTATGTTTTATAACTTTATTACTTGTTGCTTTTTTTGCATATATATTGGCCTGTATTCTATGGTCGCGGCCTAAAGACTTTTCCCCTGCTATATTATCCTAATCACTCTTTCTTTTGTGGATATTTTCCTAATTTGGTTCTCTGTGACTTTTGAAGATATTTTATGGCTCGCAAAACCTCTCATGAAAATTTCTCAAACATTTTAAATATCCTCGTGTCTTATCTATGCTTCCACATTTTGTAGCTCTTCTAAATATTTTCAGCTGAAAGTAGTTCATTACATTGATTTACCAGTGTGGAAGGCAAAGAGTCTCTAACCTTTCTATGCTATATATCCCTGCTCAACAGATACATTCAGGTAGTTGTATGATTTCAATATGAATCTTATGCATGATAAAACTTCCTCATGATGCATAGTATAGTT
The DNA here is from genome assembly GCA_007258455.2 of Sequoia sempervirens. Lineage (NCBI taxonomy): Eukaryota > Viridiplantae > Streptophyta > Pinopsida > Cupressales > Cupressaceae > Sequoia > Sequoia sempervirens. The sequence continues at coordinate 129,103,694 of VDFB02000017.1, forward strand.
CCTTGCTCACTATTCTTGCATTATCTCCTGTTGACTGTAGCATAAGTATATGAAAACCTTACTCTCATAATCCCCTAAATTGTTATATCTTAGCAACATGCTTTAGATTCCTTGATACCCAAAAATGATTTTTTTTAATAATTGTGATTCCAATTCTTCATCATTATAATGGCCTTGAAGATATACTTCATTTCATTTGTCATTGACAAATTTTTACAGTTGCTGCTATCATGTCACTGGATTATAGTCTTTATGATTGTTGTATATGTTTTTAAAAGACCCCCTTTTAAATTGTAAAGGCTCTATCCCTGTTGTAGTATCTTGATCATTATATGAATGATTTTCTTACTTCATGAACTAAAAATAAAGTATAAACATCTTTTGCTATGATCAAGAATTTATGGTTGTCCTTTGATGTGACTGCTATACCCTATCAAATATATCAATTATCTCTATCTCTTAGAGGACTGTAAATTTTTTACAGCCATTGGCTCATATAACAGTCTTGAAATCTGCCACTTATTTATGATCTTTTATTGATCAAGGGATTATCACACTTATCTTGAAGTTTTCATTTTAAAAGATTCCTAGCATTGTACTATTTTGCATCATGATTATGAAGTAATTTTTATTGATATCAATTGTCTTGCACTGTAATCTCACATGCACTTAGAATGTTCATAAAAGATTGTGCACAGATTAAAATAATGTAAACATTGCTATGAGCTAGGATCAACCCTTACGAGAGCCACATTTACCCCAATCATTTGATCAGAACAAGACTACACCTATAGCTACACATGAAGCAAACAAATTAGAAAAAATGACCATCTTTTGTGTGTACGTTGACCGAATGGTTTTCCTAGACACCTAAGGCATTCATTGATCTTTGATGCACATGGATATGAGTTAATACATGCATAGGTGGATGATAAAAATGTTCATGTATGGTTATGACCTTTCATTCCTTAGAGTACAACTCTAATACATTGCTTGAATATAGCAAGAACAGGAGCACATGGAAATTAGGAAGGACAAGCAACGAGGACAACACTGAACCAAGACAAACATCAACCAATCATTCAAGCAATGACTAGTCATCTCTCTTACATGCACATTTATTTTCTTTCATTTATTCATGTATTAATTTTTCTTTATCTATATCAAGGAAAATTCAGTCTCATGGCTTGATGTGTGAGACACATGTATCTTATTACATTCAATAAAGATTACATTTTCAGAAAGATTGTAAAAATATTTTATGTCTCATTCACTTGTATGAATGTAATACTTTTGTATTATTGTAATCTCATAAAGTTGTTTCATTTGTATAATTAAATGTAATATAGAAGGTTTCAAATGTACCATTCATTTTGAAACATAGATGATTCATCCTAATTGAGCATGTAGATGAAAATCTAGTAACAATGACTGTGTGATGTTTTATGTTAGGACTTATCATGTGTGTCTATAGATATGCTTATCATATTGACATATTCTTATGGATATACTAATGACTAATGGAGTAGTGATGCTATATGTTGATTAGTCTTTGATTATTTTGAGGATGATTATGACATGTTTATGAATATGCTATAAATAGAATGTGTTACCTTATTTTGGAATGGCTTATGATTATTGATGTTACGAGATGTTATTTGATATTATAGACATGGAAAATGTACCAATTAAAGTTGATCCTAACTATTAACATTGCTTCGTCTTGAATCATCTCCTTTGCTAATCATCTAATTGAATAATTTGTATTTGATTAAATTCATCATATTTCATCTATTAATTAAATAAATCATTATTTATCTGCTTAAGTCATCATCTCTTGTTAATTAAATAAATCAATTTTATTTAGATTTAATCTCTAGTCATTCTATTAAATTAAATAAATGAACGTTTATTTGATTTAATCTAACATCACCTATAATGCCTGATCTTAATAACCTAAGAATGTTACAATTGTGTAATAAAGGTGTAATAATTTTTTTTTTAAAGTTTAATTATTAAGTTAATTAAAGTTGCATACATTCATTAAGCTATATGACATTACACTACTTTGAGTTTTCCATAAGTGACTTAAGTATTTTGCATTGCACATATTAATTAACATTAACATAAATATCAAAGATAAACATTGCATTACATTGGATTCCATTCAAGATAGTATAAGATACAAATTTGTTTCATACATTGCATTTGATAGAATATACAATACTCATCCATCTGATGAGATAATTCAATAATGATTACAATTACAAGTGTTCACTTCACAACATTTGAGGGATGTTTTACAATACAAATATATAAAATTACAATGAAGTATTCATAAGTTCCATATGCGAGCTCTCCATCCATGAAGCTCTCGATGCCATGATCAAACTGGGGACCCAACGAAGTAAGGTGCACGTTCCACCCAACCATGTGGTACCCGTAGGTCCACCCCCCGTGCTAGGAGATAGTAATAAGGTTACCTAGAACTAATATACTAACCCTAGACACTAGTACTTAACAATCTAATAGTTACATTGCTTCCAGATTCTTGACAATTGAATTTACTACAAATACAAGGTTAACTATTATTCTAGGTGGAGTGTTATCACAATGATGCAAAGGTTACCCTGGTGTTTCTTCCTAGGTTCCGGCCCCCAATCCTTGGGTTACCCTGGTAACCTCTTACGAAACCCGGCCCCTATTGCATACTATTGTGGAATCGAATGTCTTTTAAAGGACTAAGACACCGATTTGCCATTCCAGGCCTTCTCATCTTATACTCATGACTGAAGTAGCTCAAGAGTCATAAGAGAGGCATAAGCATCTTGTTAAATGTTTTTAATCTAACTACTATGTTCTTTAATTTTCACTGACTTACTAACTATTTGTAAGTTACCCTGACACCACTTTGTGTGTCGGCCCTTACAAATAGCCACTCCCCTAAACATAACAAAGGTATTCTAGATTCACTATCTAGGGTAGAAAAGTGCACAATACAACATATAATACCAAATTTACCACAATGTACATTACCATCCATTCGGCAAATCAGGTGCACTACCCTAAACTTGTTCAATCACATGAATTCAAAATCAATTTCACCCCCTTCAAAGATTGGTACTAGAAGACTTAAAACCACGTAAAAATAAATTATCTTCCCCCCTTTTTCCAATAAAAGTAAGACATCTGAAAACAAATACAAGTCTATTTTTGGGATATATTAAATCCAAATCAGACAATTAAGATAGAGGAAGTGTTTATTGCTAATAATTCTTTAACAACACAACAGTTATCTACACGTTAAATTAATAAACTCATCGAATTCATAATATGCATAACTATATAATAACAATAAACTTTATTTCTCATTTACTCAATTATTCTTTTCCACATTAATTCTTAAGTCAACTATTCATTATAACAAAGAGAAATATATACATAATGTATATATAAATATATACATACACATATAAATATATATAAAATGTATATATATAAATATATATATACACATATACATATATACATACATTTATACATATATTATATATATATATTATATATGTATATTTACATATATATATAATATATATAAATAATGTATTATTAAATAACAAAAAAACCCTAATTCGGATTTCACCGAACATTAAATTTTGTTTAATTTATAATATCAAACGTAGATTTCATACATCCATTTTTTTACAGTCGAAGGTTTTTACAAAGAACACAATCAATGTTTGTGTTTACAGCCTACCTCGTATGGGGAGGCGGCGGTGAGACAACCGCCGCTGCCTGTAAGGGCAGTGCTGGCTGCCTCCACAGCCGTCGCCCCCATATGGGACGACTGTGGGGGTAGCCCCACGACCCTCCCCAATAATAGTATAACAAAAAAATTTAAAATTAAAACCCTTATAAATAAAATCTGAAACCTGCGAATTTCCATTTCGCATGGATGAAATTTTAACATGATTTCCGTACGGCAATTTTAACAATTAATCTTAAAATTCACTACAATATATATATATACATAAATATATATATATATATATATATATATATATATATGTATATATATATATATTTATGTGTATATATGTATTTATCCAAAAAAATAACAAAAGTATTTTTAAATACATAGATCTTTTACTGATAAAATTTTCTACAGAAAAATTGAGAAAAATAACATTGCATAGAATTATTTTCCTCACAATTTTTTTTATATTTAATTCCAATAGGTTTTCAATATATAAAACAATAAACATATACTCAAAACTCTTTTCCCCAATTTCTCTTTTCTAAAATTATCACAGAGATTTTCAAGATGAATCTTGTTTTTGAATTCTTTCTTTTGCTTAACTACATTCTTGAAGATTCTTGCCAACAATAACAAATTTCAACAGAAAGTTTTCTACAAGCAAATTTCCAAGAAGATAAAACTTATTCTATAAATTTTCTTTCAAAACAAAGAAACTGAATTTACCAGGAAAATACCTGTTATTTAAAAGTTGCATGTAGAAAATATCCTCTTGCCTGTAGCGTACAATATTCCCAAAAGCTTCTCCAACCAACACAAAAGAACTTCCCTTCCAAGGGATCTTCCACAAATATACAGAGTTACCGATTTAACACAATATAGTAAATTTTAACAGAGCTCAAATTTTTTTTTTTTTTCGTGAGGAAATTGAACAACCTCTCTGTTTTTCCCGAGATCCAAAATATCCTCCGTAACCAATTTTTCCTCAACAAGAATCATTTAACACACTGGCACACATGTTGAGAAGTGGTTATGAAAATATCTTCTCCACTTCACGGCAATTTTTCCCTTCAATATTTGCATGTAATTTATTTATTTTATTTAAATTTTACAACCACTATTCAAATCTCATGCATTTTTAATTTAAATTTACAATTTTCCACAATTTATTTAATTTTCAAATATAACTATTTACACACTTAATAATTTAATTTAATTAATTAATTAATTTAATTAAATAAGTTTGATCTTTTAAAATCAAACCATTTAACCAAATAAGCTAATTAATTAATTAAATAATCAAGCAAGTAATTTCTTCCACATTTAAAACATTAATTTAAATAACAATAATTTAAAGCACAAATTCCAACATTAAAATTTAACCAAATTACCTTTCAAGCAATTTATTCAAACAGAAAATGACAATACAAACCTATGACTCTAAACTAAAACAGACAGTGTACTAAGACTAAGATTAAAGATTAGACTAGGGTAAACCAAACTACTATCTCCCGATCAATGTATCCGTTGAGTCTTGACACGCTCAAACCTGAGTACCCAGGTGGAGTCCGTGTCATGTACCTACAATTTCCTGCAACCAAACAATAACATGCATACAAATATATACATATATAATTCAAGCATTAAACAAACACACCGTGCAGAGAAAATCACAAACATCACAGGGCACTCGCAAGCGAGTGATGCGATTCTGTTCTCCACACCAATACACTTCACAACAAACTGACGAAATAAATCGCTGTTAGTCCATCATAACATGTACATAGCAATAATCAACTGAAAGTAAACATCTAAACTATATCAAATCATGTCTAAAATCAATAATCACCAAACAATGTATCATCATATCATAGAATAAATCCACTGTCACTCAAAACCAGCGATCAAAACATCCAAACAAGGTATCATAGACTGACAGTGTGAAAACGTAACAATAGAAAGCATAAGCATAAACGGAGGGGTACTACATCACCCCTCTTTAATTAAATAAATCAAATCTTTATTTAATTAACTCTAAATCATATTCCTCTCATTTTGATTTAAATTAATCCTAAAATCTAAGTCAAAGTGTCAAATCAACTAATTTTAATTAAATTTAATCAAATCATGATTAATCCTAAATCTAATCCCTCAAATCCTCTAGATTTTGCAACTTGCACATGAAAATCCATTTAATTGATTTATTAAATCTTCCATTTTCATTCAAAAATAGCATCAAGATGGAATATTCCTGATTTTGAAATTCCCCCCCTAAAAGGCCTTGCCCTCCAACATGGAATTTATAACTCTTACATGTCCTTTTCTTGAGCCAAGTGATATTAAATCCATCTTTCATCTCATCTTTCAAGCCATCTTTTGAATTTTAAATTTCCCCCTCTTTGCACATTGCCCAAAATGTGCTCCATCTCTCATCAATAGGATGTTGACAAGTGACACTTTGTTATTGGATCATATTTAGTCCCACATTCATCCTATTTTTTAAATCCTCCATCCTTATTTTTTAGAAATAGAGGCCTCCTCTATTGGATTTGATAATCCATAATCCATGTAAAATCACTATAGTCATTCTCATCCACATTTCATCCATTTTTATCAAAGTTATCATAGCACTTTCATCAATCATAGCAAGGTTATCATCATTTTGAATCAAGGAGCATCAATCTTCATCAAAGATCATCATCAAGCTTACAAGGGATTGGGAAAGGGTCATTTTCCACATCAAAATGACACCAATTCCCTCATGGGATTGAGCGTTTTCTCATTTAAATAGGATTTAATAGCTTTCTTATTGTGTTTTTCATATTATTCTTGTTTTCATGTTTCAAATTAATCTCATGGGGAATGTGGTTTCTAACTTGCATATGGGAGTAATTATGTGTTTGTTCTTTGTGTTTGTGTAGGTCTAGGATCACCATTCACATTTTGGCGCTAGAAGGAGGGCGAATCTTTTAAAATTAACACATTTTTTGGGTCAAATTCCACTATTTTTTATGTTTTTTGTCTTTCAAGGTCAAATAGAGCTGTTGGATAAATTGTGATGCATTTGCAGTCTTTGTTTTTCCAAATAGTGCCACTGGTTTCACCAGAGTGGTGCTCAAATCCTCAAACAATATTTCTTTTGTTCCAACATTGCTATTTGGACCCAAACAACGCCGCTGCCTTTGTGTTTCAAAGGGTGCCACTTGGCTTTCTTACTTTTTCACTCAATCTTAAAATGGTCATATCTTGGTCATATTTTGGTGTTTTTTAGAGCTTTTTAAAAAAAATGGGGTATAATTTCATAAGCTATCTAATGGTATAGGTGTTTATCAACTTTGATAGAGTTAAAATTTTCAAATTTTCACCTAATTTCAAATCACAATAAAACTTGGTCTAATTTTAGGGTTTTTATGTTTAATCATTTATATAACCCTCATATCTTCTTGTTTATTGATCTCATATAACATTTGGATCCTGTATTTCAGGTTTTAAAGGATCATGGAGCATGGAAATGAAAGAAAAAACATTATTACATGATTGTAACTAGTGTTTTTAAACACTTTGTGAGTAATTATAATCCCATTCTTAAGGCTTTGTTATCTTCAAGTTTTAGGACTCAATAATTTTCATATGGGATTAAAAAGAACAATCAGAGGGATTAGAAAGAACCTTAGGCAACTTACTACATTTTTTTTGGGCTTAACAATTAAACAAGAAAACTTCACATTTCAATCTTGGTGCTTAAAAAGAACCCATTCTTGCTTTGAAGGCTAAAATGAACATGTGTCATTTGTGTTTTGTAATATTTTACACAAAGTAATCTCATTTAAAAATGTGTATGCACTTCTCTTGCGCTCCACAACAATCTTGAGAATCAAAAGTCCTTTTGGTGACATTAAGTTGTATAAAAGATTGCCTCCACACTTCAATTTGGATTCTTAAAATTGAATAAAATCTTGTGAGTGTGAGTGAATTATATTACGTGTGTTCTCTCTTTGTTTCTCAATGAATATTGATCAAACTATAGATGTACTTGATCACTTTTGTTTATCCTTAGAGGGCCTGCCTGGTGGGAAAAAGTAATCACCCCAAGGAATGACCCAACTAGGAACACGCTAAAACCAAGCGACTTCCACCCGGTATATAAGTGTGGGTACTTGAGGAAAGTTCAAGTATCATGAGGATTTTTTTGACAAGAAGGGAAAAAATGGTCTCTTTCCATATGGATGATCCTCCAAGAATGGAATTCCTATCCTAGAACCTCTTTTTTAGAAACATAAATCCTTATCTATTTTTTGGTTTAAGAACAATCATTTTGAAGCCATCCCACATTTTTACGACTCTTAGTAGAGATGAGAAGTATGCCATGGGAGTTTCATGGGTACTGATGCTTGGTTGACCCTAGAAGTGTGAGATTTGGATGGGAGATAGTGTGGTCAAACATCTAATCATCCGCTAAGAGTAGGCATAGCTAGATTTATCCAAGTGGGAACTCAACAAATATTGTCTCATTCTATCCTAGGGTTGTGCATCATTTTGGAATAAAAACGGTTGGATTAGATCTAAAATATTGGAAAACAAACATTCAACATGATCATCAAATTTCAAACCCTTTAGAGGAAGAAAATACCTTTGAAAAAATTCAAGTGCTATTGCTTTCCCTAGGGATTATATCCTTAGAGGCTTCTATGTATTTAGACTTATATCTCTATTTGCTCTCTCTAAATTCAACAATAGGGAGCTATTGCCTTAATTCCATTGATTTCCACATAATGGACCTTTTGGGATGAAAATAAATTGAGAAATTAGACATTTAGTTTGAAAAAATATAATTAAGAAGTGGATGTGGTAAAAAGAAAGTCATTAACCAAGATTAAATCAGTTGAACCCCACACATGTGCTTGATATCTTTTGTCTTAGGGTCTTCCAAGAAAAACATTGGTCTTTTGGTTTGAATTACTCATAGGGTAAAGCATGTTCTTCACTATCTTGGTCTTGTAAACAAAGTACCTCTTAGGTTCATCTAGGGTCACAATCAAACACTTCATCCATATCAAACATCAATCCAATCCCATCTCACAAACAACTCTTAGAACCTTGGAAAAATACTTCATTCTAGACTTTTGGAAAAATCCTCTAAATCAAATCAAAATCATCTTGTTTGACTAGGTGTGTGTAGATGAATCCTTCTTCATACACTTAGTTAAATTATCGCCTTGTGGACAAATTTATTCCAAGAAGAAATACAACCTATTGGAGTTTATGAGTTCATTGTCAAATCCAAATCAAATCCAAATCAAATCAAATCAAATCCAATCCAAAATCCAAAATCCAAAAGTCCTAAAGTCTAGTATTGATCCAAAGTTCCTAAAAGTTCAAACACCCATATCTTCACCCCTTTCATCCTTCATCTCATCATTGCTCCTAAATTCTTTATAGGTCAACAAGGTCAAAACACAAGAGGAACATGGAATATAAGCTTTCTCCATACATCATGAGTGATCTAAGTCAACCAAACTATAAAAGCCTTACAAAACCAATAAATTATCAAAACTCACATTTATACAGTCATACATGACATCATTATCTCCTACAAACCTCAATGGTACAACAAATGTGAGTATGCCCAATATAAATTTTGGAACACCTTTCCGTATGGTAGATTGAAATCAAAGTCCAAACCTTCAATTCTATCAACCAAATAATCAATGCATGAGTCTTCAACAAAACAAAATTATCCCACCAAATCCATACATACCAAGTACAACTTTACCAAACATGAACATTTTAAATCCACACTTGGTAAACTTTGGGATGGATATGTTTTCAAATCACAAATTTTTTGTTCAAATTCCAAACAATATGTTAACAACTCCATGTATTGATCCAATTCAAGGTAACGCCATGCAAAATAAAATTTACCTAAATCAAGGCAATGTGATTCCCAACTAAAACAATGTTCAATTTCAACCTATCATGCCAAATCTAAGCATCATCCCAAATCAAGACATTTCCCAAAATCAATTTGTTCATGATCCCATGCAAACACCACAAGTATACATTCCAAATCTGCTTGAACAAAAACCAAATCAACTATATCAAGGGTGTCAAGATGAGAATCAAGATCAAATTTTGCGAGATCAAATTGCTACACTTACCAAAATAGTTGATTCATTGCGCCAAGAGTCATATCCACCCCAAAATTAATACACTCTTCCATTGGTTAAACCATGTCATCAAAGAATTGAGTTGTGTCCACAACCACATCAAGAACAATATCTCCAATGTCAAGAGGCTAGACATCAAGATCAACAATATCAACAACAAACCCAACCTCCACATATCGAAGATCAATCACCACATCTCAAAGATCAATCACCACATCTCCAAAATAAATCACCACAAGGTCAATTTAAAGTATAAATATCACAAGGTAAAAAAGAAAAATACACACCTGTGGAACTATTCAAATCAATCATGCAACAACTGGTACAAGAGAATCTCATTAAAATCCCCGTTTATGAAAATTATCAAGAGCCTCAAGTTAAACCACTAGGGTATTATGAGAAGAAACTTTGTGATTTTCACAAAATAAAGGGACACACAACATCAAATTGTATTCGACTCAAAAATCTCATCCAAGACCTTATTGATAAAAAAAAATAACTATTGGGGACAATGATCAGAATTCAACCACTAGTGATAGTAGTGATAATACATCCATCACAATTGTTGAAAAAAATGATCAAAATCTATCCATCAATGAGCACCTCAAAGATGTTTCCACCTCATCCAATGATCAAATCAACATACATCAAGAGTCACTTTTTAGTCATGATCAAAACCCCTCAAACAATGGTCTATTTCAAGGAGTGTCAGAATCATTTGATCCTATTGAAATAATCCTAGATTCATCCACCAATGATCATGTTGAAAATACCTTTATGTCATCCAATGAGTTAGAGGACATAACTCAAGAATTTATTCCAAAGAATGATCAACATCTTTCACCAAAGTCTAACAATGGTCCTTTCCAAGACATATTGACATCCTTCAACCTCATGGTTGCATATATTGAAGGAATCTTCAGCTCAACATTTGATCAAAGTCCACTCAATGCTCAAGAGGATATTGAGCCATTTCCCATATCTCATGAAGAAATCCAAGAAACCTTTGTAAGCAATTCATCCTTTGAAATTGATCCATGTCAAGAAATTGATCCAAAGCATGTCAAAAGCAATTATGAAATCATTCGAGATTAAGAATTTGTATCTCCAAGCTACTAAAATGATCTAATGGACACTCTCCAATCTATACGAGATGTCACAAATGATGATCACACCCATATAGCACATACTCCTCCATCTACCCATGCGATGCTTCCTTTGGATGGACACATAGATGATCTTCATTTAGAAAAAGATTCCTTTGCTCCTGACATTATCACACAAAAAGAGTAGGTTATTGATTCCTACAGTCAAACTGAGTTGTCAACATCAGGATCAGATATATCCCAAATTGAGACTGAGGACATCATGCATGAATATATCTAGCATTGTCAACTCAAGGAAATAGGTTAGATAGAACAAGATATTCCAAATTCAGCAGAACAACAAATTGAAATAATGTCATATGTAGTGGTCATTTATTAGAGAATGCATTCTAAACAGGAACTCTCGAAACAAGAAGAATCAAAGAACAAAGGTGCTACTACCACCATACTAGGGGCAACTATGTCTCAAGAAAACATCAACATAGGGAGCACGAAGAATCCTTATGATGAAACCGATGCTAGTACTACAACCGGCCATGTCACAAATCTTCATCCACCCATCACCCCATCCATGAATTGGGACCAACATCAAAAAAAATATTTGAATCAAATTACAAAGAACATCATCAAAGCAAAAGAAGCTAAGAAGCATATTGGACAAATCAATTACACATGGTTACCAAAGAATACAAATAAAGATTATCCCTATCAAACTCCATTAGTCAAAGAAACTATAGGGAAAAATAAAAAAGGGAAAAGTATCCATCAAAGATGTCTACAAAGGAAAAAGAAGGCTTCTCAAGTGACGTAAAAAGTATATCAAGTAGTTGGTCCTAATTCCATGCACACTTTTGTATCCACCCATCATTTCTCATCTCCCCATGTTTGGAGAGTCAAAGGTTCCAAACTATCAAACAATCCATCTTTTATTCCTAAACACGCTCCATCCACGCCTTCATGCATGATATCCAATTCTCACATTGACCATGTGTTGGCAATGAACCTTCATCATAAGGATTCAGAAGGAACTCTATCACGATGTGTGCATAGAGACAAAGTTAACTCTAGTATCAACAAAGCAAATTAGGAATCTCAAAAGTTGTATTCAAGTGCACATATATTTGAAAAGAAGCTTCTCCAAACAGGATATCGATGACACATTATGAAAAATTCATCTACATCAACACCACCAGGTGGTTCAACATAAGCTTAAAATATTTCAAAAAATTAAAAAAATTAATTTAAAAAAAAAATTCATGAAAATAGTAAAAATAAAAAAATTGTCCTCTAGTGAAATCCACTTCGGTGGTGCTTTGGACAAGTACCATGATGAAAACTTGGAAAACATGCATCATGTGTAAAAATCGAGCATCTACGTGCGCTTGTTCAGGTGGAAGCATCTCATCCCATCCATAATAAATCCAACATTCCATCCATCTTAGATCCATTCATCCATGAATCATTTATCCAACCCATTTCCATCTTCCATGTTATCTTGGTCTTGGTAAAATTTTGGTGTACACTTTACACTTGCTTATGTTAAACATCTTGACATGGATCATTTTCATTGATCCTATCCTACCCAACATTATCTAAAGCCATGCAACATTATCCAAATGAGCATTCTTTATCCAAACACCTTATTTTATCGTAAGATAATCCATATCCTTCCATCCATACACCTATCTAAGTATCCACCCATGACATTTCAAACATTGCTAGAAACTAGGGGCAAATATTTACATCTTGCTTTGAAAATAAATCTTCATCTATATGATGAAGGCGCAAACTCGAGACATAGAAAATCACCCACAAAACAAGAGAATAATTTTATTATTCAGAAAATGGAACTTATTACATGCAGAGGATCTCAAATCCCCAAGTTCTTCAACACATGCAAGCTACAGAAAGCTACAGAATAATCATTTCACAATATGCGAGCTTGTCCCCAAAAAGTTACCCAAAAATTAGAAAACCCGCCCATAAATAGAGCTCCTGATTTTTTTGGAGTCAAAACAACATTCAATTTGAGTTTAGGTGGTTTGGCACCAAAAATTTACAACATGAAGTTCAAATTTCAAAAGAGCATTTGCAATGGTATCTTCTAGAAAGTGCGCCAACTTCGCGGGGTCATAACTTTTGATCCAAGACTCCGATTCACAAACCGTTCAAACCGTTGGAAATGTCTCAAAGTCAAGAACGTGCTTGAAATTAGCTATGCCGATTTTGGCAAGTTTTGGGGCCATTCTGGAAGTTCTAAGTGCCTCAAATCCCACTCGGAAGATTTTCAGGTGCAAATCTGGGAAACTAAAACTGCAATATCTTTCAACCCAAGAACCGAAATGAAAAACCGTAAATTGGGAATTTTATTATGACAAAAAGGGTATCCAAAAATATAAAAACATCTAAAACCTGAGAAACTTGAAATTTAACTATTTTTGGGTGATGCAAGATTGCCCTTACACCACTGGATGCTCCTGCATCAGACACCCAGGGTAATTTGAGAAGTGACCCCATCACGTCTCAGATGGTTGAGGAAAACCCAACTGGTCAACCGCTGCCTTAGATAGCTAGGATGAATCTTCAACAGACATTCCTCTCCATTTCACCATATATTCTTCATACTGCCTGTTTCGGTACTCTTTCCCACATGACTATCCAAGATTGCTTCAATCTCCTCCTTTTCTAAGTAGGTGCTGGAATCCTACACTGTTCCATCATTGGTACTTCCTGTGCCACCTTCATGATACTCTGTCAAATCTGAAATGTTGAACACAGGGGAAATGTTGATTCCATCAGGCAACTCTACCTCATATGCATTCCCTGAATCATGCTTCGCAAATCTTACAGGGACCGAACTTCTTCATCTTCAATTTGTTATATGTTCCCACTAGAAACCTTTCTTTCCTCAAGTGGACCATCACTTCATCACCAATCTGAAACTCTTTATACCTCCTCTTCTGATCTTCCTTAGCCTTATACTACATATTCATCTTGTTAATATGTTCTCTTACTTCTCATGTATATCCTTGATGTGTTCTACAAAATCTTTGGCTTCAGCACTTATTTTCTTCTCTTGGTCCATCTTCCTTAATTCTAGAGCTGTTCTGGGGCTACCTCCATACACAATCTGGAATGGTGATCTACCAGTGCTTCTGTTGATAGAATTGTTGTAAGAAAATTCTGCTTGGGGTAAGATCAAGTCCCATCCCTTGGGTTTATCTCCTACCAAACATCTTAGTATGTTACCCAGACTCCTATTAATAACCTCTGTCTGCCCATCTGGTTGTGGATGGTGTGCAGAACTGAACTTCAACTCTGTCTTCAACTTCTTCCACAAGGTCCTCCAAAAGTACCCCACAAATTTGGTGTCACGATCTGAAACAATACTCTTTGGCAGACCATGTAGCCTCACCACCTATTTGAAGAACAAGTCACCAATGTGGACTACATCATGGGTCTTCTGACATGGAATGAAATGTGCCATCTTCAAAAACCTGTCAACCACCACAAATACTGAATCATTCCCTCTTTGCATCCTTGGAAAACCAAGAACAAAGTCCATACTTATATCCTCCCAAGGCCTTTCTGGTATAGGTAAGGGCTGATACAAGCCTGTATTCTGGCTCACTCCTTTAGCCATCTGACATACCTTGCAACTCTGCACAAACTTCTTCACATCTTGTGATAACTGAGGCCAATAATAATGCTCACTGATAATGGCAATGATCTTATCCCAACCAAAATGTCCTGCCATCCCTCCACTATGCTTCTCCTTTATCAGGTTCTCCCTCATAGAACTCATCAGAATACACAATTGACTTCTCTTAAATAACATGCCATCTTGGATTATGAAATCCAGCCACCTTATCCTGTCCACTGTAACAGGTTCCTTGCAAGCTTTCCAAGCCTCTGCAAAATTAGGATCTTTTGCATACAGTGTCTTGAGTTCATTGAACCCAACCACTTCAATTTGCATCTTTGTCATCAATGTATGCCTCCTACTTAAAGAATCTACAACCCTATTTGACTTCCCACTCCTATGTTTCAAAACAAAGGTATAACTCTGCAAAAAATCTACCCATTTCATATGCCTCTGATTTAATTTTCCCTGGCTATTTATGTATTGCAAGGCCTGATGATTAGTATATAGAACAAATTCCTTTGGCAACAAATAATGTCTCCATTTCTTTAATGCTTGAACTATTGCATAAAATTCCTGATCATTTATAGAGTACTTTCTCTTCGCATCATTTAACTTTTCACTAAAATAGGCAACGGGCTTACCTTCTTGGCTCAACATTGCTCCAATGGCACAACCACTGGCATCAAAATCCACCTGAAACACCTTGTTGAAATCTGGGAGAGCTAGAACAGGTTGCTCTGTCACTTTCTGCTTCAACAGTTCAAAACTTTTTGCTGCTCCAGTGCTCCACTTGAATTCTTTTCTATCCCCTCTCATTGTTTTAGTTAGGGGTCCACAAATACTATTGAAGTTTCTAATGAACTTTCTATAAAAACTAGCCAAACCATGGAAAGATCTCACCTTGGTAGTAGTTCTTGGGGTAGGCCATTCCAGAATAGCCTTCACCTTCTCTGGGTCCATCTTGAGACCTTCTGCTGAGACAACAAACCCCAAGTATACTAACTCCCTATTCACAAAACTGCACTTCTTCAGATTAATCAACAATTTCTCTTCTCTTAACTTCCCAAAGACTCTCCGAATATGCATCAGATGCTCATCCAACGTCTTACTGAAAATCAAAATATCATCTAAATACACAATAACAAAACTTCCTAGAAATTCTTTTAGTACCTCGTTCATGAGCCACATGAATGTGCTCGGTGCATTAGTTAGCCCAAAAGGCATGACTAACCACTCGTCAGGCCCTCTTTGGTCTTGAAGGTAGTCTTCCATTCATCTCCCTCTTGAATCTAGATCTGGTGATATCCACTCTTCAGATCAATCTTTGTGAAGTATTGAGCTCCACTCAAATAGTCCATCGGGTCATCCATCCTTGGCGGGGAAATTTGTACTTGATTGTTATCTTGTTTATGGCTCGAATCTGTACACATCCTCCACTCCCCATCCTTCTTTGGTGCTAGTACTGCAGGTACTACACACGGGCTCAAAATCTCATTATCAAACCCTCATTTTCTACAGGAGTCATTCTATGAGCTGCCTTATTTGAAAACTAGCTCCAGGAATCAAGTCAATCTGATGACTGATTTTCCTTATTGGTGGTAAACCCTTAGGTACATTATCAAAACAATATCCTGAAACTCATCCAACATCCCAGAAACTTCTTCTGGAACCTTCTCACTATCCTCCTTACTCACTCTAGGAATCAATGCATAACAAACATGCTCATGCTTCATACCTTCTAAAAATTTTCTTCCATCTACATAACAAATTCTAGCACTACTGCATACCTTTTCTTCAGTCTCCTTCAAGGGTTTCAACTTGTGACGAACCCCATCCTTTGTCAAGGAATAAGTGTTTGCATGGCCATCATGTATGGCTCACCTATCGAACTGCCATGGCCTCCCCAACAATATGTGACAGGCATCTATGGGGATGATATCACAGAGTACCTCATCATGGTAGCTCCCAATCTTAAACTTTACTAGGCACTGCTCATTGAAAAAAACTTTGTGGTCTTTCTGCAACCAAGAAATCCGATATGAACGCGGGTGTCTTTCCATCTTCAGCTTCAACTTTCTGACCATCTCCTCTGACACTAGATTATCAGTGCTTCCACTGTCAATAATTGCATCACAACATTTTCCTTCACACTTGGACCTTGTGCGAAATAGATTCTTCCTCTGTTCTGGTTCCTTTTCCTCAGTCACTAGGGCTCTCCTAATCACTAGGGTTTCTCCCCTTTCAGCATCATCTGAATGTTCAGATTGGGCCTCCTCATCTGCATGCACAACCCTTCCATGACCTTCTGGCCTTTTTTTTCCCTTCCTTGGTTTTGTGGACATTCATAGGCTCGATGCCCTTCTTCACCACACTGAAAACACGTTCCTTTGAAACCACCTCTTCAGATCCTTGTCCATATCTCCCTCATCCTCTACCTCTTTGATCACCACTGTTTTGATGACGAGGATGGTAGAAGTTGTCATTCCTTTGGCTTCGGCTGGTACCCACATCTTCACTTTTATTTTCATCATCATTTCAGTTTCCTGAAGGCCTACCATTGCCCCTTCCACTTTGGCCTCCTCGTCCTTTTTTCTTGCCATCAAATCTTTTGTTCAGCTTCTCTTCCACCTTTTGAGCAAATTGATACACGTCCTCAATGGTGGTCATTCTGACTAGGCTTAACTCCTCCTGAATGCTCGGTCATAACCCATTAAGATATCGGGCTACCTTCTCCTTATTGGCCTCTGCATGACCCGTTCTGATGATTATCTTGTGAAAATCTTCAGTATATTCTTTCATAGATCTGCTTCCTTGCTTCAACCCTTGTAATTTCTTCAATAGGTCTAACTCATAGTCCACTGGTATGAACTGCTTCTTCAGTTTCTCTACCATGCGATCCCATCTGGTGATCTTGAATTTTCCTCTTCGATTTCTTTCCAACTGGACCTCTTTCCACCAAATACTAGCATGGCCCTTCAGCTTCATTTTCGCAAACTTAACCCGATCTGGGTCCTCTATTTCCTCATACTCAAAATATTCTTCTAACTCATTGATCCAGTCGATCAACTCTTCCGGGTTCAAACTTCTAGAATAACTGGGGACTTCTGCTCTAGGTCTTTTTTCGATCTTCGAAATGGCCCTTATTAGCCGCATTTTGTTTTGATCAATTGCTTCTTCTTCCTCTTCTACATCTGAACCTTCTTCCTCTCCTTGATCCTCACTTTCCTCCCTCGGGTTTAACCCTCTTCTCAACTGCTCTTGTAATGCATCAACCTGTCTCTGGAGGGCTACCAGTGCATCTCTTCCCCCAGAATTTCTGCCACCTCGACCACCTCTGACACCACCATGCCTACTAGGCACCACTCTTGGAGGTATCTTTCTTGACCTTGACCCACAACCACGGTTTTGGTGCGAACTACCTCACGATCGGCGATCTATCCACACACTCAAGAAAACCTGCTCTAATACCACTTGATGAAGGCGCAAACCTGAGACACAAAAAATCACCCACAAAACAAGAGAATAATTTTATTATTCAGAAAATGGAACTTCTTACATGCAGAGGATCTCAAATCCCCAAGTTCTTCAACACATGCAAGCTACAGAAAGCTACAAAATAATCCTTTCACAATATGCGAGCTTGTCCCCAAAAAGTTACCCAAAAATTAGAAAACCTGCCTAGAAATAGAGCTCCTCATTTGTTTGGAGCCAAAACAACATTCAATTTGAGTTTAGGCGGTTTGGCGCCGAAAATTTACAACATGAAGTTCAAATTTCAAAAGAGCATTTGCAATGGTATCTTCTAGAAAGTGCGCCAACTTCGCGAGGTCATAACTTTTGATCCAGGACTCCGATTCACGAACCGTTCGAACCATTGGAAAGGTCTCGAAGTCAATAACGTGCTCAAAATCATCTATGCCAATTTTGGAAGTTTTAGGGCCATTCTAGAAGCTCTAAGTTCCTCAAATCCCACTTGGAAGATTTTCAGGTGCAAATTTGGGAAACTAAAACTATGATATCTCTCAACCCAAGAACCAAAATGAAAAACCGTAAATTAAGAATTTCATTATGATGAAAAGGGTATCCAAAAATATAAAAACATCTAAAAACTAAGAAACTTCAAATTTAACTATTTTGGGTGATGCAAGATTGCCCTTACACCACTGGATGCTCTTGCATCACTATATCATCCAACTTATGTGGTGATCTAAACATTGGAAAATGTGAAATCAAATCGGTCAAAGCATTTGTGAGCCAAAATCCAAATCACTAGCCCATGTAATATTTTGACAAGAAGATGTTCCTTATCAAGCATTATCTTTCATCGAACATCAATCCAAAAAATCAATATCGGTTGCATCTAATTTACACTTCAATGTCACATCAAATCATTCAAATAGATTTTGTTCCAAAATTGAGCTTCACAATCCTGATTAATCAAATCCAATCAATCCATCATCACCTCAGGATATCCTTCCCAATCCTTTTGTTTGTTTCTTAATAATATCCTTGCATTTTTGTGTATCCTCAACAATGTTATCATCATCAATCATCAATCAATCAAATTCAATTAATCCCTCATCGTCTTGGGATATCCATACTAATCCTTGTGTTTCTTAACACTATCCTTGAATTGTTTTGTATCCTCAGTAATGTTATCATCATCAATCGGCCTTAGCTGGGTTTTCAACAAAATCCCAAAACAAAGCATTGATATCATCAAACATATCCAAATCATCAAAATCATGTGAAAATCCAAAAAAAATCAAAACATATCAAAATCCAAAAACACTCATAAAAATAGAAAACATCAAAAACATGGAATTTGAACTATGTCATCTCTGAGCTTAAACATAGGAAACGCTAATATTTGATCAGCCCTTGAGATACAAAATCCAAAAAAATTCATAAATCTAAAAAAAAAACACAAAAAACATTCAAAAAACACCAAAATCCAAAAACATTCATAAAATCTTGAAAATACAAAGAAAAAAGCCTCAAAACATTTCAAAACATCAAAAACATCCAAATATTTGAAAAAATTCATCCGTCCCATTTCACTTTCACCTGCAATAAGCTCATCCATAATAAAAAAATCATCACACTCACCCTTTGGCAAAACAAACAGAAACAACCACAACAATTAGCAAAAGAAAACTTCAAATGAAAAATTAAAATCGAAACAACAAACTTTTAAATACAAAATCAAACTCTTGATCATTCACAAACATGTCAATCAACCTTGTATCAATAGCCTTTCAAAAAACCTATCAACTTGCCACCATCCACTAACATGTCTTAGGATGTATCCTTCCTACAATGTGCATTATCTATTGGCAATCACTTTGGATTCTTATCCTAAAAAAAAAACCCCTTTGGCTAGAGGTATGAAGAACATTGGCTTGTTTTTTCACTTGATATTTTCTTTTGATTTATCTTATTGCACTCATTGCAATGATCTCTTGATGATGTCTAATTAATATGATTTAGAGAGAAAGGAATGGGGTAACGATGATTATCTTTTTATTTGTTGTGTTTGTTGGATATTCTAGTAATATAACTTGGTGAATACTTGCTTTGTTAGGTATGTATGGAGGGTGTTTTGGACACCTTGTTGACTATTGCATTGATAGGCTATACCTTTCTGTGTTTTGGTTTGGGATGTTTGAAACTTTTGAAGTGCATCCTAGCAAGGTTTTCATATGTTAGGTGTGAACAAGAATACTCCTATTTGATTATCGATTCAAATTCCATCACACTAGGTGCAATTCCATCCTAGTTCTTTATACCTTGATGCATCATATCTATGTGTGTTATCAAACATAAGGTAAATAGCCCTTTTAAAATCCCAATTCCTGATAAGAAAATCATCATCATCATCATAATCCTCATCTCTAATAAAGTTTCATAGATCATGGACTTGTTGGATCCTCTTGTCATCCATTTCATTTCTTCTTATTCTTCTATCTTTACTAACATTTCTATCCAAGTATCAAGTGTGTGTAATATATCAAAATATACAAGAGGCTACCCATGGCTGATGACTATCTACATCAAACATTTGAGCTGAACTAATCTTGAACCTATTTGTCGCGAGATCGACTCTCAAATTGAACTTTTCACTCGATCTCTTGAGGGGGCAGTACATCAGCATGTTTCTTCTTGCCAGGGCAGTAGTGGGGCATTTAAAATATTTATATTTTTTTAAATTTTGATCACAATAGTTTATTCTTTGAACCAACATAGCAAGTACATTGCTTCAAAGAGGGGGAAAATGTAGACATTGAAAATGTACCAATTACACTTGATCCTGACTATTAACATTGCTTCATCCTAAATCATCTCCTTTGCTAATCATTTAATCGAATAATCTGTATTTGATTAAATTCATCACATTTCATCTCTTAATTAAATAAATCATTATTTATCTTACTAAGTCATCATCTCATGTTAATTAGATAAATCAATTTTATTTAATTAATCCTATAGTCTCTATTTAATTAAATAATTCATTTTATTTAATTAAATCTCTAAAGTCATTCTATTAAATTAAATAAATTAATGTTTATTTGATTTAATCTAACATCATCCCTTTTTAATTAAATAAATCAAATATTTATTTAATTAAGTCTAAATCATATTCCTCTTATTTTGATTTAAATTAATACTAAAATCTAAGTCAAAGTGTCAAATCAACTAATTTCCATTAAAGTTAATCAAATCATGATTAATCCTAACTCTAATCCCCCAAATCCTCTAGATTTTGCAACTTGCACATGAAAATCCATTTAATTGATTTTATAAATCTTCCATTTTCATTCAAAAAGAGCATCAAGATGGAATATTCCCTCATTTTGAAATCTCCCTCCTAAAAGGTCTTGTCCTCCAACATGGCATTTATAACTCTTACATGTCCTTTTCTTAAGCCAAGTGATATTAACTCTATCTTTCATCTCATCTTCCAAGCCATCTTTTGAATTTCAAATTTCCCCCTCTTGGCACATTGCCCAAAATGTGCTCCATCTCTCTTCAATAGAATTTTGACAAGTGGAACTTTGTTATTGGATCATCTTTAGTCCCACATTCATCCTATTTTTAAATCCTCCATCCTTCTTTGTTATAAATAGAGGCCTCCTCTATTGCATTTGATCATCCACAATCCATGTAAAATCACTAGTCATTCTCATCCACATTTCATCCATTTTTATCAAAGTTATCATAGCACTTTCATCAATCATAGCTAGGTTATCAAAATTTTGAATCAAGGAGCGTCAATCTTCATCAAAGATCACCATCAAGCTTACAAGGGATTGGGAAAGGGCCATTTTCCACATCAAAATGGCACCAATTCCCCCATGGGATTGATAGTTTGCTCATTTAAATAGGATTTAATATCTTTCTTATTGTATTCTTCATATTATTTCTTGTTTTCATGTTTCAAATTAATCTCATGTGGAATGTTGTTTCTAACTTGCATATGGGAGTAATTATGTGTTTGTTCTTTGTGTTTGTGTAGGTCTAGGATCACCATTCACAAATATATTATATGATTCTTTTAAGTGTTATTTAGGTGTTAAGGGAAGGATGTCATATTTCTCACTTGTGAGAACCCTACGATGTTTTGATTTGCTTTCACTAGGTATGTGGGTGATCCCACAATAGTGGTTTACAATTTTTGGCCAAACTGGACACTGAAATTATTATTTTTAACTAAATCTTCATATTCAGGCACCTATAGCAGGTAAACCATGAGGAATTTGAAGATGATGCAAACTAGAGTCTCATCACATTTTGTCTGTAGATTCTAAAAATATATTTTTCAAAATTTTTGGAATCAGATTGCACTTCTTTTTCCATCTCCCACAAAAACTGGTTTTTTTTCAAAAAACAACATTTTTAAAAAGTGACGTAGACCATATAATGCATAACTATTTTCCATGAAGGATAAAATTCTAATTCTTTTGAATTTAGATTTTTAACTCCGATATATAGTGGTTCCACTTGGTTAGATAGTTTCTTATTGAATATTTTCTCTTTAATCAAGTTTCGAAATCAAACCAATTACAATTCAGACATAACACGACCGTATAATGGGTAACTTTTTCTTGTATATATTGAAATTCAATTTTTTTTTTTATTGGATCAAGGACTTCAATATTTGGTGCACTCATATTTTCAATTTTTTTTGATAATCTATTATTTTTCTACATGTGCAGAACAAAGACCCTCATTTTTAGTGAAGAACCTATGTTTAATAAAACTAAAAAAACAAATACATAATAAAATCAAAACATATAAAAATTATATTCATTGGATAGCTCGTTCCAAGGACTATGTGATTCGAGAAGGGTTTCTAAAGAATTCTCCATTTTCATCCTCAACCCAAGCTCTGAAGCGTAAAAGAATAGACTTTTTTTATGTCTCAAGAGGGGGATGGGGGGCAAGGGGGGTTTGAATGAACCGCTAGGGGTTCGAGTGAACCCCTAGAAGTTCGCTCGAACCAGTGTTTAGTCAAACCATGGTTCGAGTGAACCTCTTCAAATGGGTTCGCTTGAACCCCCTTTGCTATGCATTTTTTTTTTTTGGTGGCCAAAATTTAAAGGGGTTCACTTGAACACTGGTTTGAGCGAACCCCTGATGCGTTTGACTGCACCAGTAAGTTCGTACGAACCCCCAAAATCACTTTTCTTTTTCTTTGGGGTCATTTTTGAGTTTTCCTTCCTCACTTGAATTGTAAACCACTATTGTGGCTTCACCCATATGATGATTATATATATGTGCAAAGAAATTTTGTGTGTTGCAAGTTTTCAGGTACCAAGCATTGACTCCACTTGGTCTCATAGGTCTGAGGGTGCCTCTAATCCCAATGGTGGTTGAGGAGATAACATTCTAGCCCAAATTGTACCCTAGCCTAAGCCATTGTACTCAATTAGGGACAATTATGTATTGTGTGTATGTCCACCTATTCTAGTTGTCAAATGACAATGCTCGAATTGCCTTTCCTATGAAGTGATGTGATGTGTTGGTAAAGTGTCATTTTTCAGTTTATGTGATTTGTGAGTTTATGTTTAATTCTAGCTTTGGATTTAATTTGTGAAAGTGTCATGATAATGACTTTGAGTTATTTATGGGGGTAGAAATGTGTCTATTGATATTGTGTATATGTCATTATTAGGACATATGTGATATAAGTACTAATATATAAATTTATATGTGTTTAATCATTATTATGTGTGATTTAATTATAAATATATATACATATGTGAGATTTGATTTGTGTGTGATTCAATGATTAATAAATGTATATGTGATTTATATATCTATATATGTATGTGATATTATTACGAATGCATATATGTTTATTAATAATATTTAGGTTGAGGGTTAAATTATGCTTTAATTTATATTATGTGAGTAGATGATAGTTTCCCATTTTTCTATATGTTTCATAATGGACTATGCATGCAAAATATGGGAGGGCCAATGTTCTTGGGGAATTCCTAAAATCCCTCAAAGAAATATGATATCATGAAAATTTGTAAATGTAGGATACATTCAAAATTGGTTTCTTTCTAAAGAATTCTTAGAAAATTTTAAGCAAAAAGTAACTAGTAGGTGAAAAAGACAAACCGCGGCTAAATCTAAGATAGAAGGTCTACATGGAATGCGAATTGACTAGGATGTCATGGATTGGGGTGATCACCCAAGCACCAGTGGTGCAGGAATGGGTGTTGGAAAGAAATTGGTAGCACGCTTAGGGGGAGGTATGTGTTCTCTTTTGGCCTAGTCCGTATAAGAACAAAGATGGGATTTTTTGTGAGAAGGGAGGTGTTCTCATGGAAAAAAACAACCATGAAAAGGATTATGAAGATGGAAAACACGACGACAGTTTGTAGTGTGGAAAAATGGTATACCAACATACTACCCTTTATCATTAGGTCAAAATTAGTAGATATCATGAGATAGCAGAAGATGGCAGGCAATATTCTGGGAGCTGCAAATACAGATCTAGGGTTTTGAATTTGGAGAAAATGGGGTACCACAGTTTTGTAGAGTAATTGTTGGGGAGTTTTAAGTGGGCTTTGAGGGAGGACAAAAGGTGCAACACACCTAGGGAAAAGATAAAGAAGGGAGCAATAATATGGGGTGTTTTCTTTAAGCAATTTTGGGGTGTATTCTATAATTTTTTTTGAAAACCCTGTCATTAACCCTATAAATATGTTCACGCTTTGTATTTTTGTCAAATCAAACCCCTAGAATGTTAATATTTTGTTGTTTGAAGTTTTAATTGAAAAATATCTCCCAACTACACAACTTCTTGAGGAAACTATGCAACTTGTCTGTAGAATGTGTTTTCACGCTTGGTTTGTGTCTTTTTCCAGTTCGAGGATCTTTAGAGGTTGAGGATTGGTTTGGGGGTCTGTTTGAGGCATTTTTTCTCATGATATCTATTTGGATTGATTTAGTGATCAGTTTTCCATCCACATGCTTTGTTGTAGAATGTTTTGTGTGGTTAGAGTCCATTTTGAGAAAACTAAATTTGTCTTTCTAAAACTGAATGAAATGTAGTAGTTTCTATGTAAGTTTTGAAATTTGATTTTGATGTGGAATTGACATTGATCTCATGAAAGTTTTGGATGTATATGTGTTATGATTCTGTGGATACTATTAGTTATGGTGGTGTTAAGGCTACATTTGCAAGAAGGTTGTTATATTTTTTTAATGAAGCTTTCTGATTCAGTTTATGGGATCTTTGCTTAGGGATGAGATTTTTATGATTTATTATGAGTACCAAAGATATCATGATGTGTTGTAATCCTTTTTTTGGACCCATAGGTTAGTGGTATTTAGGTGCGAGTTAGGGGGAGTGGCTCTCAAGTGGGAGTCAGGGCCCACAAGTGGCTGCTAGGATAACCCATTGATAGTTGGACTAAGAAAGTGATAAAATTTAATTAATTAATCTTGGGAAGGGTTCTACACACATTAATAAGATCATTTTTTTTTCTCCACTAATATCCTAGAGTGCTAGTACAGGTTCACTATGAGTTGGGAAGTTCGTGAGGGGTGTCGGGGCCAAGGTGGTTGCTAGGAGATCCTCGTTGGTATGACTAGGCATCCTTGTCCCCATGAACAGATGATGTAGTTTTGCATAGGTATCACTTGGGGGCCAAGGTTTGGAGTTAGTAGAGGTGTCAGACTACCAAGATAACCCATGATGATACCATGTGATGACACTCTTCCCTATTTGTACCCTAGTACCCTATCCTATGTGGTAAATCCTCTAGAAGTCACGTGTTTGTGGTTAAGCCTTGTGATGTGGAAGGTCTTGAGTTTCATTATTTAATCTTGCTTCTTGTGGATATTCTTGGAAGTTTGGTGTCTACCAATTATTTCCTTGTTTTCCTATGTGTGTGGGGCCTAATGTTATCTCCTAGCATGGGGGAAGACCTCTGGGTTCCACATGGTTGGATGGTAATTTCCAATCATCCATTGGGGTTTGGTGATTCAATACATGATCTTTGTGGATTTTCTCCCTACTACTACATTTCAGAGATTTGACTTTGAGGCGGATGTACCTTTCATTGTGTATGTATACTTCATGTATATTGAGCAAGTGTATCTATTAGATGTGTATTTTATATATGTTATAACATTACTTGAAAGGAGATGTACCTGTAATGATGTAATCTTTGTAAATGCATATCCAAACTCATCTTCAAAATGTAATAGTTGATCTAGGAATTATCAGTTATGTTGCTTTAAAGGAAATTAGAGATAATTGTAAAATGTAAATGTACCTTCTTATGAACTATGTATTATGTGAGATTAATCATGATTTCATGTAGTTGGAGTTGTAATCTAGTTTCTATTGTATGTCATTAAGAAATGAGTGTGATAGGACTTGTGAATAGAATATAGTAAAGATGTTATATTTCATAACAAGTAAATAAATAATGAATCTATAATTAAGGTAAAAATCTAAGTTAGCATGAAATGCTTAAAACAAACCCTAATCAACAATGAAGCACAAATTAGCATAAAGACATAAAGCATAAAACAATATTACCAAATATTCATACCACCATTGATTCACCTCCATTGCACTTCTCCATTTGCTTGAATATGATAATTTCCCTCAGATTTGAGTGTGCAATAATAAGCCTATGACAAGTGTCTAGCAAAATATTGAAGATTTTTGTCTCACACTAGCAGCATGTACTTGCATAATATGTGTACAAGGTATGTGTAGGATCATCATTGAAACAACAAGACCTTAAGTGGCAAAAAAATTAGAAAAATCAAAGTTAGGCAACTTGACGTAAAAATTTGAATAAGTTATCTATATTATTTCAAAAATATGTAAAAATAGAATCCATAGAAAATTGAATGTAGTTTCTAAACTACTAGGTTTATTAATATATATATATATATATATATATATATATATATATATTTGGTGAAAATTTGAAATTTCAATGGAGTAATGTCCTGATGTGATGCATATTTTTTTTGTAATTTTTTTCCTAGTAAATAATTAATTATGAATTTTTTATTACAAATTTTTAAAAATATAAGAAATCATATGTTTGACCACCTTAATTTGGTCAAAACTTCATGAAATTCAATTCCCTTTTTTTTAATCTTATAGTATACAAAGCATAGAATGTGATGCATGTTTCAAATTCAAAAAATGTGATAACATTTGAAAGCTATAGATTTTTTCAATAAGGACTTTAGTCATAATTCAAATAGAAAATGAATAATAATTATTTATTAAATTCAAAGTAAAGCATAATTTATATTGATGGAAAGTTGAGAATCTCCTTTAAAAACCCTTTTCGTTTCATCAATTTTGGGTAAAAAAAAAGTTGTCAACCACATACCCTACACATACCCATCATATCACCACTTTTTGGCCCATCATGATCCTACACATACCCTACAAGATAATGAAAATGACAAGGTTAAGGTATTTTATAGAAAAGAAAAATTTGAATGAATGGTTGAGATTGGATGCCAATAAGATTTCTTAATCAATCGCCAAGATTGGAAGTTGAGGTATGGACTAGGGTTAGGGCAAAATTAGGGAAAATGATAAATATGAAGGTTTGAGATTGAATTATAAGATAATTCAATCAAGGGATAGGATTAAATGAGATGTCAAGAGATAATATTTGATGTGGAAGATAAGATTGGGATAGATAAAGAGGTGATATGAGAAATTAAATAATAAAAATTATTTAATTTAGGTGGCCAATGAATAATTAAATAATTAAAATAATTATTTAATTATAGAGGAATGTGACAAAAGGAATAATTTTGAGTTAAATAATGATTCAAAATTCAAGAGAGTACTAAATTAAATAAATCAAATTTATTTATTTTATGAGAGAAAAGGAAAATGAATAATTAAATAATTAAAATTATTTAATTAATAGAAGAATTATGACTTTAGAAAATAATTAAATAATTAAAATTATTTAATTATCAAAGAAAAAAGGGAAAATGATCGAGAATTTAGAAATCACAAGCCTGGGACAATTTTTAGTGTCTACATTTTTGCCAAGCTATTTGATATAGTACAATTTATCGTGTTGTGTCAAAGAAATTCAGTCAAAACATGCCCTAGTGTAAAGAGGATGATTAAGGATGATGAGGAGGGTCGTAGTATGCCCCCTGAAGAGGACATGCGGGTTCAAAGAACACAAGTTTGTTCTCAAAATGGATAAGAGGAAAATAGATAAGTGGCATAGAAGAAATGTTAGCGTGGAGGATATGGATGTTAGTGGAGACAACTTTAAAGATGCATAGTTTGCTAGACAAGACTCTACACTAATCATAATTGGGTAGTAAAATAACACAAGTTGACAACAAACACCATGGTATGACATAGACCAAGGTGTGCAAGGTCATCCACTTGAAAAATAGATAGTCGTAGACAAGGAATGTCGTAGCTCATACTAAGGGCCAAGTTGCCCCAATATTTTTTCCAAGACAATCCACAAACAACAATAAAAGAAAATAGTCAAGAGACATAATCACTCTTTTAAATCATTCATGGGACATCCTCGAGGAAGCTAGTAACCTGACTCAAAGAAAAATTTGAAAAAAGATAAGATGAGACAAACCACAAGGCCAACGACCATTCACAGTGTTTGTCAAAATATGATTGTTTGATTTTTAGGTGATTGATGGGCTGATTGTCTAACAACACTTGGTTTCAGGAGGGAAACATTTTGTATAATACATCAAGTCTGGTTTCAATCATGTGACCACCTATATAAGGAAAATGGCGATGTTTGACTTGATCACAATGTTTGGTTTTAGGAAGGAAACATCATGTATAAGACATAACTTGACTGTTTTGATAGTTTGACATTTTGACTATTTTGACAATTTGTTTGGTTTGATTGAGTGACCTTCTTAACTTGTTGGCTTGTTGATGTGTGACTTGTCTAATTTTTTTATGACTATTTGTGTCTATGTTGACAATGTCTAATTTATTTGACTGACATGATGAATCCTAAAGGATTGACCTAGGTGGCCTTGGGGCACATCGATAGATGGCCCTTCCTACATTTAGTCGTAGAGGCAACGTAGTTTGACAATGACATGGACTGACTAACATGACTGACTTTGACTTTGTTTTTGGGATTTTTGAGTGTTATTTGGATTTTTTTGTGTTTTTGACATGTTTTGATTTTTTTTCTTTTTGAGAATATTTGATTTTTTTGTCTTTTGATAGTTTTATGATTTTTTTTCTTTTTGAGAATATTTGATTTTTTTTTGAATGTTTTATATATTTTTTTATCTTTTGCTATGGATGATATGGGGAAGTGTGTATTATATTATGGATGATACACTATAAGGACCATGAAAAATGTATATGAATGATGCCTACAAGCAAGTGAGAAAGCACACATAAGAATCCAAGGACAACCATGATCTTGCTCCTAGTCAAGTTGAAAACCAATTGACAAGTGATGAGGATGATGATGAAATTGTTTGATGTGGGAAGGAAACATCCCAAAACAATGTGAGGATCCTAATAATGTGACTAAAGTATCAAGGTTTGCAACAAGGCTAGAAACAAAGCCAAGGAATGTTTTGGATGATGCGTTAGGATGCACAACAAGATTTTATGGATTAGACTTATAGTATTTGGAATGACTAGATGGGATTATGGAGGGAACTTGGATATCGAAATATTTAAACCAATGACAAGGGAAAACAAAACCCAAAAATAGGCATGGAAGGATAATGGATTAATTTTGATAAAGGATGGGAGACATGAGGATTATTGACATACGATCTCCAAGGACTATGTTGCATGGGAATAATTTGTTTTCTCCAAGGTATGAGTATGGATAATGTTATGAAAGATATGATATTTCATGAATAGTTTATAACCAAAGGATAGACATGTCAAAAAATTTCCTAAAGAATGATTTATGTTTGTACCTTAGTCCTTATCAAGATCAAAGTAGGTGGGAAAATGGATGGGAATGATAGGGCTTAAATGGATAGATGGAAATGTCATAGGAAATGTCATGTGAAGGGCATGGTAGATGAGACAACTTTCCCCCAAGTGTAATGGTTCGCATAGATAATTTCTCTTAAACATGACATTTTTTTGCTAGGTTTTCATCATGGTACTTATCCAGGGCACCTATTTACTAGGTTTTCACCATTGGACAAAATTTTTCTCTCAACTTTTTTTTTCATATTTTTTTTTCTCAATGATCACTTTGATGATGTTAATGTAGATGTTGGTGTCATGATATTCCAATAGTAACCTTCATGAAGTAATTGTCTTGTTAGGATCATAGCACTTGTATACAACTGATTGATGTTATTGTGATCCTTTCTGATGTTTGGGTTAGCCTTATCGAAATACACCCATTGTGATAGAGTTCCATGAGAGCCCTTTGTGATAAAGAGTTGCTGCCAAGATGTGACAGGTTTGTGACATGGGATTTTTAGGCTTTAGGAAAGATGTAAGATTATGATGAATGATGGTAGGTGTGGATGGAATATTTGGTATTTTGGATGTAGGAATTTTTATTTTCCAAACTTGGGGTGGTGAATGATGAAGTTTGAAATTTTGATTGGGATAGTGTTTGAAACCATGAATTTTATATGCCTTGTGTGATGACCATTTTGAAGGAGGTAGAAATTTATTATATGTGGGGGACCTCTTTTCTTGTGGCTCCACATTTTGATTGAATTTTGGATTTAGAATATTTTCTTTGCTTGATACATTTTTCTTTGGGATCCATTTTAACTACATTTGTCCACTTGGATTTTTGTACTCAATGGACTTTGACATTTGATTTTGGAATTTAGACTTGTAAGGCTTTTGTTGTTGTTGGTTCCAATAGAGGGAATGATGTTTTATGGTGTGGATGGAAGGAGTATTGGAAGAAACCTTATGATAAGGACTACTCATGGACCCTATTTTGATGTTTGTATTGGATAAAGTGTCCCCTAATATCATGGAGGTATCACTAACACCATTTGATTTCTTGATTGAAGAATAGCCAGGACCTTGATGTCTAGTATTTTCATAAAATTGTATTTGTTCTCAAATTCCTTGCTCATGTATGCCTATTCCTCTTCCTTGATACTGCATGCTTTGACATATTCTCTTTGCAATGGGGTATTTTTTGTTTTGAAAAAAAGATGTGAAACCGTCATTATGTATGTGGAAATTAATGCTTGGAATTTCCTCATCAACAAGAAGCCTACTTTGAAAAAGGTCGATGATCCTAGTTGGTAAGATATTTTTGCTTTATCATTTGTCATTCTTGTGTCTTCTTGGTCCTTTAAGACATCAATTTGATCAATGATATATTTTGTGCCTTCTTGTTTGAGTTGGTCAATGATATCTTCCATTTGTTCTTCTTGATCCATAGTAGCCTGTTTATGTTCTTCTTGAATGTTGTCCATGTCATTTATTTGATTATCTATGTGTCCCAAGGAGGAAAGTGTCTCATTTTGGGAAATTGAGGTGTTTGGAGTTTGGATAGGATTGAATTCAAATTTTTGATCATGGATAGTATAAAGGTCGATAAGTGGATCACTTTGGGTGTCTTGTTCAATGGTAGGATCTTGATCAAAGATAGGTTTGTCTTGGCTGACATGATTGGGAATGGGATCTTGATCATGCATAGTTGTATTTTGGATGACATAGTTATCTAGAATGACTTCGTGGATGGAATTAAGGATAGGATCATGGGATGGAATACTTTGATATTGATGTGAAGGTGACGCTATGATGTCATGCTTTAGAATTTCCTTTTGACATGTATCCTCAAGTTTAGGCATTGGGATGTGATTTTGGAGACCATGACTAGATGTATATTGAGATGAAATAGATTGTAATGAATTAGTGTATGATGAACTAGGATAGGATGTGAAGGCTTGGAATGGATTAGTGGAAGGTTTGTTTCCCTTTTCAAGGTTAGGATAAGGGTGATAAGTGGACACTTGTTATGGATTAATGGTATGACTTATGTTAAGTGAATCTTGATAGTGAGGGTAGATGGATGAATGACTAGGGCTTATGCATTGTTGGTAAGAAGGGTATGTGGGTAGTTGACCATGGGTTGAGGTTGATTGGTATTTGGATTGGATGAATTATCTTTTAAAGTCTATGGCTTGTTGGTATTGACCATTGCAGAGTAATTGGTATTCAACTTGACTAACAAGCATATAGGGGTAAATTGCAAACATGGTGGTAAGGTCTAAATGACAATGCAAAGGATAGGATGAAATGAGGATTAGAATTTTGACTTGGAGGATACCTAGATTTGTTTGTTTTTGAAATGTTTCTAATGTTTTTGAATTTTTTAATATTTTTTTTACTTTTTATTTTGATTTTTGATTTTTCTCACTTGATTAATATTTCAATCTTGAATACACATTCACACATGCAAGACAAGATTTGATGCAAGATGCAATATGAATGAATATGATAAGAAGACAATTCCAAGCACAAGAAAAATCCTAGCAATTATTCAAGTGGGGAGATTGGCCAATGGTCTTAAGCTAGGATGCACAAGGTTGACTAGGGATGATTTGAAAGAAAAATATTGCCACACAACTAGGAGAAAGGGGTAACCCACCCTTCACCTTAAATTCCCAAAGGTATAAAGTTCTTTGGGGCTTAACCAAGATTGACAAGATTTCAACTCCCAAATGAGTGCACCTTTAGATTCACATTCAATTAAGGTCATCCCTTGGAGGGGGGTGTGCTCCAAGCAGGCCTCCTAAGAAGGGTATGATAAAAGTGAACCAAGTGAGGTATTTTGGAAGACACACACACTTGATTCACACTTGTAGTTGTTAATTTCCATTTAGAAATGAAATGTGTGTAAGAAAACAATAGAATCACTTGTTATTTTTAACCCAAATAAAAATGTGTGATGAAAGAAAATGGTTCTTTTTAAGCCCAATTTCAATGATGTGACAACAAACAAGATGTTCGTTTTAAGCCCCAAGTTGAAGTGTGTTGACAAGCAATGATTAGAGATGAAAGATGGAATGTGTGCACCTAGACTTTCTTTAGCTCCAATTTTTTTGTCCACTTGATCCAATTTGTCCTTTGAAGTGTTTATTTTTTATGCACATTCACAAAACCAACAACAAAGCCAAAACCCTAACAAGATAATTGATCACTAATATTAGAGGGTTAGCTAGTCAAGACAAATCTAATTTTTTGAAATGTTTTTTGGATAAAAAATAAAACAACAGAGAACAAAACCTTACTAAAATTTTGAGAGCTTTCCAAAAATGTAAAGAAATACAATTTTTTTTTTTTTGCACCCAACATTAATTTTTTATGGAAAATCATAAAAATATTATAAAAATTCAAACTAGGTCCAAAATTTCTGATTTTTGGACTGAAGGTGCTTAAAATCATCCCAAATTTGGAGAAACCTTTTGTGAAAAGATCTGCAACCGTTTGTGAGATATAAGCAAATCTTTGTAAAATCCTAATTTTCAAATATATATTTTTTCTAATTATTTTTCATCCAAATTAAAAACATAAAAAACAAGCCCCTACTAGAATTCAGAGAGCTTTCCACAAATGTAAACATATTCAAAAAATTCACTAATTTTCTCTCAAAAATTATTTTTCATGAAAAATAACAAAAAATATTATAAAAAAATAAATCCAACTCCACAAAATCTAATTTTTAGACTGGAACCTCTTAATATTGTCCCTAATCTATAGATTTTTTTTTGTGAAAATATCTTCAACCATTTGAGAGATATGGTTGAATCTTTGAAAACTAGGGTTTTGTCCCAAAATTGTGCAAAACCTGCAAGAAAAAGCTAACAAAACCTACAACAAAAAGGATCCAAATCCAAAATTCCTCAAAATTTGTCAAAATTTGTCAGGTTCACGAATATAATTAGGGAACAAATATTAAGGTTAATGCAATAAAGCATATAAATCAAACCCTAATAAAAAATGAAGCACAAATGAGCATAAAGACATAAAGCATAAAATAATATTACCTGTAGACACATAAAATGTACTGATTAATGCTATACATATGATCCTAATTAACTAACACCGTTTCATCCTATATCACCTTCTCAGCTTATCATCACTCTTCGTCCCTTAGTTAAATAAATAATCATTTATCTAATTAAGTCATTCTCTCTTGTTAATTAAATTAATCAAACTGCTTTAATTAACTTTGTTTCTCTCTTTAATTAAATAAATCAGTTTTATTTAATTAATCTCTAACGTCTACCTATTAAATTGAATAAATTAAACATTTATCTAATTTAATCTAACATCATCCCCTTTGGTTAAATAAATCAAAATATTTATTTAACTATGTCTAAATCATTTTCATCTCCATTTGATTTATTTTAATCCATAAATCTAAATCAAATAGGTCAAATCACCTAACTCTCTCTTAAATTAATAAAATCATGATTAATCTAATCTAAATTCATGTCCCATCCTCTAGCTTTTACCACTTGCACATGAAAATAGATTTAATTCATTGATTGAATCCCTATTTTCTCTCAACATGGCATAATAGGGGAATATTCTTCCAAATTCTAAATCCATTCAAGTGGATTTGTCCTTCCAACAAGACATTTATTTCTTCTTTCAAGTCCTTTTGCATTGAGCCAAGTGGCATTTAAGACATTCTTTTTTCCCTCTTACATGTCATTTCAATATTTTCAAAATCCATCTAATTGCATTTATGGGCACATTCATCGAAATGTGCACATCCTTCATCCATTCTCATTTTGACAAGTGGCACTTGGCCATTGGTTGAAATTTAGTTCCACATTGCTTCATTTTTGGCATTCTTCCATCTTGTGTTTCTATAAATAAGAGGCAGGTCTCTCCTCATTTTATCATCCACAACTTTAGTAAACTTACTATACTCGATTTCATCTTCAAGCATAGTAATTTCCATCCATTTTATCAAGTCTTAGCTAGGTTATGCAGGTTTTTCATCATGGAGCTCCACTGAATCTTCAACAAAGTGGATCAAACTTCATCACTCATCAACATTGCATCATAGGAGTTGGGAAAGGGCCAATGTTCACATCAAATTGGTGTCAATTCCCCACGGGATCAAGAGTTTGCTTGCTTAATTAAGATTTCATTGCTTTCTCTTTGTGTTCTTCATTTTATTTCCTAATTTGAGCTTTGCTAATGGATTTCATAGGGAATCTTTATTATTTCTTGCATTGATCTAGCTATGCATTTGTTTATTGTGTTTTGCAGGTATTAGGATCTTGGTTCTAAATTTTGGAAAAATCAGAAAAAGGATTAAAAATAGTAAAGAGAAACATTATCCTCTAGAGAAAACTAATTCAGTGGCACTTTGGGCAAGTGCCTTGGTGAGAACTTGGCAAATAGACACCTTGTGTAAATAACCACCAGGATCTTCGTTACTCATTCTACATCATCTATCTATTACACTTCTATCATCGATCACCCCATTTGCATCTACATCATAGCTTGATCATGTGTTCGTGTTATGATCCCTCTTAGCAGCACTCAGCCCATTCTTAAGGTCAGTTTTCCCTGCCTTTATCAAAGTAATCTATTGCATCGCAATAGGGGCATGTCCTTGTCAGATCAAATTCATGTATATTCTTGAAGTCACTAGATCAAAAAATCCAAAAACATCAGAAAATAAAAAAATCCAAAAACATCGCAAAATCGGAAAATCCAAAAATATCAAAAAATTAGAAAATCCAAAAACATTCAAAACATATCAAAATCTAAAAAAATAGGTCAAAATGCGATCAAAAAGTCAAAAACAGAGTCTTCTTGTCGAACTACGGGTCTCTGAGCCTTGAATGTAGGCAAGGTTGATCTTTGATCATCCCCTAAGACACTTAGGTTAGTCCTTTAGGAGTCTATCATAATAAACTAGTAGTCCATCTGTTCATATCTCATCAATAATTGAGTATGTGTCATTCAAACTATGTGGTCTCTGTGTGTACAACATAGGAAAGGCTAATCTGGTTGAACATCCCTTAAGGCCCCTAGGATAGGTCTTTAGGTTAGGTCTTGGTTGAAATATTAGAAAACCCCAAAACATTGGAAAATTCAAAAAATCAAAACATTCGTAAAAATCCTAAAAATACCAAAAATAACCTAAAAAGGTGAAACAATCAAAAACAAGTCTAGCAAGTTAAAAGTGAAAACTCAAAATATAAAAGTCTCAAGTCTAGGTCAATACATAAACAAGTTAGTCAACTCTTTGTGTCAATAGCCTATCATCCAACCAGTTCTATATCAAATCATCTGATATTGTCATGTCCTATGATGCATCCTTCCTAGAATGGAAATCAACATCAGGCATCACCATAGTTTAGTCTTGGCTAGTAGTATTGGAGAACATTAGCTTGTTTGTTTACTTTATCTTTGTCTTTTGACTTATCTTTTTGCGCTCAATTCAATGACCTCTTGATGGTGTCCCAAAATGAAGAGATTTAGAGAGATAGGAATGGGGAAAAAATCATTATCTTTTTGTCTATTGTGTTTGTTGGATGTTCTTGTAATATAACCTCAGTCATGTGTGCTTTGTTTAGGTGTAGGGATGATGTTTCAGGTATCTTTTTGACCACACGAGAAGGCCTAATTTTCTATGTTTTGGTCTGAGATATTTGAAATATCTGAGCTATATTCTAAATAAGGTTTTGTATGCCATGTGTGAATAGGAGTACTCCTATCTGATTGTCGAGTCAAAGTCCATTACACTAGGTGCAACACCATCCTAGTTCTTATACCTTTATGCATCGTGCCTATGTGTGTTATCAAACATAAGGTAATTGGCCCTTTGAAAATTCCAAATCCTTGGTATGTATCATCATCATCATCATCACCATTTCTCTTGTCTTGTTGGAATCTCTTGCTTTCTTCTATCTTCTCTCATTCTAACATGGTACCACGATAGTTAATGATAAATCATCACCATTGCACTCATCCTGCATCCACAAATCATTAGCATATAGCATTATGCATAACATATCATATAGAAAATGTTAAAATCATACCATATGCATTGCATCTTTATCATTATATAATATAGATTGGTTATTCTAAACATCTCATAAATCATAGTATTGCATTCATTTGCATAAACATTTAATAAATCATCCCATACAATTCATATCATATAAGAATCCATCACATTTATCATACGAGAATAACATGAATATAAACATCATTAGAAATCAATCATCATATAGAACATGTCATAAAATCATCCATTATACCATCACATATACATCATAAGTAATACATCACATATCATATATCAAATTACCCATGTCATAAGTATCATGTCATATTATCATTACATCACATCACTTCACATACATCACATATCATCATCATATCACATCATCATAAGTGCATGTCATACATCAAAAAATTACATACATTCTATCATCCATCATTGCATAATATAGATATGTTAGTCTAAGCATTTGCATACATCATAAAAAGTGCATTGGAAAAGGTAATAAAAAGAGAAAAAGATTGCATTTGCAACATCACATAGAACATAATAATCATCATCATAGCATCAAAAAATAGAACATCATTGCATAGCATATAGAAAATAAGGATCATCTATAATGCATAAATAAGATAGGACATAGCATATCACATCAAATTAAAATCATCTCATATATCATCAAAATAACTATACTTTCATGGTACAAAAATCAGATCAATGTACATGTGTATATCAATAGAGTACAATGGCCCATGAGGCTATCAAAAATGAGCCCATGGGGCACAAAAAGAATCCTATCTCTGATTAAAATGGCCTAAACCTATTGGGTACTACCCTCACCACCTCCTCTCTCTCTGTGATCCTCTCCAAGTCTGTGGTCTATCCTCTGTGAGAAATCTGGCACTTGGGTTGCTCATGCTACAACCTAGTAATAATGTAACATGTAATAATCAGCCTCCTAGATGGCCTCTTTGTATGCTTGAAGTGATACTATGCTCTGGGAGGAAGAGGTAGACATTCTCTCTATCTACTGCCATCATCCCATCTCTACCACTACCTATAACTCTGTAGCCTGTCTCTGTTGGACCTCCTGGTCTTGCTCTACCCATAGCTAATCTCTCTTAGCTATAAGTGCCTGTACCTAGGCCTGAAATTGAAAAATTTTCCCATCTCTGGGGTTTGGTTGAGGAGCTAGCTATGCAGGTGGTTGATCATGGCCCCCATCCTTGGGTAGTGTTAGGACCCTATCCTATTGTCCCTGATCTTGGACTTGTCTCTGCTCTCACACCTATGGATCTGTGTGTGGCTGATCCTGGGGTCATCTGTCCTATACTAGTTGATCTGGTACTAGCCCACCACCTCCTTGATCTTGATCTCCATCCCCCCAGCCCCATCCTGCTCCCCTTCCTTTGGCTCTCTGATGAGTAGATGGTGTCCTCAGATTGTAAGTTGAATCAGTGGCTAAAACCAATCTCGGTATGTCTGCATTGTCCCTACATTCGCTTGACCCTAGTCATAGGTCCATGGCATGGCCACCAACTATCTAAAAGAATCGATCACCTCCTGAGTTGGTATGTAGTGACCCCAGGAGCTTTGGCTAGTGGTCCTCACAAAAATAGCCACATAATGATCATTTGACCTATCTTGTGGCTCTCCAAACTACATGTGTACTCTACCTGATAGGTATCTCTCAATCATCATATGCTCTCTACCCTGCATAAGCCTGTCCTGTCGAGCGAAGAAGAGATATTGAACATCATCGAACCATGCAGGCCATCCAAGGTATGGCCGCCATGTAAACACTCACACGTCATCTAGGACTCTACCAATGGGGAATATTGTATTGTCCTATGTGGGTGAAAGAAACACCCTGTCTGTACTACTAGAAAACTGAATCATCTGGCTCCATCGTAACTAGAACAACTCATGGACGAAGCACAATGATGTGCTCCCAATCCTAGATGTGTAGAAGTGTCACCCCTGCCCCAAGTGCTCGGTTGTCTAGGTAGGAAAACTCATGTAAGTCTCTATACAAAAAGGCTAGAAGAACTAGCCCCCATGCAAACAAAGTCACTTGCCAAACCATCTGCTCCCAAGAAAGCCCCCATCCAAGACTGAAATATCAGCCTCACCGATCTAGTGCGATGAGACCTGATATGATGACTAGTATAACTAATTGGAAAGAAGAGATGATAGGACTATGGTGCTTGAGCTCGATCTGACCCTCACATAATATAATCTCATCCATTCCCATGACATCATAGCAAGCATCCCTCCTGAGATCCATATCATAAATCACATGCTCACCATGAATGGGGAATTAGAGGACTTGCCACATTTCCTCTAGTGTGACAATCACCTCGCCTATCAGGAGGTGGAAGGAGGAAGTCTTGTTGTTCCATCTCTCAGTGAGTGCTGTCAGCATCCCCAAGTGTGTCTAAACAGGCGGCGTGTAGGAAATATACCAAAGACTAATCCACCCTAGATGCTCCTATTGTTGCTCGGTCAACTCATCCAAAATCCTAAAAATCTCTTAGGAACTGTGCTTTTGTGAATAGATCTCTCTCACCTCCTCCTACATCAATAAAGTCACCATGCTAAAATTCATCAAAAAAATTCCTAATCTTGGCTTGTATGGGCATCCCAAAACAACTTCAGTGTCGTTGCCTGTGAAGGTGGTGCAGTTTGCAAACTCCAAATTGCATTACTAGAGGCTTCAAACTCCCAAACTCTACCATAGTGTTGCAGTTTGAGAAGGTGTTTGAGTTTATGAGGAAACCCTAATTCTAAAGGGAACCATGGCAGTAGACTTTGCAAAGGTGGCTGAGTTTGGAATTTAACTCCAAATTCTAAATTGCACCGTAACATCACTACTCACAACAATGGCACAGTTTAAATGTTGAGCGGCGCTATTTGAAATTTTAGTGGTGCAATTTAGGACCACTCCAAAAAACTAAGTTTCCTAAGGCATTAAATGCAAATGAAAAATAAAAAACAAGGTTGGGTCAAGTCAACTCACCGATGGTCAATTGCCAGGAAGCCTCTGATGCATCTGTACTCTATCAAAAATGTGCATGGGAAGTTGTTGTTGCACCATCTTTCCAGAAGGTCAAAGCTCAAAGTTGCGAAATCTCTAAAGGCTAAATGTGAAAAAGAATTAGAAGTGGCCGCTCAAGGCCTATTTAAGCCTAAAAGTTAGGGTTTTTTTACCCTATTTAGCCATCTAGGAAGGGTCTGGGTCCCTTGATCTCATTTTCGCCTGTTCGGGGGCTGTTTTGCACCAATTTTTTTGTGTTTTATCTCATTTTTTGACCTCCCTAAGCCTTTTTGGACCTGTCGGGCACCTTGTCCCTCTTTTTCGTGAGATAACCCAAAAAATCAGAATTTTCATTCGATCACTCGAGGGGGCAGCATATTGGCATGTTTTCTCTTGTAGGGGAAATAGTGGGGAAAATTTTGAAATAATTTTTTTTTGAACTTTTGATCAAGATAGTTTATTCTTTGAACCAATGAAACAAGTGCATCACTTCAAAGAGGGGCAAAATGTAGACACGTAAAATGTACTGATTGACACTACACATATGATCCTGATTAACTAACCGTTTCATCCTAAATCACCTTCTTAGCTTATCATCACCCTTCGTCCCTTAATTAAATAAATAATCATTTATCTAATTAAGTCATTCTCTCTTGTTAATTAAATTAATCAAACTGATTTAATTAACTGTGTTTCTCTCTTTAATTAAATAAATCAAATTTATTTAATTAATCTCTAAAGTCTACCTATTAAATTAAATAAATTAAACATTTATCTAATTTAATCTAACATCATCCCCTTTGGCTAAATAAATAAAAAATATTTATTTAACTATCTAAATAATTTTCAACTCCGTTTGATTTATTTTAATCCATAAATCTAAATCAAATAGGTCAAATCACCTAACTCTATTTTAAATTAATCAGATCATGATTAATTTAATCTAAATTCATGTCCCATCCTCTAGCTTTTACCACTTGCACATGAAAATAGATTTAATTCATTGATTAAATCCCTATTTTCTCTCAACATGGCATAATAGGGGAATATTCTTCCAAATTTGAAATTCATCCAAGTGGATTTTTCCTTCCAACAAGACATTTATTTCTTCTTTCAAGTGGTGTATGAAGCCTCCAAGGTTTGCTTGCACCTAACAACAAGAAGTCATTACTCTGCCTTCACCATGAACCAAATACTTTCTAGGCTCTGTCCTGACTTAGATCATTAACTAAGCCTGCCCTAACTCTATTTCATGAGTTCCAAACCTTGTGCTTAACCTCAGAGGATTCAACACCACTCAAAATTGTTGTCTTCTTCACAAACACCACTTGAAATTTCAATCTTTCTCACTACACCTAGAAGAGTCTAGATGCCAACATCATCATCTGACTTGAACTCTTTGTAGGGGAGGTAGATGCTCTGTTTTCATGCATTTCACCACCATTTGAATGCATCTTGGAGGTTCTTCTGCTTCCACATCACCCGATCTCAGGATTTTGCCTAGAAGAGGCCTAATTCTCATTAGCCCTTACCAGTCTCTTTTTCTCTTTTCTTGCCCTTACTTTCCAAAGGACCTGACAAAAAAATTACATCTTCTGACACCCATTTCAGGCTTTTAAATCTTTCATAGGGTTTCAAGCTTCTATCTATACCGTACAGCTGATTCCTACATTCAAGGGTTACTAGGGCTAGTAGCCTTAATACCTAGGGTTTTCAAGTTCTACTGCTAATATCTCCTCCAAATGTCTTAGTCAAGCTTCAATCCTTTTGTCTTCTTTGTGTTAGGTCATTTCACACCTAGAACTGTATTTTTCCGTATAGTGGTACCTTCCCCTGCTTGTTCTCTTCACTTTTCCTCTCTCAAACTCCTAACCATGCATTCCTAGCTCACCTAGGGTTTGAGATCACAAATTCCTGCTTGGCTCTTTGACACTCCTATCTCTAAATATTTACAAACATGTGGCTCCCCTTCCATACCTTGCTAATCTCAGGAAGAACCTGATGACAAAGTTTATAGGGGAGCCATTCCTAATCTTCACTGCTCAAAACAGAAATAAACACCCTACAATCTAATTTGTGACTTCAAAGCAATAATCATACACTGAACAACTTGATTACCAAATGAAAAATGTTCTAATATATGCTAAGGATGCAAATACAATAACAAAACAGTATATACAAACTCTTTGATATCACTGTCTC
The DNA here is from genome assembly GCA_007258455.2 of Sequoia sempervirens. NCBI lineage: Eukaryota > Viridiplantae > Streptophyta > Pinopsida > Cupressales > Cupressaceae > Sequoia > Sequoia sempervirens. Next base: position 129,146,126 of record VDFB02000017.1, read on the forward strand.
AAAAACACACGGGGTTTTCACACCAAAACATAGAATTTCTGCTAAACTATATTCTCTTCTTTTCACACCAAAAACTTGTTACGAAAGATCACTCACTGCTCTCTATGAGCCACACACATATTTGCATGCCTTTTCCACATTCAAAGGTAGTTTCTCAAGCATTTTCCCTAATTTCAAGGGATTCCCCATGCCAAGTAAGTTGCATGTAACTTCTTAACTACGGTCATGCACCTTTTACCAATATTTTGTAACTTCCATTATGCCATGATTGTGTCATGATCCTCAAACATAGGACCTCTAACACCCTGATCTCGAGAAATCAGCATCTCTAACTTTCCATTAGCATCTTCTAACAATGAAGATGTGTTAAACACACACTTAATGCATTATATCCTAACTCTTGCTATCCAAAGCTAAATGTAACTACATTTATCAACATAATAACTAAGATGATATTAATCCTAATGATTAACTCATCACACACAAATGCAAGATCTTCTAAGATCAAAACAAACACATTGAACTCCTGATTTGGCCGAGATCAGGTACAAGCCAAAATTGTTGTCAAACCAAAATGGAGGTCAGCCTAGGTGCTCCTGCACCATCAAGTCCTTTTGCATTGAGCCAAGTGGCATTTAAGACATTCTTTCTTCCCTCTTACATGCCATTTCAATATTTTCAAAATCCACCTAATTGTATTTATGGGCACATTCATCAAAATGTGCACATCTTTCATCTGTTCTCATTTTGACAAGTGGCACTTGGCCATTAGTTGAAAGTTAGTCCCACATTGCTTCATTTTGGGCATTCTTCCATCTTGTCTTTCTATAAATAAGTGGCCTCTCTCCTCATTTTATCATCCACAACTTGAGTAAACGTACTATACTCAATTTCATCTTCAAACATCAATTTCCATCCATTTTATCAATTCTTAGCTAGGTTATGCAAGTTTTGCATCATGGAGCTTCATTGAATCTTCAACAAAGTGGATCAATCTTCATCACTCATCAACATTGCATCATAGTAGTTGGGAAAGGGCCAATTTTCTCATCAAATTGTCACCAATTCCCCCATGGGATCAAGAGTTTTCTTGCTTAATTAGGATTTCATTTCTTTCTCTTTGTGTTCTTCATTTTATTTCCTAATTTGAGCTTTGCTAATGGATTTCATGGGGAATATTGATTCTTTCTTGCATTAATCTAACTATGTGTTTGTTTATTGTGTTTTGTAGGTATTAGGATCTTGGTTCAACATTACCAAATCTTTATGCCACCATTGATTCACCTCCATTGCACTTATCCATTTTGCTTGAATATGATAATTTCCCTCATATTTGAGTGTGCAATAATAATCCTATGACAAGTGACTAGCAAAATATTAAAGATTGTTGTCTCACACTAGCAACATGTACTTGCATAATGTGTAGATAATGAAAATGACAAGGGTAAGGTATTTTATAGAAGAGAAAAATTTGAATGAATGTTTGAGATTGGATTCCAATAAGATGTCTTAATCAATGACCAAGATTGGAAGTTGAGGTATGGACTAGGGTTAGGGAAAAATTAGGGAAAATGATAAAGATGAAGGGTTGAGATTGAATTATGAGATAATTCAATCAAGGGCTATGATTAAATGAGATGTCAAGAGATAAGATTTGATGTGGAAGATAAGATTGGCATGGACAAAGAGTTGATAGGAGAAATTAAATAATAAAAATTATTTAATTTAGGTGGCCAATGAATAATTAAATAATTAAAATAATTATTTAATTATAGAGGAATGTGACAAAAGGAAACATTTTGAATTAAATAATGATTTAATTCAAAATTCAAGAGAGTGGACCAAATTAAATAAATAAAATTTATTTAATTTATGAGAGAAAAGGCTAATGAATAATTAAAAAATTAAAAAATAATTATTAAATTATAGTGGAAAGTGGATAAAATTAAATAAATTAGAATTTATTTAATTTTAGAAAGAAGGGGACTTAATTAGTGACACAATTAAATAAATAAAATCTATTTGATTAATCAAGGAGGAATAAAGATACAAAATGAATTAATTAAATAATTAAAATTATTTAATTATCAAAGACAAAAGGGGAAATGATGGAGAATTTAGAAATCACAAGCCTAGGACAATTTTTAGTGTCTATAGAATGATTAGAGTGGAAACATAATATACTCTAAGTGAATGTATTTAATGTGTTTCAATGATTTGAAATGTTATAGTTAGGAACATTTAAATTGGCGTTGAAAGAAATTAGTGTTGCATGCTATGGATAAGAAATTTAAAGAAGCTAAAAGTGAACATGCTTTGTTAATACAATGTCCCAGCTGTCTAAGTCAGTTTAAGGGTAAATAATGGAAAAAGAACATAAGTCCTCACTAGTCAGATCATGATAACTATATCTTGCATTGTTGATGTCCAAATTGAATTAAAGGAACTAATGATCCTAAGGCATTAATGTAAAAAATTTAATGAAATGAAATAAAACTTTACCATTATGAAATCATTAGATTTCAGTTAATACAATTTGGTTTCTGGGTAGTATGTAATCAACTAAAAACATTGGAGACCCTTAGAGGAATGGTGAATTAGAATTGGCACTAAACAATGTTGCAATAAACATAGTCATAGAATCCAAATTATAACAACTCAAACTCCATCAAAAAAGTTAGGATGCTAGTTGATTAATGCTTTTGTTTTTAAAAATTTTTCTATGCATTTTAGTCTCATCTCTTAATTGCTAGGGGTCAAATGGCCCATACTCTCTAAACACCATCTAAACTTCTCTATGCTCATGCTTTTAGTTAAAGAATCAAAAAAATTCATCAAAGTCCCTACCTTAACCAAATTTAACTTGCTATCTTCGACCATATCTCTAATAAAATGATATTGTACATCAATGTGCTTGCTCCTAGCATGAAATGTCAGATTCTTGGCTAGACATATCACACTCTAACTATCACAATAAATAGTCACTGTATCTTATTTTATTCCAATATTTGAACACAATCTCTTAAGCTGAATGACTTCTTTACAAGGATGAGTAGTTTCCATATACTTTTCTTTAGTAGTGGACAAAGCAACCACAACCTGTCTCTTACTCGTCCAACTTATCACACCACCAAATAAATTGAATACATACACACAAGTGGATATTCTACTATCAACACCACTTTCCCATTCTAAATACACATAACAATAAATATTAAGGGAAAACTCATCTTTAGTTATATTACTATGATAATACAAGGAATAATCTAAGGTACCACACAAATATATGAACTCTTTTAATTGCATTCCAATGAACTTTACCAGGATTAGACATATATCTAGAAATAAATCCCACTACTTGGTCAATGTTTGGTTTATTACAAACCATAGCATACATCAAACTTCCAACTGCACTCTAGTATGGCACTCTTCTCATGTCTTCCATCTTCGATGGGGATGTTAGACAATCTAAAATAGATAAATTTGTTCCAACTAAAATAGGGACACACAATGGTCTACAATCTTGCATATCAAACCTCTATAAAATTTAGTTGACATACTTACTTTATCCAATTCGTAGCTTCATGTTTACTCTATCTCTTCTAATTTCCATTCGAAGAATGTGTTTAGCTACACCAAGATCTTTCATTTCAAACTTAGTAGCAAGTTGAAATCTTAGTTTTGAAATCATACCATCATGGAAGTTTACCAATGAATAACATATCATCAACATATAGTGCAATAAATAGGAAATGATCAACATTAGTTTTATAATAAACATAACGATTTGATTTTTTGCAATGGTTTCTGGTTTTGATTGTGTGATAATATTTGCATCAATGTTTCAAATCACACTCCATGATCCATCATCAGGTTGAGCAGAGCTGAAGGATCACCGAGTGTGATCTGAAACGTTGATGCAAAAATTATCACACAATCAAAACCCAAAACCATTGCAAAGAGCATTATGGATTGTGGAAACTTGATATCATTAATAATGATTTGATTTAGAATGCTCAAATCCCAAAATCAACACATATGTATCAGATTTTTGGTAAATCTTAGGACTATATTTTAAACCATACAAATATTTATCTAATTTGCAAACCAATTTAATTTTACCTTTTACCATGTAGTGCTCTAGTTGTGACATATAAATATCCTCCTCCAAGTCAGCATGAAGGAAATTAGTTTTCACATCCATTTTCTCAACCTCTAAATCATAAGCAATAGCAATAGAAAGCAAAAATTCTAATGGATGTCATTTTTGTAATAGGAAAAAATATCTCACCATAATCAACATCCTCAACTTGAGAGTAACCTTTTACAACCAACCTTGCTTTTTACTTCTTAATACCTCCATCTGAACCAATATTTTTCTTGAATACCCACTTACAACCCATAGGTATTCTTCCTTTATGAAATGGTACAAGCTCCCATGTATCATTCCTTTTCAAAGATGTCATTTCTTCACCCATATCAATCTTCTAGGATTATGCATCATTAATACCTTTGTATCTTCTACCAATCTAGGTTCATCCATGTTAGTATTCAAAGAAAAAATACATATCCAATCATCAAGCAAATACCTTTCAAGTTGTTGTCACTTCCTTGTAGCCCTTCAAACAAACTAAGTTGGAGGTTCTTCCTCCTCTTTGGAAGATTCAGATCTAGATGAGCTCTCTTGAACTTCTTGTCTATCCATTGGCCTCGATTCAAATTTCTTAGGTGGAAATTGAATCATATATTCTTATTTACTTTGTTCTAGCTGCAATGTAATAGAAGACGGATTAGTTTCTCTAAAAATAACACCTCTAGTATGTATTACCTTATGTGCAATAGGATCCTAATGATTGTATCCTTTCACACCATAACTATATCCAATGAAGATATATTTCACAACCTTGTTCTCCAAATTTTTTTCTTCTCCTTTGACACATGTGCATATTCCTCACAACCAAAAACTATAAAATGTTTTAATGAAGGCTTGTGGCCTGACCATGCCTCTATAGGTTTCTTATCAACAAGAGCTAATGTAGGAGACATGTTAATCAGGTAACAAGTAGTGTAAACAACTTCAGCCCAAAACCTTTGTTCTAGACTAGCACCACTCAACATACTCCTAGCCTTCTCCATCAATGTCCTATTATTTATTTCTTCTACTCCATTCTATTGTGGAGAATATGGAGTTTTATTTTTTCTATATATACAATAATCTTTACAAAAATGTCAAAATCATTGAAAAAAAAATTCACCACCATTTTGTTGCTCTTTAGAAAGTATGTTCATGTCCTACTATAATCATCAATAAATGAAATGTAATATTTGGATTTACCAATTGAAGGAACATTTGCAAGAACAAACACATCAAAATGAATAAGATCCAATATACCTCAAGATTAATGAGAACTCAAGTAAAACTAAACACAATTTTTTTTTTTTTATAAATGCAATGCTCACAAAAATCAAATTTGAGATAACAATTAGATAACCATATCAACAAGATTTTTATTTTTCAAGTTCTTTAGACCCTTTTCTCCAATGTGGCCAAGTCTCTGGTGCCATAACATAGTTTTATTTGTAGGTAACTTTGATTCAGAAGAAAGAGCACCCTTGGGTTCCCAAAATCCATGACCATTTGTTGAAGGTGAATCCCTCACTTCTTCTTGATACTTTCTTTTTGTAGAACTAATATTGCACTAAAAAATGCATGCATCAAGCTTAAATACAATGTTCCATATATAAAACCTCTAGAAATCACCATAGCACCTCTTACCATCTTGTATCTTGCATCATAAAATACTACCTACACACCTACATCTATTATTTTTCTCACATATAACAAATTTCATGCTAAACTAGGGATATGCAACACACCATTAATCCTTTTTATTCTACCATCAAGAAACTTGACTTTAAATTTACCATAGCCAACAATTTTTAAATAAGAATCATCACCCAAGTACACCTTACCTCCATCAAATTCTTCATATTCAAAAAACTAATCTCTATTAAAGGTCATATGGAAAGATGAACCTGATTCAATTAACCATGCATTATTACTTGCATGAGTTGCCAAAGATGCAATGAATATGTCACCATCTTCCTTCTTAGGATCAAAATCAAGAACAAATCTCTTCTTTTCCTTCTTCTTTTCTTATTTATAGTCCTTATGAACATGTCCAAGCTTACGACAATTCCAACAAATAACTTTGGGCTTTCCAAGAGACTTAGATCTCCCCTTGGACTTGGATTTGTCACTCTTCTCATTCTTCCTCCATTTTTCCTTGGGTCTTCCATGAAAATTCAAGGCCTCCTTTACACTGATCTATACCTTTCTTCTCATCTCTTCGGGAAGCAAAGAACCCACCACATTTTCAGTCTTCAATATAAAAGAAGTACTCACAATAGCCATAATAAGAGAATCCCATGAATTGGGAAAAAACAAAGAAGGATTTGATATTTCTCTTCCTCATCCATTTTGACACCAAATGATTCCAACTGAGTCACCAACATATTAAATGCTTCTAGGTGGTTTGTAATTCTTATACCCTCTTTAATTCTCAAGGGATACAATTTATTCCTCAAGAAAATCTTGTTCACTAAATATTTGGATTGATACATCTCACCAAGCCTATTCTATAGTTTATGTGCAAAGGTCTCTTCATGGACATTGATTAAAATAGATTCTTCTAACAAAAATCTAATTAGACCCTTGGCTTTACAGATAACATCATATTGAGCAGCTTGAGTAGGATTTGTAGGCCTTGAAACATTCTCATCAATAACATCCCATAGATATTTATCTATCAATAGATCCTTCATCTTTAGCTTCCACATTTCAAAATTATTTGTAGAAATTTTATCCACCTCTATTCTCCCTAATGAAATTTCCATCTGAAAATTCCTGCAACAAGATCGTAAAGTGTCTTATGCACAAGCTCCCACTCCAATCTGGATTAGTTCAAAAAACCCAACAACCCACAACTGAAACCAAAGGTGATCAAGCTTTGATACCACTTGTAAGGAAGCTAATAAAATATCGACTATTAAATCTAAAACATAATGATGAAATTTCCATATTTACAATAATAATATATAAATAAAATTTAGCTTTTGGGGGCACTACCCCTAAGCCCCCACTAGGGTGCACTCCCCTTAGACCCTTAGTCAAGGGGATGATCCCCCTACACCCCCCATCATTGTCGAATGAATATAACCTTATGTATCAATAACAACTTATGTAATTGCAAGGTTGAGAAAAAAATTCCCAATAGAGATCACTCCATCTGTAGTTGGGATCATTCCATATGATAGGTTATGCTAAATTTGATTACAACTTGTACTCATGTTTGAATATTTGGCACAACATCATCTTTATTTGATTCTAAAAGAGTTCCAAATAATCTATTTGGTATAAAAGGTTATGGAAAAAAATTAACAAATTCAACCAACTCATCTTTATCATAAAAAATACTTCCTAAAAGTAGTGTTTCTTGAAGGTTCCTTTGAAAACTACTTGATCAAACTTTTCCACAATACCTAGAAATTTGTTCAATAGAAAACTACTAGAATTTCATAACTAGTAACTATGGGTTTGGAAAATATATCTCCAATAAACTAAGTTTGTCTATGAAAACTATAGGGCCTCTCTAATGTTTAATTAACTTGGTTCTATAGGTAGACACACAATGCATAGGGTGAATTCATAACTAAACAATTCATCTTTGACAAGAGGCTTCATTTAATTATCAACTAGGGGCTCATTAAATTTTGGAAGTGTTGGCACTATATATGAATTTATGGATTCTAACATGCCTTATATAAATGGAGTATAGGTGATTACACATGTACAAAAAAATATAAAATCTGAAAAGGAAATAAAATGCTAATTTGCAAAACATGGGAAATAAATATAAGTTGCTACTTATGCTACGAGTACTTATCACTCAAGACTGTAACTGTTAACTTCTAAAACTAAACAACAAATAATTACTTTGGAGGATACAACAAACATTAAGCTACAAAATTAAATTCAACTCCAAAATCACATTCATGAATTCCACATGTATGTAACTAGAACATTAACTGGATTCAATAATACATTAATTAATCTAAAAACAGGAAATAAAGTGGGTAGCATTACCTCAAGTGGCCCTTGCTTGAGTTGCTTCTTCCACAAAAAATGTCAAAACTTACTACTTAATAAAAAATTCATGATATTGAATGAACTCCTTTATTGCATGAGAAATTTGAACTCTTACATGTACAATCTGACAATAATCTAATACAAATTTCTCATTCAACAATACATATATAATGTTGCAACTAATAACAGAAAAAGTAACAACGATCAAAAACTACTGGAAATAATTATCTATCATCTTGTAACTAGTAGCTAGATTTACTCATCAACAAAAAATCCAACTATATAGGGTCTGTGAGGAGTCTTATTCCTCTATGAATGAAAAAAAAATCATAATGTATCTATGCACTCTCTCTATGATAGGGAGATGACTTAGTCTTAAAACAAAAAAAACCATAATTAAAAAGAAGAAGATGAGAAATTAAATTAGAACTTTGTCCTAACCTGGTTAACCACCATGATAGAGATTTGTTTCTTGGGGAATGTCATGTCATAGGCTAGGGTATGTGCAAGATCATGATGGGCCAAAAACTGGCGATATGATGGGTATGTGGCTGGCAACTTTTTTTTTACCCAAAAATTTGATGAAACAAAAAGGGTTATTAAAGGAGATTCTCAGCTTTCCAAAAACATAAGTCATGCTTTACTTTAAATTTAATAATTAATGATTATTCATTTTCTATTAGAATTATGACTAAAGTCTTGATTGATAGGATGATTGAAAAACATTTATAGCTTTCAAACAGTATCACATTTTTTAAATCTGAAACATGTGTCACATTCTATGCTTCACATACTATAGGATTAAAAAAATAAATGAATTTGATGAAGTTTTGACCAAGTTAAGGTGGTCAGATATATGGGTTTTTATATTTTTTAAAAGTTGTAATAAAAAAATCATAATTAATTATTTACTTGGAAAAAAATTAGAAAAAATATGCATCATATTGATACATGAGTCCTCTACTTATATTTTAAATCTTATAAAAAAATATTATCATTTTATTGTGGTTAGGGTGGTCAAAAAAACGCCCACTTCTTTTTTCCTTGAAATTTAAGTACTACTACATTGAAATTTCAAATTTTCACCAAATAGATTAAAAAAAAAACCTAGAAGTTTAGAAACTACATTCAATTTTCTATAGATTCTATTCTTACACATTTTTGAAATAATATAGATAACTTATTCAAATTTTTACGTCAAGTTGTCTAACTCTGTTTTTCTGAATTTTTTGCCACTTAAGGGCCTATTTTTCCATGATGATCCTACACATACCCGTTAGTCCTACTCATAAAAAATTTCTTCTCCTTATAGTAGTATTATTCGATGGATAAGAATGTGTTGTAGTGACTCATGGTTGACCATTCAATGGTTACCTAAATTCTCTTTTAGAACTATAATGCTTCAACCATTTTGACCTCTAGTTGATGTGGGTTATATAGTCCTTCTAGCTGCAAGAAGTTAGTTTCATCCCTAAGGAAAACACATCATTAACAATCATAATTTAAGTATAGAATTATACTAAATATCATGAAAATTCATGCATTCACATATACATATGCCAACATATCATATTTATATTTTCATGTACTTAAGTTTGGTTTACAATGCATGAAAGGTATAAAAGATGTACGAAGTCTTAGGAATGTTTGTGAAACTTGGAAGATGAAATTATAAAATAAGGAAAACTAGCCATTAATTAATCCCATCAACAATAGCTTCTATAGTGGTGAGGCTATCATAAATTTTGCCAATGTAACTAGAAGTACTATTCAAATTTGAAAAACTATCATTATAAGGTATGTAAGGGCTCTAAAGGGTTGCCTCAAGAATTTATTTGGGATCAAGGACATAAAAAACAAGCTCCAATCCAACTTGATCATCTTTATCCAAATCTATCTTAGGAAAATTAGTCTCTAAAAGTTTTCTACTTCAAGCCATTTTTTATTCCAAATATATTCCTTCCCTTTGACATGCCTTTCCCATGCTCTATTCTATGAATTTACATGATTGTCTCATGTGATGCATGGATAACATTATTTCACTCTTTCTTCTAGGATTATAAATTCATGCTCTTCTTGCATCCACTGACATCTGTATTCATCAATAATTTATTTTTATTACCTCAAACCTACCCTCATCATGACTATCATACCTTTCACAAATTCATTGTGATGGTTATCATTCATCTATATTTGCATTCCCCTTTTCTTTTCATGCTTTGTGTTATGAATGATTATGGAGAATAGATGGTGTGCTTCATGTGTGTTTGTTATGTGGTGAATACATGATTCAAAATTCCATAATGCCTATAAAATGTTGCAAGTGGACCCCTCAAACATTCCCACTCTGAGTTATCATAATGATGAAGTGTTGGATGCATGTGTTGTAGATATGAGATCATAAAAAGAAATTCATTTGCAAAAAAAGTGGGATTCCATTAATCTTGATCACCAAAAGCGAGCCAAATGTTGTAACCAACATAGATAGAGAATAAGCCACACCCAACAAACCAATCTCACTAGAAAATATTTGTGATTTCTTTGAGTTACTGTAAATTGAACCATATGTATCATAGTGGTAGGTTCTTCTTGAAACATTGAAATATAGATGTGAAATGCCACCTAATAATTTCATTTGGTATGGTGATGAGCCTTCCTAGAGGATTATTTACACTTGATTAGATATCCATTTTATTTCCTCCTTTGGAATAGGAACACAAATATCTTAATTTTCTAGACTTCAAGTGATGATGTAGTGCCTTCTTCACAACCATCAAGATTCCATAGATAATTTCCATTCATGTGCTTAATTTGCTACTCTGAATTGGAAATTTTTTCTAGCATTTTCAATAAGCTTTCTATCAAAAAAAATCACTTATATATATGAATAAAGTATATGAATCTTTGGTATATAGAATTATGGATCTAAATTTAGTGATTAAAACTATGAGCTAACCCACAAATATCTTATAACGAGATTTTTGCAATGTAAATATATTGAACATGTTGCAATGTAGTCATTAAAACTTTGTAAATGTTCAATCTCCTTCCCTAATAGATTTGAAAACTATTGATAGTTCACTGGATTTTTGATCTTATCAAAGGAAATAAATATCCATAAGTATTTTATGATATGAATCTAATAAGTGAATTAAAACTCTGGAAAGGCCATCTAGATTTTTATGGTTCGACAATGTTTCTTGAGTTGGATAAAACTGACCCTTAAAAAATTATAATGCAAAGGAATCTCCAATTCTTCTTCCTTTCCAGTAATGACATTCAGACTATTAGTATGTTTATATATTTCTAATGATGACTAAGTGAACCTCCATCCAAATTAATTCAACATTTAGGGTTCATGCTTGCTACTAGACAAAGGAAATTATTTAACTAAGGCAGCTAGTGATAGAAAATGCTCATATGATCAAGAAGTTCTTATGCTCTTTGTAGGTGAGCCACAATGAGGCTCATAGTTACAAATTTAAACTTGTGAATCCTTGCTTGTACAAACAAAATGATTCCCATTTGTAGTCAATGATACTTAAATTTTACTACAAGTGTGTTGAAAACCTCTATAATTGCAAATAAGCTCAACTCCATCAAAAATTGAATTTGTGAATCTCAAGAAGCTATCAATACATTTCATGAAGATCTCTAGGTGTAAATTGAAAACTAGTAAGCATTTTCCCACTATATTTCTTCTCTTATCATATTTATTCTCTTTATTTTCTACCTTCAACTCCCCTTCCCACTTGTTTAATTTTCTTTCTTCCTTTAGCATAACTACCACGACTTCTATATGGACTTGAGCTAGATCAATCTCAAAGGAATTATCCATGGAAATAGGACATTGATGTTTGTTAGTAATAGTCAAATTTCATACACTACATCTAGATAGTCCCTAAGAACTGACACACAAGAATAGAAACCCCTTTTTTGTGGTAAAATCATATTTTTAAGGATACATTTTTTTTTCTTTGAAAATCTATTGATTCCTAAGGCAATTTTGTTTTTTCAAGTCAATTCCCTTTGGGAAGAGAATAAGCTAAAGAGGATCTTGAGGGTCCTTGAATTTTGAGAGCGTTGATTCTATGAAAGGTTCATCCACCTCCCATTTCCTTTCAACCAAAGTAAACTCAACAATGTGGAAACCACAATCCAAAATTGGTGCATTACACACATTGCTTTTTAAGTATATATTTATTGTAACCCAAGAAATCTTTGTATAAATCAAGTTTCCACATATGCATCTAATCTACTATTGTTTAGTGATTACAAAGCAATAAAATATGTTCCCTTGGAGTTTTGAGTCTCCAATAGATACAACCTTTGTCCCATTTATCTTTTCAAACAAGAAAATCTACATGGACAATCCAATGGCCAAATAAGAAATATACCACCTTTGTACCATAGTGTACACTAAAAAGTTGCAATAGAAAAAATTTAGGAAGGAAAAGATAATCAATGTCATAAATAATCTAGAAGCAAGAACCATTAAACATAAAATACCTCTAACATTTTTTCTTGCTTCAACATAGGCAATCACAAGTTCAAGATTTTTTTTTGCTAATGATTAATTTTTTCTTTTAAAATTCAAGTGTGGAGACCAAGGTTCATACATATATACCCCTCTTTGGTATATCTATTAAGATAAGAAGAAATTGATGTATATATTCATTATTAGGGTCATGCATTTTCCAAAAGAAATTAGATAATGCATGTGATGGCACTGAGGAAAGAATGTTGAACCTGATAGTTGAAAGGGAAATGACGAACTTGAAAATCCTTACAAGAACTAGTAAGCACCTTCAGTAATTTATATTTATTTATACAAATAAAATTTTGATTGTCTTGATACAAGCACATACTTCTATGTCATAAAGCAGAAACAAACATAGTTTAATTCCCCATGCATTAATCCTTAAAGGAAAGTTGACGTAGTTTCAAATTTGGGAAAATTTTAGCAACATAACGACATGTAAATTAAAATTTCAAGAATGACAAACAAAAATAATAGAAGATAGATATAAATAAGAGAAGAGGACATGATATACATGGGGGAAAAACTTTCAAGTAAAAAACCCCACACTCCAAAGCATCAAACCAATGTAATAATTTGCAAAAATTCAGTTACAATACACTTACAGGCTCACAACAATAGAATGAAGACTACATATTACTCTTCTAGAGGAAATTCGATAGCACTTTGATACTTGCAATATTCAGCATACAAAAACCCACTCCAAGAAATCCAATATATAGAGAATACAAGTATGAAGGTAACTTCTAGAACAAGCTACAAGAGATGTGTATCTAAATCCATGTGACACATTTTTCAACCATATATTTGACTCCTATGATAATTTTCACATGATTCCTAACCCCCCTTACATTTCTCCATACTTTGGAGCCCCAAATTTTGAAGCCCCAAAATTTCCCCTAAAATTTATGATAGATACCTTACAATGTCATAGAATCTGTCATATAAGACAACTCTTACAACTTTAAGAGAATGTGTCATAACTAACTAAATATAGAAGATGCATCTTATATTCTCTTATAGCTTGTCATAGGTCAAATTTGGGTACCGAGATTCCTCATGCAAATATTCCTTTCAACACTTGTCCAACCTGTCTTAGAATTTGGCTCTTACACATCATAAGATCGTCATAGGAATCCGTCATAAGATCTTGATGAGAATCTATCATAAGATAGTCATAGAATCCCTCAAAGATGATGACACATGTCAAATAATATCTTCCCAAAGTGGGACACATACATTTCTTTGTGGGGACCACAACATCCATGTCACATCCCATGTCACCTCCCAAAATGCTAACAACTCATCGTGCCAAGCCATATTATATGACAAATCAACATGAGCAAGAAATTACAACATAAGCATTAGTAAATTACTATTTTAATGATAGGAAATTGCAAAGGATGAGACACCTTAATTCCCAACATTCTCCCACTTTTCAAACATCTTTCAAGGGCCAATCTAAATAGGTAATCAACTGCTAGGGGTCAAACAACATCACAACCATACATGAAACCATGCGAATCTCTAGCATGCTCTCATGTAATAACAAGATACTTGTAGCAAGATCCAAGATGTCCACCATATCAAGAAAAAAAATCATGTAATCCTCCAATCATACCACCTATGAAAGAAAAGGAACAAGCCAAGGTCTATATGCACTAATACAAAGAAAACAAGCATAAAATACAAGCAATATCAAAGACTATAGGCTTCTGTCACAACTCCACTATGCTCACAAGCTAAACAAAAGCTCAAGCAACTCCAAGCCCATAACCAGAACACAATTTTGAAGAAAAAGAATCCTCCAAAGAATAAAATAATCCATTAGCTAGACCAACAACCAAATGAGGTTGTCATCATCTAACTGATAAAACCATGGGATCAAAAATAACACCCATAGTAAATGCTAATCCATCCAATTTTCCATCCTCAAAGGTATCCAAAACATCAGTAGAACTTATTCCAACAACATATCCAACCCATAAACTATAATCAAAGCTCCTTGTATCAAAATTGTCATTGAATAACACATACATCCAAGAACTCCCACTGCATGGGTAATTTCAAATCTAAAAAGATCAAGGCATGCCAAGTCTACCAATAGCATCATATAGAAAGTGTAAAAACATCATGTAGTAGCAAGAAACATCCATAATGATATGAAAAACCTGTAAAAGAGTAACTTGTAAGAGCAACTCTCACCACAAGTCTTGAAATCTCTCCCATGTTCTCCACACCCAACAAAGGAAAAAGATAAAGAAACCTCCATGTCATCACCCAAGAACATAAGGGAAAAACACATGACCACAAGCTAATGATCACAATAGTTCCATCCAAACCTCAAAACCAATGTAATGTGAAAGCAAACATCTAGGAAGATAACCAAGACCGAAGAGAGAAACAATGCACATCATATACTTGTATAAAATCCTTTTGCATACACCTCTAAATGCCAACTGTTGAAAGTATGATCTCCTCCACAATACCCCCAAAAAAATCCATAACAACACTCAACTACTTAATCACCAAGATATATCATTATATATGTATCATGTAATCAAAATGGATGTAAGCTTCTCATGACAAAGAAGATAAAACTAAATATCCATTCCCATATCAAGAAATAATCCCAATACATCTCCTAAACTCAACATTAATGAATTTACCCATAATGCATAAGGAGATAAGCATGCCTACAATACTCCTCAAATGAATCCTCCAAAACCATATATCCATAGCTCAAGATCCATATGCATGAGAAGAAAAAACATAAAATAATACACCTAAAAGGAATAATGGGAAATACCTCTCAAGTAGACCAAGAGTGGGGAATGAGAATAATCCTCCAAGATATCCAATTCATCATGGCTCATCCAAGAACACTCTACTCATAGGTCCAACCAAGGTGTAGGCTCCTCAAAATTCCTATTGAAATATCATCAAGAGTAACCATCTGAACACATGTCTCTAATCACAAGAGATCTCCTAGTCTCACCTATGTCTCCAATTATCCATGAGTACCTGTAACCAGCCAATCCATGCTAAACTCCAAATGCAACATAGCAAAATCATGAAGTAATAAAGAAAAATGTTCAATAAACTCAATACAAAGAGAACCTCCAAGATCAATGTCAAATCTCCAATCATGATACAGGAACATAAACATGACAACATGATCTAGCTATCTCCTCCTAGAAGACAACATGCACCAATGCATACATCCTGGTCTCAAGAGAACATGTATCATGCAAAACTATAATATATAATCAAGATTAAATCATGACATAATACCAAAACACTCAAAACCAAGAAACAACATCTCTAATCACATGAAGATAACCATCTCCAAATAATGTCCATGAAAATGTAAAAGAACCCTTCTACAAAAACAAGATCTAAGAGCTCCTCCTAGAAACATCTGCAACACTAAAGAAGATCATCCATCACCAAGTGATGATTCTATAGTCATTGCTAAAGCTCCCACTAAATAGTGATACCGAGCTCTCCAAGCATCATGACAACCATTTCCTTAATGAATATTCTTCATGGCTCTAAGACAATAAAATACAATATCAACAACACCAAATAATTAGAACTAAAATCTCCAAGCCAAGGAGATAAACAACATGCTACAAGTCCCATAACTGAATATCCAATCACTCAAAAAAAAATCCATCCTCTCATCTCAAAACAAAGTACCAATGCACAAATGACCATAAACAAGGCCAACTAATGAAATCTATATCAACACTAAATCAATCTCATGGATATAGGTAGTCCACATCTAAGTCATCCCACTACAACCAATGGGTAGCTAATCCACAAACTACATAACTCGTAGATCCCATACAATGAAGCATGAAAACTCATCATCACATTAGTAACAAGAAAATTTGAGATATCAAAGAAGATAACACGTAGATTTCAAGAATCAAACACCAGATCACTAGTAGACCCGATTTTCCAAACAAATCCACTACTAAGTACCATAGTCAAGGAAATAATCAAGCATTCATGGAAATCTACAATTGTTCTCATCTAGAAAACTCTAAGAGTCTGAACATAATATTTTCCACATATCTATAAAGCACTATTTTTTTTGGTTAACATGTAAAAACCTATAAAAAATCATCTCCTTGTAAATCTAAACCACTTAAACATCCAAAATAATAGATCACACATATTTCATTTGAACAAGTGAATACTCCAGATCTACAAAAACCCACATCTTTTAGAACACAAGAAAAATGAAAAACCTTCAGAGGAAATAGGTTGTCCATCACTAATGGTAAAACATATACACACATTTCCTCAATGAGAAATTTGTAAACCACCTCAAAGCATGCATGAAGCATACATGCAAACTTGTAACTATCTTACATGTAGATAACCCAAGGAAAAACATAATCTAAAAAAATAGTTCATCCAAAGATTTGCAAAACTGCGAGTTTTGATTAACCATGCAAAACTTGCAAAAAACCACCGTGTTTGTAACACGCAAGAAAATCCATATCCATTTATCATCTAGAATACCCTCAAGTCTGTATACAACCATAATAGTTAAACTAGAACAATGGGATATCATGAATATGCATAACCATATATTTTCAAACGAAAAATCCATAAAACCATCAAATCCAAGGAACATGAATCTGAGCCATGCAAGTACAAACATCTATTAGGAAAGAGACATCCAAGAACTTATAGGCCCATTTTCAAGCCAACTCCACCATATACATGCATCTAAGAGAGAATTAGGCTATTCTAAAAGCATCTAGATCATTAAATGATCAACTCCATAACCTTACATGTATTCAAGGTTATTCAACTTGTTGGTTCCCAAATCAACAAATGCAATGAGTCCTAAAGAATAGCCACTTTCTCATATTCAGACTCAAAGGTGGATTTTTCCAATGAACAAGATTCACTCAAAGACTGAAATTACCTACACTTTTGGCTTTGTTAAACCAAGGAGGGTAATCCCAACAGTAGATTCACAAATACTTGTGTGCCAAAGTATCAAATACACTGTAAACAAATGTTTCTCCTCTAATTGTTTAAAAGACACAACACCCTAAAGGTTTGGTTGACCTCCATGGTAGTGTCTAATTAAAACATGAGAGATATAGCATTAAATTCCACACACAAACAAATTGAGGTTGATAAGTAAAATGATTTAAATTTGTGATTTATTGTTGAATTAATCAACAGATTGAAAAAAGAATAACACACTTAGATTAGTGCTTCATCCATTGAAACAAAGTCAACTTCAATATCTGTGCAACCTGGTAACAATTTAATACATAGCATCATCTAAGCTTTGAAGATATTGTATTACAATATTTCAACATAACATCTCAACCATAACTTCTTATCAGAATCCTAGCACTCAACCTAACATAAACCAATATCTTCACTCAAGCATTTACATACATTCATTGAATGGATAAGCAAGAATAAAACTAAACATCCATTGGAATTCAATGGAGACAAATAAAATAACTCTTGATTATGTTATTCATAGCTTATAAAACCAATACATAGGATAGAAAATGATTATGAATTTCAACCATTCTATATTAACTTGTCAATATTGCTATTGGAAATACAAATGTATTGACACACTACAACCTAAAAAAAAACCTTGAAATGTTCTATATTCCTATTATAGTATTCTCTATGACTAATTACAAAATAGCTAACTCTCCACAATGAATCAAAAATATGCACTTCGGGAGAAAGAAACCCTAAATGAATCAAAGAAGACACATGGAAAACTCATGATCGTTGATGAATAACTACCCATTGCCTGAAGAGAAACTCTAATTTGTAGTTTGATTCACGCTTCTTGCATTTTCCTACCTACAATAGAAAAATATTCCTTCCTTGAAGACTTCATTCTTCATCATTTTTCTTGTCAGTGCAGCAACAAAAAATTACCCTCTCCATGAGAAATCTCTCAATTAACCCCTATAGTGAAAACTTACAACCTTACTCATAAAAAAAATTCATTTTGCTTTTTCTTTCCACAATTGAAGAAAATAAACTTCTCATGCAAGTCTTTTTATTTCACTGCACTTTTCATCCTCCCAGTAAAGAAAAAATATTTTATTTATGAAGGCTTCTTACCCGTGTATCTTTATTTTAATCTACCCAACCTTTAAATTTTACTTTAACTCTAAAGGAATTTTACAATTTTCATCGGGCCATTTAAAACTTACCTATGCCCATTTACATTCACTTTAGGTATTTAAAATATTTACCTCTTTATAAAAATATAAAGGTTGCA
The DNA here is from genome assembly GCA_007258455.2 of Sequoia sempervirens. Classification (NCBI taxonomy): domain Eukaryota; kingdom Viridiplantae; phylum Streptophyta; class Pinopsida; order Cupressales; family Cupressaceae; genus Sequoia; species Sequoia sempervirens. The sequence continues at coordinate 129,165,107 of VDFB02000017.1, forward strand.
AATATTTTATACTGTTCAGGCAAATAAAATTTTACCCAAGTTGCTTATTTCACTTTTACTTTGCATTTTTAAAATTAATGCCCAACATAAAAGCTCTTTACCCCTTTGTTTTACATGGAAATATTTATCAAAATATTTTCCCCACTTAATCACCACCTCTAGTAGCATTTTAAGATTTTAGAAAAATTTAAAATTTTCACTTGGGCCCACCATGGCTTATATCCTTCAATATTTGCTTCCCCATTGCATTTTATGATGGCAAAAAAAACTTACTCGGGCCAACAGGCAAGGCATTATTTAACTTTAAAGTAAAGCTTCAATATTTAACCTCCCCATGTGCCTATGAAATTTAGAAAAATAATATTTTATTTTAACGGGCTGGCGGGGAAGTCACTACAATCAGATAAAATATTTATTTTCTCGTGCCCTCGTAGCTCTTCTCCTGACGTCATCTTCATTCTTTTGGGCAAGCAGGGATTGGTCCACATTTCTCTTTTCTTCTATCAACATTGATTAGCTTTCTACCCTAATTCCTCCACCTTGGTCCTCTACAACTTCACAAACCCTTTGATGGCATCCAATGTTTGTAGTAGCCAATCATGAAACCTATTCTTCATTTCACGAAGTTCCTGAAAAAGAATTTCCTCAAACAATTTTGTTACATTCCCCCTATTAGTACGAATAGTTCACAAGCAAAATAAACATATGTTGGATTTGTATTTACATCAAGTATAAAATGGATATGTTTTTTCTAGCAACCTCTTTCAAAATATATTTCCATCGAACTTTGAACCCCTTCCTTTACACTGAGCATCATACATTACCAAGTCTCCTGTGTGCATATTTCACCCTGCAGACTTTGAGCCTTCTTAGGATATAATGCCATGCTTATTTGATCCCTTCATTGGTGGGGACATATTTTCCTACATTTTTATCTAGTATTTGGTGAGTTTTAATCCGCCATCAATGCATCTCTAGTTGATATTCCAATTAAACTTTATTCAATAAACACAATGGTGACTTCTCTTTAGATGCATCAATCATTTTTTAAGCTTTTTATTGATTTACTTCTTATATATCTTAAATGTTTCGACTAAGCCAACTTTACTTCATTTACATCTCCAAGTCTGATGAGTTCCCTACCCACCTTAGGTGTCTCCTAATAGAAACAATGCTTATATGTAAAATGCCTTTTGATGGTTGCCCCCAATTTGAAACATCCTTTTTCAATGCCAAGACTCACAATACAAATTTGAGTATGCAATAGAACCTCTTGAGTAGGAAACAAATCATCATTTGGACCCTCATTCATTTTGTGTATCATCAAGTATTTCTTTTGCAACAAATTTGAGTGGCTAGGTTTGAGATTCGTTGTTATCCCTGCTCATATAATCACAATTACTTAATGTCACCTGGTACAAATGATTATCATGTTGTTAAATGTTGAAGCTGCTTTGAATGCTTTCCAATAAGGTGCAAAAGGGTCCCTCCTATCTTGCACAATCAACTCTAAATGAATTCCTTTATCGTTTATGAATAGAAGTGAAATCTTTTAAAACATATATATTTTTAATTCAATTTTTCCAAACATTCATAAAGTAGTTGATGAGCTTCAAATCCATTTTAGATGCATCCTTAATCAATTATAAATAGACCTCACTTTGAACCTTTTTCCTTTTGTAAGATGTGAATATGCATCCACATAAAGAGGAAACTATGAACAAATTAGCTTGTATAATTGATTTTCTCTTTCAATATTACATGGTTGTGCATTTATTTGAACTCTTGCATGGAATTTTCTTGAGAACATAGTGAATTCTATTAGACAAAAAAAAATTGGTTAACCACCATTCTCAATGACCCGAGGGACAATAATATTCGACAGACACTAAAAGAGTAGCAATTAGAATTGTCAACTTTGTCCGTCAAGAATTGGCTTACCACTACAACTAATAATTCTACTAGTTCATGTATTGTTCCAACCACACACAACTAGGGTAAATGATTTAAGAATTTGAAAGGCCAAATTGGTAATGATACTTGATCCCACTAAAATGGTGATTGGACTGTCCTTTCATCTTTTCACCCTTGATGCACTAATCTTATTCTTCTTTTCTCTTGGATTTTCCTTACATGACTATCATCTCTTGGTAATCATTTTGATGATTTTGATGTTGTTAATCCATCATCATGCTCACCAATTTCATCACTACACTCCATTTGGAATACTTCAAGAAAAAGGATTAACAAATTCACAATACAACCCAAATGTGAGATCTTCATGATCACCCTTACCATGGACATCACAGTCAATACTGTCATCTATTGTGTTAGTATGAACATCTGAAACTTTTCCATTCATAACTATGCAAAGCATGCCAGGTCCCCATGTGGGCCCGACTAAAAAAAAAATTGTTTTCAAAAAAGTTTCATCTTGAACTGATCTGAGGATTCCTATGAATGCATCTGAGGTGAAAATTTGAAGTGGATTATCATTAATTTTTTCTTTCAGGCACTTTTGCAAAATGATCAAAACTGGCCAAGTGGGCTATGGAATTACCCTGGGAATCTAGTCAAACGACCTCTTCAAGTCATGGAAATTTGCAAGCATGCATAAATTTGACCTAGGAATGGAGTGCAACAAACGAATAAGAAAAAAAGTCACAAGGTGAAAGATATTCAACATCAAAGTTGCTCAGTTGGACTTTTTTGCAATTGTATCTGTTTAAAACCGATTAAAGCTCACCAAGTTGCTACTTTGAAAAAATATCCAATCATCTTTTGGGGAACTACCATTGGAAACACTAGGTCATTTGGGTACACTGAGTATGTGTGCAAGATATATTACCTTGAATCATCATCCATCATGATATATTGAGGGTCAAACTTGACATCCTTGAAATTTTTTGAAAATGCAGGTGTGCAAACGATAAATTTTTTTTAGAACCTTCCAAATTTTATTTTCAAAACTCTATCAAAACTCATCATGGGAAGTTGAGAACTAACAGGCATGTTAACTTTTGTCACATTAGTATGTTTTTCAAGGGGTTTGACACAAAAATCAATAGGTTATGAGTTGTGACCCTTCAAAGTAGGTCACTTGGGCAGATTTTGTAGGTACACTTTTGAGTGTGCAAAGGAAAATTTTTCACCATGGGCCTTCAAAATTCAATTTTTTTAAAGGTGCCATCACAACTGTTAAACATGAGATGCAAATCAATAACATCTGAAATGTAATCACATGATCAACTCCATAAAACTCTATCTTCTTCGTCCTTCACAATGCTTGTTTTTTCCAAAAAAAGATTAACTACAAAAATTCCACTCAAACAAGGATTAAAAAAAAAATCCCTTAAGCTTTCCAAGCTAAGAAATCATAATAGAAGAAATACCTAGAACCCCAAACACCACATGCATTACGATGTGGGCACATGCAAGTGATATGAAAGTTCATGAAATACAAGCAACACACATGCAATTGCATGCAACTTACATACATACACATGCAAGCACATGAAAATATAGAACTGTGCTTTGATACCAAATGAAAGGGAAATGACGAACTCGAAAATCCTTCCAAGAACTAGTGTGCACCTTCAGTAACTTATGTTTATTAAAAAAATCAGATTTCAGTTATCATGATGCAAGAACATAATACTACATCATAAAGTGGAAACAAACATAGTTTAATTTCCCATGCATTAATTTCCTTAAGGGAAAGTTGATGTAGTTTCAAAACTAGGAAAATTTCAGCAACATAACAGCATGTAAATTAACATTTCAAGAATGAGAAACAAAAATAATAGAATAAATATAGACATTAGAGAAAAATCCACAATATACATGGGGAAAAACCTTTCAGGTAAAAAGCCAAACACTCCAAAGCATCAAACCAATGTATTAATCTAAAAAAATTTGGTTACAATACACTTGCAAGCTCACGTCCTTAACAAGTAGACTACATCTTGCTCTTCTAGAGGAAATACAACAACACTTCAATACTTGCAATACTCAACATACAAAAGCCCACTCCAAGACATCCAATATATATGGAATACAAGTATGAAGGTAGCTTCTAGAACAAGCTACAAGAGATGGGCTTCCAAATCCATGTGCCACATTTTTCAACCACATATTTGACTCCTATGATTCTTGTCACATGATTCCTAACCCCCTTTACATTCCTTCATACTTTGGCACCCCAAATTTTCCCCTAAAAGGTATGATGGATACCTTACAATGTCATAGAATCTGTGATATAGATAACTCTTCTAGTTGTAAGAGAATGTGTCATAAATAACTAAATATAGAAGATGCCTCTTCTATTCTCTTATAGCCTATCATAGGTCAAATTTGGGCACCTATATTCCTCATGAAAATATGTGTTCCAACAATTGTCCAACCTATCATAGAATCCGGCTCTTATGCATCATAAGATTGTCATAGGAATCCGTCATAAGATCTTGATGAGAATATATCATGAGATCATCATAGAATCCCTCAAAGATGTTAACACATGTCAAATAATATCTTCCAAAAGTGGGATTCCTACATTTCCTTGTGGGGACCACAACATCCATGTCACAACCCATGTCACCTCCCAACATGTTGACAACTCACTGTGCCAAGTCATATTAGATGAAAAATCAACATGAGTAAAAAATTACAACATAAGAATTAATAAATTACTATTTTAATGCTAGGAAATTGCAAAGGTTGAGACACCTTAATTCCAAATAATAGTCACATCCAATTTCTATTATTGATTTCCCAATTTGAGTCTATAAATAGTCTGACAAAAAAATTGTCACTTCTCCATTCAATTTACTTGATGCCAAAATTCTTGTTGTTTTTTTACATATTGCTAGGTTGCAAATTATCTTGTCTACTCTTGTTGAATATCTATGCAATTAAACAATATTATGTCAACCTACAAACCATGATCCAACCATTTAACCAAAGTCTCTCGATAGATTTCATAACTTGGTGATCTAGTCACAAGAATTTGAGGACTCATAGTGGCCAAAACTATATATTTTTTCCTTTTTATAGATATGGATTTCTTTAGGCTTGCTTAGTGACATTTTACTCTTTTTATATTTAAGAATATTTCTCAATTGTATTTTTCTCCTAGGTTTTCTTCTTACTTTGAAGAGCATTAAAGGAATTATCACAAGCATATGGAAATCCTATATAAGCAATTGTAATTGTTGATCATGTATTAATACTAACAACAAGTGCTAAAAATAGAGCTCTACCAATTATTTGATCCATTAGATTCTCCCATGTACATGTATACCTTTTGTAGAGTCTAAACTAGTGTCTTGTAAACATGGTAGAAACACACAATTTAGGGGCATGACCTAGCTGAATAATCCACTCAATATTGCAAAGACCATCTAATTTTCAACCAAGGTTTGTAAACATGTGATGGTACTACATTGTATGTGCCTTTAGAGACCTAATGTTACCTAATTTATCCTATTAAAGGTGTTCTACTTGCTGGAAAAGCATAGAAACTCATAATAGTGAAAGAAGTAAATTGGCACTAATGGCTACGGGTTCCTACAACATAACTTGTAACTAAATTATTGTTAACAAAGATTTACTAAAACTAACTCAAGGATACTCAACTTGGTAATTGGACTTATTCTAACCTTCAGAGTACTATAAGTTAACTAAATGCATTCGTGCTTATGAATACTCATTACTAATAATCACAATATGAGAATATATTCTAACTTCCATGCAATTTATAAAGCAATGATTAAAAAATAACTATTAAACAAAAATGAAACAACTAAAATATAGTGAAGAAAAATTACCTTGAGTGGCATGCTTAAGTAGCTATCTTCACTTAACTACAACCAAATCTAAAGCTTCAAATTCTATGAATTCATATAAACTTGAACTTTATTCATTAGGCATTCCACAAGATTACATAAGATCTTTCTCATAGATTGTATTCAAGGAAATCATTTTTGAATAATCAACATATTTGTAGATGATAACTAAAAATTGAAAAGTAATTGCTTACCAAATACTAAATCAACTCCCTATATAAAAGACTCAACCACTGGCTACATACAAGCATGGGGGAGTTTTATTCTAAATACAACTCCTAATTGAAATTATTAATCTACAAATCCCTATATTTCAGGGAATGTAATTAAGAATGAATAATTCAACTACAATTGAAAAGAAACAAGGGTTCTAATAGAATAAAAAATCTACAAAAAAGATTTGCATGTTGAACACACAAAAAAATTATTGAGAATCCTATTGATAAAATAATTCTTCTTCTCCAACATCTTAAATTAACTTGTCATAATGATGCACAACTAACTCAATTAGGTATATCCACATGGTAGTTATTACATTAATCTTGATTTGGCACTTTCCTTGTTTTGTTGTCCAAGTCCTCCTTTTGTTGCAGGCTACAATATATTCTTGGGCTGCAAAGGTTAATCCACAAAACATATACACAGTTAACTACCATAATTAAACACATAATTCCAACCATATTTCACACATATTCATATATAAATCATGAAATCCTACTATGTCATAGCCATATTTGCATTACTATAATCCAAGTCCAAGTTTGTATAATAAGCATAAAAAGATAGAATAGTATAGAAATATTGTCTAATAATATCTAAAAGTATGCATAAAAACAACAAAAATAGGCTAATAAATGAACCCATTGTAAGGAAAGCTAAGGTGTGGAACAAAATCTCCTAACGTCAAAACCTAAGGGAAGAATGTAGAGGTGACTTTAAATTTTGCAATTATAGTTCAATAAGATACACATGAAAAGAATTATCAAAAAATAGAATTGAACACACACACAATTGGACACTAGATTTATGTGGGAAAACCCTTATAGGAAAAAAACCCACCACACCAAGAAAAGACTCTTTGTATTATAGTAAACAAAATTACATATAGAGTACAAACTTCTCTTTCTAATGTCAATTTTATAGAAACAACATTCACTGATCAATCTGTGTTCAGTATTAAACATAAACCTCCAATAACCCCAAGCAACTATTCACCATCATCGACAATTTCCAAGAATAGTCCTTTTCCTCACAAACTATTCATCTCCTTCACAGGAATGGTCGCAACTATACAACTACTAATGTTCACATACTGCTTCTCTGATTGGCTTAGAACACACCACGTAGGATGGATGTTTAGTCAAAGAAGTTCAAATAGAATCGCATGTCGGTGAGACACTAGATCGTGTCTCCCTGATGCAAAAATTCTTGATCATAGAACCATTGACATGATTATCACTATCGACAACACCCTGAGAAAACATATCGAATTCACCAACCTATCGGCGAGACTTACACTCTCGGCAAGAGTTCATACCGACTACAAACCTGTCAGCTAAGAGTCTCCCTGATGATCACCATACACCAATGACACGTGTCAACTGCTCATGCATTTCCAGAGAATCAAGATGGGAATCTACAATATTCTCAAGAAGCCTCCCGGAATTCCAATTGGTCCCCACATCCATCGGCTTAGGTTAGGAAAATACCAAACACCACGACACGGAAAGAGATTGCCTAGTTGGAGGAAACAAAAACTTAGTAACTCCGTGACAAGGTTCCAAAGTTATAGAAACCACTGATGCCGTGACATGGAAGGAGATCGCCTAGTCAGAGAAAACACAAACTTAGTAATTCTACGACAAGGTTCCAAAGTTATAGAAAATATTGATGACATGACAGCAAAGGAAGTCAGTCAGTCAGAAAATTCTATAACTTCCAAACTCTACTAAAAGGTTCAAAAGTTAGTACCTCCAACAATCAAATGACAATGAGGACTAATAAAGAGTAACTCCTCCGAGTTTTAACAAAGATACAAGCTAGCAAGTTGAGGCACCATTTTCCAAAAATCTCCCACATGACGAAGAATTACTAGCTTCCTTCAAACTCAGAGCTAGTGAAGGTCATGGGCACAAGGGCCCATCGAATTGGCACACCACCTGTACTTTTCTATGTTCACTAGTTTTGTTAATGCATCTGTAACATTTTCTAGAGTATCCAACTTTTCTAAAGAGACCTTTCCATCCTCCACCATATCTCGAACAAAATGATACTGCACATCAATATGTTTCATCCTGGCATGGAAAGTAGGATTTTTCACTAGAAAAATAGCACTTTGACTATCACAGTAAATTGTGATTTTCCCTTTATCAAACCCAATGTTAGAACAATTTTTTTTTTACCAGATTGCTTCTTTACAGGCATGTGTCATTGCCATGTATTCTGCCTCTATAGTGGAAAAAGTGACTACAACCTGCTGCTTACTTATCCAACTAACTAAATCACCATTCATCATGAAAATATATCCACTGGTGGATCTTCTGCTATCAATGTCCTCTGCCCAATCAAAATCCACATAACCTTGAATGCTGAGAGTCCTTATGATTCAGCCAAATTTCCATGGTAATACAATGAATATTTTGAAGTGCCCTTCAGATAACTAAACACTCTTTTCACAGCATCCCAATGTGTCCTTCCAGGATTTTCCATAAAGAGACTAAGTACTCCCACTGCTTTGGCAATGCCTGGACTTGTACAAACCATTACATACATTAAACTACCAACTACACTAGCATAAGGAACTTTGGTCATGTCCTCCATCTCAGTAGGAGATTTTGGATAGTCTTCAACATATAGCTTCATTCCCTGCAAAATTGGAACAACTAGCTACTTGCAATCAGTCATACAAAATCTCTCCAGAACATTATCAATATACTTACTCTGGCTGAGCCAAAGTTTTCTAGTCTTCTTCTCCTTGGATATTTCTATTCCTAGAATATACCTAGCTGCACCAAGATCTTTCATTTTGAACTTTGCAGAAAATTGTGATTTTAGATTAGAAATCATTAACTTACTATTGCCTATGAACAACATATCATCAACCTAGAGAGCAATAATAAGAACACCATCATTTTCAGCTTTGAAGTACACACAATGATCATATTTTGATCTTAAAAATCTCAATGACAAAACAAACGTGTCAAACTTCTGGTACCACATTCTAGGCAATTTTTTTAATCCATACAGAGATTTTTTCAACTTGCAAACCATATTTTCTTTACCTTTTTCCACAAAGTTCTCAGGCTAGGACATATACATTTCTTCTTCAAAATCACCATAAAGAAATGTTGTCTTCACATCCATCTATTCAATCTCTAAGTCATACGCTGCTATAAGTGACAAAATAAACCTGATAGATGTTAGCTTAGCTACAGGAGAAAAATTTTCTCCATAATCAAGTCCCTCTACTTGGGAATACCCTTTCGCAACCAACCTTGCCTTATACTTTTACACACTGCCATCGAAACCTATTTTCTTTTTAAATACCCATTTGTAGCCAACAATTTTTTTGTCTTTAGGCAAGGGCACCAAACTCCAAGTATCATTATTTTCTAATGATGTCATTTCTTCATTCATGGCTTCCAACCAAGAGTTTGAATTAGACATTCTAAATACCTCTTTCACAGTCCTAGGCTCATTAGTGCTATAAATTAAAGCATAGGCACAAGTAGAATCTTACATAGAAAACCCATACCTATCAGGTTTCTTTATTTCACGTGTTGACCTCCTCACAGGTTGAGGCTGAGGTTGTTGTTCTTCTTCAGAACTTTCAAAACTACTTAAGCTCTCCTTAGTTTTAGGTACATTTTTAATTTTCAATTCCTCTTTATTTGGTGTCAGAGGAATTTCAACTACATCCATTTTATCTTCTGATTTTTTCTCTGACTATAGATCCAAAGTAGAAGGCTTCAGCTCATGAAAAATAACACTTCTGTTGTATAGAACCGTCTTCGTATCAGGATTCCAAATCTTGTAGCCTTTTATGCCAGCACTATAGCCAATAAAAATATATTTAACAACCTTGTTTTCCAATTTAGACATTTTTTCATTTGACACATATGCATATGCCTCACAGCCAAAGATACGAATGTCTCAGAGGGGGCTTCTTTCTAGACCATGCTTCCAAAGGTGTTTTCTCAACAAGAGCATGATTAGGAGAATGATTTATTAAGTAATACGCTATTGCAACTGCCTCAGCCCAAAAATTCTCCTCCAAGCCAGCACTACTTAGCATACTTCGTGCTCTTTCCATCACTGTCCTGCTGAACCTTTCTGCAACTCCATTTTGTTGCGGAGTGTAGGGTGTAGTTTTATGTCTTTTAATCCCATGATCTTTACAGTACCTCTAAAACTCATCAGAACAAAACCCACTGCCATTTTCAGTCCTTAAAAATTTTATTTTCCTTCCAGTCTAATTTTCCACAAGGTTTTTAAATTCCTTAAAACGACTGAACACTTTCGATTTAATTTTCAAAAAATAAACAAATTCCCTTCTTGAATAATCATTGATGAATGATACATAATATCTTGATTTAGACAACGAAGGAACATTTACTGGACCAAAAACATCAAAATGAATGTAATCAAGTAAACCAGAAGATTTATGAGGACTAGAGTAAAATGAAACACAGTGTTGTTTACCATATATACAATGTTCACAAAACTCTAATTCAAGGTTACAATCATCAAGCCCCTCAACCAGGTTTTTATTTTTCAAGGTTTTTAAAACTTTTTCTCCAATATGGTCTAGGCTATGATGCCAGAGTAGTATTTTCTACTGGAAGTTTAACTTCTATAGAGTTTGCACTAACAAAAATATTTTCCTTCTTTTCCCCATGAGTAGCCTTTTGTGACTTTGTAGAGACACTATTGCATTGCACAGAAAATGTATCCAGCTTATACAAGGTACCAATACAAGCACCCCTAGCTAGCACCATTGAGCCTCTAGTCATTTTGCATCAATTTCTAGAGAATGTGACTTGCACTCCAACATCATTCAGCCTACTAACAGAAAGTAAATTTTGAGTCAGAGCTGGTATATGCATTACATCATTGATTCCCTTCACTCTTCCATCAGGGAACTAATTTCTAACTCTTCCACGGTCAACTATTTCTAGAGATGATTCGCTTGCCAAATACACCCTTCCACCATTGTATTTTTCATACTTAGTGAGCCATTCTCTATGAGATTTCATGTGGAAAGATGCTCCAAAATCAATCAACTAGACATCATTTGATGCCTGAGTAGCCAAGGTTGCAATGAAAGCATTTGCAACACTCTGAGAAGAATCATTGTCAGAATTCTTCTTTTTCTTCTTCTTTTTATCCTCTTTACAGTCCTTTTGGACATGACTAGGCTGCCCACAATTCTGACACTTCACCTTGGACTTCTTTCCAGGAGACTTTGATCTCCCTTATGACTTCAATTTGGACTTGTTGTCCTTTTTCTTGCCTTTTTATTTCGATCTTCCTCTAACAGCAAGGGCCTCCTTCACCATCTCAGAATATTTCCTTCTCATCTCTTCTAATAACAAAGAAGCAACAACATCTTCCACCTTAAAATTGGATGTCGTACTCCCAATAGCCATCACCAAGTGATCCCAAGAATCTGACAAATAACATAACAATAGCATACAATGATCTTCATAAATCTTCACACCCAAATATGCTAACTGAGCAATCAACATGTTGAAAGCATTCAAATGATCAGCAACAAACACTCCTTCCTGCATTTTCAAAGAGTACAACTTCTTCCTCAAGAACAACTTCTTCACCAAGGACTTGCCCTAATAAATAGCTCCCAGTCTTTTCCACAAAGAAGATGCAGTTTTTTCTTCATGAACATTCAGAAGAACAAAGTTTGCTAGAAAGAGCCTTATCAACCCCTTTGATTTTTGATTTGCAAGGTCACAAACCTCTTGCTTCATGCCTGTAGGCTTTGTTCTAGACACAAAAATCCAAAGATCATGGTCAACTAATAGATCTTTGATTTTAAGTTTCCACAACTCAAAATTACTGCAATTGAATTTCTCAATTTCAATCTTTCCTGACGTGCTTTCCATCTTAATCTATAATTCAAATTACCAGACTTCTACAAGACTCCCAGTGAAACTGAATTGACACAAAAAATCCAACCTACTCACAAGGATAACACAACTAGTCAGGCTCTGATACCACTTGTAAGGAAAGATAAGGTACAAAACAAACTCTCCTAATGTGAAAACCTCAGGGAAGAATGCAAAGGTGACTTGAAATTTTGCAATTACAATTCAACAAGATACACATGAAAATAATTATCAGAAAAGAGAATTGAACACACGCACAATTGGACACTAGATTTATGTGGGAAACCCCTTATGGGAGAAAATTCCACCACACCAAGAAAAGCCTCTTTGTATTATAGTAAACAAAACTACATACATAGTACAAACTTCTCTTTCTAATGTCAATTTTATAGCAGTAACATTCACTGATCAATCTTGTAGAAAACATTAATCTCACAATGCTCTCAGATGCATACCATAAATCCACTTAGATCAATATGTGTTCAGTATCAAACATAAACCTCCAATAACCCAAACCAACTATTCACCATCATCAAAAATTTCCAAGCATAATGCTTTTCCTCACAAACTATTTGTCTCCTTCATAGGAATGGTTGCAATTGTACAACTGCTAACGGTTCACATACCGCTTCTCTGATTGGCTCAAAACATGCCACATAGGATAGACATTTAGTCAAAGAAGTTCAAATAGAATCGCATGTTAGTGAGACACTAGACCATGTCTCCCCAATGCCAAAATTTCTAATCATAGAACCATCAGCATGACTATCACTATTGGCAACACCCTGAGAAAACATATCAAATTCACCAGCCTGTCGGTGAGACTTACACTCTCGGTAAGAGTTCATACTGACTACAAACCCTCCAACTAAGAGTCTCCCTGATGATCACCATCCACCAATGACCCATGTCAACTGCTCGTGCATTTCTAGAGAATCAAGCTGGGAATCAACAATATTCTCAACAAGTCTCTCAGAATTCCAAGTGGTCCCCACATCCTTCAGCTTAGGTTAGGAAAATCCCAACACTGTAACATAGAAAGAGATTTCCTAGTTAGAGGAAACACAAACTTAGTAACTTTGTGACAAGGTTCCAAAGTTACAGAAACCACCAATGCTGTGACACAGAAGGAGATTGCCCAATCGGAGAAAACAAAAACTTAGTAATTCCGTGAGAAGGTTCCAAAGTTATAGAAACCATCGATGCCATGAAAATGAAGGAATTCAGTCAGTTGGAAAACTCTATAACTTCCAAACTCTGCTAAAAGGTTCCAAACTTAGTAACTCCAGTGATCGACCGACAATGAGGACTAATAAAGAGTAACTCTGCCAAGTCTTAACAAAGATACAAGCTAGCAAGTTGAGGCACCATTTTACAACACCCATCATTTCCCTCAACTATACTTTTTTTTGTCCTAAAGAAAAAAACTAGTGGTATAGATTAAAACATAGTGTGATCTCCCTAAGGTCCATAACAAATTCAAATAAAAACCTTTTTAAGATGTAAGTTGTTTCATTCTGATGATCCTAGCTTTCTCACACTCCTCACCTCTTTCCCCAGTCCAATGTGGAACTAGATAGAATAATATAGGTGGGTGAAATGTGAGTGGTACCCAATGAAGTCCTATGTTATTAGTAACTTTCATGTATCTACATACCCTCTCATGCATGGTGTTAAAATTGTACATTGAATGAGGTTCCTTTCTCTGCAACTCTAGGGTCAAGCTATTCCATTTGTCCTGCACATAACTATGACACTGTTGAATCAATCCCACCATTGATGTTTGCATTCTTTTATAATCTATTATTCTTGGGTTCATAATCTTCCTTCCCACACTTTATGAGCTAGGATTCTCAACCACTCATCTATAATTGTATCAAGGTATTTAGACTCTTTCCTTATTAGGAGAGCAACTAATTTCTCCTCTCCTCATATTCTTCCATTAATCCTCACCTAAATTTTCCAGTTCTATAATAATATGCTAGTGCTCTCACTTGGAGATCCCCTACAAGCATTAGAGGATTACATTCTATTTCCATCGACACCACGTAGTTGTGCAAATAGTATTCAAACAATTGATCCCGCTCTTCTGGTGTAGAATCAACAAAAACATTAAGAAAATCATACTTCCTGCTCATCACAACTGATTGGTTACTGATTAGCCTACTAAACTAAAAACTCAAAAAAAATCATGCAAGAATAGTGCATAGGTTCTTGCTGGAGTTTGACATCTTATGATTTGGGTAGCCTTATACTTCTTCCAATCTAACTCCTATTTTTCTTAGCTTGGTCTCTTTTCCTTCTAGCACTTTGGCATGTTTTGCAATCAATTTTTCCTTTTCTTTTCACCATTTTTCTCTTCCCTATGAGAATTCATCAATAGTTTTCCATAGTTGATAACCAAGAGACAAAGTTGTGTGTTGAATTAGAGTTCTTATGGGAGGAGGTTTCTAATTTTCTACTGCAAGTTCTCCATCCACTATTTTGGTAATGGTCAATTCTGCTAATAAAAATAGCTTTGCCCCATGGCCATATGTCTACAATTTTTCCTCCAATTATTTTATTTTTGTCTCCCTTTCTTTGTCTCTCTTCTCATAATTCAGCACTAGTTCTTCCAGATGTTTAATTCTATCCAAAGCTTCTAGGATCTCCTTCCTAACATTTCTATATTCTATAAAAATTTCCTTTGTATCTAGAAACTAGTCATTTCCAACCCATGTACAACCATAGTCTTCATAAGTAGGAGTATTTGGGGTTTTCTTTTGTGTTTTCCTAGAAAAAAATGCATCTTCTAAATTTAAAACAACTCTTCCTCTTTATAGGTGTGTACACATTTCCAAGGGTATTTCCCTTCCCCCCTGAGTCTGTTTCAACCAACACCACATCTTCTATCTATTGTTCCTTGACCTTTTCCTCTTTTCCAAGTTTCTCCACACTCCCCTTCATAACACCTTGTTTTTTCAATCAGCCTAAATGCCTAGGTGTAGGTGTATCTTTTTTAACATCATTCTTTTCATTATTCTTTTTAGAAGGTGTTGATGTTGTGGATGTACTACTTCTTGTATTGTGTTTAGGTGGTTTATAAGAAGATGGTATTTCTTCCACTACTAGTGACCTAGAATTTGGCACATTGTGCTTCTCTAACTCATTATGTTCCTCTACCTCATTGTGCTCTCCTAGCTCAGCTTGGCTATGTGTAGATGAATCCATAGGGGAGACATGATTGCTTCCTCTCGTAGGTTAAGCTTGTGTCTCTAGGGTTTCAAGTATTGTAGGTGCCTCAAGTAATCTATTAATGTCTTGGAGTTTTACAAAATCTTCTCAGGATATATGGGGATATTCAATTCTCAAGCTTCTTTTTACTTGTAGTGTAATCAAATAGTGATGTGATAAGTTTGTGTCACTCTATTTCATTTGATACTCAGATGCCATCCTCTTTAGCATACTATAAAAAAATTTGGCACATTTACTAATCTATTATGGTGAAAATGAATAAGCAATTTGAAATGTACAGTATATAGGATATTTTTTCTACCATCACAAGTAAGGTATCTAATGACACAAGAAGCATAGTTTTCCAAAAACTATGGAAGATAAAGTATCTTTGTACCTTGAGATGATGAGTCTAAATTCTCTCCTAGCTCAGATAATTTTTCTCTAGTAACCACCGCATCTACTTGTACTAGAAACTCCGCTCCAATCCTAGGTAAACCTGATACTTGGGATATTACTAATTTAAATGCATCCACTAAAAACCCTTTTATAATTTCCTCATCATGCTCCAATGTGGCTACAAATATCCTTGCTATGTCATTGTCAAAAAATTTCAGCTTTAGAAAATGGTCGAGCCAACCTACTCTTGTAAAGATAGGAAATACCATTGCATCTTCTAGTATATGCTTATGTGCTGATGAATCACTCCTAATAACATCACCTCCCATTATGAATATCTTCGCCTCTATTCAATGTATTAACCTTAAAAATTCAGCTCAATTTCCACTTCACTACTCTCAAACCCTTCTCTTACTCCACAATTTCCTCATGCACTTTGACTATCATATTGTAACTGGAACTTCCCTTATTCTTTGTATTAGCTTAATTGAGCTCAAAAATGGGTTCTGGGTTCAACTTAGCTCAAGATCACAAGACTAGGGAATTGGCAATTGAAACTAACACCAAAAAGTAAGTGCAATTTTTAGGAAAATTTTGGTTTTAGGTGGTGGAAAAAAATAAAAAAGGTTGATATTGTACCCTCCCCCTAACTTAAGGTTTGAAGTGACCTCACTTCAACTCGTGATAGGTGAAGGTATCATAAAAAAAGTATATGGAAATAAATATTATGAATATATCATATGCTAAGTTTAATATGAAAATACATAATGAAAATGTTAATAAATTTATGATAATTAGATAGTGTACCTTGCACACCTGTCAGAGGTGATTAACTAAACATAATGCATGTGAGCTGAATAAAATGTATCCACAATATGGGTTGATAGGACAAGAAGTAATTGTAGGTGAAATGATGATGAGGTGGCAAGTGTAATATAATGAAATGGATTTGATGGATGATGTTTGGTGATGTTACAATTAAAATGCTTAAAATTTGGATTGGTGGCTTGAAATAAGATATGTATGTTGTGAGTATTTATTATGATTAGACTTATGCAGCATGTGTGAGAAAGGTGAGAAGAAAAAGGTGTGAATTGCAACTAATGTGGCACCCATTTTTTAAATTTTCTACTAGACGGTGCTATAAGTACTTTCAGCATCAAGACCCTTCCTAGATTGTGACAACTATTGTGATGAAGGTCCTTAGTGCAACAGGTCCCTTACCAAATATTGACAAGTGTATATATAAGACATGACCCTCTAGCAAAATTATGTACATCATTATAACTATATTGTGAGTGCATATGAGGTGGAATAAGAAATTAACTAAAGTGAGATCAAGGGTTGAGCTGTCTAGCTCAATCACTAATTCACCTAAAGAACTTGGTATATTTGTTGTTGTTGAGTCATCAAGTTGTGTGTCTGAATCTTTATCTAGATTACTAAGAGGACCATACTATTGTAATAGAGAGAGAATGAAATCTTCTTTATGTACCAGTTTCTTATAAAGTTTCAACCTGTGTCCATTAACTAGGAGTGAGAACCTTACTACATCTATAGTGTGTAACTTTACAACTCCATTAGAAAAATACTTGGTTGATTTCATAAGGTCCCAACCACCTAGATTGGAGTTTCCCTTTGAAATCCTTATATCTGGAATCATATAATAGGGCCTAGTCTCCTATATTGAATTCTTTTGTCTTGATATATTGGTCATGCCACTTTGTCCTCTACCATTGTACTACTTTAGTGTGGTGGATTTCCTCCATCCTGATTTCATCTATCCCATTTAAGTGATGTAACCTTTCCTTTTGAGCTATTATAAGATCCTTGTCCAATTCTACTAATTCTATTAATGTCTTGTACTCAATCTCAATTAGAAGAACTGTTGTTTTTCCATATACTAACTCATATGTTGTGAAACCAATTTTTTTTCCATGTTGTCATAAATGCCCATACTGCTTCTAGTAACCTAGCAACACAATATTTTCTATGCAATTGCACTATCTTAGTGAGAATGTTTTCAATTTCTTTATTGGTAACCTCCACATGACCATTGGCTTGAGGGTGGTAAGGTGTTGAATTTTTATGCCTAATTTGATATTCTCCAACTAATTTTGCAATGAGGTTTGAAGTGAATTGTGGACCCTAATTAGTTACTATTTCCCTAAGTACTCCACACCTAGTAAAAATGCCCTAATACAATAATTTGGCCACATTGCCATCTCTAAAAAATTGTAATGCCTTCACTTCTACTCACTTAGCTAGATAATCAGTGCAAACTAGAATGTATTCCTTGTTGTTAGAAGTAGGTGAGATTGATCCAATAAAGTTTAAACCCCATTTTTCAAAGTTCTAGCTAGTGTTAACTGAGGATGTAATGGTATTTCATCACTTATTGTTAGCTTACCCATCATTTGACACCTATAACAACTCCTTGTATACTTAATAGAATCCTTGTGTAGAGTTGTCCAATATTAACTAGTTATGAGGATTTTGAATGTTGTTTTTTTTTCTGCAAAATGACCCCCACATGGTTCATCATGGCAAGCCTTCATGATGTCAAATATTTCATCTTCCCTTATGCACCTTCTCATGATGTTTTTTGGGTCAATGTAGAATAGATAACCTCACTTATGTACCAGTTGTCTATTTTCCCTTGGAGAAGAGTTTGGTGGAATCTACTCTGTCACTAAATAGTTTGCAATTTTAGTATACCAAGGTATATGTACATTAAGATAAAACAAGTTCTCATCTAGAAATGAGTCATTCACTACCCCTTTTGTTGATTGTGTTGGAAATCTTGAAACAAAATCTTCTACTACATTAGCCTTACTAGGTTTTTCCACTATTGTAATATCAAACTCTTGTAGGAGTGGCCATCTAACTAGTCTACCTCGTACTGTAGGCTTGTTAATTAGGTATCTGATAGTTGTATGGTTTGTGTGGAAAAAAATTGGATAGCCAATGATGTAATGCCTAAATTTATTAATGGCATACACTAATGCTAGAATCTCTTTCTTTGTAATAGTATAATTGAGCTCAGCTCCTTGAATATTCTTGATAATGTAGTAAATTGCATATTATTTGTTACCTTATTTGTAACCCAAAACTGCTCCAATAGAAAAATTTGAAGCATTAATATGCATGTGGAAGGGTAAGGTCCAAATTTTCCCCCTCAAAACTAGTGCTTGGGTTAGGGATTTCTTCATATCTGCAAAGGAATATTGGCACTTTTATGTCCAATAAAATTCTATGTCCTTACTCAGTAGAACAAACAATGGTTCAACAATCTTACTAAAGTCTTTAATTAACCTTCTATAATATCTTACATGGCCAAGTAAGCTTCTAATATCTCTCCGCCTCTATGGAATAGGTAACATAGAATTAATTTATATCTTATGTGGATCAACTTGAATCCCTACACTAGATATGAAATTCCCTAAAAAAATTCCTTGAGTCAACATCTTAAAGAATTTCTCATTACTTCAAGGGATAAATTGTGTTCTTTACATCTCTACAAAACCTTTTCCAAATTGCTAAGGGATTCCTCATAAGTTTCCCCATATGTGGTGAAATCAACCATATATATCAGCATAGAATCATGAGCATAATTAGAAAAGATGTTGAGTAATGCTCTCTAGAAAGTAGTTGGGGCATTGCATAAGCCAAAGGGTAGAACAAATTAAGAACATGTATCCCAAGGATAGGTGAATTTTTTTTTATCCTGATCATTTGGAGCAATTATGATTTGATTATAACCACTAAAACCATCTAGGAATAAAAATTGCTTCTTTCCTACAAAAGAGTAAAGTACTTGATCTATAAAGGGAAATGGAAAATCATCCTTTCTAGTGGCTATGTTTAGTTCCCTATAATCTACACATACCCTCCATTTTTGACCTTTCTTGGGAAAAATGACTAAAGGTGATACCCATTCACTATAAAATATAGGATATATGAAGCTTGCATCAAGGCTCCTTGATGCAGGCTTCATATATCCTATATTTGATAGTGAATAGGTACCACCTTTAGTCAACTTTTGAAGTTCAACTTTAACTATCTCTCTCAAGGAAGGGTTCATTTGTCTTTGACGCTATCTAATGGCCCTATAACCATGATTTATATAGATCATATTCATACATAAGTCAGGATCTATACCCTTCATATCATGGTAGTCCCATGCAAAGGTTTTTGTGATGCCTACAAAATAGTATTTAAGGAATTTTGTTTCTCTATAGTTAATGCATTATTTTATGTTTATCATTTTTCTAGGTAGGACTTCTAGTTCCTTGGATGATTATTGCACATATGAGAGGTAAAGACTAGGAATGATTGGTACACACTATTGTAGTAATAAATAGGAGATATGAGATATTTCTTCCTAGGAGTTGGTGGGTATACTACTTTGCAAGGGGTCTTGTAGGCATGAGAGATAGTTGTGTTGCTTCGGGTTCCTCCCATATTCATTCTAGATGATGTTATAAATTAGATCATCTTCATCCTAATCATCTAGTAAATGGAAACATTCTATTGTCATCAAGGTCTATAAGGAATAGTTATCTTCCTCATCCAAAGTAGGGAAAATAGTTTGCTCAAGATCAACATGAGGTTGGGCTAGAGGATAGATGACCAATTTCTTGGTCACTGTCCCATTAGATATCATATTTTCATACCTACAACCAATGAATGCATCACCTTTATCTAACCATGCTTTGACTAGGATGAGTGGATATCTTGCGAGATTTACCTTGGCTGTAGTACTATGAAGTCTGCATGATACTCTCAGGAATATAATGCAACAACTAAATCTTTGATGATTCCTTTAGCCTTGACTATTAACCTATCATCCATGTATAAAATAGTTAGTGTATCTCTAAGATTATCTAACTAAAGTAATTTCATTGACTCTTTAGTCATGACATTGATTGCTGCCCCTAAGTCTATAAAGGTGTTCTTTATAAGGGCCCCATTAATATTAACATAGACTACTAGACTGCTAGGTTTTCTGTATATAGGAACTATTATCTGTCCTAGCATGATATCAACAAGGTTTCCTAGGACATGAAATTTTTGGGGATCCTTCCTTTTCCTCCCTATTTTCTTAATACATAGGTCCCTAATTGCCTTTGTATAGATTGGAATATCCTTAATAGCTTGGATTAGAAGGATCTTGATGCTTACATCCTTTAGTTGATTGAGTAGGTTTGTATTAGTTTATGTATGATTCTTTTGAATGGCTAAGTGTTCAGGGAAATGAGGCTTTGGACTTGAGGTAGTCTAGTGTACCTGGTTTGAATCAAGTTCTAGAGGTGATTTATTTGAAGCTTCAACTGCATGTTCCTCATCCTCCATCTCAGTAATTTGAGAGGATGAAGGTGTAGCTATTATTTTCCCAAACCTAAGGTGGAAATCACTCACCTCTACCCCATAGATCGGGTATCCAATAACCTCATTAGTATAAACCTCTTGGAAAGGCTTGTTGTTAGGGTTAGGTGTAGGTTGGGTAGGTAACTGTGGTTATCTTGCTGGCTGGGATGTTGGATTGGAAGGATTGCGAATTATGGTTTGTTGTTTTCGCTAGGGAGGAAGCATAGGCTATTGGTAAATCATGTTTTGTTATTGCCACTATTTCCCTTTTTTCCATTGTGGCTAACACTAGTTTTGTTGTGTTGGTCATTAAGGATTTTTATTAGAACCTTAAAAATTTTACCATGAACAAGGATTTGGTTGCTTCTATTTCTTATTCAATTGAGTTTGTTTCAATAGTTGAGGATTTGGCCATTGGTTTTGATTGTTTAACTAGGGATGGGAAGTCCAAGTAGAAATTTTCTGGTTTACAGTAGGAAAAGATGAATTGAAGTTAAGAGGTTCTCATGGTATACCTTGTCTCTATTGTCATGGCCTTCTTTGAGCTATTTAAAATAGTTATCCATCCTATACTTCAAGTGGCTAAAAATCAGGTCTCTCAATTTTTTCTTGTTGAATAGTAGCAACCCTCTTGCATTTACAATTTGCTTTCCTTTTCCTACAGTTGGGGAAATATTCAGTGAGAATTACTTCAACTTCCTCTTACTTCTTTATATGGAGAGTGTCCAAATGAGTTGCTAAGTGACTAATAATTTTCTCCTTAATGTTGGATAGAAAATCACTTATCTCTATCTTTGAAACCCTAGTAGATGATTTTCCAATGGTGGATATCCTCTCTCCTCTTGGCCTTTTAGTGAAGGTCCTGGAGTAATCTCTACAAAACCTATAGATTTCCTCAAATGGTATTTGTGATAAGTCCCCTTTCCCAATAATATTGAGGGAATCCATACAATCTTCATTGATATGTCCCCTTTCCCAATAATTTCTAAAAATACTAACTTGAGGGATTCCTCAGAAGGCTTGTTTTGTGGGTTTTTCTTCAAAGAAAACTGAAACCTCTCCACATAGTCTTCTAATGGTTCATCCTCCTTTGACATTCTAAAAATTTCATCTCTCCTCCTATCAAGTCCTCTACAATAGTCTTGGTAGTTTTCCAAGAATGTTGTCTTCATGGTATCCCAATCTTCAATAACATCCTTGCCTAATCCCATGAACCATCTGAGGGCTACATCTTTTAGAGTGGCAAGGAAGAGTTTGAGCCTATGAGCATCAAAGGTATAATCATAGCTCTAACATAGGACATCAAATTCAAACATAAATGTGTCTAGGTTTTTAGTCACTAAACCATAAAAGATTGGTAATGCTAAAGGAGGGATATTCTTTAGCACAATAACCCTTTCCTAGTTGGTGATTGGGAACTCAAAGGTCACATATTAAGGTGGGTCATCCACTACATCACCCATGGTTCAGTATGTCCCAGGCTCTATAGGTGTAGTAGATGTTGGTGATAGGGAAATTTATTCTTCAATATTAAACTCGCTTTGAGTGTTGGAGTCACCAATATCTTCTATGGCTTCTAGGCATGCACAGGGGAGGAATCTACCCAAATGGTTTCTCTGCCTCCACATACAATAGATAAAATTTTTCTAGAAATGGTTCTTGCACAGTGTTAGTAGAAATTTTAGATATTTTAAAAAATATTAAGTATAATATTCCTAATGATAAAAACAAAGTTTAAATATGAAATATTGGAAAAACAAGTCCATGAAGGTAGCACCATCCCCAAAAAGGATGCCAAAAATTTAGAGTCTAAACTACTTTTTTGGAAACTTGGTAGAAACACACAATTTAGAGGAATGACCTAGTTGAACAACCCACTTGACATTGCAAAGAATTTAATTAATTTTCAACCAAGGTTTGTAAAATTATGATGGTTTTGCACTGTATGTGCCTTTAGAGACCCGAGGTTACCTAAGTTATCCTATTAAAGGTGTTCTACTTGCTGGAAAATCATAGAAACTCATAATAGTGAAAGAAGTAAATTGGCACTAATGGCTATGGGTGCCTACAACATAACTTGTAACTGAATTATTGTTAACAAAGATTTATTGAAACTAACTCAAGGATACTCAACTTGGTAATTGAACTTATTCTAACCTTGGAAGTACTATAAGTTAACTAAATTCATTCATTCTTATAAATATTCATTATTGATAATAAAAAAATGAGAATATATTCTAAGTTCCATGCAATTTATAAAGCAATGATAAACATAAATAATTGTTAACAAAAATGAAATATCTATAATATAGTGAAGGACAGTTACCTTGAGTGGCCTTCTCAAGTGATTGTCTTCACTTAACTAAAACCAAATCTAAAAATTCAGATTCTATGCATTCATATAAACTTGAACTTTATTCATTACGTATTCCAAAAGATTACATAAGATATTTCTCACAAATTATATTCAAGGAAATCATTTTTGAATAATCAATATATTTGTAGATGATAACTAAAAACTAAAAAGTTACTACTTACAAAATACTAAATCAACTCCTTATATAAAAGACTCAACCACAGGCTACATACAAGAATAGGGGAGTTTTATTTTAAACACAACTCCTAGCTGAAACCATTAATCTACAACTACCTATATTTTAGAGAATGTATTTAAGATTGAATGATTCAACTGCAACTTAAAAGAAACAAGAGTTCTAATAGAATAAAAACTTTGTAAATAGGTCTGGATGTGAAACACACAAACAGTTATCCAAAATACTATTTATAAATTAATTCTTCTTCTCCAACGTCTTATTAACATGTCATAATGATGCTCAACTAACTCTATCAAGAGTCTCCACTTAGTATTTATTCCATTTAGCTCTATTTGACACTTCCCCTATTTCGTTGTCCAAGTCCTCCTTTTGTTGTAGGCTATAGTATCTTCTTAGGATGTAAAAGGTTAATCTACAAAACATATGTACAAAGCTAACTACCATAATTAAACATATAATTCCAACCATATTTCACACATATTCATTTATAAATCATGCAATACTACTATGTCATAACCATATTTCCATTAATATAATTCAGGTCTAGGTTTGTATAATAACCATAAAAATATAGCATAGTATATAAATATTGTCTGAAAGGATTGTTTGATAATATCTAAAATTATGCATAAAAACAACATAAAATAGGCTAATAAATGAGTCCATCACCTTTGCATGAAAGGAAATAGTGATTCATGGGAGTGTTGTAAATGTCTTCACACATCATCTCCAACAGCTCACTATAGCATGTCATTATTCATCCTATTCTCCCTCAAAATGGATGGAGGATTTGGATAGAAAAATACTAGTTTCAATCCAAGCATGAATGCAACTTCTTCAATAAAAATGAACAAAAAATCCTTAGGAAGCTCGATCTAGTCATGATAGGACTCAAACTTTAATAAAAAAAAACAATTTCCTCCAAAGAATGTGCATTGAGTTTAACTAAGTCAAGACATTTTTTGACACTACTAAGGCTCTTTACACTTTCTAAGTAAACACAAATATTGGAACTAAAGCATCCTTTTAGACAAAAAATATTCAATATGTATTGTTAACTCAATCTTTGTAGAGAAGCTCAACATAAGACCTAAGTCCCTTTTGATTTATTCTTGGTATAAAAGGGTTATTTATTACAAGCTATTTTGGGTAAAAAAGAAAAATAGACTACAAAACTATATTTTATCTTAGTCGTAGCCTATTCCCATTTTGTAGTCCCCTTAAAAATTCCACTAATCACACATCCTTAATAGAATAATTATCTCCATAAATCCCATATTTTATTAAATGATAAAAATTCCATTTTATCGCTCTTGTATCCATGTATAGATAAATATGATATCCATTATTCATAAAATCTCTAAATATTCACTCAATATATTCTGTTGTAATCCTCATTATGCCACCTTTATTTCTACCCTATGCACACCTATTTATCCAAAAAGAAATATAGGAGATAAATATTCTCACATTTGTAACTCCCTTGAATATTCTTAAGTAATGAAGATTCTCCACTCACTCTCATTTGATCTTGTGACCGATGGATTAGTATTGACCGACTATAATTGATCCATGAAGAATTGAAGAATATTCATGCCACTAATTTTTCAATCCAATAGAGATCATTCAATTTAAACTAAAAATAAGAATTTATCAAAACCAACATGATAAACTATGAAAGCTTTTAAAATTCCTACTCTAATCCATTGAAACTTATCCTATTGGGGGAGTCATTTTGTGTTGATGTGGAATGGCAACCCTTTCCCAATCTCAAGAATAATAAACTTGTGTTAATCAATTTTAGTTAAGAAAATCAATTGATGAGACTATTGTGAAATGTGTGTTGAAACATAATTTAAAATTGAATGATCCTGATGCAAGCTATATTGACATGATTTTATGCTAAGATTATTAAGATGTTGAATGAAAATCTAATCTAAATGGATTCTAGGCTAAAAGATTCAAACCCTAATTAATAAACAAGCTAAATGTATGCATCTATGTTACCGTGGAATCCATTAATGGAAGATAAGCTAATTCATGCAAGTATTTAAGCTAAAACGATATTAAGGAAATCCTAAAAGTGAGTGTGAGTGTGAGTGATTTCAACAACATGAGTTTTATCTAAAAAATATGGATTCCTTTGTCTCCAAATAGTGACCTATTTATAGGAAATAAAATAAGAAATTAAGGGTTGAGATTAAAAAGGATAATTCAATAGTCAAGGATGGAAGAAGTTGGAGGCATGGATCATGGATTTTCATCAACAAATGAGAATCATTGATGAGATTTAATCAAGGGTTCATCTTTATCCAAACAAACACACTTTCAACTTTCCCAAGAGGTCAGAGGTTAACTTGCACAAGAGGTCACAAGTTAACTTGCTCAAGAAGTCAAGTAAGTTTGTTAGAAAAGGAATATTCTCCTTTTTCAAATGAGAGAATATTTTCATGGGTGACGAAAAATAGTTAGAAAATTTAAACAAAGTGTAATTGTGCAAAAGGGGAAGGAATATTCCATGGGAATATTCCTTTTGGAGGAATGTGCAAAGGAGGAATATTCCCTTGCAAGTGGGGGGAATTAGATTAATTAGTAATTGATAATTAAACAAAGGTTTAATTATATAATTAGAGGAATTAGATTATTTTCATTAAATAAATTGATTTAATGAAAATGGGAGATATGATATGACATTTAATTAAATAACTTAGAGTTATTTAATTAAATAAGAGGATTTGGGGATTTAAATTAAATAACTTGATGTATTTAATTTAGTGAGATGAAATGTTATATGAAAACGGGATGAATTCATCTAATTAGATTAATTATATTAATAGATGAAAATGATGCAATTAATTAAATAGCTAGGAAAATTTAATTAATTAAGCGAAAAGAAGATGGGTTTTATATGGAAATGATTTTAGTATACCTAATTCAATTGCATGATAACATTCAAGACATTTTTCAGTGTCTACAAATCTCAACCATCCATTGAGATTGAATCTCCATCACTCACATTCATGATTCTATAATTCAACCCCTTCATCCTTCATTTCCATAGGCCTGAGTGAATGATGATTTTGTAGGTACACGTTAATTTGGGAAACCTACTTTCCATCTAAAATCATAGCTATGGTATTACAATGTAGATTCAATTTTTTTTGCTTTGCATTTCATTTTTGTTTTTCTTTCATTATTGCTCTATATTATTTTAGTATTTCATTTAATTTATTTTATTTTTCATTGATCTAATTTAAGACATCTTTTGACAATAAACATGATGACCTTCCATATCATGGTGCTATTTGTCAAGTACCTTTTTTTTAATTTTTTCTTTGATTCAATCTTGTGGAACATGGATATAACTATTAGTGTAATCATACATTAACTAATAATTAATTACTCTTTAATTAATTATTAGTCTAATTTATTGTCATGCACTTAAGATAAAATTAGGAGTGATCTACTATGTTAACTAGAGAGTTATTATTAGATCATTTTGTCTCATTGCATGTGATGTTGACACTTGTCATAATATGATCCCTTTCTCATTTAGGGTTGCTCTTATACAACACTCAACCCTCATTGTATTATCTCTTGAGCTTTCATTTCTTTGATAGAACTCTCAACCTTGGAGGACTTTTGTTTTCTTTAAAGATTCTTGAGGTTCATTGTTGTAGCTTTTTCTTGTTAAAGAATGTAACACATATTGTTTGCAATTCTTTGGTGTGGAAGGTGTCTTTTCTCATTGTTTGATCATGTGGATCATGTTTTAGACAATTCCAACATAGTATTGGAGCCTTGATTTAGTGAACCACTTCTCTATTTATAATTTTTTTTATTCAAAAAGGGTTACGTGTGTCAAATCTAGAATCCCATTTGTTTTTTCTACAAAATTTGGAGGTGGGAAATTTTTTTTGTGCATTTTGGAGTGAAAAGGACCTCACTATTGGATTTAGAGCTATCAAGAAAGTTAGATTTGGATTTTATTTGGAATGAATTGAACTCTTGAGGTTGAATCTGAGAGGGTTTGATACAATTTCTTTTATTTTCTAGATTCAAAGGGTAGTTGTGACTTCGGTGCATTTTGACACAAAAAAGGACATTTCCGTTGGATTCAGGAGGTCAATTTGATGAATTTTAACTATAAATTTTCCCTATTTCAATTTTGAGAGATTCTGAGGCAAATTTTTTATACAAGGGCTCATATGAACCCTATACCGATTCTTGTGCACGTATATTGAGAAAAAGACAAATAAAAAGGATCATTGAGTTTAATTTTAAAAAAATTATTTTATTTTTTTATTTATTTAGCAAGTTTAATGACCTATATAGGGTATTGTACCCTACAAAGGCTCATGACAAGTCTGTCATTTATCTACTTGGCAGATTTAGGCCCACCAATGATAGTTCCTATGCAATCGATGACAAGAGCATTTTCTATGAGGAAATCCTTTTCCCAGCTTATTTTCTTAGTTTTTTGATGATCAAAAACATTCCATGATGACCTTTTATATTTTCCTAGTACCTATTCCCTATTTCTAGCAATGATGTCATCAATCCAGCAAGGCATCTTTTTCAAATATTCTATTGGGATTGGGAATATTCCATCGATTGGTTTTTCTATAGGGGGCCCAAATTTTTTTTTGGTTATTAGAAGTATTCCTAGAATATTTACTAATGTCATGCTAATGTCAACAATACAGTCATTTCCATGGCTGCTTCAAGATCTATTTGTGCCCTAAAGGGGGTATTTTTTTTCATTTAGCCATAACTTGGGTGTATAATATAGAATTTTGACAAACAAGATATAATCGAAAAGCTAGTTCCACTAGATTTCCAGTGGTGTGGGTCTCATAACTTGATTTTTCTTCTAGTGCATTCTAAAACCTATTGAATTTAGAGGTGTTACTTTTAGTCTCGAACTCATAACTTTTAACCAATTTCTACATTATTTATGATTCAAGTGATGTTATGATGGTCTTTCTATGAGAGGGGAACCATCGCATGCAAAACCCAAAGTCATGGAGGGTCAAGATGCAAGAGGCTACCCTAACTTACCTTAGTTAAGTGTATTTTTAGGGTATGAGGATGAGAATGATGAGGATTTTTGGGTCCTACGATCACTCTGCAATCCCAATTTTTTGTAAGGAAAGATAGATGCAGAAACAACTCTCCTAATGCAAAACCTCAGAGAAGAATGCAGATATACTTTTAATTTTTCAAGTACAGTTCAATTAAGATGCACTATGAAGTAAATATTAGAAAAAGAGTATTTGAAAATCACACATGAACACCAGATATATGTGGGAAAACCCTTACAAGAGAAAAACCCACCACACCAAGAGAAGTCACTTTGTATTACAATAATAAAGATTACAAACAATTTTTAGACTTATCTTTCTAATGTCTATTTACAACAACATTCACCATGAACAATATTGTACAGGAACCTTCAAGTTACAGTATTTTTCAGATTAGATACATTTACTGATCGAACAACCACTCAACAGTCCATTGATGCAACCCAACCGATCACAATATGCAATCATAGAGTATAACCATGTCATTCCATGTCCGTCGAGCTTCCTCACAGAACCGTCACAATGAAAAAACTTCCAACTATTCATATTCGGCTTCACCTATTGGTCCACAAGACTCCACATAGGATGGTCAAACAGTTAGAAGAATTCACATTTTATCGGCATGTCAGTGAGACACAAGAAGTGTCTCCCCGATGCCTTAACAACTTCATATCGATGTTGCCAAGATTTATTGTTCTCGTCAAGATGTTCTATCAAGCTTACATGTGTAACACCAAAGCACCAAGCAGTCGACGAGACCTATCGCTTTCTCCAGGAGATCATAGCGAGGTCCAAAAATTCACATAGATGTGAGTTTACCATTCAGCAAGAGTATCATTCTTTGCCATTCAGCAAGAGTATCATTCTTTGCCAGGACCTCACACCGAGTCACCAAAGGTTATACCAAAGTCACATGTTATGTCGAGCTCCAATCACCATTTGGTAAATCTTATTAATATCGCCAAGAGATTTCTCCGAGATCACAAATGTCACCCCAAAGTCATCAACAGTTGCTAAGACATATCACCTTTGCTGAGATTTCTTATCGAACACATATATGTTACACCGAAGAATTCTCATCATCGGTAAGGCTCACCAAAGTTGTTGGGACTTCTTACCGAAATCACCGTGTTACACCGAGACCATTAGTTGAACCTCCATCAGTGAGAAATTTGCACTTCGCCGAGACATCATAACGAAACAATCATTGTTACTCCGATGAACCCATGTGTTACATTGTCAATGAGACATTGGCTATTCGTTGGGACTTCTCACTGAGCCATCACGAGTCTATCCGATACACGATAGAATGGCCTATCGGCCAAAGATTTCCATGAGCGGTAAGAGGTCATGCCAAAAGCTTCTTGTCACAGTGAAGAATCCAAAGAGTAACCACTTGATGAGACTCCTCCAATGTCATAGCGACCTATACAAAACATGGTGTTCCAAACTTCTCATCGGCCATACATAGAATATTTCACACCAACTTGGCTCCAATGGAGGTTTTAGCCTGTGATTATTGAGGCATATATTTCCAACAATCTCCCACTTGACGAAGATCACATAGGCACCTCCAGAGCACAACATAACTTACTGAAAATCATGGGCACTAAGGCCCATTGAACTGGTACACCACTTGAACTTGTTTGTGCTCACTAGCTTCATCAATGCATCTGCAACGTTCTCTAGAGTATCAACTTTTTCCAAATTGACCTTTCCATCCTCCACCATATCTCAGAAAAAGTGATACTGTACGTCAATATGTTTTGTCCTAGCATGGAAAGTGGGATTCTTTGCTAGAAAAATTGCACTCTGAATGTCACAAAAAATAGTTATTTCCCCTGCATCAAAACTAATGTTAGAACATAAACGTTTCAACCAAATTGCTTCTTTACAAGCATGAGTAGCTGTCATGTATTCAGCCTCCATGGTGGACAAAGCAACTACAACCTGCCACTTGCTCATCCAACTCACTGCACTACCATTCATCATGAAAATGTATCCACTGGTGGACCTCTTGCTGTCAATGTCCCCTGCCCAATCAGAATCCACATAGCCTCGAATACTGAGAGTCCTTTGTGATTCAACCAAATTCCCATGGTAACACAAAGAAAAATCTGAAGTGCCCTTCAAATATTTGAAAACTCTCTTTACAACATCCCAATTGTCCTTCCAGGATTAGCCATAAACTAACTAAGAACTCCCACTGCTTGGGAAATATCTGGCCTTGTACAGACCATCACATACATGAGACTGCCAACTGCACTAGCATAGGGTACATTGGTCATGTCCTCCATCTCAGTAGGATATTTTGGATAGTCCTCAATAGATAGCTTTGTTCCCTACAAGATTGGAACCACTAGCTATTTGCAATCATTCATACAAAATCTCTCAAGAACAGTCCTAATATACTTACTTTGAATGAGCCATAGTTTTCTATTCTTCCTATCCCTAGTTATCTCCATCCCTAGAATATACCTTGCTGCACCAAGATCCTTCATTTCGAACTTAGAAGACAACTGAGACTTAAGATAATAAATCATTAGCTTACTATTGCCTATGAACAACTTATCATCAACATAGAAAGCAATAATAAGAACTCGATTACTTTCAGCTTTATAATATACGCAGTGATTGGATTTTGATCTCACAAATCCCAAAGACAATACAAAAGTATCAAATTTCCGGTACCACATTCTAGGTTACTGCTTTAACCCATACAAAAACTTCTTTAATTTGCATACCAGTTTTTCTTTACTGTTTTCAACAAAGTGCTCAAGTTGGGACATATAGATTTCTTCTTCAAGATCACCATGAAGAAATGTTGTTTTCACATCCATCTATTCGACCTCTAAGTCATTCACTGTTGCAAGTGACAAAAGAAATATGATAGATGTCATCTTTGCTACAAGAGAAAAGATCTCCCCATAATCAATTCCCTCGACTTGGGAATAACCTTTTGCAACCAATCTCACCTTGTACTTTTCTACATTATCATCTAGACCAATCTTCTTCTTAAATACCCATTTTTAGCACACATGTTTTCTACCTTCAAGCAAGGGCACCAGACTCTAGGTATCATTCTTTTCTAATGATGCCATCTCTTCTTCCATGGCTTCTAACCAAGAGTCTGAATCAGACATTCTAAATGCCTCTTTTACAGTCCTAGGCTCATCAGTGCTAGAAATCAAGGCATAGGCACAAGTAGAATCAATCAAAGAGAACCCATACCTACCAGGTTATTTTCTTTCTCAGGTTGACCTCCTCACTGGTTGAGGCTGAGGTTGTTGTTCTTCTTCTAAAATTTTAGAACTGCTTGAGCTCTCCTCAATTTTAGGTACATTATGAATTTTGAATTCCTCTTTCTCTGGTGTAGGAGGAATTACAGCTACGTCCTTATTGTTTTCTGACTTTGTCTCTAACTGCAGATCCAAGGTGGAAGGTTTCAGCTCACAAAAGATTACACTTCTGTTGTATACAACCTTCTCCGTATTAGGATTCAAACCTTGTATCCCTTTATGCCAGCACTATAGCCAATAAAAATACATTTTACAACCTTGTTCTCCAATTTAGATCTTTTCACATCCGGAACATATACATATGCCTCACAACCAAAGAATCAAATATGTCTAAGAGAGGGATTCTTACCAGACCATGCTTCCAAAGGTGTTTTCTCAACAAGAGAAAAGTTCAGAGACTGATTAATCTAGTAACATGTAGTAGTAGTAGCCTCAGCCCAAAACTTCTCCTCCAAGCCAACACTACTAAGCATACTTCGTGCTCTCTCCATCACTATCCTATTGAACCTTTCTACAACTCCATTCTACTGTGGAGTATAAGGTGTAGTCTTGTGTCTTTTAATCCCATGGTATTTACAGTATCTTTCAAAATTATTAGAACAAAATTCACCACCATTATCAGTCCTTAAACATTTAATTTTTCTTCCAGTATGATTTTCAACAAGATTCTTAAATTCCTTAAATCGACTGAACACTTCTGATTTAATTTTCAAAAAATAAACAAATGCTCTTCTTGAATAATCATCAATAAATGACACATAGTATCTTGATGTAGAAAAAGAAGGAACATTCACTGGACCAAACACATCCGAATGAATATAATCTAGCAAACCAGAAGATTTATGAGGATTGGAATAAAATGAAACATAGTGTTGTTTTCCATATATACAATGCTCACAGAATTCAAATTCGAGATTACAATCTTCAAGCCCCTCAGCCAAGTTTTTATTCTTCAAGGTTTTTAAATCTTTTTCTCCTATGTGGCCTAGCCTATGATGCCAGAGCATAGTCTTCTCTGTAGGAAGTTTTACTTCCATAGAGTTTACATAATTAGAGATATTTCCCTCTTTACCTCCATGAGCAACTTTTTGTGAGTTTACAAAGACACTGTTGCAATAAACAACATGTGCATTAAGCTTGTACAAGGTACCAATTCGAGAACCTCTAGCCAACACCATTGAGCCTCTAGTCATCTTGCAGCCATTTCCAGAGAACGTCACTTGTACTCCAATATCATTCAGCTTACTGACAGATAGTAAATTTTGAGCTAGACCTAGTATGTGCATAACATCATTGATCCCCTTCACTGTTCCATCAGGGAATTGAATTCTAACTCTTCCACGGCCAACAATTTCCAAAGTTGAATCACTTGCCAAGTACAACTTTCCACCATCGTATTCTTCATACTTTGTGAACTAGTCTTTATGAGTTGTCATGTGAAAAGATTCTCTAGAATCAATCAGCCAGACATCATCTGATGCCTGTGTAGCCAAGGCAGCAGGGTATGTGCAGGATCATCATGGAAAAAACATGCCCTTAAGTAGCAAAAAAATTAGAAAAATTAGAGTTAGGAAACTTGACATAAAATTTTGAATAAGTTATCTATATTATTTAAAAAATATGTAAGAATAGAATCTGTAGCAAATTAAATGTAGTTTCTAAACTACTAGATTTTCATGAAAATTTGAAATTTCAATGCAGTAGTACTTAAATATCAAGGAAAAAATAAGAAGTAGGTGTCTGTCTGACCACCCTAACCACAATAAAATGATAATATTTTTTTATAAGATTTTAGACATAAGTAGAAGACTCATGTATGGATGTGATGTATATTTTTTTGTAATTTTTTTCCAAGTAAATAATTAGTTATGAATTTTTTATTACAACTTTTAAAAAATTTAAAAAATTATATGTCTTACCACCTTAACTTGGTCAAAACTTCAGGATACAAATCATAGAATGTGATGCATTTTTTAGATTCAAAAAATGTGATACCATTTGAAAGCAATATATGTTTTTCAATCAACCTATCAATTAGCACTTTAGTCGTAATTCAAATAGAAAATAAGTAATAATTATTTATTAAATTCAAAGTAAAGCATAATTTGTATTGGTGGAAAGCGGAGAATCTCCTTTAAAAACCCTTTTCATTTCATCAATTTTGGGTAAGAAAAAGTCTTTAGCCACATACCCTACAAATACCCATCATATTGCCACTTTTTGGCCCATCAAGATCCTACACATACCCAACAATGAAGGCATCTGAATCAGCCTAAGAAGAATCATTGTTGAAAGAATACTTCTTCTTCTTCTTCTTCTTCTCCTCTTACAATCCTTTTGGACATGACCAAGTTTCCCACAGTTCCAACACTTCACCTTGGACTTCTTGCCAGGAGACTTTGATTTCCCTTTTGATTTCAATTTTGATTTCTTGTCCTTCTTGCCTTTCTCTTTCAATCTTCCTCTGACAGCAATAGCTTTCTTAGCCATCTCAGAAGATTTCCTTCTCATCTCTTCTGACAGCAAAGAACCAACAACATCTTCCATCTTGAAACTGGACATTGTACTCCCAATGGCCATCACTAGATGATCCCAAGAGCTTGGCAAAGAACACACTAATAGCATACAATGATCCTCTTCATCAATTTTTACACCAACAGATGTCAATTGAGCAATCAACATATTAAATGCATTCAAATGATAAGCTACAGACCCTCCTTCCTGCATTCTCAAATAATACAACTTCTTCCTCAGGAACAATTTATTCACCAAGGACTTCCCTTGATAAATAGATGCCAGTCTCTTCCACAAAGCATATGCGGTCTTCTCCTCATGCACATTCAGAAGAATTGAGTCTGCTAAACAGAGCCTTATCAGCCCCTTAGACTTCCTATCTGCAAGGCCCCAATCTTCTTGCTTCATGCCTATAGGTTTAGTTCTAGACATTGCAAGCCACAAATCATGATCAACTAGAAGATCTTCCATCTTGAGTTTCCACAACTCAAAGTTACTACCATTGAACTTCTCTATTTCAATTTTTGCAGATGTGCTAGCCATCTCAACCTGTAATCAAAAATAACAAAATCTACAAGACTCCCACTAAATAGAATTAACACAAAAAACCAAACGTACCCACAAGGATAACACAATTGGCCAGGCTTTGATACCACTTGTAAGGAAAGCTAGATGCAAAAACAACTCTCCTAACACCAAAATCTCAGAGAAGAATGCATATATACTTTTAATTTTTCAATTATAGTTCAATTACGATGCACTATGAAGTAAATATCAGAAACATAGTATTTGACAATCACACATGAACACCAGATATATGTGGGAAAACCCTTACGGGAGAAAAACCCACCACACCAAGAGAAGTCACTTTGTATTATAGTAATAAAGATTACCTACAAGTTTTAGACTTATCTTTATGATGTCATTTTACAACAACATTCACCATGAAGAATCTTGTACAAGAACCTTCAAGTTACAGTCTTTTCAGATTAGATACATTTACTGATCATACAACCACTCAACAGTCCGTCGAAGCAACCCAACCAATCACAATATGCAATCAAAGAGTATAACCATGTTGTTCCATGTCCATCAAGCTTCCTCACTTAACTATCACAATGAACAAACTTCCAACTATTCATATTTGGCTTCACCTATTGGTCCACGAGACTCCACATAGGATGGTCAAACAATCAGAAGAATTCACATTTTATCGGCATGTTGGTGAGACAAGAAGTGTCTCCCCGATGCCCTAAAAGATTCATATCGATGTCACCAAGAGTTATTGTTCTCGTCAAGATGTTCTATCGAGCTTACATGTGTTACACTGAAGCACCAAGCAGTCGGCGAGACCTATCGCTTTCGCCAGGAGATCATAGCGAGGTCCAAAAAGTCTCATAGATGTGAGTTTTCCATTCGGAAAGAGTATCGTTCTTCGCCAAGACCTCACGCTGAGTCACCAAAGGTTATACCGAAGTCACATGTTATGCCGAGCTCCAATCACTGGTCGGAAAGAACTATTAATATCGCCAAGAGATTTCTCTGAGATCACAAATGTCATCTTGAAGTCATCAACAGTCGCCAAGACCTATCACCTTCCCTGAGAGTTCTTATCGAACACATATCTATTACATCGAAGACTTCTCATCATCAGCAAGACTCACCAAAGTCGCTGGGACTTCTTACTAAAACCACCATGTTACACAAGACCATTAGTTGAACCTCCATCGGTGAGACATTTGCACTTCACCAAGACATCATAATGAAACAATCATTGTTACTCTGATGAACCCAAGTGTTACACTGTCAGTGAGACATTGGCTATTTGTTGGGACTTCTCACCGAGCCATCATAGGTTATCCTGAAGGCTGTGGTCATCATGAGTCTTTCTGATACACAATAGAATGGCCTATCAGCCAAAGATCTCCATGAGCGGTAAGAGGTCATGCCAAAAGCTTCTTGTCATAGTGAAGAATCCAAAGAGTAACCGTTTGGTGAGACTCCTCCAAGGTCACAACGACCTATACAAAACATGGTGTTCCAAATTGCTCATTAGACAAACATAGAAGATGTCACACCGACTTGGCTCCAATGGAGGTTTCAACCTATGATGATTGAGGCATATATTTCCAAAAGTTTCAAGGTGGGGTTAGGCGAGTCAGTTTTTAGGTCCAACTCTCTACCCGAGGACATTAGCATGGACTCTAGACAATAGCGCGACATGCTAGCATCTCAGAAATGTGTTGTAGTTTGTACGATTAGATTACAACAGAGACAAGGTCAGACTCATCAAAATGAATAATATCCTAGCTTAATGACTTCTAAGAGAACAAGATAACACTATGAAATATGAGAAGTACAAGCGAAGGTGATAGAATAGATATACCAAAGCTAAGGTCATGAGGACAATCTCATAGAAGATCCTATTCACCAACTAGCTCCTAGAAATGCACCCACCTACACATAGCAAGAAAGAGAATTTTGGGGGGTGGTTGTATAAGTGCATGCCTCAGTCAGACCCCCATTTAGGTGTTCCCACCTCCATGGACAGCCAAAGGAAGGAAGATAAATAAGTGACAAAAACACCACTACAAAAATAGTACTATGCTACTCAACCAAATGATAGAGGAGAGGAGAGGGAAGCTTACCACCTCAACCAAGAGCACTCAAGCCTCTTCTGCAATGGCGTGGTGGTCCCAAACTTGCTCTACCAATGTGATGGATTGTGATATTGCTGCTATTGAATGCTTGGAATGATTGGAAGTGAGCTTGTGAGAGTGAGAGTATGAGAGCCAAGTTTGTTCAATATTTCTTCCAACCTTCAAATGCAAGTTCCAAGAATGATTATGGAGTGAGAAAGAAAATGGTCATATTTGGGTTGGTTGGCTGAAGGAGGTGTTAAAAATTAGTTTCCAATGGGAAGAGTAATGCCTCTACTGGCTCAACCATAAGAATCTACTAGGGACATAAGTGTGCCACATGGACGTCTGTACACTGCACAAGCATCCCTGAATGAAACGCCTCCACCGATACAAAAAAATAGGCACCAAGTGGACTGCCATTGGTGGGCTTAAGTGAATTTCACCCTCCAACTTAGGTTTTCTAAAGTGTATCAAGGAAAAAATGGGAATCACGCCTAGGGTACAAATTCACTCTTATACACTTTCTAAGTTCTTCACACCCATCTATTCACTTTTACTAGATTTCTCTCTAGGTGCATTTTATTCAGTTTCTTGTTTTTTCATATTTTGGTGAATTACTTGGATGTCTTAGCTCTTGGAAAATTTTCATTTACATGGGATGACTTGATTTTGGCTGTTCTTTATGTATTTCTAGTATTCTATCCTATTTGGGCACTGTAGACATATTTTTCATGAAAATTCTCTTTTGTAGATGTGTTAAGATAAAGTGTCATTCTGGTGTATATTTTTTAGGGGATTTTGCACATCCTATTATGCCTTTTATATTAACACTATGATATAAAGTGCCCTGGTGGGTTGATGTTTACCTTTTATCTTCCATCAAACCTTTTTCAAGTGAGTGTGCCTTCCACGATAGTAGTGAATCTCAATGATTCTTTCCTCATGTGTGTGTGCCTTATTTTGTACACCCTTTTATTTGAAAGTTGTTTCTCTTACATGAACTTCTTGGTTTCACACAATTTTAGTGTACCTTTCTTGGCTCTCCCTTTTCAAGATTATGGTGGGGTTTCTATTGTTGGTGCTAATGCTTCCTTGGTTTCATGTTGAAGTGATCTATGTATCTATTTATTGTTCCTATGTACTTTCAGATGTAACATACATCGGTTGTTGCTTACCATGCATTTATGTGAGATGGATCATTTACCATATTAACACTATTGCATTCCTTTTTCTAGAGGTGACCTTCCATTTTAATTTAATCATAGACTATTGGGTACCTATTGAACACAAGGGAAATAGGATGTGTCCAAATTTTAGGAGATGAAAAACTTAGGGAACCAATTTAACCCTCTAGCTCAATAGGAAACCCTAGAGATCCCTCAACCAAGTGACTCAATTGATGGAAGGGTATATGCAAGGGAGCTTCCATAGGTGTGATTAAATGGGGGGTTCACCATTAAAATGAAGTTTCAAAAGAGAAATGCAAACACTAATGCACTAAACCCTAGAAACTTGAAATAATTAAATCAAATTGATAAACAACTTGAAACAAAAATTTACCTACAAGAATGGAGAGGCCAAAACAAGGTTTGAAAACCCTAAAAAATGTTGTTTTAAAGTGAACTAGGAATCATACGCTACGTTGGGTGATTTACTCCCATTCTAGGGTTTTTGGGTAGATTTTGGAATCTCCTATTGAATAATCTGGATATGCAGAAATTTGGAAAAAGGTTGTATTGGGATTCATACATCTAAATAGTTGCAAAGTACCCCAAAATAGTGAAAAGTGTCCTAGGAACAAAATTTTGACCTGAAACTTTGTGAGCCTCTAAATATGGATTAAATAAGCCCTTTCCCACTGGTTTCATGTAAATAAGTTGGATATCTTTCTCTGGATCTAAGTTTCCATGATCCTTGACAACTTTTGCAACTTTTACTACTTTGCAATTTTCGTACTTTTGAAGGCTTCAAATCCACTTTTTCTTCAACCTATAAACCTACAACATACAAAGAGAGAAAAATTGTTATTTTGTTAGGGAATGGGGGTTTTCCTTGCTCAAACCCCATTTTGGTAATCAAACCTTAATGAGAAATGAAGCATGAATGAAATGAAACATGAAACATATAATGAAACAATAGAACCTTGTTTGAAACCTTGTAGATTTGCAATCGACAATGAAGTGGCATTAATGGATGTAGATCTTGATCATGATTCTTGATGAAATATAATTCCTTTGAATACTTGAATTGATCTTGAACAATACATGACAACATTATCTCAAAACCACATGCATGATGCATCAAGCCTTTGACATGTTGCTTGATGAATTGCTCTTGAATGCTCTTGAACTCATAAAATTTCCTTAGGAATGAATTAATCAATTTTCTAGGTGAAATTATGTGAAATAAGCTTGTATTTTTACTTGTTTATACCTAATTCTTGAAATTACAACACTACAAGCCGACATCAGATCCAGGATAATAAAATCCCACCAAGAATTTGAATTAAAATAGTTCCAAGATAAAGCGGGAATCATACACCAATTGGGGTGTATGAGTCCTAGTGGCTAAAATATGGTACAAAAATTTATAGGAGTGTCTTGTTCAATGTGCAATTTGAAATTAGGTCCCAAGACTTAGGTTGGACTCATATGCCCAAGGTGGTGTATGAGTCTCAGATCACTAGATCTAGAACGCATAACCAAAACTTTGAATTATGATTGGTCATTTGTTAAATTTTAGGTTTATCCATAGAAGAATGCATTTAATTAGGCTTGTGGATCTAAAATAGGTCCAATTAGGACATAAATAATCCCAATTAATTAATAAAGCCCTAATTAGTGTGAAATTGTAAAGATACACTTTACAACACCCTAAATAAGGCACAATTAGGTCCATTTAGTTTAAAAGGGACCTAAACATAATGTGAATGTGTAAAACACATTACAACACTAAATCAAGGCAACATTAGGCTCATTTTAATATTAATTATTCCCAAATTAAGTGAGGAAAAGGGATACTTTTTTCGTTACTATATTTATCCCCCACTTTAGTGAGAGGAGGAACTTGCTTCAAAATTGCACTAAAGTAGACATTGAAGAGGGGTCCAAGTGTACAAATGTGGATGGTATAGAATGAAAAAGATAAAGGAGGTGGCCACAACCCTAGGATCCAAGATTCTATGTCAAACCAACATAAGCACAAAGGGATACACACAAGGTGTATGATATGTATCATCAAAAATACAATTTCAAAGACTAAAAGAAAGAAAAAAAACAAAAACAAGAATAAAAAGGGATGGATCAAACCTTTGATAGTCTATCCAACACGATGTGGACTAGGTCTCAACTATTTGTCCAAAATAAAATTCTCACTCTGAGGTAAAGAAACTTTAGGTTGTTGATTTGGTGAGTATCCAAAAGGGTGGCTTAGTGAGAAAGTCATGCCTATGTATCGACTTCTCACCGTACAATGAGAAATTCATGCCCTCATTTAGGTTTCTCTTCATACTAACCATAATAGAGCTATCCCTCTAATAAATTCAATAGGGCACCACAAAATGAAACTTCGAGCTTATGAAAAACATGTAAGTAAATATTTTTGTTCAAAGGTATCTTTGCTTAGTTTTTCTAAGGTCTCTTCTTAGGGAACATCGTGCCTAATGTCTCCAAAAGAGGGTAGATCAAAGAAATATCACACTCTCAGAGGAAATCAAACCCAATTACACCACCAGAAAAGGATGCATCACAAGAAGTAAGAAAATTACATAGTGAAATATGAGTTTTCATGTATGCCCCCACTTTAAAGTAGTTGCCAACATTGTTACTACGAGCAATTGCTTTAAAGTAGAAGAAGACAAGATAGCTTATTTGAAAAGCGCTATTCCAAGTCATATGTTCTTGAATGAAATTACATCATGGATAAGAGGTTTTCCACAAAATGTTACAATAAAGATAACATAGAAAGAAAATTACATCCCAAGATTGCTATTATATATACATGGAAGGCAGTCAACTAGCCAAAAGAGACAACAAAAAGTGTCATACGAGGACAAGGCTACCTAACCCCTTACCCTCACTTAGTCAAACACAAGGGTGAGCCGAAATGATTGATTGGAAATGTGATAGAATGAAAATCAATATCAATTAGAAAAACTAAGTTCTAAAACACAAGGAAGAGCACCATAATCCTTAAGATGTTGAATTTTATCAATTAAAGCCTTACATTCATTAGTAGAATGACCACAAACTCTATGTTGTAAGAATGGAAAGATTTAAGGTGTTTTCATTGATGTCAACAAGTCAATTGGTTATCAAATTCTTGTTGTTGTCATTAAAGTGTCATGGATACAAACTATTGGCTACATATGTTGAGGATATTGAGAAAATTGTAATGAAGACATGTTGCAAGTGTTTTAGTAGTTGCTTCGAGTTTTACTCCAGATTTTCTCCTATATTTGTATGGTTCACATATGTTGATCATGGTTTTTGGAATATGTTATATCTTCATTTTTGGTTGTTGATTCATTGATAGTACAAGTTGTGTTCACCAGTTGTGAACTATGGTTTTCTGTGTTTCTGATTGAGGTCTGGGAGAAATGTTGTTAGTCCATATTTTTCTTTGATGAAGTCTTATGACTTGTGGTTCTAGAGTTGAGTTATTTTGGTACCTGAAATGTTCATGCTTGATGGTTCTATTTGTTTTACATTTTTTTGGATGACCTTTTGTGAACACTACTTTTGAATTTGATGAAGCATGTGTTTGGGTTGCCCTCATTCTAATTCCACCCTAGAATGTTTTGGCACTAACCTAATTTGAATTTGAATTTGGATGGCTGACTTTTGATATGTTTTGAAGTTGAAGATGGTATATATACAAGATGAGTTAGTGGTGAAGGAAAAAAAAGAGTGAAGAAGAGAGATAAGTGAAAATAAAAAGAGCAGATAGATGCGACACTGATGCTATCTAGTGAGTGTGTGTAATGTGAGTGTCACAGATCATTGCAAAGCCTTAATGTTGATTCTACAGAAGCAATGAATTGAAGATGTACTTTATCATTCATGAATGTTTGCAAGTGATTATGGTGGAATCATTTGTTGCATTGAGATTGTATTATCTCTATAACAAGTATTCTTTTTTCTTTTTTCTTCTTTGTATCTCTATGGTAGTGAGCCCTTCAGGTTGTTAGCCCTTTTGGACAGTGAGTCCTTGTTTTGGTAGTGAGACTTGTTTCTCAGAAAATGAGCCTCTTGTAATTGGTCTAGATATTCTCCATAGTGTGAGTTAATTCACATCATGGTTTTTCCCTCATTGGGTTTTCCATGTAAATCTAGTGTTATTGTGTATATGTGATGGTTTTCAGTCTCTGCACTAGTGTTCATTGATTAATCATTTAAGTAGTGTTACGAATTAGTTTTGGTGAATGAATTAATTGTTAAATATATGACAATTGATTCACCCCCCTCTTAGTTATCATGTTCAAAAATTGGTATCAAAGTGTGGTTCCTTGGTGAAGAGATTAACTACTTGAGGAAGCTCAAGGATAGCTGGCAGAATGATTTATGAGTATTCAAGGTTTGATGGAACTAACTATGATATCTAGAAAATATTGATGAAAGAATAGTAGGAGTATTGTGGATATGATGTGGAGAAATATTACAAGAATCCTTACACTCATCCTACTAATGGTATGAGTACACCTGATGAGATCAAAGCACATGAAGTGAATAATAAGGAAAAGTACATTTTAAAGAATAGTCTTGTACACTCTGAGTTGATTAGGTTTCAAAATCTGAAGACTTCTAA
Organism: Sequoia sempervirens; assembly: GCA_007258455.2. NCBI lineage: Eukaryota > Viridiplantae > Streptophyta > Pinopsida > Cupressales > Cupressaceae > Sequoia > Sequoia sempervirens. The sequence goes on from VDFB02000017.1 coordinate 129,207,956, forward strand.
GGAAGAATAGGATTATTTGGAAAGAGAGCATGAAGATGATGAAAGATTCAAAGAGGAAAAATTGTAAAATTTGGAGACATAGTTTCAACTTCTACATATGTCTGAAGATGAGAATGTTAAAGCTTATGTACAAATATTGGATGAAATAATGGATGATATGTGAGGAATTGGTGCTATTGTAGATGAAACTAGAATTGCAAAGAATATTCTCAGAACTCTCCCTCATGCTTACAGGAAGAAGGTATGTGCTATTGAACGAAATATAGATTATAATATCTACACTAAAGATCTATTGTTGAGATTTTTGACATCTTATGAGATGAGGAAGCTGACTCTTAGGAATGGATGCAAATCAAATATTTCTTTTAAGGCTACAAAAGCTAAAGATCCGGATGAAGAAAAATTTGATGAAATAGAATCCAACTTTGTGAGAAAGATGATGAAAGGCTCTGGTAAGTAGGAAGGTAAGTTACCATTTAAATGGTTTAGTTGTGGAGAAATAGTTCATTATGTTGCAAAGTTTCTTGAAAGAGCTAAGAAGAATAAACAAAGATATGAGAAAGAAAAGAAAGGAAAAAAGATTAACATAGCATATTATGTGAATGAGAATGCTAGTATATCTAATGAATATTTTGACACTAATACATTTGACCACAAAATCCAACGAAACTGTTCGACAAAATATGTAAAATTCGATGTTCGTCGGGCGCTTGTAAAATTTGATGTGTAATTTTTAATTTTTGAAAGTTTATCCCTGACGTTCATCAAAATTTCGATGAACCTGGGTCTCGTCAAAATGTCGACTATCATTTTAGTCAAAATTTTGACAAACATGAAAAATAGAAAAGAAACAAATTGTGGTTGATATAAAGAAAAGTGATTTCACACCTAATTTATTGTGACAATGTTTTTCTCTACTTGAGACAGTTTGTGGAGAACTAAGGACGATTTTCTTTGGAAAAATTAGAAAAAATTCAAGAATATATCGCCAAGTTGAGGGTAGTTATTTTATTTTTTATAATTTAGTTGTGAAGTCAGATTTGTAGTTCTAGGTTTGAAAATCATATTTTAAAGCAACATCTCATCAGATTTCATTTTGAGGTTAAGGGTTTTGAGAATTTCATGTCTAGATTTTGTTGTGTAGAATCACCATAAGATCACAACCAAGGAATAGATTCTTGTGACTGTAATTATGTGATCCATAACTCTATTGGTCATGTGGCACAGTTGTGCTATAACAAATACAAGATGCATTCATGTGTGACCCAAGTTTAATGTGGCTATGTTGTGATATAAATGGAGGCACTCATATAATGTAGTTAATTCAGGTTGTATAATGTAGGTGTCAATCATAATTGGGTGCATTCAGGTTGTCTCAAGTTTAACAGGTTAGGATGTAATTATAGCATGATCGAAGAGTGATTACCTCTTGCTGCAATAAAGAGCCTATAACTCTAGTTGATATGCAGAGTGGTTGTGTTATATCAATTATGTAGTGCATTCAAGCACAACCCATGTTTAATGGGCTATTCTAGAGAGTGATCAAGATTTTCTAAACCTTATGAATGTTACTTGACATATATTTGCATAATCTCAAATTCCTTCAGAGGCTTTTGAAGTATCAATGTATCCTATATAGGGTTTACGATGATTTATTTTAATTAAAAAAATAAATAAATGATGTATTTCCCTTTAATTAGATAATGTGGAGATCTCCTAAATCTTCCCCTACACATTATCCTCTTTGGAACTGTATTCATTACTCTAGCTACTAGGGTTTTGCATGTGACATCTTTAATATCTTCATGACTATGGCTTTTAAATAGATCTCAGTCTTTGCTTTAATACTTTTCATGATAACCCTCGAGTTCCATAATCCACATTCAATCTCTTCTAAGAACGTTGCCTTAAGCTAGACTGCATAGTATGCATATAAAGCAAGTCCTTCATACCTACCATTGTTCCAAACCACCACTCACTGCCTTGCTTAAAATGTTGCCTCGATAAGCACAATAGCATGTTTTAAAATCATGGTTGCTAGTGATTGACTATTAAGGTCACCACTTTCATCATGAAGATACAATGAGATTTTTTTCTTCAAACTCAAGGCATTATGGAAGATAACATTGTGAATTTTTTGTTGTGTATGATTCAATTTTCTTGCACATTTACTACTTTTCTAACTTCCTTTAAGACTGGGTATTGTACCCTCAGCTGCAATCTTAAACAACTCACTCACTATCACTTGAAGATTCCTTTCATGAGCATCCTTTTATAAAATCAAACTATGCCCTATAGACTGCCTACTTACTATAGGGGACTCATTGTATCAAGGTATTGTAGTTCTTAAGATCTTTCAACCTTATTGACACTACTTCATAGTCCACAAGGTATTATTCACTATTCTCCCATTTGTGATGAGTCTCAAAACATTGCTCAAACATGCAATCCACTACCTCCATTATACATTAATGGCTAAGAAGAAACATTGAAACTATGATTACCATTGTTACTTCATTTGGACAGTCATTCCATGATTGCATTTTCCTTGTCTAACACTACCAAAAGCATTTGAAAAACCCTTAAGGTTGGCAAGGGGGTAAGGAAACTCACTGTTAAAATTTCCACTTTACTATGCAAGGTTTGAGCTTTATTATCTTGTCACTGCTCAACCTCTTTTTGACTATCACATCTCAAGTGACTATCATTCTTCTTATCGTAGATTGCATTTACAAATGTCACTAAGCTACATAGTGTCCTTGTTATTGGCTACAATCATTAGATTGCAAGATTTTTTTATTACCTACAATGTCTCAATCTTTCTGGTATTGTAACCTCACTAATCCTCTATAGTTATTGTTTATGTTTCTATGGAGGCCAAGGGTTTGTACCCTAATCATGCTCTTACTAATGCTTCTATTGTTTTTTATTAGGGCTCTCTAAATGTTGAGGGCCCTAGGGATAAGCTTGTCATAAGAAGTGACACATTGCATCTTTAACTAAAAGGATAAATCCGTATTGACATTAGCAATGATGATTCCAACTTGTTTCTCCTTAGGAATGAGTCACTTGCTCTTACTAGCTTGCTACCTCCATTGTTGTAAGTTTGTGATCAAGTTCAATATTATGATTTTAGGAGTCTTAACGGTTGGAAATCATATTAAAATCATAATTTAATAAGTTTTGGAATTAGCATTTTAAAGTGTTTTTGGGGGTCATTAACTTCAGACTATCTTCTCTTTTGCAGGGGTGGTTGCATGCCAAAAATTTTTGGTGTAAAATATCAGAATTATTAGATTATGATACCTTTCTATGAATAAAAATTATTGGAACTCGTGTGATTTTGATGTTTTTTGAAGATCTAAATAATCAAGCTTGGTAAAGAAAAATCATGTCAGATAATATTAGTCTAGAACAAAATGAAGAGACACTTGATAGATTGTGGGCTAGATTGAAAAGAAAGGGTGATGGGAAATGTTATTGTCCTTGCAATAATTGCAAGGGCTTAAAGACGAGACAAATTTTAATCACAATAGCTAAGAAACATTGTAGGCAACATGGTCACGTTGAAGGGGTGCATGATTATCGGCCATTGGTAAGTTGTTCATTATATGTGTTTATATTGATTGAATTTGTAAATGTTTATATCATTTTAACATTATACATATATATATATATATCACTTGATCATGGTCATGGTTTATTTGTGTCAATCATTATTATAAAGGTTGGACACCCTAGGGTAGATGATATGGATTATCACGGCCCGAAGAATGTGGTTTTGCAAGCGGACGAACATGGAGCTGTGAATATTGAAGATGAAGTTAATTTTCCTATGGAAGAAGATGATCATGCACCAATAAACACAGTTGAAGATGATGGTATGAATACATTGATCCATGACACATTTAGTGGCATAGCTGATCATGATGATCAAGATGACTTTGATGATGTTCATGATTTACCTGTACTTGAGAAGGCATATGAGCCCCTTTATGAAGGCTCCAAAACAACTCTTCTCTCTGTTGTATTGTTGCTATTGAACTTGAAGGTTATGAATGGTTTATCAAACATAGAAATCTCATGGATGTTAAGGTATGTCTTATATGTCATTGTTTTTCATCTATTTTAATTGTTGTTAGTTCATCACTAGTAAATAAAGAATGAAATATGTATCATTAATATTCTTTATATGAACAATTTATTTTTTGTTGTAGATTGATTGGTGAATTTTTGCTACAACCATCAAATATTTTACCTCGCTCATACTGAGATTTATGTGCCATTATGAAAGATATCAGAATGGAGTATCAAGCAATAGATGCATGTCCCAATAATCATATTATATATCATAAACAACATGAATTTGCAACAGAATGCCTGGAATGTCATATTAGTAGATATCAAATAGATCAACTAACAAAAAAGGTGCCTCACAAGGTTCTTCGTTATATTCCCATTATTCCACGTATGTAATAATTATTTAGGTGTGAAAGTGTAGCGCAATTTATGGATTACCATGCACGAAATAGAAGTGTCGATGACATTCTTCGAATGCCTGTAGATGGTTATGCATTTAGGGAAATGGAGGAAAAATTTCCACACTATAAAGAAGAACCTCGTAATCTCATACTTTCATTGGGAGCGGATGGTGTCAATCCATTTGGAGAGCTATGATCTATTTACTCAGTGTGGCCTGTTTTTGTTATCAAGAATAACATTCCTCCATAGATGTCAATAAAGAGGGAGCACATAATGTTGTCAATGATTGTTCCAGGGATTTGTTTACATCAATTTTCTTTAACGTAGTAACATCTCATTTGTCTTATTTGTTTCATAATGACATATTTTTTTCATTCAGTAGTCATGTACACTAATTTATATATATTGCAGTAAAATGGTTATAATAATTATGTAATTTTTATGTTGATTCAACTAGGTAAGTACCAAGTTAAAGATATGAATTATATATCGAGCCTCTTATTAACGAGTTACTAAAGTTATGGAATGGCGTCAGTATGTATGATGTCTCTAGACCAATAGGACAAAGACAATTTCAATTCCATGCAATGCTTGTATAGAAAATTCATGATGCCCCAGGGCTAACACATTTTTGTGGTATGTTATAACGTTCGACTACACTTTAACAATATTTAATTTGATGAAGTAGATATCATGCATGTTTTTAAAACAATCTATTCATTATATATAATGAAAAAAATTGACATATTTAATCCAATTATATATCATCTTGTAGGTCTTCAAACAAAGGGAAAATTTGCATTTCCAATTTGTGCTCCAAAAATGAAATCTCATCGTTCAACAAGTTTATGAAAGTAGGTGTTTGATGAGTATAGGTACCTCCTCCATAGAAATCATAAGTATCGAATGACTGAAAAACATCTTTTCAATGGGAAAGATGAGACTACATCAAAACCACGAAGAATGTCACCTCGCCTATGGAAGTTGGAATATAATAGAATTAATCGTCAAGGTTATACATTGGATCAAATTGTTTATCTATCATATATGATATGTTTTGAATTTAGATTTTTATATTGTGTTGTGTTTACTCATGTTGTAATTTACAATGATTGTCATTGTTAATTTGTTTAACTTATATGCTTCATGAAGGTCATCAAGGCATTAATGGTCAGCTTCTACAGGGACTGAAAAGTTATCCTAGACAATTTAGTAGGTTGCCCTACTATGAGTAGCTACAAATTGTGCATTTGTTTGATACAATGCATATCAGAAAGAATATAACATAAATGTTATGGAAAATATTGGATGGAAGGCATGACAAAGAAAAAATTGTCAAAATTTGTAGTGACATTTAGGAAGCCAATCATGCAATGAAAAATGTCATTCAATTAAATAGCGATCGAGACCAAATTAATATAAGTGCCCTTCCTTGGTTATTAACAGAGCAGCAAAGCAATGCTATAAAAGAAGTCATACAAAAAAATTTATTACCCATAGGATTTGTTGCGAACATAAACAATATAATAACAAAGAGAGGTGAATTTGGATCAGGGATGAAAACGCATGATTGGCATACCTTCATTAAGGTAATTATTCTGGTATATTATATACACTTGTATAATACATGTACTTTTCAGTGTATTGTGTTTACTACTTTTGGAAAAATAATGAAAAAATCATTTTATAATTGTTGCAGTACGTTCTACCTCTATCTCTCCGAGAAAAATTTGACAACAATGTCAAGCAAGTTATATATGATCTTGGAAAATACATGAAGTAAGTAGCGATATTTTTTCAATTTTTTGTATACATCTTATAATTTCCATTTGTTTTACTTGTTATGTAATATACTGTATATTTTTGTTATATCTCGTTAATATATTTGCACCTTGAATCACTTGTAGATGGTTGTCATCTAAAGAAATCCATAAAGAAGATATAAATTAGTGGAAGAGAAAAATTCTTTGTCTAATGTGTGAAATGCAAAAGTGTCTACCTTCAACATTTTTCAATGCACAAGAACACTACCTTATACACCAAGTTGAGGAGATTGAATTGTGTGGACCTGTACACACAAGGTCAATGTGGATGGGTGAGAGACACTTGAAATTTTTGAAGGCTTTGGTTAGACAAAGAGCACATACTGAGGGTTCTATGGTGGAGTGATATATGGTATACTAGACCATGGTGTACATTAGTGAATATCTTGCTAAGTTTTCAACAAAGATCTATGTAGATCACATTTGGGTTCCCAACTCCATTAACAAATTTGAAGGGGAGTACCTCTTGGGGAATGGTAGATTGAGGAAAGTGAGAGGTAATTATAAGATGGTCATGGAGATCAATTGGAATAAATTTTACATATGGTTTTTATGTATATTGTACTTATTTAATTTTTAATCTTCAATATACATCAATTATAAATTAAGGTCATGTATTGTGGTATTTAACTAATTATACATCGTTTGTGAATTTCAATTTTTTTTGATACAGTTGGTCGAGAGTGGGATGGACTACATTTGTACGTCGCCAACAATCTTGATTGGATGACGGTATGGAATGAACGATGTCAACAATCTAGTCACACATTAACATGGGAAGGTGTGGCTTCATTGGTTAAAGAAGCTCATCATAATGGAGATTCAAATTTTACACAAAGGGAAATTGATTTAGCATATGGTTTAAGAGATAAATAGGTACGTATAAATATATTAATCACCCATATTTTTAATTTTTTTTTAAGAATATTGATGTATATGTATCTTGAGATTGTTTTCTTTGCATACATTCGGCCAAGAATAAATATGTTTATCAACTGACGATATTGGAATAATTTTTACATGTTTGAAATATTGTAGGTGAAACACCACAAGGCTATGTGGTGCAATGGCCATAAATTTCAAATCAAAATGTTGGATGACATGAAGAAAACTTGTGATTCTGGTATAACTGCAGTCTTTTAGGTGACTAATGTTTCATCTAGAAGCAACATACATCTAGAAGTCTCAGAAAATCAATACTATGGGATTTTGGATGATATAATTGAGTGTAACTTTAAGTCCTTCAAATTAATTTTGTTCGTTGTCCTATGGTATAGGCTACGATTGAATGAAAATGATCCTAAGATAACTATTATTGAACATGATAATGGATTTACCATGGTTAATACAAGGTTGATTGAGCGAGCTGGAAATGAGCCCTATGTTCTTCCAAGCCAATGTGAGCAGGTATTTTACTCAGAGGTTCTAGGTAAACCGGGTTGGTCATTTGTTGTTAGAAATGATCCAAGAGGAAGGTTGATAAAGTATAATGTGGTGGAAGAAGAAGATACCGAAGAACTAGAAGATGATGTAGATGATGATCAAGATCAACGTCTAGTTGATGATGTCCCTGACAAAGATGTCGAAGAGGAGGAACTAGATCATGATGATGTAGGAGTTAATGGTCATGAAGATGATATCATGTGGATGATGACATTAATGAAATTGATATTGATGACGATGATGATGATATGACCAATCCTTACAATGTCGAATCTAGATTAGATGATACTGACAAAGAGTTTGATGAAGAAGAAGATCAATGACATTGAAATGTATAAGTTATGCAATTATATTATCTATTTGATATTAATTTATTGATAGAATTATATTTGAATTATGTGGTTACATAATTAATTCATGATGTTTTTAATTTTTATGCCATTACATAATTAATTTAATGATGTACTTTTTAATGTTTGAAAGGTCAAAAAATTAAAACATTTCAATATTGATGTTAACAACCTTGAAATTAGTGTGTTTTATGTTTCATGTGATCATAAAATATTAAAAAGTTAGTTGTAGAGGTGGTTGTTCAGTGGTTGATGTGTATGTTGGTTCTTTTTACAATGTAACTAGTTTTTTCTTCTAATCTACCTATGAAATTTCCAATTCCAATCGAAGGCAGCTCGAAGGACCTGGACCAATTGACAAGGAATTTAAAAGACTCCTACACTTCGGGCTCTATAAGACCCGTGAGGGTGATCCCTTAATGTGTTTACAACCTCTGCACCATTATTATAAACAACATTAACAATAGCAGATGATCTCACTTAATGGCTCAACACTATAAAATAATATCAACTATTTAGAGCATGAGATAACTAAACACAATCCATTGTATAAGATAGTCAATGATTTTCAATTTGTAGCAAGCTCTAGGAAAAGACAAACAAATATTGAACTACAATAATAATTACAACTTAGATCAGTGCCATATATCCATTGCAGGAGTCAAATTCATAAGGATCTAGAGGTTTATAATAGATTTAATACATCACATATAAGATCCGTAACAATATTGCATTACAATTTTGTTGGAATATGTGCCTCAATCCTTACTGACATGGAACTCCTGAAGGGAAAAGTTGCTATGATAGTGTTCATGTCTAGGCGACTAACAATTGTGAAGCTCTTGAAATGATCCTATTGCTGTGACAGAGTTGATGTCTTGCCAAGTGAAGTCTATCGTTGTGACTCTCTGAGTTCGGCATGACCTTTTGGTGATCGGAAGAACTCTGGATGACAGTTGATTCTATCGGGCTATCTCATGGGTGTCAAAGAGATGTCCCAGTAAATAGTGAGTGTCTCACCAATAGCATACTGCTATTGGGATAACAAAAGGATCTCAGGGAGATCTCTCAGTGAGAAGGTAAGTCTCGCCAACGAGGGTTTTCTCTTGGTTCCCTCACGGTGACTTAAAGACTTCGGCATGAAGTCTTGGCAACCAATGTATGTCTCGTCGACGTCGGGGTAACCTAAAGGTCGTAGGGAGATGTCTCAACGAAACTGAAAAGTGTCGCTGACAAGAGGATTCTCGAAGGTCTTCACGATGACATAAGACTTTGTTGAGAGGTCTTGGTGAAAGACTTGAGTCTTGCTGATAGTAAGTCTTCGGTAAGACTTAGGGCACTCAGAGAAAGGTCACAACGAAAGGGATAAGTCTTGCCAACTTGGTAAGACTTGGTGTTGCTTGATGAAAGGTCTCGGTGACTTGGGTAAGTCTCGCTAACTTGAGATAACAAGGTGTGCTCAGAGTAACCTCTTGGCGAAGATGATAAGTCTCGCTAACTCATCAATGCTCATTGATGTAACATGAAGGTTCGGTGAGAGGTCTTGGCGAGGATCAATGTGTGTTCGCTATGACTGAAGACTTCAATATGAGTCTCACCGATAAAGGAAACTCTTGCCGATAGGGATGAAATGGACTTCGATGGTTTCACTATGTCATGTAACTGTCATTATAGCATCTTGTTGACTCGTGGAAGCTATAGCGATACCGATAGAGAAAATTTGTGGCATCAGGGAGACACTTTGAGTGTCTCACCGATATGCCAAAAAAGTTGAACGCTCTTGACCGGTTTGACCATCCCATGTGGAGCATTGTGGACCAATCACAGGAAGCATTTTTCAAACATGATGACAGTTGATTTTATGCATTAGTTGCAACGCTGAAAAAAATAGCATGCATGGAAAAATCAAGGCTCGAATGGAAATTGTCTATGGTTGGAAATGGCGGATAAGGATGTACAGTAGGAAAAATCAGAATGTGTTAAATAAAGGCAAATCAATTCTGATCAGGGACAATGGAAGTGAATCAAGTTATAGGGTGAGAACATTTTTTTAACTTGTTGAACAGTGAGAAAGAGCTACTATGATTAACACTAGGAAGATGTCTTTTTGATTGTATGTAATTTTGTTACTGTAATACAAAGAGATACAGCTTGGTGTGGTGGTTTTTTTCCCAAAAGGGTTTCCCACGTAAAATCTATTGTTTGTGTTGTCTTTGTGTATTTGCTCTATTTCTATTATTCCTTCATGTGTGTCTTAACTAGATTGTAGTTAGAAAATTAATAGTACTGTTTGCTTACTCCCCTATGGTTTTGACGTTAGGAAAGTTGTTTATGCACCTCTGCTTTCCTTACAAGTGGTATGAAATCCTGACCAGTTGTGTTGTCCTTGTGAGTGGGTTGGGTTTTTTGTGTTAAATCCTTTTCAGAGGGAGTCTGGTAGAGGTCTGTTAATTTAATTGTAGATTGAGATGGCGAGCACATCCAGTAGAATGGAAATAGAGAAATTCAATGGTAGCAATTTTGAGCTATGGAAACTCAAAATGGAAGATATGTTAGTTGATCGAGATCTTTGGACTGTTGTGTCTGGAACAATGCCTCAAGGCATGAAGCAAGAGGATTGGGACCTGGCAGATAGAAAGTCTAAGGGGATGATAAGGCTCTGTTTGGCAGACTCTATTCTTCTGAACGTACATGAAGAAAAGACTGCCTCTTCCTTGTGGAAAAGACTGGCATCCATTTATCAGGGCAAGTCCTTGGTGAACAAGTTGTTCTTGAGGAAGAAGCTATACTCTTTGAGGATGTAGGAAGGAGGGTCTATTGCTGATCACTTAAATGCTTTCAACATGCTGATTGCTCAGTTGACATCTATTGGTGTAAAGATTGAAGCTGAAGATCATTGCATGTTGTTGTTGTGTTCTCTACCTAATTCTTGGGATCATTTGGTGATGGCTATAGGAGTACAACATCCACATTCAAAATGGAAGATGTTGTTGCTTCTATGTTATTAGAAGAAATGAGAAGAAAATATTCTAAGATGGAAAAGGAGGCTCTGGCTATCAGAGGTAGACCAAGGGAGAAAGGCAAGAAGAAGGACAAGAAGTACAGATCAAAATCAGAAGGGATATCAAAGTCTCCTGGAAAGAAGTCAAAGGTGAAGTGTTGGAACTATGGGCAACCTAGTCATGTCTGAAAGGATTGCAAAGAGGAGAAAAAGAAGAAGAAGAAATATTCTAGAAATGATTCTTTTCATACTAATGCAAATTCTTTCATTGCAACTTTGGCTACACGGGCATCAGATGATGTTTGGATGATTGATTATGGAGCATCTTTCCACATGACATCTCATAGAGAATGGTTCACAAAGTATGAAGAATACAATGGTGGAAAGGTGTACTTGGAAAGTGATTCATCTTTGGAAATTGTTGGTCGTGGAAGAGTCAAAATTTAATTCCCTGATGGAAGAGTGAAGGGAATCAATGATGTGATGGACATACCAGGTCTGGCTCAAAATCTACTTTCTATAAGTAAGCTGAATGATATCGGAGTGTAGGTCATATTCTCTAGAAATGGCTGCAAGATGACTAGAGGCTCTATGGTGTTGGCTAGGGGTGCTCAAATTGGTACTTTTTACAAGCTGGATGCACAAGCTATTCAATGTAATAGTGTCTCTGCAAAGTCACTTATGGCTGCTCATGGATAAATGAAGGAAAATGTTCCTGATGGTATAAAATCCATGGAAGTCAAACTTCTAGCAGATAAGACTATGCTCTGGAATCATAGGCTTGGCCACATTGGTGACAAAGGCTTAAAAACCTTGAAAAATAAAAACTTGGTAGAAGGGCTTGAAGATTGTAACCTTGAATTTGATTTCTGTGAACATTTCATATATGGAAAGCATCACTGTGTTTCATTTTATTCTAGTCCTCACAAAACTTCTAGTTTACTTGATTATATACATTCTGATGTGTTTGGTCCTATAAATATTCCTTCTCTGTCTAAATCAAGATACTATGTGTCGTTTATTGATGATTATTCAAGAAGAGCATTTGTATATTTTTTGAAAAGTAAATCAGAAGTGTACAATCGGTTTAAGGAATTTAAAAACCTTATAGAAGATCAGATGGTAGAAAAATAAAATGTTTAAGGACTGAAAATGGCGGTGAGTGTTGTTCAGATGAATTTGAAAGGTACTGTAAAGATCATGGGATCAAAAGACACAAGACTACACCTTACACTCCACAACAAAATAGAGTTGTTGAAAGGTTCAATAGGACAATAATGGAAAGAGCACGAAGTATGCTGAGCAGTGCTGGCTTGGAGGAGAAATTCTGGGTTGAAGCAGTCTCTACAGCATGTTACTTGGTAAATCACTCTCCTAACTCTACTCTTGTTGAGAAGACACCTTTGGAAGCATAGTTTGGAAAGAAGCCCTCTCTGAGACATATTCGTGTCTTTGGCTGTGAGGCATATGCATATTGCCATTTGAATAAAGATCCAAGTTGGAAAAAAAAGTTGTAAAATGTATATTTATAGGCTATAGTGTTGGCATAAAAGGATACAAGCTTTGGAATCCTAAGACTGAGAAGGTTTTGCACAACAGAAGCGTTATCTTTCGTGAGCTAAAACCTTCTACTTTGGATTTGCAGTCAGAGAAGAAATCAAAAAATGAAAAGGATGTAGCAGTAATTCCTTAGACACCAGATAAGGAGGAATTGAAAAATCAAAATGTACCTGATACTGAGGAGAGCTCAAGCAGTTCTAAAAGTTTTGAAGATGATGAAGAACCACCTCAGCCTCAACTTGTGAGGAGGTCAACTTGTGAAAGAAAGCAACCTGAAAGGTATGAGTTTTCTTTGATAGAGTCTACTTGTGCCTATGCTTTAATATCTAGCACTGATGAACCTAGGACTGTAAAAGAGGCATTTAAAATGTCTGATTCAAACTCTTGGTTGGAAGCCATGAATGAAGAAATGACATCATTAGAAAAGAATGACACCTAGAGTTTGGTTCCATTGCCTAAAGGCAGAAAATCTATAGGTTGCAAATGGATTTTCTAAAAGAAAATAGGTCTAGATGGCAGTATAGAAAAATATAAAGCGAGACTGGTTGCAAAAGGTTATTCCTAGGTAGAGGGAATTGACTATAGAGAAATATTTTCTCCTATAGCTAAGCTAACATCTATTAGATTTTGTTTGTCACTTGCATCAACATATGATTTAGAGATTGATAAGATGGATGTGAAAACAGTGTTTCTTCATGGTGATCTTGAAGAAGAAATTTATATGTCTCAACCGGAGCACTTTGTGGTAAAAGGTAAGGAAAGGATGGTTTGCAAGTTGAAGAAATATTTGTATGGTTTAAAACAGTCTCCTAGAATGTGGTACCAAAAGTTTGACATGTTTGTCTTGTCTTTGGGATTTGTAAGATCAAAATGTGATCACTGTGTGTATTACAAAGCTGAAAGTGATCAAATTCTTATTATTGCTCTATATGTTGATGATATGTTGTTTATAGGCAATAGTAAGCTAATGATTTATGATCTTAAGTCCCAGTTATCTACAAAGTTTGAAATGAAAGATCTTGGTGCAGCAGGGTATATTCTGGGAATGGAAATAACCAGGGACAGAAAAAATAGAAAACTTTGGCTCAGTCAGAGTAAGTATATCATGACTGTTCTAGAGAGATTTTGTATGACTGAGTGCAAACAACTAGTTGTTCTAGTTACATAGGGAATGAAGCTATCTGTTGAGGATTGTCCAAAATCTTCTTCTGAGATGGAGGACATGACCAGTGTGCCTTATGAAATTGCAGTTGATAGTCTTATGTATGCAATGGTGTGTACAAGGCCAGACATTGCCCAAGCAATGGGAGTTCTTAGTCGGTTTATGGCTAATCCTAGAAGAACACATTGGGATGCTATGAAGAGAGTGTTTAGATATCTGAAGGGAACTTCAGACTATTCTTTGCGTTACCATGGTAACTTGGTTGAATCACATAGAACTCTCAGTATTTGAGGTTATGTGGACTCTGATTGGGCAGGGGACATTAACAGAAGAAGATCCACCAATGGATATATTTTCATGATGAATGGTGGTGCAGTGAGTTGGATGAGCAAGCGGCAGGTTGTAGTCACTTTGTGTACTACAGAGGAAGAATACATGGCAGCCACACATGCCTATAAAGAAGCAATCTGGTTAAAAAAAATTTGTTTTAACATTGGCTTTGATGCAGAAAAGATTACTATCTACTATGACAACTAGAGTGTTATATGTTCAGCAAAGAATCCTACTCTCCATGCTAGGATGAAACATATAGATGTACAGTATCATTTTGTACAAGATATGGTGGAGGATGGGAAGGTCTTCTTGGAGAAAGTGGATACTCTAGAGAATGTTGTAGATGCATTGACGAAGCCTATGAGCATAGACAAGTTCAAATGGTGTGCCAGTTCGATGGGCCTCTTGGCCCATGTTTTTCAGTAATTTTTTATGCTCTGGAGGTGTCAGTAAGATCTTTGTCAAGTGGGAGCTTGTTGGAATATGTGCCTCAATCCTTACTAACATGGAACTCCTGAAGGGAAAAGTCACTATGATAGTGTTCATGTTTGGGCGACTAATAGTTCTGAAGCTCTTGAAATGATCCTATCACTATGACAAAGTTGATGTCTTGCCGAGTGAAGTCTATCACTATGATTCTCTAAGTTCGGCATGACCTTTTGGTGATCGAAATAACTCTGGGTGACAGTTGATACTATTGGGCTATCTCACGGGTGTCAGAGAGATGTCCCAGTGAATGGTGAGTGTCTCACCAATAGTATACTACTATCGGGCTAACACAAGGATCTCAGGGAGATCTTTTAGTAAGAAGGTAAGTCTTGCCGATGAGGGTTTTCTCTTGGTTTGCTCGCGGTGACTTAAAGACTTTGACATGAAGTCTTGGTGACCAATGTATGTCTCGCCGATGTCAGGGTAACCTAAAGGTTGTGGGGAGATGTCTCAACAAAACTGGAAAGTCTCACTGATAGGAGGATTCTCAGAGGTCTTCGCGGTGACATAAGACTTTGTTGAGAGGTCAAGACTTGAGTCTTGCCAATAGTAAGTCTTCGGTAAGACTTAGGGTTCCTAGAGAAAGGTCACGATGAAAGGGATAAGTCTTGCCAACTCGGTAAGACTTGGTGTTGCTTGATGAAATGTCTCAGCGACTTGGGTAAGTCTCGCTGACTCGGGATAACAAGGTGTGCTTGGAGTAACCTCTTGGCGAAGATGATAAGTCTCGCTGACTCGTCAATGCTCATCAATGTAACATGAAGGTTTAGTGAGAGGTCTTGGCGAGTATCGGTGTGTGTTTGCTGTGACTGAAGACTTCGATATGAATCTCACTGATAAAGGAAACTCTTACCGATAGGGATGAAATGGACTTTGATGGTTTCATTATGTCATGCAATTGTCGCTATAGCATCTTGCTGACTCGTGGAAGCTATAGTGATACCGATAGAGAAAGTTTGTGGCATCAGAGAGACACTATGAGTGTCTCACCGATATGCCAACAAAGTTGAATGCTCTTGACTGGTCTGACCATCCCATGTGGATCATCATGGACCAATCACATGAAGCAGTTTTCAAACATGATGACGGTTGATTTTATGCATTAGTTGCAACACTGAAAAAAATAGCATGCAAGGAAAAATCAAGGCTTGAATGGAAACTATTTATGGTTGGCAATGGCGGATAAGGATGTACATCAGGATAAATCAGAATGTGTTAAATAAAGGAAAATTTATTTTGATCAAGGACAGTGGAAGTGAATAGAGTTATAGGGTGAGAACATTTTTGTAACTTGTTAAATAGTGAGAAAGAGCTATTGTGATTGACACCAGGAAGATGTCTTTCTGATTGTATGTAATTTTATTACTGTAATATTTAGAGATACAACTTGGTGTGGTGGGTTTTTTCTCGAAAGGGTTTCCCACATAAAATCTGTTGTTTGAGTTGTCTTTGTGTATTTTCTCTATTTCTGTTATTCCTTCATGTGTGTCTTAACTGGACTGTAGTTAGAAAATTAATAGTACTTTCTGCTTACTCCCCTATGGTTTTAATGTTAAGAAAGTTGTTTCCACACCTTTGCTTTCCTTACAAATTTCATTAGTATGTATTCTAACCTAGGTCTACTTATCAAATCCTTATACAACACATATCTGCCTATAATCCCATTCAAACATTTTAATTAATTCCTTGAATTAAAGCTAAAATAGAATCATACACACCACAACAGTGAGATGGATAAAAAAACCCTTAGTTATTTCATTGAAAGTTTAGATATGCATGTAGAATGGAGAGGCATGAGCTGAAATTTTCATTTCAACTCAAATGCTAGTACTGTTATACAACATTAAATCTCTATGAACTCAAAACCTGTTACATAATGACTCAAAACCTAAATTGCATTCTCTAAAACCATTGGACTTTACAATTCGCTCTACAACTTCACCTAGACTCGACAAAAATTATCTAACTTGCTAACCTGTACTTTTTGCCTTGAAATCCTTCTTATAGAAAATGAAGGAGAAAAAAAGCACTGGGCCAGAAAGTACACTTGTCACTAGTCAATTGGAGCACCTGGTGATATTCCAAAATTTCTTACAAAAGCCACCACCTTGAAAAATATTCTTGTTCAAAAATCGTTACAACAATAATCATCCTAGAGCATATTCTCATTCATCATGTTGACAGAGGAAGGTTGATGTAGTAATAAAAAAACCACGCGAAATCCACGCCAAGAAAGTCATCCATACAAAACTAGAAATGATGTAACTATAATATCTGATTTGCCACCTGTCAGTAGCCCACTCTTTTTACTCATTATCATTGAAATACTTAGCTACCCACCTCTGGTATTCTTCGTCAGTTGGCCAGTCAAAATTAATCACCTCTTTTACCTTTGTACTATAAGGCATATACTTTACCGCTACCTGATTAGTATCTCTTTCAAAAGATTCCAAAAATGAGCTGGTACCAATGATCTTATCTATACAATTTACCAACAAATCATAATCTGAGTCATCACAAATTATTTTAATTTCATTATTGATGACTTTACTTGCTTGATCCTGCCATTTGTAGAGTGTTTTGATTTCTCCCTGCTCATCAGTTATATCAGGTAACAGTGTGTTACCCCAATCATTGAAGTTCTTTACCAATTCCCTAATCTTCCTACTTAGATCATCTGGTAAGCTCTAAAAACCTTGCAATGATTTAACTAATATATAAGTAGGCTTCAATGATTGGGGTCTATTATTTACATCAAACCTTGAGACTTTATTCATAACATCTAGATCATTTTCCCTAGGGATCCAATTTTCAATTATTGGAATCACTATCCCTTGATCCCTATCAATATTCTTTATTGCTTCAAATAGCAAAGAATAGAAAGAATGTATAGAGGGCGGTTTATTATCCATCTTTTGATTTAAATGCTCCAAAACAATGGTAACAATTTATTTTTATTTTGAAAGAAAACCTTCCTCTTTTACCCTTAGTGATGTCTGTAATTGATCAATTTTCTACATGAGCTACCTCTTTGTTGGATCAACATAACACTCTGTTTCTTCATCAACTTGTTCTAGAGGAGGGGTAAGAGTAGGATTTTGAATGGGAGACCCTGGTGTAGAAACATTTGGAGAAGCAAGAGGCATTTAACCTATTGTGGGAGGTGATGTGTTGGTTCCTAGAGCATTGGATGTTTCCCTAGTATGTCTATACTTGAACCTTTCTACTTCAATTTACAGCTCAACATTCCTCTGTTGCATTTTACTATATTTTTCAATTAAAATGTTATACTTCTCCATTAGACTCTTTCTTTCAGCCTCCTCCCTTTCAGTAGTCTTTATTATTAATCCTCATTTGAAATATGGATTAATATTAGTAATGTCTGGCTTTCTTCCTTATGGAGCCAATGCCCAAATTTCCAAGGTCTCATATTCTTCACTAAAGGTAGAGTTTTGTAATGCTGCCTTAACTTCTTCTTTAGAATCCTAAAAAAGATTCTTAGAATTTATAATGGCATTGAAAGCCACTACATCTGTGATGTCCCATTCAGGGAAAATCAAAACACCAACCTGATTCACTAGTTGTCTTCCTTCTTCAAGAGTGATGTTTTTGAACTCTTCCATTGGTTCAACTTTCACTTCTTCATCATTCTCCTCATCTGACCTATCAAGCCTTAGTTCTCTTCTCTCCTTGCATTTATTTTGATATTCCTCAAATTTCATCCTCCATGCCAATTGCAAGAATACCAAAGTCTTTACAAATGCATTGTCATCTAAGAACTCCTTGCGAGCCTCCATTCTTTTATCCTACACACTCTTACCCTTCATATCCAAATCAGATAGAACCAATTCAGCTGACCTAGGAGGGCACGACATACCAACTTGCATGTCTTGATCAGTAATAATAATTTCATCTGTGAGATCCTCAGGTAGGTGATCAGTTCTTTTCCTCTTAGGGCTTGGATCAGGTGGTGGTGATGGGGGACTATGCTCTAGTGAATTTTTTAATTCAATAATTTTGATAGCCTAAGGTAATTTGAATTTTGGGCCTGGTCATGAAGGAGCCTTCATTATTTTCTTCCCTTTTTTGTCTACTTCCTCATCACTACCAGTATCCCTTTTCCTCCTATAGATGGGCCACCTTTCTGTAGGTTGACATACTAACCTTGTTTCAATTGGAATATCACGTTGTCCTTACATATCCAGACTTAGCCTTAAATTTATCTTTTTGGTTGTCAAGGTGTCCATTATCTCCTTGAAATTTTTCATTAAAAAATAAATTCTCTTGTGGTATGGAGTGAATTCCATCAATGGATCATACTTCAGATCCATTTCATGCACAAGATCTAGTAGCTTACTATAAGCTATCCACTTTTCCTTGTTCAATTCCTATCTATTTAAATCAAATTGATTCTTGATCAAGTCCTTAGGGAAATTGAACTCATGTGCAAATTTTCCACCTTTTATTCTTTGTCTGAAAAGTGCAAAGAAACCTTCAGGATCATGTTGTCGCCTTGGACCAAATCTCAAATGGTAATCAACAAAGAATTTGTCAAAATGTGTCTAGCCTCTCTTTGAAAATGTAAATTCAGACACTATTGTATAATCAAGGAATAATGTTCCCTTCCCCTTTCTAGTTAGGTTATCTTCATGAATAAACTCCATCTGCCACATAACTTCTACAAACCCTAGTCTTGGTGGTGCATTGTATGACAGTATGTGAGGGGTTCCTTGAAATCCATATATTCTCAGGACAGTGCTGACTGGATATGGGATAATGTCACCCCAGTTATGTAAAACCCTCAATTATGGTTTTCTCTCCTTCGGCCTAAGGAAATCATGCACCTCCTTAGGGATCCTAGGTACATTTACCATCAATCTAGCCCTCAATCTTGCAGCAAAACAATTATCAAATTTCACATAATTGGTGATTTCTTTATTATAGGATAAATCTGCAAACCATATCTGTACTGGCAATCTTTGTCCATTAACTGATTGTCTTAAGTTCATCTTCTTAGCAAAGAAATCAACATTCCTAAACAAGAATATATGCATCAACATGGAATACCAAAAGAATTGAGTACCAATATCACCATTTTGTAGCTTCGACAGTCCTTCATGTATCCTCTCCACCAAAAAAGAAGAAAAATCATATGTTACAGAGAAGTTAGGGTGTTGTATTTGCACCCCCATTAACATGTATGTAATTGACATTACTGCACCAGGGCTGAAACCCAAAATCTGACATAGTGAATAGAAAGTAGCCAGGAAAGGATTTTCAAAACAATTCAATCTGAAGGGTTCCTAGTCACTAGGGCTGACGTGAAATTGTGAATCTCCTGCCTTAACCAGATGAGGTGGAAACAACTTAACCCTAAAAAGAGATTTCAATTTTGTATACTCCTGCTTCATTTCTTCAAGATTAATAGGAACCAAGTCATCACTTGGCTCACTCAAATCAAAATTTTATTGGATAACATCTCTGTTAATTTCTAATAGAACCCCTCCATCATTATCTCTAATTACCTGTGTGATGGGGTCATATCTTTTGGCCATTGATCTAAGTAAGTCCACATCAGGGAATAAATTTGGAACAACTAGCTTTCCCATGTCGTACATCCATCCATTTGAAAAAGGATGAGACAAATTCCTCTGTCCATACCATAATCTAAACATTTCTAAGCCGATGAGTGGAACCCTAGCATCAACAATGTTGTAATTATTACACACCAAGCCCTCCCCTAGGATTTTCCATCGCATCAACACCAAACCTTTCCTACAATGTTACACTTCAATTGGCTATGACTAAGCAGAGATAGGAAATTACATAGTAAAAATACTACAATTCCTCACAATTTATGATTAAACAATAGCCCTAACAAAAGATTTTAATGAACTTAGTGAAAAGCATGGAAAACCCCCCCACTTCCCAAATTTAGGTGCAGAATGAGTGGGAAACAGAGAAAATTAACTCATAGATCTTTTCGCACAAACTCCAATTTCTGGCAGTAGCTGCTCGCAATTTCACCTTTGGCTATGAAACTGTTTTCACAAAATACTTGGATACTTTGTGATACAAATGAGATGAGTAAATTGATTTTATGTCGATCAAATCCTGCCAGTAGATGTCTCATCTTCCATTAAAGTCCACTCGCGGGCTGCAAGAAGGGCTCCAACCATAATTTGATACATATTTAAATTTGAGTTGTTGATCCTTCTGTTTGATCAAATCATCGACGACCATCTTCAAAATAGGCTTACATAATCACCAACATGGCAATAAAGGGACCCACTATGTCATACGCTATGAAGGAATGCCATTTGGCGATTTCCCGCAATATCGTAATCCTTTGATTTACCATGGCAGGATGGCGGGTACTGTCGATCTCTTTACCATAAATCCTGCTCCTTCAAAAATGGTCACCATCCTTTCCTTTAACTGTCAAGAAAATTTTCCCTTAAAATCATAACATTTGCATTGAAATAAAATGCATGCATCTTACAAGCGTATTAGTAATCCACCTTGTAATACATTTAAAACTGGTGAATGCTTTCTTCACTCCTTAGGCTTCATTCCTAATCGCGGGATGGCGGGCATCATCAATCTTGAAGAGACAGGTCATCAATAGTCACACAAATTTTGTCAATCTTGAAGGGCACATGGAACCTGCCTGTGATATCACAATCCCTATAATCCCTGATCACGGGATAGTGGGAGCCATTGATCTTGGATTCATATACAAATGCACAAATAAGAATTAGTAATTAAGAATTCTCTAGAACTAAAGTTATAATAAAAAATACAATCCTTAGCTTAATAATTTTTCTTGTTAGGGTTGGGATAAGAATTTAACAGGGCCAACCGAGACTTAGGAGATAAAACCCTACGGAGGAAATAAAGTATTAAAATCAAAGTTGGGTTTTAATTTTAATCCGATGACGTAAGCCTAAGCCATTAACTCTAGTGTCATTCTTGTAGCAGTTAGAGAACTTTGTGGGCTGAGTCTAATCAAGTTTGAGTGCTTGTCTGAGAAGAGAAAATGAGTAAGTCAGTAAGGAAGTTTGTTCATTTGAGCTCACAAAATCTTGGTCTTGCTATTTAGGAAGGTGCTTTGGTTGACAAGACCAAGCTTGTGCTCACTAGATGTAGTAGAAGGTTGCAATTCTAGGACGTTTTTGGTCAACTGGTAGATGAAAAAGGAAAGTAGTCTGTGAGCTCTATTACTAGTGTAGGTAGGAAAATAGGGTGTGGGCATGGTGCCTCTGGATGCCAACACTCACTCATTGACCTTACAAGCAACACTTCTAATGATGTAACCAAGACCGACTCTGAATATTGTTGGTATTTACCTCACTTCAATCACAGTCTACCCTCTAATGAGGAAGTGATATATGTGGTGCCATTGGCTATTAAAACCCAAAGCAGATGGACTAGAACCATATTTGGAAAGGACAAGAAAGAAGAGGAGGCTGAGGGTCTACCATATTGGGCAATAACTAGAAGTAGGCGTGTATATCGGGGTCTAAGTGTTGGTAAGGGTAGCGTGGTGGGTAAATAAGTTGTTGTGGTGCCTTCGTGGAAATTTGGTTGCCTAGTTTTTTTGCGTGGATAGCAACAAAGGGGACTTTGATGACAAATTGTGTTCCCTTTTCTTTTAGCTTTCCCCAGTTCATGCACTATTTTTTGTAAATTCAACATGTGGGAAGTTTTGAAATGAAAGTCAAATACAATGGAGATTTTGTTCAAATGAAAATTTGTGGTGAAATTATATTTGAGCCCGAAGCTTGTTGCTCCCTTGTCATATAAAAGGGAATTTAAGGCTCATTTTTAGGGAGAGAACTAATGAAAGCTCTAGCTAGGTTTTGAGTTGAGTATATGGGTAGAAAGATATCTATCCTTTGATGAGGAAGTGATATTTGTGGTGCCATTGGTTATTAAAACCCCAAGCGGATGAAATAGAATAGATAGCCTATTTTGAGTTTTGGATGAATATATGCAAATTATCTTAAATTGTATGCAAATATGACTTATAAGCATGAATAAATGTATAATTCTAATATATTTTCTCCCCTTATGTGGATTTGAGTGAATTTTGAATGAAATGTTAATGATGTTGTCATTCTTCTTTTGAGAATTTGTTCAATTGTGTGTCTATGTTTTTTCTTTTATTCAAGAAAATAAATTAAATGCTTAAATGGAGTCATAATTTTACAATTATTTACAAAGGATCTAATAACTAGTAGTATATTAGATAATTGAGCTCCATAATGCAAGGTATTATATGAGTAGTCCATTCTATTAAATTCTTGGGTCATTTCTACTAATGGTAAATGGGTCTATCTCTCTCCCCTTAACCCTAAACCCTTAATATTAGGTGTGTATTAAAACATTATCAAAGTATAAATTTTTGGAATTCTATTAGGAATTGAATGATAAATGATGATGAAGGGGAAAATCTAAGGCACTTTAATATTTTCAACTAAAAAGTTAAGAGTTCAATTAGGATGAGTGTTCACTTAGGGTTAGGTTTAGGGTTCAATTAATGTTCAATTTGGGTTAGGATTGAGGATGAGGTTGAGGTTTAATTAAGGTTATGAATTCAATAATAGTTCAAATAGGGCCAAGGTTAAGATTAGGGTTGGGGTTAAGGTTCAATTACAATAAGAATTAGTGTTAGGGTTAGGATTAGAGTTCAACTGTAGTTCAAAGTTAGGGTTATGGTACAATTATGACTATTGTTTAATAATTTTTCCCTTAGGGTTATGAATAGAGTTATGAAAATACAATTAGGGTTCAATTAGGGTTATGATTAGAGTTATGAATCTACAATTAGGGTTCAATTAATTTTCACTTAGGGTTTCTTTCTTGGGAGAAGTTTATTGAATGGTAAGTGTATTTTATAAAATTAATATGTTAAGAATTAGTTTTAGATAATACTACATGTGATTTTTCATATGGTATTAAATTGTAGATTAAAATTGATAATAGATTTCCTTCCTTCTTTTGCATTGTAAGCTACCATAATATATGGCCTTAAAATCCTATTCATATTTTGAGCTTTTCTAAACTATACAACACGACATCCAACAAAAAAAATTGTTATGCATTTTTTCCAAGCACAAATCCTTAGAATTCTTAATGTGTTACTTAGGTTAATTCTTTATTGCAATAAATAAATCAAACTAATATATATATTATGGATTTGAGGGAAAATATTAAAATATTTATATATATAGAAAATTTAAATGCAAGGGATTCAAGTACATACCTTTGCTTTTGTTAATGTTGATGAAGTGCCAAATTTGATGACATGATATAAAAACTGGAATATCTTTGTTATATGTTGAACTTGAAATTTTGTACAAAACTATAACTAACTCTACATCAAATTTGTGACTTTGGACCTATTTTGCATCAATAAATATGAGCTTTGACACATGCCTCCTAATCTAGCATACAATATGTACTTAAATGCTCAAAATAGTTGGGAGTAGTGTTGAGATTAGTGGATCTTTGGGAAGGTCCAATGCTTCACCTTGTATGTCTCCCTATATATAGAGGTAGAGATGAATATAGAATGAGAGAGGGATAAAAATAGATAGAGATATAGAGAGAGATAGAGGGAGAAATAAATATATAGAGACAGGGAGATAGAGGGGGGATATATATATATATATATAGAGAGAGAGAGAGAGATATGGCAAGATAGAGATATAAGTAGATATAGGGAGAGGGGAGAGAGAGAGAGAGATAAGTAGAGAAAGATATTAATATTTTATTTTTTGAAAAATATGTAATTTTTTAACCATTTTCCTATATATTTAGTATTAAGATTTTTACATCTTTTAACAATTCAATATATAGTACAAATAAAATATAGTTAATAATTTAATTAACTAGCATACCTATATTAATTAATAATATATGTAAAATACACCGAGAGTTATCTTTATCAAGATGCCTATTGAGTTGAAAAAATGCTTACATTTTCATGAATATGAATTTGGAAAGCAATCAATTTGATTTCATTATTGTTTGTGTCATTGTTTATCTCAATTCCCATATATAAGGGTACACATTGAAATTTGAAATCATACCAACTTTTCTATAACAACAATCAACCAAGAACAATAAATTTAAAAGCAAAAATGTTCATCAATCATTAAATTTAGTCTTGACAACATCAAAGAAGTATATCATGACAAAATAACATTAACTAACTTAGATATATTTGTTGTAAAGGACCTTTTGTATAATGTGTGAAAACTTAACATCATGTTGTTTTTCATGCTTCAAAATGTTCAATTCTTTTGTTGTTACACCCATAATTTCTTCTGCCACTTCTTCAAAAGTTGTAATCCAAGTGAATGAAGTATGGTCTACCACTTTGCATTGAAGTATATATTTATAATCACATTTAGGGAAAGTTTTATTACATCTTCCACAATACCACTAACCATTTTCATTAGTGTTTACCTTCTTTTTGCAGTGCCTATCTCCAATTTTCAATGGGCATGTTGTATAACAAATTTTTTCTACCTTAATGAACTTTAAGGTAGCTTTTATCACTATCCAATAAGGTTTACCAGAGTTGGCAAGGTCTTGATCCTATATTTGTGAGATACCAGGGTTAGGAACAAATAGGGTTAGGGTTGGGGTTCAATTAGGGCTAGAGTTTAGTTATGGTTAGATTTCAATCAGGGCTAGAGTTTAATTAGGGTTAGGATTCAAGAATAACATGATATTGCAAAAAATATAATAAATAAAAGAATATAAATAATTGTACATAAGCCATCAAAAGTCTAAATATACCTATCTTATCTTTATAAAAAAATAAAAATCTTTAAAATGACTAAAAATTATTAAAACTTATTAAGCTCCATGAAAAAACACTACCTTCCATATAAGAGTATACAACATGATACTTATAGAAAACAAATTATGTAGGATACCAAAAAATTGTTAAAAAGATAAGATAAGATAAAATTATATATGAAATTAATCATATTAATTTCATAGTTAAAAAGATAATTCTATGGATCTTTAAATATACATATATAATAATCTTTAAATATTTATTTAAAAAAATATATATTATATTTTATAAACTTATACATTAATTTTTTTAATATTTAAGTTATACTAAAATCTAAGATGTTCAATATTCATTATTATTTTTAAATTATAATATTGATTAAAGATATATACTTATATTTATAAGATTTAAAATCAATAATGAACTTAGAAAATGCTAAATCAATCAAAATTGTTTCTATTATCCAAAATACTATATAAGTAAATTATAAACTATTATAATATAATATTTAAATTTTATATTTCAAATGTTAAATAATTCTAATGTTAAATTTTTATAATTATAAACTTACCTTTTAATGATGTTAGTAAGTGTTGACGTGTGTCTTGGCACAACAACATGCAAACAGAATATTGCTACCCTGCTTCTCTTGAAAGAGAAAGACAACACATGGATGCCTTAGCTAGCAAGGTCTTTGTAGTTGGGTCTCAACTGTGTTGATGTCCCTCAACAGTCATTCGTTTGAAGTCTCCCCAATTTCCTCTTGTTCTCATTGAACTCCTTTTGCTTTGGCGTGACCTTCGCTCTTCGGAGAGACATTATAATGAAAGGGGAACCCTTCGGAGAAACCCCCAACTATAGGGTAGATATCTCCTCGAAACAAATCCATCTCGATGAACTCAAATTTCATGTTGGCAAGACCCTCGAACTTCGGCCAGAACTCTTGGCGCACATCTTTCTTCTCCTCGAGGGGATAGCCTATCAGTGTGACACTTCTTAGTCACCGAGACCTCCTGGCGAGAGTCTAAATTTTCCCTAAAAACCCTTGGGGAACCTTTGTCGACCAAACTTATGGCGATATCTCCTTCATGTCGGCGGGACCTCAGCATGTCGTCCAAACTTCATGCTGAAGGTGAACCACTCTCCCTGAAGACAAACCTTCCTCGACGTGACTTCTTTCATTCGGCTAGAAATTATGCTGAAATGACAACCTTTTTCCGGCTCATGTTGTTGCCAAGACCTCCCTTTAGTCACACTGATATGCATCCTTTCATCTGACATGTGTCACTGTAACATCCTCTTATCAGGGAGACGTCCTATAGTCACCTTTTGTTTGGTCAAGGAATCTCCATAGGTTCACTTTCTTGGTCACCATGACAAAACGGGTCGAAAAGACTACAAGACCTCTCATCAATAGACCCCCTTTTGGTGCCTTGTTGGTGAGACTTCAATATTTCACCAAGACATCTCTCTGCCACGATAGTTTCTCATCAAAAGGTATATCTTTATTGGTGGTCGGTGAGACATGAGGCTTTCGGAAAGATCACATACCAAAGATACAACTCTTGTCGAAGTGTTAACCTAGTCCATGGTAGTCGGTGAGACATAATGAAGTCACTGAGACTTCACCCTGAAGTCAAAATCTCTCACCGATATGCTTTCTCCCTGTCGTCAGTCGGTGAGACAAAGATATCACCGAGATCTTTCTCTGAAGGAAACTTTCATAGCAATGGGAATCTCCCAGTCGTTAGGACAATGATCGATGTCCTTCTGACATGTGTTTGCATATGAACTCCACTCGTCGTGACATCCTCAAGGTCTTGCTGATAGGTAACATAGATGCCTACTGAAAAAAATGCACTGGTAGTCGGCAAGACATCTGTAAGGTCTTGCTGACTTTCTTCTTAGAGGAAAATTGTGACTAACTGGATTGAGGAATGTCTTCCAACTGAGCTCCCCTGGAAAACATCACCATGTGTGTGATTTAATCCTACAAATTTGATCAAAGGACAGTTGAAGAACAATCACACAAATTTGATCCCCATATGGGACACATGTCATCTGCACGCGATATCGCCATCCTACAATTCCTGATCATGTGATGGTGGGAAACCATTGATCTTGAAGGCATTTTGATTGATGGCAGCGTGAATTTCATCCTTCTAAAAAATAAAACATTCATTAAAGAGAAAGGGGACATTACTAGGTGGGTGGAAAATTTCCTCGGGCCCCACCTTGTACATTCCACGTGGCAGCCACTCGTGATTTCACAATCAACCAAAGCACCATCACGGGATGGCGAGGAACAACTCAGATCAAAGGATAGTTGATGAACAGTTGCACAAATTTGATCCACATATGGGACACGTGTCTCCCACCCACGATATCGTCATCCTACAATTCCCGATCACGGGATGGTGGGCAACTGTTGATCTTGAAGGTATTTTGATCGATGACAATGCAAATTTCATCCTTCTGAAAAATAAAACATTCATTAAAGGGAAAGGGGACATTACTAGGCATATGGAAAACAATGACATAAGTTTTTTTAAAACCGTTCAGCACAGGCCAACCAGGACTTAGGAAAATAAATCCCGTGGAGGAAATAAAATATTAAGACCAAAGGGACTAGGCCTAGATGAAACGATGGGCATAAGATATTTTTAAAAGGCTTCAAAAAAGGTAACGGAAAAATAGATCCCGACCAAGGCATTACATAAACAAAAGGGTTTAAGATGAAGACAAAGCTAAAACCCCAGTCCTAAGAAATTTTCCAACACCATGAAAGACCAGTGACATAAGGTAGGGCATGAGTGAAACATTAGGAACAAAATTTAAAGTTCCATTAGTACAAGCAATGGATAATTTTATATTAATAGTTTGTCCTATTACAAATATAAAAGGTGAGCACAATAAATAACATGTATTTTCCCATTAAATGTGAAGGATTTTCAAAAACTTTTAGTGTTCAACTATTAGTCTATTTTTGTTCAATATAAGTTGTATTTTAAATCATTATATGTTGTTTTTATAACAACACAGATTTTTTGTGTTAAACTATTAGTCCATATGTGTTGTTTTTATAAAATAGAACACAGAGAACAAAACATTGAAGTTCCATCACTACCCATAACCCTAAACCCTAAACCATTAACCCTTAACCCTTAAACCCCAAACCCTTAAACCCTCTACCCTATCTCTCTCTCAAGTCTCTCCCTCCTACCCCCTCTCCCTCTCTCTCTCTCTATCACTCACCCTCTCCTCTATCTCTATCCCTCCACCCTTAACCTTAAACCCTTAAACCATCTACCCTCTACCCTTAACCCTCCCTCCCTCTATCTCTCTCCCATTCCCTCTCTCTCTCTCTCTCAAGTATCTTCAATATCCTACCCACTCTCCCTCTCTTAGGTCTCTCTCTCACTTACTCACTCCCTCTATCTATCTCCCCTTAACCCTAAACCCTAAACCCTAAACCCTAAACCCTAAACCTTAAACCCTTAAACCTTCTATCATCTACCCTCAACACTCTTCCCCTCCCCCTTCTCTCTCTCTCAAGTATCTTCAATATCCATCAGAAGGTGTCGTACACTTCTCTTAACAAGATACCCAAAGGTTTTGGACTGGGTTGTGATGCTCATAAACCTTCACAACACTTAGGGGCACAACAATCGCAAGGTATAAGGAGAAAAATCTCAACACTAATGAATGAATGGATGTTGGTTCATGTTGGGTTGAAAAAAAATGTAAGTGAGGGGGTTTGACCATGTCAATGCCTTAGGTCATGGAGAGCCAAGAGTGGAAGGCTTCCCTAACTTACCTCACTCTAAGGGGATGTTTCAAATGAGGGACTAGAATGATGAGGGCTATAAGGCCCTACAACCACTCTTCAAACCTGAAATCTAAAATGGGTCTAGGTGAGCTATTTTTTGGGTTCAAGATTCTACCTTAGCTAGCTCTATTCTCGTGGATAGAAGTGTAGCTCCAAGATGACAATGTGGTGCGTTGGCATCTCTTAGGTGCATGGGTGTCTGTACAAATAGAGGACCAAAATCACAATATGAACTACTAGAAAACAAGTTGATGACCTAGCTAGTCACTTCTAAGAGAAAAAAATAGAACTACGAAGTAGGAAAGATACAAATCAATGTGATAAAGTAATTATCTGAAGGATAAGGTGACAAAGATAATCTCACAAAGATGCTCATTCACCAGCTAGCTCCAAATACATGATAAAGAAGTAAATAAATAAAGTACATGAATAACACTAAAAAATAGTATAAAGTTACTCAACCAAATCATAAAGGAGAGGAGTGAAAATGTTACCACCTCCACCAAGAGCTCACTAGCCATTGATGGAGAAATAGAGCTTGAAAAATCACCATAGTCTCAACTATGATGAAGAGAGGTGTTGAAAAACCTAAAGCCCCTACTACAATGGCTTGTTCCATAATTTATTTATGGAGTTGATGGAATGTTTTTGCTACTACTATGAAGTGCCAAATTTCTACTTAGAGTTAAGAATGAAGTTGAAGTGCTTGAGAATGCAAAAAGAGATTGTGTAGAAGATGAAATGAATGAAGTAAGAGTGGTTTTGAAGGTGGGATGAGAGAAATTGCCAGTTTTTGGGTTGGTTGTTCGAAGAGGGATGTTACAAACTAACTCCAATGGGAATTGTAGTACCTATACCAGCTTCAAATGTAGGAATCTATTAGGGACATAAGCACACCACGTGGGCACCCCCAACAAATATTCCTCTACCAATGAAAAATATGAATGCCAAGTGGAATGAAGGCAACTTGTTGATGTGGAATTTTTCCTTCGGATTTTGTTTTCTAAGGTGAGGAAGTGTAAAATGGGAATTTGCATAAGGGGTGCAAATTCATTCCTATACAAAAATTTTGGGCTACTTTCTGGTCATGTTTGGATTCCTTAGCTCCCATCTTATTTATTTCAATCCTTGCTTCAAAATATCTCATTTTCATCTTAATCCAAAAGTCTTTAAATTTAGGGGTTTTGATAAATTCATCATCTTCCAAGAACTTGAGATTTGCAACTACCCTACAATCCTCATGCATTCCTCTTTCTCCATGTACCTCAACATCAGCTCTACCTTCAAGCCTATGGTCTTCAGTTTCAAGCATAGGTTGGTCCACTTGAACATCATCCTTGAAATATCTTAACACATTAATTGATTCTTCTATATCTCCAACCTACTCACTTATTTCATAGGAAACAATTAGGTTTGTCTCTTGTGTCTTTTATTTTTTAGATGGTGGTTGTTTAGGAGGTGATCTTGGAGAAGCATGACATACTGAAACAATATCTATAGTTGGTTTTGTAATTACAATACCACTTGACCTTTTGGTATAAAATTTGGTAGGTATCCCCATCTTTGCTACAAACTTATCATATATTTCATTAAACTTATCAATCATCATATTAATCCTCTCAAGAGGATCTGCTTCATCTATGAAATTCCCCAAGCAATCACTATGCTTCTTCTTTCTTTCTTCCTTAAGTCTTTTCATAATTTTCCATTTTCTCCTCCTCTCATATACCTCTTGAGGAGTGAAATTTTTTTTTATTACATATTTATAATCAATTTGGTGAGTAACCATAGCCTTGTTAAGGATGGTGTGTCTTACAAAATTCAAGTGACCCTTATGGTGAAAATCTCTTTCCTTTCCAAACTCTAAAGATTACGTTATTTTTAGATAATTCTACAACTCTTCAAGTGTATCAGATTCCACTGATAGTTCCCCACATGTTTTCAAAGTGGGTAGAAATGTACCCTCCCTTTTTTTAATCATGAAATCCTTTTCCATCCATAGAATCTTCCACATGAACTCTAAAAAGGATAATTGAAGGGGGACAAAATTTGGCAGTATATGTGGGGCTTGTGGGAATCCATAAATCTTGATTATTGTGATGTCTGGTAGAAAAAACCAATCACCAAAGTTATGAGTATGGACTTGACCAGGTTTCAAAGCCAAAATTATTAATATTTGTAGCACAAGTGTGTGTAGTATTGGTGGTTGGAGGCCATGAACTATCATAATTCTATACAAAAATTCATCATGGAATATCACATAATTTGAATTCTTACATCTATTGTCCCATTTATAACACCATCATTGCATTGGAAGTAAATTCCCCTACTTTTCAATCTTACCCAAACACATCCTTTTGCTTAATCCATATTTATTTTCATATAATATCAGGTGGCACAAAAAATAAATTTTCTTGAATGTTATGGGGGCTCTATTTTCCTTGAGTTGTATAAATCCTTCATGCAACGCTTTCTCAAGATATGAGGAAAAATAACATTCAATTCTCTTCTCAGGGTTTTGAATCCTCATATCCATCATCATTAAACTAACTATCATTTACTCTTCTTCATCTATCCCAAGTACTTGATGAAGAGCAAAGTAATTTTTCTTGAAATAGAATTAGAAATATGAGATATCAAATGGTTCAGTAGCAAAAGGGGATATATGAATCATGTTGTTCACACCCCTTTTCATGTAAATGGGGACTTCATCACTTCTATGGGTTCTCCTCAATCTTGTATATTCTTCTTGACTTCTTTACAAATAGATTTTAGTCAGGGCTCATTTTTTTAGGTCAAAACATTAAATGATAACCACCTTAGTCAACACAACTAATGGTGAACCATCTGGTAATCTCATAGACCTAGTAGTAGGATGATAACTCTGAGCCAATACTCTGATGAACCCTACATCTATAAGAACATTTTGGATAGCTAACTTTTCCAAATATAATTCCCATGGATTTGAAACTAGAATCTTTCCCTCCCTTTTTTCATAAAAGTACCAAAAAATTTCCCACCTAGAGAGAGGGATAAGGGAATCTCTACAACCATGAGCCACATCATTAAAAAATTTCTTAAATCCCATCTCAATTGACTCAAGGAGTATATCCAGGATATACTATTGTAAGGATATATTTTTAACCTTAGATTCTTCTATTTTAATTTCAAGTTCTTTCTTTTTGAGTGACATAATGTCATTTTTAGTTTTATATTCTTTCTTCGTGGGTGACATAATGTTTAACAATCTTACTTTTCTTATACTTCTGAAATGCAGAATTCCAAACAATCTTGTACTTGCAAAAATTACTTCACAGTTTAACTATCTTCTCCTATACTTCTAAAATGTAGAATCCCAAAAAATATTGTACTCATAAAACATAATTCACAATGAGTTCTATGCACTTATTTGGGTTACAATGGTTGCGAAGCTTAACCTCCTTGAAACTCCTAGCTCCCCACATGATATTTTTTACATGAATACAAAGATAATGTCAAATTCTTGGTTTAATGGCTTATGAGCTTAGTCATGTCAACATTAATATCAAACTTATGTATAATATTTTTCTCATATTTCAAGTTTGAACATGTACCATTGATTTTACAAGATCAGATGGTTGATGTGATTCATGCATTTAATACTGCTTTATTGCCAACACTTTCTATAACTGTTATGGGATAGAGGGGTGATGCAGGAGCATCCAGTGGTGTAAGGGAAATCTTGCATCACCCAAAAAAATTTTGGATACCCTTTTCATCATAATGAAATTCCCAATTTACGGTTTTCATTTTCTATTCCTGGGTTGAAAGATATTGCAGCTTTAGTTTCCCAGATTTGCACTTGAAAATCTTCCGAGTTAGATTTGAGGAACTTAGAGTTCCCAGATCAGCCTCGAAACTTGCCAAAATTGGTGTAGAAAATTTTAAGCGTGTTCTTGACTTTGAGACCTTTCCAACGGTTCAAACGGTTCACGAATCAGAGTCCTAAATCAAAAGTTATGGCCCCGAGAAGTTGGTGCACTTTCTAGAAGATACAATTGCAAATGTTCTTTTGAAATTTGAACTTCAAGTTGTAATTTTTTCAATGCCAAACCACCTAAACTCAAAATTGAATGTTGTTTTGGCTCCAAAATAAAGAGGAGCTCTATTTATGGGCGGGTTTCTAATTTTTGGGTAGCTTTTTTGGGGACAAGATCGCATATTATGAAAGGGTGATTCTGTAGCTTTCTGTAACTTGCATGTGTTGTAGAACTTGGGGATTTGAGATCCTCTGCATGTAAGAAGCTCCATTTTCTGAATAATAAAATTATTCTCTTGTTTGTGGGTTATTTTCTAAGTCTCGGGTTGCACCCTCATCAAGTGGTATCAGGCGGGTTTTCTTGTACGGATCAGGCCGTTTTTCACACACAGGTGGTGTGGGTGAGAGAAATGTTGGTGGAAGAGATGCACTGGTAGCCCTCTAGAGACAGATTGATGCGTTACAAGAGCAGTTGAGAAGAGGGTTAAACCCAAGGGAGGAAAGTGAGGATGAAGGAGAGGAAGAAGGTTCAGATGTAGAAGAGGAAGAAGAAGCAATTGATCAAGACCAATTGCAGCTAATAAGGGCCATTTCAAAGATCGGGAAAAGACCCAGAGCAGAAGTCCCCAGTTATTCTGGAAGTCTGAACCCAGAAGAGTTGATCAACTGGATCAATGAGCTAGAAGAATATTTTGAGTATGAGGAAATAGAGGACCCAGATCGGGTTAAGTTTGCAAAAATGAAGCTGAAGGGCCATGCAAATATTTGGTGGAAAGAGATCTAGTTGGAAAGAAATCGAAGAGGAAAATGAAATATCACCAGATGGGATCGCATGGTAGAGGAACTGAAGAAGCAATTCATACAGTGGACTACGAGTTAGATCTGTTGAAGAATTTGCAAGGGTTGAAGCAAGGAAGTAGATCTATGAAAGAATATACTAAATAATTTCACAAGATAATCATCAGAACGGGCCACATAGAGGCCAATAAGGAGAAGGTAGCCCGATACCTTAATGGGTTACGATCAAGCATTCAAGAGGAGTTAAGCCTAGTCAAAATGACCACCATTGAGGATGTGTATTAGTTTGCTCTGAAGGTAGAAGAGAAGCTGAACAAAAGATTTGATTGCAAGAAAAAAGGATGAGGAGGTCAAAGTGGAAGGGGCAGTGGAAGACCTTCAGGAAGCCGAAATGATGATGAAAAGAAAAGTGAAGATGTGGGTACCAGCCGAAGCCAAAGGAATGAGAACTTCTACTGCCCTCGTGATCAAAATAGTGGTGATAAAAGAGGTAGAGGATGAGGGAGATATGGACAAGGATCTGGAAGAGGTGGTTTCAAAGGAACATGTCTCCAGTGTGGTGAAGAAGGGCATCGAGCCTATGAATGTCCACAACACAAAGGAAGGGCAGAAAAAAGGCCAGAAGGTCATGGAATGGTTGCGCATGCAGATGAGGAGGCCCAATCTAAACATTTAGATGATGCTGAAAGGGGAGAAGCCCTAGTGATTAGGAGAGCCCTGGTGACTGAGGAAAAGGAACCAGAACAGAGGAAGAATCTATTTTGCACAAGGTGCAAGTGTGAAGGAAAATGTTGTGATGTCATTGTTGATGGTGGGAGCAACGATAATCTGGTGTCAGAAGAGATGGTCACAAAGTTGAAACTAAAGAGGGAAAGGCACCCACATCCATATCGGATTGCCTGGTTGCAAAAAGACCACAAAGTTTTGGTCAATGAACAGTGTCTAGTAAAGTTCAAGATCGGGAGCTACCATGATGAGGTACTCTGTGATATCATCCCCATGGATGCATGTCACATGTTGTTGGGGAGGCCATAGCAATTCGATAGGCGAGCTATACATGATGGCCATGCAAACACTTATTCCTTGACAAAGGATGGGATTCATCACAAGCTGAAACCCCTGAAGGAGACCAAAGAAAAGGTATGTAGTAGTGCTAGAATTTGTTATGTAGATGGAAGAAATTTTTTAGAAGGCATGAAGCATTAGCATGTGTGTTATGCATTGATTCCTAGAGTGAGTAAGGAGGATAGTGAGAAGGTTCCAGAAGAAGTTTCTGGGATGTTGGATGAGTTTCAGGATATTGTTTCTAATAATGTACCCAAGGGTTTACCATCAATAAGGAAGATCAGTCATCAGATTGACTTGATTCCTGGAGCCAGTTTTCCAAATAAAGCGGCCCATAGAATGACTCCAGTAGAAAATGAGGAGTTGAACAGACAAATTCAAGAGTTGTTGAGAAAGGGTTTGATACAGGAGAGTTTGAGTCCATGTGCAGTACTTGTAGTACTAGCACCAAAGAAAGATGGGGAGTGGAGGATGTGTACAGATTCTTGAGCCATAAACAAGATAACAATCAAATACAAATTTCCCCTGCCAAGGATGGATGACCTGATGGACTATTTGAGTGGAGCTCAATACTTCACAAAGATTGATATGAAGAGTGGATATCACCTAATCCATATTCGAGAGGGAGATGAATGGAAGACTACCTTCAAGACCAAAGAGGGCCTATATGAGTGGTTAGTCATGCCTTTTGGGCTAACCAATGCACCGAGCACATTCGTGCGGCTCATGAACGAGGTACTAAAAGAATTTTTGGAAAGTTTTGTTATTGTGTATTTAGATGATATTTTGGATTTTAGTAAGACGTTGGATGAGCATCTGATGCATATTCGGAGATCCTTTGAGAAGTTAAGAGAAGAGAAACTATTGATTAATATGAAGAAGTGCAGTTTTGTGAAGAGGGAGTTAGTGTACTTGGGGTTTGTAGTCTCAACAGAAGGTCTCAAGATGAACCCAGAGAAGGTGAAGGCTATTTTGGAATGGCCTACACCAAGAACTACTACCGAGGTGAGATTTTTCCATGGTTTGGCTAGTTTTTATAGAAAGTTCATTAGAAACTTCAGTAGTATTTGTGGACCCCTGACTAAAATAATGAGAGGGGATAGAAAAGAATTCAAGTGGAGCAGTGGAGCAGTAAAAATTTTTGAACTGTTGAAGCAAAAGGTGACAGAGCAACCTATTCTAGCCCTCCCAAATTTCAATAAGGTGTTTCAGGTGGATTGTGATGCCAATGGTTGTGCCATTGGAGCAGTGTTGAGCCAAGAAGGTAAGACCATTGCCTATTTCAGTGAAAATTTAAATGATGCCAAGAGAAAATATTCTATATATGATCAAGAATTTTATGCAATAGTTCAAGAATTAAAGAAATGGAGACATTATTTGTTTCCAAAGGAATTTGTTCTATATACTGATCATTATGCCTTGCAGTACCTAAATAGTCAAGGAAAATTAAATCAGAGGCATATGAAATGGGTAGAGTTTTTGCAGAGTTATACCTTTGTTTTGAAACATAGGAATGGGAAGTCAAATAGGGTTGCAGATGCCTTAAGTAGGAGGCATACATTGATGAAAAAAATGAAGATTGAAGTGCTTGGGTTCAATGAACTTAAGACATTGTACACAAAAGATCCTGATTTTGCAGAGGCTTGGAAAGCTTGCAAGGAACCTATTACAGTGGATAGGACAAGGTGGCTGGATTTCATAATCCAAGATGGCATGTTATTTAAGGGAAGTCAATTGTGTATTCTGAGGAGTTCCATGAGAGAGAACTTGATAAAGGAGAATCATAGTGGAGGAATGTTAGGACATTTCAGTCGGGATAAGACCATTGCCATTATCAGTGAGCATTATTATTGGTCTCAGTTGTCACAGGATGTGAAAATTTTTGTACAAAGTTGCAGGGTATGTCACATGGCTAAAGGAGTGAGTCATAATACAGGCTTATATCAACCCTTACCTGTCCCAGAGAGGCCGTGGGAGGATATAAGTATGGACTTTGTTCTTGGTTTGCTAAGGACACAACAATGGAATGATTCAGTCTTTGTGGTGGTTGACTAGTTTTTGAAGATGGCACATTTCATTCCGTGTCAAAAGACCCATGATGCACTCCACATTGCTAACTTGTTCTTCAAAGAGGTGGTGAGGCTACATGGTCTGCCAAAGAGTATTGTTTCAAATCATGACACCAAATTTGTGGGGTACTTTTGGAGGACTTTGTGGAAGAAGTTGAAAACATAGTTGAAGTTTAGTTCTGCACACCATCCACAAACAGATGGGCAGACAAAGGTTGTTAACAGGAGTCTGGGTAACCTACTAAGATGCTTAGTAGGAGATAAACCCAAGGGATGGGACTTGATCTTACCCCAGGCAAAATTTTCTTACAACAATTCTTTCAACAGAAGCACTGGTAGATCACCATTCCAGATTGTGGATGGAGGTAGTCCCAGAACAGCTCCAAAATTGAGGAAGATGGATCAAGAGAAGAAAATAAGTGTTGAAGCTGAAGATTTTGCAGAACACATCAAGGATATACATGAGAAGGTAAGAGAACATATTAACAAGATGAATATGCAGTATAAGGCTAAGGAAAATTAGAAGAGGAGGTATAAGGAGTTCCAGATTGGTGATGAAGTGATTGTCCACTTGAGGAAAGAAAGGTTTCCAATGGGAACATATAACAAATTGAAAATGAAGAAGTTTGGTCCCTGTAAAATTTTGAAGAGGCATGATTCAAGGAATGCATATGAGGTAGAGTTGTCGGATGGTTTCAACATTTCCCCTATGTTCAACATTTCAGATTTGACAGAGTATCATGAAGGTGGCATAGAGGAAGTACCAACAATGGAACAGTGTGGGATTCTAGCACCTACTTCAGAAAAAGAGGAGATTGAAGAAATCTTGGATAGTCGTGTGGGAAGGAGTAATAGGAACAAGCAGTATGAAGAATATCTAGTGAAATGGAAAGGAAGGCATGTTGAAGATTCATCCTGGTTGCCCAAGGTAGAGGTTGACCATTTTGGTTTTCCTCCACCATCTGAGACGTGACAGGGTCACTTCTCAAATTACCCTGGGTGTCTAATGCAGGAGCATCCAGTGGTGTAAGGGCAATCTTGCATCACCCAAAAATAGTTAAATTTCAAGTTTCTTGGTTTTTAGATGTTTTTACATTTTTGGATACCCTTTTCATCATAATGAAATTCCCAATTTACGATTTTTATTTTCTATTCCTGGGTTGAAAGATATTACATCTTTAGTTTCCCAGATTTGCACTTGAAAATCTTTTGAGTTAGATTTGAGGCACTTAGATTTTCTGGATTGGCCCCAAAACTTTCCAAAATCGGCATAGCCAATTTCAATCACGTTCTTGACTTTGAGACCATTCCAACGGTTCAAACGGTTTGCGAATCGAGTCCTGGATCAAAAGTTATGGCCCCGAGAAGTTGGCGCACTTTCTAGAAGATACAATTGCAAATGTTCTTTTGAAATTTGAACTTCAAGTTATAATTTTTTCAGCACCAAACCGCCTAAACTCAAAATTGAATGTTGTTTTGGCTCTAAACTAAAGAGGAGCTCTATTTATGGGCGGGTTTCTAATTTTTGGGTAACTTTTTTCAGGACAAGCTTGCATATTATGAAAGGGTGATTCTGTAGCTTTCTGTAACTTGCATGTGTTTTAGAACTTGGGGATTTGAGATCCTCTGCATGTAAGAAGCTCCATTTTTTGAATAATAGAATTATTCTCTTGTTTGTGGGTTATTTTCTAAGTCTCGGGTTGCGCCCTCATGAAGGGGTATAAACTTCTATACCACATGCTTCTTTGCATTTCACTGTGGGGTAGTGGGATCATTATATCTATACTACAATCTTTAATTTTTTAACTAGTGGTACTATGGTTTACATTTGTGACATAGATTTTAGGAACCTGAAATGTTAGGCTCTCTTCCTAAGATTTTTCACCTAGAAAGAGAGAGATTTGGTTCCTAAAATGCTTATGCACATTCAAATTAGGATGTTTTCAATGTTATGTTATGTAAATTAACTAATATAAATACAATTTATTGATTAAAGTGATCTAAAATGAATGTTAAAGTGCAATTTAAGCTATGTTTAAAAACACATTGTGATATACAAACAACTATAAAAGATGAAGAAACTGAAATAAATATGCAGAACAAAAGGTACTAGGTCAAATTTGAGTGCATGTGGATGTTGTATGAACTTATTGAAGTGTCCAGGATGCTGATGAAATTTTCTAATTTTTCATAGTGGGACTCATTCACCAAGGGTGAAGAATTAGTCCTCCTACTGTTGAAAATGTGTCAAGAACTTATTTTTGAAAGTCGGGAGTTGATTTCTGACAAAATGCAGATTTTAAAATTTTAGGTGGGACTCATTCACCAAGGCTTGTGAATCATTCCTCCCCAATATTTCTAGAAAACAAAGAGACAACACTGCTACTCCAAATTTGGTAATGTCTAAATATTAGGTTGTCGAGGTCAATTATGTAGAAAACAGACAGAACAAACTCAAAATGCTTGAAAAGATGATGAGTTGAATTGAAGAGCCTAGTTGACTTGAATTCCAATTTTCAACACCTT
The DNA here is from genome assembly GCA_007258455.2 of Sequoia sempervirens. Taxonomy (NCBI): domain Eukaryota; kingdom Viridiplantae; phylum Streptophyta; class Pinopsida; order Cupressales; family Cupressaceae; genus Sequoia; species Sequoia sempervirens. The sequence continues at coordinate 129,247,720 of VDFB02000017.1, forward strand.
TAAACTTGTTAAATATAGAAAACAAAGCTAGAAATACACATGCACAAAGGGGAAAAATGTTGGGGGATTAGTGAATAGGGGTTTTCCTTGGTCAAACCCCACTTTGGTAATCAAACCCAATAGAAATGATTGAAATGTGAAGGAAATGATAAATGAATAACATGAAAGTATTAAAAAATTACCAGATCCTTGAATATGGAAAGTTGAAGTGATTTCAATGGCTGCTCCAAAGTGCTTGAAAAGTGCTTGAAGATTGCTTGAATGACTTGAGATCATGAATGCTTGAATGAGGGGATATAAACTAAAGTTAAAATCACATATTTATACAAATATTGTGCCTTATTATTTGTTCATACCTCATCATAGGCTAACATGAAGTGAATTTGAACAAAATCCTGAAAGAAATTTTGAAATATTTTGAATTTGGGGCCAAGGGGGACTCATTCCCCACCCTTGGCGAATGAGTCCCACCTAGGACCCAAAACCAAGTGTTGGGTATAATGTTGTCTTTAATGTTGTTTTTCAGGATAAGACCCAAAAATAAACTTAATATAAGCATATGAGGGAATAAAGAAACAAAATAAAGCATGAGAAGGGTGTAAATAGTGAAAATATGCCTAGAAAAGCATGATCTTGTTACAAGACTTTACAACACTTCAAAATAGGACTTGTTAATGAATGAAAAGGTGTTTTTTAGGTGAATTTCATTAAATAGAGTCTAGAAAAATGTAGAAATTTCTTACAACACTTCACAACACCTTCACAAGATGTCGTTCTTTGAATTTTAGCACCAAAATAAGCATATTCAAGCCAAGATACATCATAAAATCAAAGCAACATAGTTCCAACACTATGAAACAAGACCTAAAAGACCATAAAAATGAAAAGGGTCCATTTTTCAATGGCACAACACTAATGGTCACATATGGCTTACTACCATACCACATGCTTTGTCACATCCTTCTATGGTATAGTAGTTCATAGCACACTAACACATGCCTTTATGATCTTCCTCGCGAGATGGTAGGTTACCCCGCTATACCACACCCTTAATTTTTCATTCTCATGGTATGATAGTTTATGATGTATTTAAATTCTCTCATACCACCCAACCATGTCTTCATCATAATAATTCCACAATATGGCAGTAAATATCTTCATGTTGTCTGTTACACACTACCAGCTCACCAAGGGTTCAAATTATTGTTGAGGGATCACCGTAATCGATTATTAAGGGATTTGGAATTTTTTTATCTAGAAATATTTTTTCTTAAGTATATATGATAAAAAAATTTCTTTGTATAGGTCTTTCAATTGTAGTTAGACCTAAAAAATTATATGTTTATTTATAGTAGGGAGGCTTAGTTGAAAATAAAAATGAATATAAGGGTCAAGGCTCAGGTCATGAAGCTCAAGATTAATTGTGATGATGGAACTAGGAATTTTTTTAAAGTTCTAACACAACTTATGATGAACTAGACTATGTTTTTCCTTCATCCTACTTTTGTTGTGTTTTTATGAGTTCTTCTCTTGTGAATATATCCCTAAGGAATTTTTTTTATTCTTGTAATTGTAAACATCTTCTTGGTTTCTTACTACAAATTATTTTTAATATGTAAACTAAATTCTATTTTAAGTTTCCATTTGTAGTTATTAGTGGATTGGAAAGTCAATAATTATCAACTTATGAACTCAATAATTTTTTACTGATTAAATTTGTTTATTTATACATTATTAATTATTTGGACTTCAGTAAATGAAGACAAGGAGTGAAAGGCACAAATTAGATTATACTGATGATAATGTTGAAGTTCCATTGACAAAATATGAGTGTGTGCGTAGTGAAAAACTGGCCAAGAATAATGAATATTTATTGAGTCTTGGTTTGACAAGGAAAGTTGTAAATCCACTAAGCAGTATATTATTTTTTCATAGTATTTAATAAAATTTTATAGGAAAGAAATTTATGTATACAAGACATAATATGATATTTTTTGTGTTATACTCCCTCTATCTCTCTCCCCTTAACCCTAAACCCTAAAACCTAAACCCTAAACCCTAAACCCTAAACCCTTAACCTTAAACCCTTAAACGTTCTATCCTCTACCCTCAACACTCTTCCCCTCCCCCTTCTCTCTATCTCTCTAGAGTATCTTCAATATCCTACCCCCTCTCCCTCCCTTAGGTATCTCTCTCACTAGCTCACTCCCTCTATCTCTCTCCCCTTAACCCTAAATCCTTAACCTTAAACCCTTAAAACTTCTATCCTCTACCCTCAACACTCTTCCCCTCCCCCTTCTCTCTCTCTCAAGTATCTTCAATATCCTACCCCCTCTCCCTCCCTTAGGTATCTCTCTCACTAACTCACTCCCTCTATCTCTCTACCCTTAACCCTAAACCCTAAACCTTAAACCCTTAAAACTTATATCCTCTACCCTTAACACTCTTCCCCTCCCCCTTCTCTCTCTCTCTCAAGTATCTTCAATATCCTACCCCTCTCCCTCCCTTAGGTCTCTCTCTCACTCACTCACTCCCCTATCTCTCTCCCTTAACCCTAAACCCTAAACCCTAAACCCTTAACCTTAAACCCTTAAACCTTCTATCCTCTACCATAAACACTCTTGCCCTCCCCCTTCTCTCTCTCTCTCAAGTATCTTCAATATCCTACCCCCTCTCCCTCCCTTAGGTCTCTCTCTCACTCACTCACTCCCTTTATCTCTCTCCCCTTAACCCTAAACCCTAAACCCTAAACCATAAAACCTTAAACCTTCTATCCTCTACCCTCAACACTCTTCCCCTCCACCTTCTCTCTCTCTCTCTATCTCAAGTATCTTCAATATCCTACCCCTTCTCCATCCATCTCTCTCTCACTCACTCACTCCCCCTATCTCTCTCCCCTTAACCCTAAACCCTAAACCCTTAAACCTTCTATCATCTACCTTCAACATTAAGTATCTTCAATATCCTACCCCCTAACTCAAATCTCCTCCCCTTAACCCCATAAACCCTTAACCCTTAACCCTCCCCTCTACCTTAACCCTATCTCTATCTATTCATCCTTATCTCCGTATCTCTCTACTCCTCTCTTCTATTTGTATCCCTTTCTATTTGTATAATTTCCATTATATCCCTCTATCTCTACATTTTCTTCCCTATATTTATCTTTGTCTCCCTAAGTGTGCAATGGGTACATTGAAGATGTCTTAAAGGAGAAATATCATATCTTTAATCAAATGGCATGCTACCTTGAGCATAACTCCACAAGGACACATGCCATCCTTGGATTGTTGACATGAAACAACCAATCAAAATTTAGTTTCTCTCTCTCTCTCTCATATTAATATATATATTACTATAATATTAAATATATATTATATTAATTATATTTTGTATTATATAAAAATATACTTATTATTAATTATTAATTATAATAATTTTATATGTATTTAATAATTTTGTTAAAGAATATAATATCTAATTATAATAATTTGAATAATTATATTATTTATTATGTAAAATATAGCTAATATATACTTAACTATATTGTAGAATATTAAAACCTAGCTAAATGGTGCCAAAATTTTGAACTTAATTAACATACTGTAAAAGCTAACAAAACCAGGTTGTAGCTCGTCAAGTTGGACAAGTGAAAGGTCAATTATAGCACTAGGGAACAGTTTGGAGTAGTGAAAAAAAGGTCAATGCCAGCACCGAGGAAGAGTTTGGAGGAGTGAAAACAAGGTCAATACCAGTGCCAAGGAAGAGTTTGGAGTTAAAAAAGGTCAATACCAGCATCGACAAAGAGTTTGGAGGAGTGAAAATAAGGTTAATATCAGCGTCGAGGAAGAGTTTGGAGGAGTGAAAACAAGGTCAATACCAACGCCGAGGATGAGGTTGAGGGTACTCATAGAAAATCGATGACCAAGGGGGAATGAGTACTGTAAGTTTGGCACCCCCATTCTCTTTAACCTTCAATTTTCATGCCTAGTTTCCAAAGATCTTCTCGTACATTGGCACCCCCATTCTCCTAAAATTCTATAAGATAAGACAAAAAAAAAGCTTATATAGAGCATATCCACCTACAATCCCATTCAAGCATTTTAATTAGTTCTTTGAATTAAACCTAAAACAAGAATCATACACACCACAATAGTGAGATGAATGAAACAACCGTTGATCATTTTATTCAAAATTTAGATATGCTTGTACAATGGAGAGACATGAGTTTGAATTAATAATATCAATTCAAATGCCAGTACTGTCATAAAACATCAAATCCCCATGAATTCAAAACCTACTACAGAATGACTCAAAACCTAAATTTCATTTTCCCTAAAACCATTAGACTTTACAATTTTCTCCGCAACTTCATCTAGACTCAACCAAAATTATCTAACTTGCTAACCCGTACTTCTAGCCTAGAAATACTTATAGAAAAAGGAGGAGCAAACAAGCATCGGGCTAGAAAGCACACATGTCACTAGCCAATTGGACTACCTTGTACTCTTCATCAGTTGTCCAATCAAAATTGATCACCTCATTCACCTTGACACTATAAGGTTTGTACTTAACTGCCACCTGATTTGCTTCTCTTTCAAAAGACTCCAAGAATGAGCTGGTGCTAATGATTTTTCCATACAACTCACCAAAAATCATAATCTGAGTTACCCTATTTTTTAGGGTTTTGTAGTCCAAACATGATATAAAGTGCCTCTTACACTTTTTGTGATTATTGTAGCTTGTGTAAGAGGCCCCATGGATACTATTGTAATTATAGGATGCATGAATAGGGCATAGGATGAGAAATAAAGAAGGTATAGCTGCTGTCCTCAATAGTTTTGTGAAGAAAAGCATGTGAAATGAGAGGTTCAAGCCTAGGTTTCAACAAAACATGTATGGGAGATCTAATTTTATGATTTTTTATCCATGTGCAGACCTAATGGGTTGTTTCTAAACACTGAATATAAATGATATACATACACACACACATATATATGTATGTATGTATATGTATTTTTGAATTTAAATGCAAATGCAATTACTGGATGCTCTCCTAGAACAATGAATGCAACATATCATTAAAGAAATCTATGTCTATGTATATAAATATGTATTTCTAAATGCAACTATAAATGCAAAGAGCATATGGTTTTGTAGTGTTATAGATACAAAATATCCATAAATTAATGTAATTGAAATTATAAAGTCTTCAACACATATAATATGAAATCAATCAAACTATTAAACTACATGAGAAATAAATGAAAACAATAAATGCATATGTATGTGTATTTGTAAATGTATGTGTAAAATAAATAAGAATAATGAAAATTATAAAAGAATACAAGGAAAGGTCTCCTCCCTTCTTGGTAGTGATAACCTCCTCCACACACAACCCTTAAAAATTATGAATAGAGGAATATAATCTTTGAAGAACTCAAAGTTGATTCTCTCCTACCTGATGTGATTAGTCATTTTATCCTTACAGACATTTATAGTGATTACTAGAGGCACATAGACCAATTATTCATAATAGAGGAATTTGATCATACTTTTCCAATGATGGCATTATGAGAAAACCTTAGGTTAAATGAATAATTCCTAGCTAAGTTCTTTAAATCATGTCCAACTGTATAAGAGAAGACAGCTGCTATGTGTACCTGCATACCATGTAGAAAGCCTAGTCTTTGGGCTCTTTCATCAATCATCCTACCTTAAAACATACCAAAAATCTCTTAGTAATTAGACATAGGAAAATTTAATATGACTTAAAAAAAATTTATTGCCAAAGCATAAACTTATGATGACTTAACCAGTCCTAGTACACACTCCCTCCCCGTTAACCACTTAGACATTTGGAAATTAAATGTAAATTTTCTACTATTTTTAGTCATTTAGGTGTCCAATAAACCACTTGGTGGTGTTCCCCTTCAAGTTTATTTACTTGAATGAAGAGAAAAATTCCTTTGATTACAATTAGAGAATACATTTGAGGCCTTGCTTGTGTAACTAGTGGACCATAGTCACATTTAACACTTGTTACAAAGTTTGGTAGTTAAAATGTTAAGTAGATTTGATTTTTGATGGACACATTTGGACGGTAGTAGCAATAGCTTGCAATCTATCAAGACTTGATTACCTTATAACCTGTGAAATTCTAGCGATGAAATGATAGATTAATCATAATGTCACCTTGGGATCATCTCACTATGAAAGAACTTCATCCAACATCATAAGTTTTTTGGGTTAATTTCGATAATGTTTTTAATATTCTTGTTGCAGTCAACTGATCGGGGAAAGGCACCAGTAGTAGAGGAGAGAATCCATAGTGAGGTGCAGTCAATATTTTGTGATGATGACATCGCTTATTCAACAAACCCTTTCAATACAATAAAGAAGCTCCAAAATAAATGAAATGAAGAAATTGCTAAGTTGATGTTGATAGTGCCTCAAACAGATGAGATAAGAGAGAAGGTTAAAGTATTGACTAAGAGATTACAAAACTTGCAAGTAAGCTGTCATGAGGTCTTTAATTATAACATACGGTCATTCATGGTTTTATATTTTGTACTCTTTTATGTCATGAACTAAAATATGTGTTGTTTTTACAGGGTTATTTTCCTCCTCATGATGCTCCTGGGCATGATCAGGGTATTGCAAGTGCTTCCCAAGGAGTAAGGGTTGGTACAAGTGTCCATCCTAATCTTCCTACACATACATCACATCATTTGACCCCATCATCTGTGCCTATATTTTCATCTGAAATGTTGGCAACACATACCATTTAGGCATCCATTAATGCACCCTTTAGCAGTGAACACATACCAGAAAATGCGTACCTGGGGATGCAGAGGCCACTAGTAGTGGTGATGTTTTAGCAGCATTTCCTATATCTTCCTGTATTACTAGTACGGGAACATTTCCGATCACACTTGTGGTGACTGAGGATTTCATTCCCATAAAGATAGAGAAGGTCCCAAGAACTTTAGAATGTTTTAATTATTATTCTATATAATCCAATTGAAATTTACTTATTGATCGCTCTTTTTAGACTATTGATCCCATGATCATTTTGTAGGAAATGATGTTTTTTATAAAAATCTAAGTGATATTACATTTGAGCTCTTTGGGCCCACCATACGTACACTGTGGAATGCCCAAAATAAAGATTTAAAAGATGAGCTCATTAACTATTTAGTTGTGTTGTTCGATGATAAAAAATTCAACCAATCCAAGGTCCTTAAGAAAGCTGGTGCCTATCTAAAGTATGCGAGGGACCAATATGGGTCACATTTAGAGAAGAACAAAAAGTACAAGCATCCCCCCATGATTCTGGAGAGGGAGTGTAAGGACCTGGTGTCCAATGGAAAGGAGAAGGATGAAAATAAAAAAGGAAAGACACCACTAGGCCAAGGAAGGTATGTTTTAGTCTTTTAGCCATAGTAGCAAGGCAATGAACTATTTGATAAAATGCTTTGGTAGACATGTATGAAAAATGCAGTAGCATAGACAAGGCAGTGAACTGCTTGAAAAAAAATCTCAAAGAAATGTAGTCTGTGCATGGTGATGGAATGCCATGACAAGAAAATTGCTATGGATTGTCATGGCATTCCATCACCATGAGACTGCATTTCTTTTAGGAAATGTTTCAAACAATTCACTTGACTATGTTATTGCTTACTATTATGCTTTGGTATATTTTTTCCAAGCATCCATAGCTTGTTCGAAAGCACCTATTTTAGGTTTTTACTTTTTAGCCATAGCATGAAGGTGTTGAATTGTTTGATAAAATTCTTTGGTAGACATGTATATATGAAAAATGTGGTAGCATAGAAAAGGTAGTGAACTATTTGAAAAAATGCTTCAAAAAAATGTGGTCTCATGGTGATGGAATGCCATAACAAATGTCATGACAAGAAAATTACTATGGATTTTCATGGCATTCCATCACCATGAGACCACATTTCTTTGAGGAATTTTTTGAAACAGTTCACTGCCTTGTCTATGCTATTGCTTACTATTATGCTTTGATAGATTTTTTCCAAACATCTTGTTAGCTCTCAAAAATGCAGGTAAAGGGTACCTTAAGAGGTTGCCAATCTCTTGGTACATTTTAGGGTAACAGACAAGGTTAAATGGCTTAAACCTTCTACTCTTCAAGTGTTGTTGGGCCTAGGTGGGTGTACCTAAATGGATGAAACAGACTTGACTTATGATTTTCTCTCTTGTGGTTATTTGTCCACAATGGCTGATTGAAGTGGACAAAATGAATCAAATTTGGTATGAATTGTATACTAAAATTCAAGAATAAATCCTAATATGCTCAGTTAACAAATGTAAAGATATGAATAAAACTAAATGATGAAAATGGAGTGACCAGTGCCTTATAGGGTATGCGGAGTCAAGAGAAATCTGAAACAAGTACTTTGTTTTGGCAAGCATTCAAGTTGTTTAGCATATAATTTGGTTTATATCTTGTATAAACATGCAAGGTTATGATTACTGAGTTCTTCTTATTGATCCAATTGACATTTTCTAATTACTATGATCAACTTAGAGGATTTAATCTTTGCTGGAAAGAACCAATCAATTGATCATACAGATACAACAAATGTGCTCTGAAAAATTGGAGATAAACTTGTTACACCAATCTAAACAACTAGAGAAAATCACATTGGAGAAAACTTCAATAGTACTTTCAATGAACACAATAAACAACTGATACCAAAATTGACTACACTATATTAAAATATTTCCATTGATATCTCCATGATTTTATACGTGCAACATAGTCTCATTTCAGAAAAACATTGTTTTGTACTATATCTATTCTATCCTACTATATTCTACTACCTCTTCTATATCTATTTTGTAATTTGAAATGGATATTTATACATCACATACACGAAAGGACATGTCCTTTTAGAAATCTTATGTTTACATAACAAAATAGATTAGAGGATAATTAAGCTCTGTTTAGCCATAAGTGAGTTTTAGCAAGATGATCAAAATAATCTTGTGCTCATATGTGTTCGCATCTCCAACTGCGTTCTGGATCATGATTTCCATCTTTATCATCTCCTCATTTTATTTGCTCACTTCCTCCAATGTTGTATCCTCTGCAAAAGCTAGCCTCATGACTTCATTCAATATTGACTCACATTCACTTTTCCACTTGGTGACTTCTTTCAATTCCCCTTTGTCATCAAGAAATGTAATCACAGTCTTCTTGGCAGTGTCTATCAACCCTCGTTCATCCCCCTACAGTTCAACATAGAAGTTTTGATGACGATTTATAATATGATTTGCAGCTTCAAGTGCTGCACTATTAGAAACATCGCTTTGAGCTATTTCATGAAACTTCTCCATAATTCATCCATCCATCCTTGTATGCTCCTTTAATGTGGCAAGTGTATGAGAGTATTTTCCCCACAGCTTATTCAACCATGATGTCAAATTATCTTGCCTCTTCTTGACAATTGTTGTAATTGCATCATGCTTTCCTTGGGAATAAGCACTTGATCCTACCCAATGATCTTTTTCCTGAGAACTTTCTCCTTGAGTGAGCATTTTGGTTAGCCCCATTGAAATACCAACCAAGTATTTTAGTCTATCATTCTCTCTCAACATTATTTCATTATTTTCCTTCTACATTTCTCTTTCTTTTATCAGCATCTGAATTTGTGGTTTATTTAATTTTGCAATATTGACCCTAATTTCTGTAGTAGCCACAAGATCAGCCTCTCCAACTTTTAGGGTCATGAAATGGCCAAATGCCTTCTCTATGTCAATAACCACTAATTTCTTGTGGGGTGGGTATAAAGCCCACATCATCAATGATCCTTCATCAGTATTGTACTTAGAGCCTGCATACACCTCTGTTACTTTTTCCTTATCAAGCTTGTGTGTAGCATTACTGTCCTTCAAGAAACTATCAAAAACTAATGCATAGTTCAAGTCAAGTCTAGGAAAGATCATGACACCATCATTCTCCAAAATTTTCCTCCCCTTTTTAGGGGTCATATTTTTCATTTCATCATCCACACATTTTCTCAATTGATTCAGTAATTGTTCTTCATTCCCTGAAGTGACATCATCAACATTTTCCCTTATTTCCTTCCCCTTTTGTTTATACAGGAATGCTTTGAATTATGGGGAATTTATAAACTCATCATTTGAGACAAATGATCTATATTCAATATTCCTTTCATCAACATCACTGATTTCGATACTCTACTCTCTAGTTGGGAAAACATAATGTTGAGTTCTCAACTTGGAAACTTTTTCTGGTTTGCCTTGTGGCACATTATCCTTTGGTGTTTCCTCTTTTTCAAAAGACAATTGCTTTGTATCCTACAACCCTTGGTTATATCTTTCAACCACCATTTTAGCTTCATCTTCATCTAAATTCCTGATCATATCATCAAAGGGATAAGGTACATGTTGATACCCTCCAAAATTTATCTTCATCTTAGCAAAATTTATATATCCCTTTGGATCAAAATCCTTTCTGGGTGGTCCTCTCTTCATATTATAATGCAACAATCTATCAAGGATCGAATTGTATCCTTCCTTAGCCAACACTGTGAAGTCACCAAAACACAATGTACTAGGCATAAAAGCCTGCTTCCCAAAAGAGCTGAAATGCATTACACTACAATAATCCATCTGTCTGACAATTTCTAAATATGCAACTCTGGAACTGTCTTTGGCAGAATGAAAGGGACATCTTCAAACCCATAGACTCTGATCATTGTAGCTCCCTCCAAACAATAAAAATCTCCCTAGTTATGATAAATTGGCCCATTGAAGTCTTTTAGCTGAAGGAATCTCTTAATCTCATCAGTCAATGAATAATTACAAGGATACTGATACAAATTATACAAATTTTTTACAAAATATTCCTCAAAATGAATGAAACTAGAATTAGAAAACCTGTTGTCCCAAATAGCAATCCATAATTGAACAGGAAATGCCTCACCCTCCTTACCCATTTGAGAAATTCTCATTTCTGGAGGCCATACTCCTAACTCCTATCCAAAATATAGTACCAAGTACATCAACAATGAGTAGTGCCTGAGATGAACAATAGAAGATCCACCTTTGATAGCCATCAATCCTGAATCAAGCCCCCTAGAAATGTATGAGGCATAGTCAAATGGCCTAGAATTGTGATATTGGATATCTGTTGTGATAATCATTAGCACAATTTACATAAATTTTGGGGCATCCATTCCTAATACCTGACACACTGAGAAATAAATGTATTTCATATAGGGCTCGAACAAGTCCACATGATAAGGAGGCCCCTCACTATCTTGCAGAGGATCTGGCTTACTGCCCTGTTTAACCCTGTGAATTGGAAACCTCTAGCCCTTATAAATTGTATCCATTCTTGAGAATTCCTTCTCCAATTCTTCAAAAATGATCTCCTCGTTGCAGAACCCTTCTAATTTGAAAACCCCACTTATTGCTTCTTTGGAAAAATATATCTGTGGCTTTCCAGATGGGTCACATATAGCTTTATGCTTTGGGTCATAATGATCAGCTAGCAATTTCACTAATTTTGCATTTACAAAACATTAGGGCACACCATTTTCCCTACATTCAGCTTCCATGGATTACAAACTAGTTCAAAACGGTTTCTCCTATGATAGTGAAAATTGAATAATTCATACCCTCTTATGGTAGTCCATACATCACCTATAAATTTGCATTTATCATCTAACTTATAAACCTCCACCCTAAGTTGTGCGAACCTTCTGGCTTTAGGCCCTGAACCAGGTAAATGGTCAATAAGGTCCTAGTTTAACCTTCGTTCAGTGCCCTCATGCTCTGTATCAATTTTTTGTTTCTTCCCTTTTGATTGACTACTCTCACCAATTTTTCTACTTTTAGCTTTTACAGAACCAGGGGACTCCATTCTTCAGGATTATGGAATAAAAAATGTGGAAGGCTTAAGATGAAATTACTTACAGTATACTATTTGAGCTCTTCAGATTGAAAAATGTCCCAGTTCTCTGTTCGCCTTGCTAATTATTTTGCTATCAATTCAACATTGATGCATTGATTAAACCTTCCCTGTTATATCCTATCGCACCATTAATGAAGCACAAACAAAGACTCATTTGAAACTGGTACTATCACATCAAATGTCCTGTCGGTGAGATCCTTTTGCAATGTTTATTACACCTTTCACCAAGACATTCTGTGGTCTTACCGACACTTGGAATTAAATTGATGACTATCGCTTCTGTTATTCATGTCGCTGTGACAATTCCGGGGAGATGCCTCATCATTGTGTCTTACCGATGAAATAATTCCATCGGCAATAAAATGAACTTGGAATAAATGTATTCTCTAGTCGCTGAGACATAATCACCCTTTCGTCGATGAAATCCTATTTCGGCATGACCTTTAAGTTTCTCACAGATGAAATAATTCTTACTAATGCAATGATTCCATCGACAAGAAAATGAACCTTCAAAAAGACTCATAACGATGCCAAATGTCTTGCTAAACCCATTCCTCCAAATTATTCTATTTGCTGAGACTTACCCTAAAATACTCTATTGGTGAAACTTTTTAATTTTAGTGAAACTCACGCCAAAGACTTCTTCTCTTGCCAATGCATATCTTTATCGATGTGACTTTTGAGTTTGCAAGACTGCAAGACCTTATCTCAAAATGCTTTAATAGAGTCCCCTTGTATTTGGTTTGGCAAGATAGGAGTCACTCGCCAAGACGTTACCCCGATGCACATGAGTCTTACTGAGACATTTTTTTGTGAGCTGATCGGTGAGACAGTATGATCTCATTATAACCTTACACCGATACCAATTAGTTTGGCTGAAATGATCCTTCTATGTGCTAGTTGATAAGACATGTTGAATTCTCCATAACATTACATCGATGCCTCAACATTTTGCCTATGTATCTCTTCATACGCTGGTCGGAAAGAAAAAATATTTCGCTATGACCTCATCCCTAATATGATTCTTATGCCAATATGAATCTTCTCTATCGCTGAAACAAAAGATGTGTCCTGTCGATAGTCTGCAACAAGTATTAGTGAAAAATACATAGGTCAGTTAGACCTTCACTCTGTCTTGCTGATATGGGTAATACAATGAAATTTCAAGGACTAGATGGATTCAAATGGATCATATGACAAAATATAAGCAAGGAAATACGAAGAGAGAATTTTGTGCTTATGATGAGGACTCATTTGGAAACTCATGAATGCAATTGACTGTAAAATTTTCAAAATTTCACAGTCCTAACACATCCATAGCTTGTTTGAAAGTACCTATTTTATGTTTTTAGCCATAGAAGCAAGGTAGTGAACTGTTTAATAAAATTCTTTGGTAGACATGTATAAAAATGTGGTAGCATAGAAAACTGTTACCATCTGATATTTATGCAGTTGTAGTATGTTTTCTGCAATGTAATCAGCGATATGAATATAACCAACAAAAATCTATTTTCTATAATTCATGGATTGAACTCTATACTTTATTTTCTCTCAATGTCTATATGCTATGGAAATGCCATTAATTTTTTTAAAAAAGTAGTATGCTATGTGTGATACTATCAACAATGTAATTATATATTGATTACTCTTTCTTTTTACATAATCTAGCGTATTTCAAACTTTTCATAGGTTGCTCGACACATCGAAGGAAACAAAGGCAAGACTAGAAACTTCTTAACCTGGCTGGCTCTGAGTGGTTATAGAAGGAATTAGCGCCGCAGATTGTAAGTATCAATAAATGAAATATTGCATCCACATTATAATAAATTGAAAACAATTTTGGTTTTATCACCATAGAAACAAAATTTATGATCTTATGCAAAAATGTAGGGTTCTGAATTCAACAAAGTTCCCATAGAAGATGACCTGAAGATTGCCTTCCAGCAAGGCTATGGAGCCGTGGCTGAACGCCTAAGAGTCTTGACTGGTCAAACACAATATTCCATTGCATCAGGCATGCGGGGTGAAAATGGAGACTCAAATGAGTTTTGTTTAAAAATTGAATACTTGTGCAATCTATTCAATATTAATTTCCACCATAAAGTAATTACATTCCTATTTGTTTTAAACATTCAAGCAATGATAATACGGCACATGACATTGGAATGCAGCCTGGTGAGGGTGGAACAAAACGTGCAGATGAAGGTCATGGTGTACATCCCAGTACTTTAGAGCATGTAAAGCGTGATCAACATGTTGAGCATGATCAAGCTAGAGAAGATTAGGAATATGATGTGGCCCCATCAGGTAAAGAGGACCACTCTAAAGTTCTTTTAAACATATTTAATTGCAATTGGTGTATTAATTAATGTAACCTTTCGTGTTTCAACTTTAGAGCATGTAGAGTGTGATCAACGTGTTGAGCATGATCAGGCTAGAGAAGATCAGGAACATGATGTGGCCCCATCGGGTAAAGAGGACCACCCTCATGTTCTCTTAAACATTTAATTTCAATTAGTGTATTAA
>VDFB02000017.1:129262319-129291278 GCA_007258455.2 Sequoia sempervirens
TCTCCCACTCTCTCCCACCCTATCTCCCACTCTCCCACACTCTCCCACTCTCTCCCACTCTCTCCTACCCTCTCCCACTCTCTCCCTCCATCTCTATGACTCTTTCCAACTATCTCCCACTCTCTCCCACCCTCTCTCCCATTCTCTCCCACTCTCCCACTCTTTTCCACTCTTTCCCACCCTCTCTCACTATTTCCCACTCTCTCCCATAGGCATACATATGTACATATAGGCACACATACAATATACATGCACTGATACATACAGGCATACATGCATACATACATGTACATAGAAACATACAAATATATCAAAAAACATTCAATAAAGTGGAATTTAGCATAAAGGAATACATAACATGAGTGCGCTATATCTTGTTTGGCATGTTCCCCAGAGAAGCAAAAAAATGTCAAAACTAAGACATAATGCGAGCGCGTTATAACACGCTCGCGTTATATTGTGTTTTGGGAATCCCTAAGTCTTAGCATTGGTATTTTCCTTGGAATACCAACCCAAAAGGCTTGGAGGGAATTCCCAACAACTAGAGATGTGTTTTTGCAAATTGTACATTTTTTCACATAATCAGGTTCGTGCTCACTGCCAGGATTGCATCTGGTTCAATATCAACAAAATTGAACACATGGGTAATGTTAGGTTCTCTCTTAGCTATCCAAGGATGTAATTTTTTTTACTTTCTGACAATATTAAGCATTTCATCCATAATTTATTTTGTTTGTATGTCTCTTTTTTTCCAAAAAGTAGTGCTTGGTGTTTTTTCGTTATAAATTAACTGTTCATCAAAATTTCAAATAAATTACATTTTTAGAAACTAGAATCCATTCTACAAATTAAAAAAATCAATTAATTTCCAAAATTTGTAGGGGGGGCATGACCAAAATTCTGCTTTTCAGGAAGTGATGACCACTCAGGAAACCAATTAGTAAAAAATAAAATATTCATTAAAAAATTATCAGAAAAATCATGCATCAACTAGATATTGTTAGCTAACTTCTGACCATAGTGATTTTAAAAATACTACAAATTTTTTTAGCATGCTAGGGTCATACAAGAGTTGCTATGTTATATTTTTCTGACCAAAACAACACCAATTTGTGTACCTCCCTCCTTAATCTCAACCATTTTCAAAATAAATTAGTAGTTTAGAAAGTAGACTCGTAGCACTTCAATCCTTTTTTTTGTTCCATCTCAAAATTTTGAGTGTAACTATCCTCAATTTCATGTCCAAGGTTAGTATTTCCTGATTTCAGAAAAAAAAAAAAAAGTGACCACTTAAGCCCCCTTTTTGGGAACCATCTTGGTGCACTTACCCAAATTGTGTCTCATGGTGATGGACATCACCATAAGACCACATTTATTTGAGGAATTTAATCAAACAAGTCATTGCCTTGTCTATGATATTGCTTACTATTATGCTTTCATATCTTTTTTCCAAGCATCCGTAGCATAGATAAGGTAGTGAACTATTTGATAAAATGCCTCAATAAAATATGGTCTCATGGAATGCCATGACAAGAAAATGAAATTGGCAGTTGCTCCTAGTTATTAGGTATGCTATGTGAAGTAATTGCATCACTATTTATGTTGGCTTTCTTAAAAACTATAATGTAATTGAAATTTTGTGATCTATCAACATCTAGTTATTAGTTATATGATCTGAAGTAATTCTTTGAGTTTGAAATATGTGCAATGTAATGCAATCAATGATATGAATATAAACTACACAAATCTATTAAGTACAATTCATTAGTTATACTCTTTATTCTATTACCTGAGTGAAGGTTTGAACTCCACTAGCACTAGGAGGTGTTACTATGAAACCTCCAATATTTAACCTATTCAACATCCCAAATAAGATATTAGAATACCATTCATATAAAAATTCTATTCACATGTAATATTTCTATTTTTTTACTAGTTACATGCCTCAACAATAGATGCAGTGGAGTAAAAAATAGGTGGAGGGCTAGTGAAAACAATATCAACACTATGACCCTAAAATTTTATTACAATCATTAAATTAAATTAGTTAATCTTGCATTTCAAAAATTAAATTTAATAAATTCAATTCAATGAACATGTTAACATTTACTTGAGTATCAAGGTCGAAAGCCTCATTCAAGATGGCATCTACCATCGTCAACTGGGTAGTTGTAGATGTATCCTACACACCAGCCTCCTACATTCTATCTATGGGGTCATATGTACAAGTCATCCTGCAAACCTAACAAGAATGGGGTGGAACCCTACCCCTCAAAATCTCCCCCAGTTGATACTGTACTACAGGGCTAGCACACTGGATGATACTCTAGGTTAGAGAGCTAATAGACTATAGAGTGTCCAAATCAACACTTTCCTTCATGATGGAAGGGATAGCAATGTGCTCATAAGTTGGCTTAGCAAGTTCTCATCTCGCTTGTCACTCAGGATCGAGATGTGCACTTGGTCTATCTTGTGTCTATAGACACTGGAAAATGTCTTGGTCTGTGAGTGTCATTTTTCTTGGTCTTCTTCTCCGCATAATTAAATAATCTTAATTATTTAATTAATTCACCTCCTAACCTTTATTCTACTATGATCAATTGAATAATTTAATTGTATCACTAATTTTATTTTCTTCAATAATTAAAAAAAACATTTATTTAATTATTTATCTTTCACTATTCATCTATAGTCAAATAAATTTTAAATTATTTGACTATCTTTTGACATTTCCCCCTCATTAAATAATTGATTCAAATTAATTATTTAATCTCTTTTCTTATTTCCTCCTATTTAATTAAAATGGTTGCATAAATAATTTTAATTAAATGCCCACTTTCCTTTTCCTTAGATAAATAACTTAAATGAATTATTTATGCCTCCACTTGGTCAAAGATTCCTTCTCATGAATTAAATGATTTTAATTTTTAATTTCTCCATTATCTCCCTCTACTATCTCATTTTTGAATCTCAATTGTCAATTGATTCTGGCCTCTTCTCAATCTTGACTATTCATGTTGAACCCCATTTTCTTTTCTATTGTAAGTCCTCTCAACCATTGATCTTGGAATCTTTCTAGAAGATCTATCTTTTACATTCGTTCAAAATATTTTCTATAAAAGAAGGTTTTCTCTTTCATTTTGTCTTTACGACCACATTTCTCTGAAGTTCTTGCTATCTTTTCATTTTCATTTGTAGGTATTCTAGCAGTTCAAAATTTGAGAGAAAAGATTTGCAACTTGAGAAAGAATGGAGGAGAAGCAAGGGAGATGAAGCAACTTTGATAGGGTATTTTTGTTTTATGCTTTCATTCTTATTTGCTCTCTTTTATCATTTTTACTCTCTTGTCTGGATTTGAAATTTGGGCTTAGATCTTTTGTAGAGTGGTTGCTACTTGGTCTTAGCTATTTTATTTTTTTTTATCTTACATTTGGTGAACCTAATGTGAATATTGCAATTTTAAAGAGAAATCCATTTGTGTTCTTGTTTGCTTTTTTTCTTGTGCAAGTTACATCTAATAATTCACATAAAATCCGGTCATATTCTTTTGAGAATAGAAAAATGGGCACATAAAATCTTAAAAAGTGATTATCTAGATTTTTTATTTCTCGCTCTTAGCTTTCCATAACTTCAAACAGTTTTAAATTTTGTTACATTTTGAGAAAGTTATGGCCATTTTAGTGCTCAAAACTTTTTAAAATTTAAATATTAAGACTCGTGTTTTTTTTTGTTTATAACATTTTTTTGTGTAGGATTTTTCCAAACTTGTTTTTGGTTTAGAAGGTCTATGTCTTAGATTTCCATATATTTTTACGTTTAAAATTTTGTTTAGTTTTGAGAAAGTTATCATTAAAGGGGCATGTGCAAGATCATGATGGGCCAAAAAGTTGCAATATGAAAAAAGTAGCATTTTGCACTCGCCAAAAAAATTGAAAAATCTTGAGTTGAATTTTTTTTTGGGTTGGGTGTTAGTACATTGCTCCATAGCAATTCCCAAGCCAAAGTACTACAAATTGGATATTCGATTTGTGTCCAATATCATATTTGAAAAACATTTTAAAATGTAATATTTTGGTGTTATAAATTGGATATCCTATTTTTTCACACATAGACCCAAGAGTAATTAGGAGGTGGAGGGTGGGAAAGAGAGAGAAAGCGGGGGGGAGAGGGAGAGAGAGAATTAGGAGGGAGAAGGGGTAAGGGAGATAGAGAGAGAGAGGGAAAGGGAGAGGAAGAGGGGGAGAGAGAGAGAGAGAGAGAGAGAACTAGGAGAGGGGAAGAAGGGGAGAGGTAGAGAGAAAGAGAGAGAGAGGGAAAGAGGAGAGAGAGAGAGAGAGAATTGTGAGGGGGAAGGGAGAGGGAAAGAGAGTTGAGGGTAGATGGTAGAAGTTTTAAGGGTTTATAGTTGAGGGTTTAGGGATGAGGGGGTAGAAGGGAGAGAATTGAGAGAGAGAGATGGAGGGAGTGGGAGAGAGATAAAGGAAGGGATGGTTAAGGGTTTAAGGGTAGAGGGGAGAGACATAGAGGGAGTGATTGATTGAGAGAGAGACTTGAGAGAGGGAGAGGGGGTAGGAGGGAGAGATTTGAGAGAGACATAGAGGGTAGAAGGTAGAGGGTTTAAGGGTTTGGGGTTTAATAGTTAAGGGTTTAGCGTTATGGGTAGAGGGGAGAGAGATAGAGGGATTCAATGTGAGAGAGAGAGGGAGTGGGATAGAGATAGAGGGTAGAGGGTTAAAGGTAGAGGGTTAAGGGTAGAAGGGTGAGACTTGAGAGAGAGAGAGGGAGGGATTTGGAGAGAGATAAGGGGTAGAGGGTTTAAGGGTTTAGAGTTTAGGGTTTAGAGTTAAGGGTAGAGGGGAGAGAGATAGAGGAGTGAGTGAGAGAAAGAGATACTTGAAAGAGGGAGAGGAGGTAGGATGGAAGACTTGAGAGAGAGAGAGGGTAGAAGGTAGAGAGTTTAAGGGTTTAGGATTATGGGTAGAGAGGAGAGAGATAGAGTGATTTAGTGAGAGAGAGAGAGGGAGGGAGTGGGAGAGAGATAGAGGGTAGAGGGTAGAAAGTAGAGGGTTAAGGGTAGAGGGAAGGGATATAGAAGTGAGAGAGAGACCTGAGAGAGGGAGAGGGGGTAGGAGGGTGAGCCTTGAGAGAGAGAGAAGGAGGGAGGGAGTGGGAGAGAGATAGAGGGTAGAGGGTTAAGTGTATAGGGTAGAGTTTTTAATGGTTTAGAGTTTAAGGGTTAAGGGTTTAGGGTTTATAGTTAAGGGTAGAGGGAAGAGATATAGAGAGATTGAGTGTGAGAGAGAGAGACTTGAGATAGGGAGAGGGGGTTGGAGAGAGAGTCTTGAGAGAGATGGTAGAGGGTAGAGGGTAGAGGGTTTAATGGTTAAGGGTTTAGGTTTAGGGTTATGGGTAGAGGGGAGAGAGATAGATGGATTCAGTGAGAGAGAGGAGGGAATTAGAGAGAGATGGAGGGTAGAGGGTAGAAGGTAGAGGGTTAAGGGTAGAGGGGAGGGAGATAGGAGTGAGAGACCTGAGAGACGAAGAGGGAGGTATGAAGGGTGAGACTTGAGAGAGAGAGGGAGGGAGGGAGAGTGGGAGAGAGAGGGGTAGAGGGTTAGAATAGAGGATAGATGGTTTAAGGGTTGTGGTTAAGGGTTTAGGGTAGAGGGGAGAGAGATAGAGGGAGTGAGTGAGAGAGAGACTTAAGGGAGGGAGAGGGGGTAGGAAGGAGAGCCTTGAGAGAGAGAAAGGGAGGGAGTGGGAGAGAGATAAAGGGTAGAGGGTTTAAGGGTAGAGGACTAAGGGTAGAGTGGAGAGACATAGGAGTGAGTGAGAGAGAGAGAGACTTGATAGAGGGAGAGGGGGTAGGAGGGAGAACCTAGAGAGAGAGAGAGGGAGATGGGGTTAAGGTTAGATGGTAGAGGGTGTAAGTGTTTAAGGGTTAAAGGTTAGGGTTTAGAGTTTAAGACATAGGGGAGGGAGTGATCGAGAGAGAGAGAGAGAGAGATACCTGAGAGAGGGAGAGGGGGTAGGAGAGAGAGAGAGGGGGCTAGAGAGTAGAGGGTAGAGGGGATAGAGATATGGTGAGTGTGAGAGAGAGATACCTAAGAGAGGGAGAGGGGGTAGGAGGGTGAGACTTGAGAGAGAGAGAGGGAGGGAGGGAGGGAGTGGGAGAGAGATAGAGGGTAGATGATTAAGTGTAGAGGGTAGAGGGTTTAAGGGTTTAAAGTTTAAGGGTTAAGGGTTTAGGTTTTAGGATTAAGTATAGAGGGGACAGAGATAGAGAGATTAAGTGAGAGAGATACTTGAGAGAGGGAGAGGGGGTAGGAGGGAGAGTCTTGAGAGAGATAGGATAGAGGGTAGAGGGTAGAGGGTTTAAGGGTTTGGGGTTTAAGGGTTAAATGTTTTAGGGTTTAGGGTTATGGGTAGAGGGGGGAGAGAGAGATTTAGTGAGAGAGAGAGGGATGGAGTGGGAGAGAAATAGAGGTAGAGGGTTAAAAGGGTAGAGAGGAGAGAGATAGGAGTGATTGAGAGAGAGGGAGACCTAAGAGAGGGAGAGGGGGTAGGAGGGTGAGACATGAGAGAGAGAGGGAGGGAGGGAGGGAGTGGGAGAGAGATGAAGGGTAGAGGGTTAAATGTAGAGGGTTAAGTGTAGAGGGTTTGAGGGTTTAGAGTTTAAGGGTTAAGGGTTTATGGTTTAGGGTGAAGGTTAGAGGGGAGAGAGATAGAGGGAGTGATGGAGAGAGAGAGAGACCTGAGAGAGGGAGAGGGGGTAGGAGGGAGAGTTTTGAGAGAGAGAGAGGGAGGGAGTGGGAGAGAGATATATGATAGAGGGTTTTAGGGTTTAAGGATTTAAGGGTTAAGGGTAGAGGGCGAAGGTAAAAGTGGAGAGACATAGGAGTGAGTGAGAGAGAGGGACTTGAGAGAGGGAGAGGGGGTAGGAGGGAGAGACTAAAGAGAGAGAGAGAGGGAAAGAGATAATATTTAAATATTTTATATATTAGTAATATTAATTGGTTATATAATATTATATATATATATATTTATATATTAAAATAAAGTATAAACTATTTATTGCATTTTTTAAATCATATATTATAAAGTGTATAACATTTTTTAAAATCATATATAAAACAAATCAGATATCTGATTCAAATCAAATATCTGATTTGAATCAGACATCCAATATTTCTAACAAAAACTTTACTGCCTAGGGATTAACCTCGGGCTTGCTTTGGAATTTGGCTTGGACATGCCAATCCTAAGAATTCAACACAAAAAATGTGTTTAACAACTTATCTTGCTTTTTTAGACTTTTCCCATGTGGCTAATGACTTTTTTTTAGCCAAAATTGATGAAATGGAAAGGGTTTGTAAAGGAGATTCTCAGCTTTCCACCAATATAAATTATGTTTTACTTTGAATTCAACAAATAATTATTATTCATTTTCTATTATAATTATGACTAAAGTCCTAATTGATAGGCTAATTGAAAAACATCTATAGCTTTCAAATGGTATCATAATTTTTGAATCCAAAACATGTGTCACATTCTATGCTTTGCATACTATAGGATTAAAAAAAATTGAATTTCATGAATTTTTGACCAAGTTTAGGTGGCCAGACATCCGAGTTTTTATATTTTTTAAAAGTTGTAATAAAAAAATCATAATTAATTTTTTGGAAAAAAATTACAAAAAAATATGCGTCACATCCAAACACGAGTCCTCTACTTATATCTAAAATCTTACAAACAAATATTATCATTTTATTGTGGTTAGGGTGGTCAACAGACACCTACTTATTTTTTCCTTGAAATTTAAGTACTATTGCATTGAAATTTCAAATTTTCACCAAATAGTTTTTTTTTTTTTAAATAAACCTAGTAGTTTAGAAACTACATTCAATTTTTCATAGATTTTATTGTTACATATTTTTGAAATAATATAGATAACTTATTCAAATTTTTACGTTAAGTTACTTATCTTTGATTTTTCTAAATTTTCATTGCCACTTAAGGGCCTATTTTTTCCATGATGATCATGCAGATACCCAAAGGTTCTTTTTGGTTTACTGATGTTTTATTTTCAACATGCGGCTTTCAACAAGGAGATCTAACTTGTGGTTTTGTAGGATTTTTGGCTTGTTTTTGGATAAGAAATATTTTGTGTGTTTTTCAACACACTTTTTGACGAGCTAAAATTGCATTTCACTCTTTAGTGTTAAATTTTACAACAAATTACATTTACATCAATGGGTATTTGTAAGATCAACATGGAAAAAATCGTCCCTTAAGTGGCTATAAATTTAGAAAAAATAGAGTTAAGCAACTTGACGTAAAATTTTGAATAAGTTATCTATATTATTTCAAAAATATATAAGAATAGAATTTGTAGCAAATTGAATGTAGTTTCTAAACTACTAGGTTTATTTTAAAAAAAATCTATTTGGTGAAAATTTGAAATTTCAATGTAATATTACTTAAATTTCAAGGAAAAAATGAGAAGTAGGTGTCTGTCTGACCACCCTAACCACAATAAAATGATAATATTTTAAATATAAGTAGAGGACTGATGTAGTGATGTGATGCATATTTTTTGTAATTTTTTTTAAGTAAATAATTAATTATGAATTTTTTTATTACAAATTTTAAAAAATATAAAAAATTGTATGTTTAACCACCTTAACTTGGTCAAAAATTCATGAAATTCATTTTTTTTAATCCTATAGTATGCGAAGCATAGAATGCGATGCATGTTTTGGATTCAAAAAATGTGATACCATTTGAAAGCTATAGATTTTTTTCAATTAGCCTATCAATTAGGACTTTAGTCATAATTAAAATAGAAAATAAATAATAATTATTTATTAAATTCAAAGTAAAGAATAATTTATATTTGTGGAAAGCTGAGAATCCCCTTTAAAAGCCCTTTTCGTTTCATCAATTTTAGGTAAAAAATAGTTCTCAACCACATACCCTACACATACCCATCATATCGCCACTTTTTGGCCTATCATGATCCTGCATATACCCAAACATGAGAATAAAATGAACCACAATTTTCATATGTCACTCATTTTGTCTTAAAATTTACAACAAATTGCATCTTCCACATTCATTGGGCTTAAAATGAACAAGTTTGCATGAATCACTCATTAGGTCTAAAATTTACAATTACAAACTTGCATCACATTCATGAGGTTAAAATGAACATGCATTTTATTCATGAAGGTTAAAATGAATGAAAAAGTGCATATCTTCACTCATGGGTTTTAAAATTAACATGCATCACGTAAATCATTAAATTAAAAGTAACCCAAGTGTTTATTTCACATCATAAGCAAGGGTTAAAATTAAGAAATGTTTTCCATGTCTTGTGGTTTGTAATTTTCCATTAGATGTGTATGCTCTTCTCTCATGCCACTTGGCGATCTTGAGAATCAAAATAATTCCTTTGGTATTATGTACAATCACCGACATATTTTGATTTGGAATTAAAATGAACCCCATGCAAGTGTGAGGCAAAGGTGTTGTGTATGCTCTCTCCTTGTGCTTCATGTGATCTAGAAGATAGAAAACAATGTACCTCCTTGCTTGTGTATACCTTTAGAGGGCCTGCCATTGGGATTCAAAATATGGGAATGACCCAAGTGGTAACAAGCTAAAGCCAAACCACTATATAAAAAAAAAATTGTGACGAAAGTCATAAGCAAGAAGTGTGGATGTGTCATACTGAAAAGTGCCACCCCTAGTGTCTGCGTGACACGTCAAAATCCTTTCTTAGGAAGGGACTGGGAGGTCTCTTGATTGAAATAATCTTGAGCTAATCATGCCACATGTATGGCCACCTTGAACAAAAGCCCTTACTAAGAACTAGTTGTTTTAGTGGCCAAAATCCCTTTTACTTGCTAGCATAGGAACATTCAATTTGAAGCCACCCCACATCTTCACCATTCATGTGTAGAGGTTGAAATTCCTCTTTAGATAATTGAGACTTGGTGTGCTTTAGAAGTGTGTGTTGTGTAAGGGGGGGTCGACACCACCAAGTCTCTAGTTGTCTACCTTGTTTGGTTGGTTGGAGAAATCCAAGTGGGGATATAGAAAGTGGTATCTCTTGAGAAGCCTGGGTTGTGCATGTTGTCTATGAGTGTCTTTATTTACATTAAAATGAAATATTTTCACACTCAAAATCAGACCAAA
Source organism: Sequoia sempervirens (assembly GCA_007258455.2). Classification (NCBI taxonomy): domain Eukaryota; kingdom Viridiplantae; phylum Streptophyta; class Pinopsida; order Cupressales; family Cupressaceae; genus Sequoia; species Sequoia sempervirens. The sequence goes on from VDFB02000017.1 coordinate 129,272,520, forward strand.
ACAAGTGTTTATGACTATTGTCTGTGTTTTCCAAACTCCGTCTCATAAAAACTAGTCAAAAACCCATTTGAAAACTAGTTCAAACATCAAAATTGCAAACTCAACATTATGTGAACCACAACTACTTGAAACAGAGCTGCAACTTCCTGATTACCAAAATTTCAAAAATCACTATCCAAAATTGAACCAATTCATGTCTTGATAGAAATCTTGTTATCTAAACCTTAGAATTGCAAAGTTTTACCAGTCCATTCCATCATCGTCATTTAGGACTACATTAAATTTTAGATTGCAGCTTAGGTCACCTTTCTTTGCATAATTAATCCTAGACCATAGATGCACCCACCCTTTAGATTTTAGACATAGGAAGACTACTAAGCCTTTGAACAACCCATGGTTTCATATCAAATTTTTCATTATCCTTCATCTTTTATTTTATCAGCCTTTGTCCTTATCATCTTTTTTCAATACTTGAGTCTCAAACATGTGTCCTAATTTAGACTCACCTTGTCAAAACCATTACCTTGGTCATCACAAAGGTCAATGAAATTTGTGTTAGCCATCTTGTACCTACAACAAATTGGTTGCCATCCTTTTTCTTAAATCTTAAGGTTCATATTCTTAGTATCTGGTTAATCTCATTTAGCTTCATACCATACCCTTTAACCATAGTATCAATAACATCCTATCACTCCTTAATCTTATAATTTTTACTTTGCATCCTTATATCCCAAAAAACAAAAAAATATAGCTCAATTTCATCTTAACCTTATTTGCACCATTACCTTTGATCATTAACTTAGCATCATTTAGTCTCCATATCATTATCCTTGATCATTGATTAGTATACCTTTGGTATCCTTTGGCATCCATTAGTGTCATTTAGCTTTATTTATCTTTATCCTTTAGTCATCATCCTTGCATGATCATTTTGCATCCTTATATCTAAAAAATCCCAAAAACATAGTTTAGCTTTATTATCACCTCACATTACCCTCCAACTTGCAAGTCTTACAAGTTTGAAACAAGGTCACAAACCAAAAGAAAGGACATGGATTCATCAAATTACCCCTTTTCTAGTTCACATCATGACACCAACTTTGGACCAAACTCAAATCAATCTACTCCTTGAAGAGAAACACCACAAAGAGACCCTACATTGGAAAATCTAAGTCTAGATGAATTCAACAAGAAAATGACTCCCAAAGAGATTGACATAGCTTACCAAGATCCAAGGATTTTACACATGGTTGATGAGATCATTAGTGTTGATACTAATAGATTTTTCTATGCACTAGCCAAAAATGGTGCTAAAATTCCTCAAGGCTCTGACATCTCAACCATTGTGGAAGGAGATACATAAAATCCATTTGCATTAGGAATGCCATCTTCACAAAAAATGTCAACTATACCACTTGGTACAAAAACTCACAAGGCCACCACTACCACACATATCCATAGTATCTCCACACTTGGAAACAAGAAAACTCATGGGACAACATAAGGAAAATATTTCACATTTGGAAGCTCATCAAATTCCATGGGTAAGACCTTCACAAATCCTCTTTTTTAAAACACAAACCAAGGTCCTACACCTTTACCTCAAAATGTAAACCAAGGTCCCACACCTAAACCTCAAAACATGAATCAAGATCCACCATTCCAATTCCAAAGCACACCCTCATCAAATCAAAATCAACCAAAAAAATATAGGAGAATTCATATTGTCCCACAAAGAATACCAAACCCAAAAACCAACCAAGGTCCCACTCCTACATTGCAAGGACTTACATGCCCAAAAATCATTCAAGGACCTACCCCATCATTCTCAAATACCAATCAAGGACCCACACCACCTTTCCAAAACACAAACCAAGAGCCAACCTTTCAAATCCAAGAAACAAATCAAGGGCCCACACCATAGTTTCAAAACACCATACCAAATACAAATATGGCCTTTGGGACCAATATAAATTCCAATAGATCACTCCAAATCCAACCAATACCAATACAACATTTATACATCAGCAAGGTAACCAAGGACTCTTTCCACAAAATTCCAATTCACATCCAAATCCAACATATGATCTCAACACCAATGTCATAACACCAAATAAAACCAACACAACAACATCTCTTGCCGATACCTTGATGCAAAAAAGCCATCCAACAACAAATGACAAACATGCAATTGGGGACTAGCAAGAAAACCTATTCCATGGAAGAATTGGTCCCCTATCCATTTGAAAAAAATCTATACATGCCACCCTTTCCCCCTAACTTCATGAAACCGACTTTACCTAAGTACAAAGGGAAAGGATATCCAATAAAACACAAACAAAAATTTGAAACGCCATGTATGGAAGTTGCGTATGATCCCACCTATTTTATGAGACTATTCCCATGAAGTCTCACAGGGCTGGCCTTGGACTAGTTCATACATCTTCCTTCGAGGATTAGAACATGGGGAAAGTTGGATGATAAGTTCATTAATCACTTTTACTTTAACATTGAAAGTGGTGTAACCCTCACAACATTATGCACAAGGAAACAAGAATAGGGGAGTCACTTACTTCATTTTACCAAAGATGGTGAAGTCTAGCTAGCAAGTTCCCTTGTCACATTCCTAAGAAAAAACTAATCACCATGTTTGTAGAAAAACTTAATAGAGAAATGATGAGTGGAATTAAAATCCAATGCTGCAAAACTTTTGATGAAATCCTTGAGAGAGGTGTCCTTATTGAAAAAGGTCTTGTCACAAAAGGACTAGTCAAGGTACACAAAGGCACCCCAAAGCCCAATAATGACCAAATAAAATATTGGTCCCAACAAAAGAATGTCACCAATGATGGATTTTTTGATGCTAAAGTGATATAAAATGGTCCTACCATTCAGCTCAAAGGCCCCTTGACTTCAAATGCATCAAGAACATCAAATTCCCAAACACAAGATCAAGGTGAAACATTAAACGTAGTTCAAAACAACCAACAACATAGAGGTCATCCCCACACTAAGAGTCTAACATACACCCAATTGGGTGAACCCACTGAATCAATCCTCAAGAAAATTTTGCAATCCAATTTCATCCAAGTAATAGAAATCAAAAAATATGAACCCTCATTGATCAAACCTGATTGGTGGAAAGAAGATAAATATTGCAAGTATCACCGTGGAAAAGGACGTAAAACATCTAGATGCTAGAAACTCAAAAATGTCATTCAAGACCTCATTGAACAAGGAATCATTTCAATAAAAAATTCACAAGGCAAGACAAATGTTGATCATACCATATTTAAAACTCCCTTGCAAGATCATGAAAAAGAAAAATCCCCTAGTTTAGGGAATAACAATAACATCAATTACACCACCATTAAACATGATTATAGCACTATTATCCTTAATGTATGACCCTTTCATTCATGATCACATTGCCACTATTACCATAAATAAGAAAATTTTAGAGTGTTCTATCACCACTCATAGAGCCAAGGTCACTCTTCTAGGACCTCCTTCCAATCCACAACCAAAAATCCAATATAATCTCCTAGACCAGCTAGGGAAGACTCGTGTACAAATTTCTATCCTGGAACTCCTTCACATATCTCCTCAACATAGAGCTATCCTTGATAAAGCCTTGCAATAAGCATATGTACCCAATAATATAGATTTCAATGAATTTTAGGCTATGGTTGGATACCTAGCTATGCCACATCATGTCACCTTCTTTGAACAATACTTTTCTGCACAAAAGTTTGATCATAATGATGCCCTACACCTTGAATTCTGCATTAATAAACATAAGATCAGACGAGTCCTAGTAGACGTTGGAGCAGGTCTAAAAATTTTCTCACTAAAATTAGTGAAATAATTGGGATACTATGAGAATTACATAGATCAAACCAAGAAAATTATCATCAAATCCTATGATGATGTTGAACGTTCATCTGAAGGAGTCATTTTTCTTCCCATAAAAGTTGGTCTAGCTATGCAAAATATAGTTTTTCACGTCTTGGATCTAGATTTACATTAAAACCCTCTCCTTGGCCACCCATGGATTCATTCCATGAAGGCTATACCATCAACATATCACCAATGCCTCAAGTTTCTAGATAAGGGCACTAAAATTACTATTCCTGGCAATCTTGTTCCCTTTTAGTATTGCATAAACCTAAAAGGAACCATTGAATACCAAGTGCCTGTAAATCAAGAGCCCTCATCGTCTGCTTCATCTCACTACATTGATCCATATAACCTCATTAAATCATACACTCCATTAGCCACACCATCAAACCCTAAGGTCCAAGTCCATGATATGGGATGTGGAGAATATTGTCTAGATAATTTACCAGAAAAAGACAATGCTAATGCCATTGAGAAGGTTCAGGTTTCCAACACTAATGTTAAAATAACTACAAAAATATGGTTGTGCTTGGATTGAAACCTTTTGGGATCTTGATGATATATCTTCCTTTCCCATATCTACTTCTACTCAATCCTTTCATGACCATGATAACCCATCCTTTGATCTTGACCCCATTGAGAATATCCAATCACCACTCTTCCATCCCACCTACCCTAGGATAGGATATGTATTTTCTACTATCACTGCTACTAAGCCATATTTCCAAGTCATTAAGGATGTCCAAGCCTCTTTTGATGTTAACAGTACCAAAAAGGATAGTCCTAAAGACCCCATTGATGACATTTCCACTCCTTGTCATACTCTAAACATTCTCATCACTCCATCCATCTCACCCATCTCATGCACATCCATCCACATCATGGACATGGATCAACAAGTCATATCTGAAGAAAAGAACAAGGATAAAGCTCAAGAATTAAAGGTGAAAGTGCCTTTTACAAATGGAGATCCAAAATCTAAAGAAAGAATACAAAGAAAGAATGATCAAGAAAATTCCTTTAGCCAAATTCAAAAGCTATTGGATGAGTCAAAGATACAAATAAAATTCAAGACTAAAAGAAATAAAAATTATGCCTTTTCATAAAAAATAAGTAGGGGAATCTATCAAAAGAATGAATGCAATAAAGAATTGATCTCCAACTATGCTTCTCCATCAAAAATAACTGGGGGCATCTATAAAAGTAGAATGCCAAAAGAAGATATTTTTGATCCAATGTATCCACCATCACTTCCACTCATTCGATATATCCCATTCCATCCATTCATACTCACACACTATCTTTCCACTTCCATTGGTAACACTTTTCAATGTACCTTTCACGATGACCCCTTCACGTACTCTAGCTCATTGGTCACCCAAACACTTTTTCATCAAAATCCTAATGGCCCACGTAGTGTGCACATTAGGGATCATATCATAGCTTCTTTCATCCACCACATCTATCACCCTTCATATTTTCCACTTGCACTTCTCATCCAGATTAGCTCCTTTCATCTAGCACGATCATCCAAACAGAATCAAGGTATTGTCATAGTAGCATATGGATCCGGTGCTTATCAAATCTCTATTCTTGAAGGTGAACCATTGACTGAGCCCATCAACAACATGCACCTTCGTAAGTACTACACTTAATTCTTAGAGTATCCCTTCAAAAAGTTAAAAAATTCAAAAAAATGGAAAAAAAATAGTCACCTTGATGAAAAATTAACAAACAAGCATCTTGGTGACAACAAAAAAACCCCAAAAAATGGAAAAAATAAAAAAATAGTAAAGATAAATAATTTTTCCAAAAGTGAAAACCACTTTGGTGGTGCTTTGGATAAGTACCATGGTGAAAACCTACCAAACAAGCACCATGTGTAGTCAGTCTATGCTCCTCTATCTACTATCACTCCACCTAGTCTTCCATCCTCTGCTCATCCATTCGCACATGTCACCCATCCATAATAAAGCTTCATCATCCTTACCATGGCCTAAGAACCATTGACATTTAGTATCCTTTTCCTTCATGATCATCCTTTGCATTCGTCTGCTACTTCCCCTTGTGCATAATAAGTTGGTCCCATACCTAACTAGGGGTAATTCCTTTACTTACATCTTCATGGGATCTGACGCATGGTATTAACCTTTTAAAACATCAAAATCCAAAAAAATCATAAAATATCAAAATCCAAAAAAGTCATAAAACATCAAAATCCAAAAAAATCATGAAATGTTCATCAAAATCCAAAAAAAATCATAAAACCTTCAAAATCCAAAAAAATAATAAAAACCTTCAAAGTCCACAAAAAATCATAAAGCCTTCAAAATCCATAAAAATCATAAAACCTTCAAAGGCCAAAAAAAACATAAAAACCTTCAAAAGCCAAAAAATCATAAAACATCAAAATCCAAAAACATTGAAAAATACCAAAAACCTCCAAAAATAGAGTCAGAGTTAGGGTCCAAGTTAGCCTATGCTAGAATGGTTGAACTATGTTGTCTCTATGAATTTTCTACGTAGGTAAGACCCATCAATTAATGGGCCCCTAAGACATTAGGTCAATCCTTATAAGTTGCTCAAATAAAATCATGGCTCAGTCTTTTTTTAAATAAAACAAAGTCAAGTTATGTCGAACTACAAGGTCTCTGCATATGTAACATAGGCAAGGCCATCAATCGATGAGCCCCCAAGGCCCTGGGTCAAATCTTTAGGTTTTGTTAAGTTTGGTTCTATTCCTTGTCTACAAGCAATCATTATTCAAACCAAATCATGAATCAATAGGGCAACTTATCAAACAAATATTTAATCTACAATCAATCAATTATCCTATTAGATCATTTGTTTTATATTGGAATGGGGCATGATGTCATTTGTCTCATTTGGTATTATCACTTATCTTCTATTAGGATGTATCCTTTGGGTATGTGCAAGATCATGATGGGCAAAAAAGTGGTGATATGATGGGTATTTGTAGGGTATCCAGCTGACAACTTTTTTTTACCCAAAATTGATGAAACGAAAAGGGTTTTTAAAGGAGATTCTCAGCTTTCCACCAATATAAATTATGTTTTAATTTGAATTTAATAAATAATTATTATTCATTTTCTATTTCAATTATGACTAAATTCTTGATTGATAGGTTGATTGAAAAACATCTATATCTTTCAAATGGTATCACATTTTTTGAATCCAAAACATGTGTCACATTCTATGCTTCACATACTATAAGATTTTTAAAAAAAGAATTGAATTTCATGAAGTTTTGACCAAGTTAAGGTGGTTAGACATATGAATTTTTATATTTTTTAAAATTTGAAATAAAAAATCATAATTAATTATTTACTTGGAAAAAAATTACAAAAAAATATGCATCACATTAGGAGATGAGTCCTCTACTTATATCTAAAATATTATAAAAAATAATTATAATTTTATTGTGGTTAGGGTGGTCGATAGACACCTACTTCTTATTTTTTCCCTAAAATTTAAGTACTCTGCATTGAAATTTTAAATTTTCCTCAAATAGATTTAAAAAATAAAAAATAAACCTAGTAGTTTAGAAACTACATTAAATTTGCTACAAATTCTATTCTTACATTTTTTTGAAATAATATAGATAACTTATTCAAATTTTTATGTCAAGTTTACTAACTCTAATTTTTTTGAATTTTTTGCCACTTAAGGGCCTATTTTTTCCATGATGTTCTTGCACATACCCCTTCCTAAGATTAGTCATTATATTTAGTCAATCTTGTCATTCACCTTAAGCAGGATATGTCTTTCTTGTAGCTAGGTGTTTATCACAATAGTCAACTGGTCAAATTTATCAGATGTGTTCCTTTCCTTAAATAGGATATGCCTTTCTTGAAGTTAGGCATCATCGCATCAATCAATCATATCAATCAAACCTTATCAAATCCATTCATGTTTTTTATTTGGTCAATTCAATCTTGTTATCTTGGTCAATTAATCTTGCCTTATATAGGATGTGTCTTTCTTAAAACTTGGCATAATATATCACATCAATTAATCAACCTTTTTCAATCAACTTTGGTAAAAAAATCAATCAGATTGATCATCTCAGTTGAATACTGAAACTAAACCTAATCAATCATATCAATCTTATAAGCAAACACTATCTCTGAAAAACACTTTGTTGGTTTGAGTTTGTCTTATCTTTTTTATAGGTTTTTGGTCATGTTACTATGCACCTCGAGGATGTATCATGAAGGATTTAGAGGAGTGATGATGGATCATGATCTCTTTTCTTTTCTTGTTGTTTGTGGTTTGTCTTGACAAAAACATTGGGGAAATTGGGTCCTTAGTATGAGTCATGGAATTCCTTGTCTTTTTGACAGTTTATCTTTTGCAAGTGGTAACATTGCACACCTTGGTCTATGTCATACCATGGTGTTTGTGCTCCATTTGTGATAGTTTTGATGCCTAATGATGATAAACATGCAAGTTGACATCTGTTAAGAAAGAATGTCCATACCTTTTCATTTGCCTAATTCCATGCTAATATTTTTCTTCTTCATACTAAATCCTTGTTCTTCGTACTAACATCCTCCATTTGAAATCATCCTAATGGCCCGCAAGTTGAATTCTTCTCCTATTAGTGCATCAAAGTGGATTTTTGGAATAATTTCTCAATTCTTTTGAAAATTTGAAAAAATTTCCAAGTAGGCATAGGTCTATCACACATTCACTCGGGCACACTAGGGCATGATCTGAACCTAATTTTCTTCTTTATTCTTTGACACAATGCTCAAATCACAATATGTCAAAGAGGGAAAAAAATTAGACACTAAAAAATGTCTTGGTATGCAAGTGTCATTTTTTTGATCTTCTTCTCCGCATAATTAAATAATTTTAATTATTTAATTAATTCACCTCCTAACCTTTTTTCTACTATGATCAATTGAATAAATTTAATTGTGTCACTAATTTCCTTTTCTTCAATAATTAGATAAATTATTTATTTAATTATTTACCTTTCACTATTCATCTATAGTCAAATAATTATTATTAATTGTTTTTCTATTCATTAATCTTTTGATTCTTCTATAGTCAAATAATTTTAAAATTATTTGACTATCTTTTGGCATTTCTCCCTCATTAAATAATTGATTCAAATTAATTATTTAATATCTCTTTTTTCTATTTCCTCCTATTTAATTAAAATGGTTGCATAAATCATTTTAATTAAATGCCCACTTGCCTTTTCCTCAAATAAATTATTTATGCTCCACTTGGTCAAAGATTCCTTCTCATGAATTAAATTATTTTAATTTGTAATTCTCCATTATCTCCATCCACTATCTCATTTTAGAATCTTAGCGGTCGATTGACTCTAGCCTCTTCTCAATCTTGACTGTTCATATCGTAACCCCCTTTCCTCCGTGTTGCATTTCATCTCAACCATTGATCTTGGAATCTTTCTAGAAGATCGATCCTGTATATTTGTTTGAAATATTTTTTATAAAATAAGGTATTCTCTTCCATTTTGTCTTTACAACCACATTTCTCCAAAGTTCTTGATATATTATCATTGTCATTTGCAAGTACTCTAGCACTTCAAAATCTGAGAGCAAAGCTTTGCAACTTGAGAAATAATGGAGGAGAAGAAAGGGAGATGAAGCAACTTTGATAGGGGAGTTTTATTTTATGCTTTCATTCTTGTTTTCTCTTTTTTATTATTTGTACTCTCTTGTTTGGATTTGAAATTTGGGATTAAATCTTTTGTAGAGTGGTTGCTACTTGGTCTTATGATATTTTGTTGAGGACGAACTCATAGTAGATTTTCCTCAAGAAATATTGGGGGACCTTGTTATTGTTGCATGGAGGATGGTCAAAAATCATCCACCAAATCTTCCAAAAAATTTCCTTAATCCCTTAGTGGTTGTACTAATGGATAGGAAACCTCTTGCTATTAAGGTCGAGTTTGATTTGTACGTGGATTAGTGATATATTTTCATTTTTTACTTGTTTGTATGATAGTTTATTTTCATAAAAAATTATATACTCCTACCTTTTATCTACCAAACCACTTAATTTCTTGCTAATTGCATCTACATGTGTTAACATGGCTTGAAGTGAATTTACAAGTGTTTTTCTTTTTGAGGTTGAGCTTATAGGATCATTCAACCTCACAATTAACTCAAATTTTATTTTATTTTTCAATTCCCCCCATTAAATTTTGTTGATTTTTAAGAGGATTTTGAGGAATTGTTGGAGGAGTTTGTTGTTGTAGTTTTTCATCAAGATTTTTTTTTGTGCTTGTTCATGAGGAGAAGGATTTTGAGGAGGAGAATTAGGTGGATTTTAAACTCTTGATAATTAAAGAAATTAATATCAAAAACATATTAAATAGACCTAATTAACAAAAAAATCACAAAAAAAACCAACAAAAGCTTACTCCTCTGAGCTTCTCGTAAATGTGGCATCATTCTAGTGAAGAAATAGTAGCAATCCTATGAAGAAAATGGTCGAATTTGAGGTCTCCACAACACAAGCGCGCCTTGGAAGAGTTTGCAAGCCATGGATGAAGAAATATGCTAGTCTAAAATTATTTTGATCTACTTTTTTTTCTTATAAAGGCTCAAAACGTTCCCATGTTATAACATGAGTGTGCTATAGGCTTGGTCACACCAATCCATAATGCGAGCATGTTATAACATGCTCATGTTATGACTTCTCAATTTAAAAAAAAAATTGGCCACTTTTGGCCCCCCAACTTTTTTCACCCGCCCTTATAAAGCTTCATTTTTCATAAGCCTTGCATTGAGACTTTACAAGTGTATTTTCATCTTTGTTAAGGAGATAATGCATTGAGTGGGTGAGTTATTTTGGAGGTTGGTTTTTTCCTTTTGATAATTTCCCCAAGGCACATCATCTATCTTATTGATTGTATGTTTTTTTATTCTTCTTCATTATGGATTTTAAATACTTGCTTTGTACATTTTTTCTATTTTGGGGCTACATATAAAAATTGCCATTATTTCTATGAATTTCCTTTGAATTCAAAAAAAATATAATTCAATAATTTAATAACCAACAATACCCTTATGTGTTTCCTTACAACTCCTCTTATACTTGTAAAAAAAATCAATGGTGAACATATCATCTTTGTATGTAATATATATTGTAGTCACAAAAGGTTGTGAAAACAATATCCAAAATGATACATCATTTTTTCGTATGTCAAGGTAAAACAACAAAAACCATTCACTCCAAAAATAATTTCTAAAACTTTATTTATTGTAAATAGTATTATGAAATTGTTAATAATAAAATATTACTATTTCATTTGTTTTTTGGTCACCTATTTTTCCTTCTTTATTCAACAACATAATATATACTAATAAAAAGTATTTTATATCTCAACATAATTAAGTAAGAAATTTAATAAATCAATGATGGTTCAATAGGTTATGTATTCAAAGGAAACTTCATGGCTAAATTAACTTGAGTCAAAGTAAGACCAATAATAGATGGGAAACTAAAATTTCAATGCTTGACCCTTGCAAACATTACCTAAAATTTTGTACTACATTTTTAAATAAATTTAATCTTTAGAGGAAAGTTAATTGTTCCTAGTTTTTAAAGAAACTACATGGTTAAATGCATTTGAGTCAAATAAGTACTAGTACTAGAGATGGGTAAGAAAATTTCCAATGATTGACTACTATAAAAATCACCTAAATTTTGATACAAAGTATTACCAATACTGAATGGTAAGAAAATTTTCAATTCTTCCACCCTTGTAAACATCACCTAAAATTTTGAGTCAAAGTAGTACTAATAATAGAAGGGAGATGAAAGTTCCAATGCCCCACTCCTATAAAAATTACATCAAATTTTGTATGACACTTTTTTAAAGTGATTTGATAGGTTTTGTCTTTAGAATAAAGCTAAGTGTAATGTCCACTTAAAATTGTCCCAGGCTTATGACACCACTTTTTGATTAATTTTTCATCTAAACCTAATTATTTGTCTAACCATAATTCCTCGTCTAACCCTTAATGCAATTTCACCCTCTTTTTACACACACATAATTTTAAATAATTTTTTTATTTAATTATACTAATATTTCCCATTTCATTAATCTATCTTATTAAATTATTATTACCTAATTATTTAATTATTAAAATTGTATTTGATTAAATAAATATTTTAAATTTTTTTAATCTCACTAATGCAATAATTAATTATATTATTTAAATTTAATTAATTCTCCATGGTTTTGAAAATAAATGATTTTTAATTTTCAAAAAATGAACTCTTACATTTCTCCATGATTTTTGAAAATGAACTCTTACACACCTCCACTAATTTTAAAATTTAAACTCTTCCAAATTACCACTAATTTGGTTGATTTTCTTCCACCCACTAATTTTTCCTCCATTCCACAATTTTCTCCAATCACGTGGCACTAATTTTGAATTTGAGAATGAGCAAGTTTACCATGAAATTTGTCTCATTCAATCTCAACCCTTCATTTCTCTACTCAATCTTGTCCATCCATTTCACCATCTTCTCATCTATAAATTCAGGATTTGAGCCCTTTATTTCTCTAGCCACCATCATCTTCAATCTTTTGTTATCACCATATTCATCTTAGGCCTTTACTTTGTGCACTTTAAAACTGAGAGCAACATCTCTTAAAAATTCAAAAGTGAAGGAGAGAAGAACAATGGAGATCAACCAATGAAGGTATAAAGGTATAATTTGCTTTGTTCATTTGCATTCAATTTCCTTTATGCTTATTTGTGCTTCATTGTTTTGGATTTGATTTTATAAGCTTAATTATTGGTTTGGAAGTTTCCTTCAAGGATTTAAGCTTCAGCAATCAAATTTTCAGATCCATACAAATGGTGAACTCGACATGAAGAACATTTTCTTTTTATTTTCTAACTTTTTTTGTGTGCAAGTTTTTGGTGTTTATGTCTTCTAGGTTATAAATAATTTCAAGAGGTGGTGAAAATAAACAAATTTAGAGGTTGCTTGAGGACAAATATACTTCACCATTGCGTCTGAAAGAATCTTTCCATAATTTTCCATATATTATACTCTATATTTTGGTGAAAATTTACATTTTGAACTTAAAAAAATGTTGTTTGTAGACACTTTCTTTGTTAATCCACACTTTTTGGTTATTTTTTATTGGTGCATCTTTTTAATTTCTTTTTTTTCACAATTTTTTAAAATATTAACCTACAGTAAAAATGGCATAATTTGCAAAGTACTCATAGGATTATCAAATTTTTGTAGGTGTTGGAAAGTTGCTTCTAATTTTCATGTTGTGAATCAGACCATTTATTCATTTCATAAACAAAAAGTAAGATATAATCAGTTAACATGAATGTTTCAATTTCAAACCTTGATTTTTGATAATTTCATGAAAGTTCATAAAATGTTCAATTTTGTTTTTAATGGTGTGATTAGCTTTTTATTTTAATTTGGTTTTTGAGTGTTTTCACTAATCATTTTTTGCAGCACCTTTTCGAGATCCAAAGCAAAAAAATTAAACTTCTAATGAAATTGGTTTTATAGCACGTTGTTAAAGCCATTACTTAGATTACTAATCTAATTGTTGTAGGACGTTGTCAAAGGCTTATTGTGAACTACTAATTAGTGTGTTGCAATTTTTCATGTCAAATATTTGAAGTTGAAACTTGAATTTCATTTGTTGAAGACTATAAATTCAAACTACTAATGGTGGTTTTGTAGGGTTTTCATTAATTAGATCTCTTTTTCAAGTGCTTGTTTGCACATATATTAACTAGGGGGTTAATTGATCACTATTTTTTATGATTGTAATGTGGTAGGTGTATGCTCTCACCTTGTGCAAACTCAGTGATCAAAATCCAAAACCATCTCTTTTATGTTCTTAACAAGCTTAAAGGGACTACCTCTCAATTTGTGAGAGGGAATGACCAAAGCAGTACTTTCATTTTGGTCCACTATAAAAATAATTGTGGTTGTGCAAAAATTCATCAATCACCTATTGTGGATGTTCTATACAAACAAAAGTATCCCTTAGTATCCATGAGATGCGTAAAAACCCTTTCTAAGGGTTGGTCTTGACCTCTTAAATGAGTGAATTGTCGCATGTAAAGACACCAGATTATCCTAAAACACTTACTAGAAACCACTTGTTATAGAATCCAAAAAACTTATTTGCTTGCTAGTGTATGAGATCAGACCTTTGAAGCTACCCTACACGTACTATTCGTGGTAGAGATAGAAAATCCTTAGTTCATAAGATCTCTGGATCTTTGGGGTAAGAGATTTGGTGTGCCTATGTCGTGGTGGGGGAGCCAGTGTCACCAATATCTCTAGTTTTCCACCTTGTATTATTATATGGAATAATCCAATTAGGGAATCAAAAAATAGTATCCTCTTTCCAGCCTAGATTATGCATGCTTATGAGTGTTTTCAAAATTTTCAAGACCAGTGAAAATTTTTGGGCTAATCTAGGCCCTCATTTAGACTTTTACTCTAATTTTGTATTAGAGTCATCCAAAACATTTTTTTTGTCATTTTTTGTGTTTGTGTTCAAACAAACATTTCCAATCTCAATCAAACATCACATCTGAAATCTATAACATTTCAACCTTGAAAATCTCAAAAGTTTGCTCAAAAAGTCAAACAACACAAACATCCACATGATCTCTTGCACAACCAAAATCCCTAAGAGAATATCCACATTCTGATATTTCAAAAAGAGACATCATAGTTCAAGGTCTATCAAAAAATTCATCTTGAAGAACTACCACAATTGAGACATATTGTTAAGAATTTTTTATCAACGCCCTTTAAGGAACGAACCAAACTTACATGTCCAAAATGAGCCTAGCATTTAAATATCTTGGGGCATCATTCTTTAGTTTTGATCCTTCATTCCTTGAATATCTATATCATTCCACCTATTCATTGCATATTTTGATCATTATATTCTATCATGTCCTCAGTCCTTGCATATCCATCGTTAGTCAAACAAAACTTTTAGCTTGCACTTAAGTTACTCTCCTTAGGTCTTGAATCAAATATTGGCTATTAATCACCTGCATCACTTGTTCATCATCCTTGAGTTAGGGAATCTATCATCATCTTTAAGTATGGAAATATTCTTCGATTTCATCATCTCGTACTTTAGCATACCCTCTCTTGATCACTTTTCCTTGTGTCTATCCATCACAGCATAGGTAAAGCCTTACATCACAATTATCTTTAGACCTAGATTTTCCTTGAGTTCTTGCAATTCTATCATATCGGGCTTGTCATCTATAGATTCATACCATTCCATGTTCCCATATCTTATCTTAGAGTCATATCAGTTTGCATTGCATCCTAATCTTGAGTTTCATACATTGTCTAGTCCTAGGTTTGAAAAGATCAAAACAATCACCTATGTCTCCTAAAACAAGAAAAAGAATTTTTCAAGAAGGAAACCCTCGGGGAAATGATTTTGATGGGGGAGATCGCATTAGTGTTGTAACTGTAGAAATGTAAAATATGCATGCACCTAATCTAGAATCACTAATTTCATTTCGCCCTTAATTATCCTTCTAACCATTTTAATCAAATAAACTTTATCTAATTAAATATATCAAATCATATTTGTCTCTTTAATTAAATAAATTAAGTTTATTTAATTATCTCCTAAAGTTATCTCTTTAATTAAATAAATCAATGTTATTTAATTATTCTTCTAAAGTTCCTTCATTTAATTAAATAAATTCAAATATTTAATTAAATCTCTAAATGTTCTTTATCTTCTCATTTAAATTAAATAAATCCAAATATTTAAGTTGAATGTCACAATCACTTAATCTCCTCTTAAATTAATCAAATCTTGATTAATCTAATCTAAATGCATGTCACATCCTCTAGCTTTTCCCACTTGCAAAAATAAATCAATTTGATTGATTTATTAATTCTTTTAATTTCCATCAACATGGTATCTTTAGGGAATATTCTCCAAGTTTCAAATCTCTCCCCAAATTGACCTGCACATCCAACAAAACATTTAACTCCCCTCTTACATGTCTCCCACTTGGAATTTAAGTCTCTTTTCTCCCTCCAACAAGCTAAATTTCAAATTTGAAAAGGCCACCTAACATCATTTATTTGCACAATCACCAAAATGTGCTCATTCCTCAACCTCTCACATGTTGACAAGTGGGATTTGGCCATTGGTTGGTGTAGACATGCAAAATTAGCATCATGAATTTAACTAATTCATATTCATCTATTCATTAAATAAATCAAGTTTATTTGATTTATCCTAAAGTCATCCATTTAAATTAAATAAATTCATCTTTATTTTATTTAACACTAACATCATCCTCTTTGGTTAAATAAATCAAAATATTTCTTTAACTAAGTCTAAAATCATTTTCTTCTCATTTTGATTTATTTTAATCCTAAAATCTAAGTCAAAATTCAAAATCACCTAATCCCTCATTAAATTAATTAAATCCTAATTAATTTCATCTCCTCACCCATCACATCCTCTATCTTTTTCCACTTGCTCGTGAATATAATTTAATTGATTTTTAAAATCTTGAATTACTTTCAAAATGGCATAAAAAAGGGAATATCCCTCCAAGTTTGAAAATCCCTCCAAAAGGGATTTTTCCTTCCAACAAAGGATTTAATAGCTTTTACATGTCTCTTGCACAAGTCAAACTTAGCATTTAACTCATATTTCACCCCCCCTAAATATGTCATTTCATCAACTTCAAATTTCAATTCTCCCCCTCTTTGGCACATTGACCAAAATGTGCTCATTCATCAACTTCTCACATGTTGACAAATGGCATCTTGTCATTAGCTCATGATTTGTCCCACATCCTCCATGTTTTGAATTCTTCTGTATTTCTATTCTATAAATAGAGAGTTTATCTATTGTATTAATCCTCCACAACTCCACAAGTTACACAACTTGATACACATTGATCTTACATTTCATCTTGGTCATCATCTTGCATCTAATTCATATCTCATAGCATCTTAAAAGAATTTTTATCATTGAGCTTATCAAAATGGGTTGGGAAAGGGCTACTTTTCACATCAAAGTAGCACCAATCCCCCCATAAGATCAAGTGTTTTCTTTGTTTTGGAATAGGAATACTTATCTTTGTTTGTATTTGCTCAATTATTTCATCTTTTTTCTTGTTCTTTAACAATGCAAATGGATTTTATGGGGAATTCTTATTTTAACCTTGCATTTTGATCTAATAATGTGATTGTTTTCTTTGTTCATGCAAGTTTATAATTGGGGTTCTATAGTTGGTGTTTGATCCCACATTCATTCATTTTACCTCTCCTTCTCTCAATCTCATCTATAAATAAAAGGCTTTTCTTCTCATTTATCATCCACAATTTGAGTATTTGCACTATAGGAATTTTGAGTTCACCATCTTCATAGCATTTTCATATCATCTTCATCATTTAGCTTGTCAAAGGGTTGGGAAAGGGATTCTTTTCATGTCAAAGTGGCACCAATCCACTATGGTTTTCATGCTTTCAATTAGTTTAATTTTTTATTTTTGTTTGCAATATTAAACATGTTGGATTATTTCATAGGAGCACTACTTTATTTACTTGTTTCAAATTTACATCATGCTAATATGTATGGTATAGTTTAAGCTTGCAGATTTGGGGTGTTATAGTAACTAGTGAAACAAATGAAATTGATAACAAATAAGTAACTCAATATCACATAGAAGAAGCACTTCATGATCATAGATTCACTAAACTGCTTAAAGAGGTGGTCAAATGTAATCCATAACAATACTTCAGGTCCCTTGCTGATGAAGGAATCAAACAACCTCTTGATTTTGACATATCATTACTCATAATGAATTAAAAACATGAATCTAGTGAATCTAAGCATACCAAAGGAAACAATGATGATAGAATCAAAGACCATAGACCCTTTTATTTATAACCTGGTTACAAGAGATCTTCAAAGCTGTCAAAAGCTGCACCTAAAAATAATCCTATTTTGGATGAGCTTAGAGCATTGAGATAGGAATTGGATACTCTCAAGAATATTAAAACATCATCCCACAAGTTTTACATTGAAGATATATGTTTGTATCCTTTTGATCCAAGCATACCAATACCACCTTTTCCCAATCACTAGGACATATCGAGACTTGATAAATATAGGGAAAAATGATATCCTAAAGATCACTTAAGATAATTTTGCACTGCTACCTTGGAATTCATATTTGATGAGACATATCTTATGACATTATTGACTCACAATTTGGGTGGAGAAGCTATGGAATGGTTTTCACAATTACCCTTGACCATCAAATCTTTTCAAGAATTGGCTGATAAATTTGTCTCACATTATAGTTACAACTATGAACTTGAAGTGACCATGTTAGACCTTTTTAACACCAAGCAAAAATAAGTAGAATCTTTTGTGTCACTTTTACAAAGATGTTTCATTTGAAAAAATGAGTACCTTATAACATTCTAAACAAACAATTGGTTGACCTCTTTGTTTGAAATTTGAACAAGTAAATTGGAAAGGAAATTCACCTCAAATTCTTGGATTCCTTTGATGAAGTCATAGAAATGGGATTTCAAATAGAACAAACTCTCATTGATGATGGAGATATTAAACTTAATAATGAAAAATATCAAAAATTAGGCTCAAGCAAGAAGACACCCTTTTGGTTTAAGAATAATAATGTGGGAAATGATAGATTTTTTGATGCAAAAATGGCTAAAACATCATCATCTATCTACAACCTTAACTTAGGTTCATCTTCAAACAAAGGAAAATAAAAACAAATAAGCTTTCCTGAACAAAATTTTACACCATTG